>CM062279.1:16249192-17449192 GCA_031216635.1 Dissostichus eleginoides | reverse complement strand
AGATTTGGGACTCCAGGGCAATGCAGTGCCAACGTAATCAAACCTCTCTTTCACAAGATTTCTGGTCCTGATAACATGAAAATAAGATGAAGCATAAATTAGGACACGGTCGTGTAGGAGTCTGAAACATGTAATGTAGTTAAATAAAACACATTTGCATTAATGAAATAAAAAGCCAATTGGTTTCCTGTTTGTTAGCCAGAAAAACCTAAGCAATTGATTTAGACAATGTGTCTTTGGGAAGTTATAATAGTGCCTCAGAAATGGCACCATCCCTTACCACACAGTTTCTAACCACACCATGAATGTTAGCATGTTCCCTGTGAACAAAAATAAATAAATCCCCCAGTAGAAAGGGATGAGTCAGAATGTCAATGCAACTTTAATGTATGTGTGCTTCTTGTAACCACATGTATTGCCTTTAGTGTTCTAATACCAGTCCCTATGCATTTCCTTTCAATAATTCAGTGTTCAAGTAAGGGTTTTAGATGAAAAAGAAAATCAATAATAATGTTTGTTACATGAAAGAGCATTCAATGACATGCCTTTAGGGAAGAGACTGAAACATGAGCATGACACAACTACATGAGTACTCTCTGTACAGCTGGTGGAGAAGCAAAACAAAAAACATTGTCAGAACTTCTGAAATGCTTTTTTTTATCATATAGAGACTTTCTCCGGGTATCTTTCAAATGTATGGGGACTACCCAAAGAGATCAGTAGATATATGGATTATGAGTTCATATACTGTGAGAGACTATGTTTGTACCCAGCTTCCCCTCATCAATCCAACCATAAGAGTGCTGGTTATTCATTCTCTCCTGGAGTGTTAGTCTTGGCTGCAAGGCTTTTGAAAGCGGATGTAGTGGAGGTGCATATCCACCACATGCTGAGCAAAGCTAGAATTTGGTTTCTCTCTAAATGTTTGATTTTCTTCATCTTTAGGACATATTTTAGGCCTGGTATATTGCCTCAGCAGGGGGCTCATGAGGCTTTGGTTTACCCCTGATTTTTCTGATTGGTTTGTCAGACAGAAAGGGCATTTGTGGGGGGTCTTTAGCTGATCCAGTAGTCTTCTAAGTTGCTGAAGTCTACAGGTGCTCATAATCCAGTTAGGGACTGTGAGTTATGGACTACTAATTTTTCATTCGTGTTCATATTACCCTCCATGGGAGTCGCCTTTCCTTCACAATTCAGCTGGTATGTCTGTAACATTGACTGCAGTGTATTCTCAGAAATTCTAAGCCCTCTGTAAATCCAGATAACCCCATTAGGACAGGCCAGGCTCTCTGTTAAGCACAGGTCTCTTTGTCATACTCACAAATGTTTGTGTCACCATAAGAGAGCACATCCAACTGTCACAAAAAAACACAAAATGGGGTAATATCAAGAACTTCTCCTGTGATGTAGACTGGATAACTGTAATAAAAGAGGAAGTGGAGAATGTAGGGGAAAAAAACATTGTTTTAAGTGAAGTTAGTAAGAAAGTGTTATATTACATATTTGAAAAAAGCATGTTGCACTATAGAGGCCTTACAGGAAACATCATTTTTTTTCAATATTATACTAATTATTTACCTCTTACATATGACATACACCTACCTTCAAAATGATGTTATATGAACCTTATTTTATGCTATTTATTGCTAGTAATAAGAGTTACTAATGTTAAATAGTGCCCAAATAAGGCAATCTCGTCGTTAGGCATGGCAAATATACTATCTACGAAGAAAGATGAAAATTCAAAGTCATCCAGGGTCCTGTATTGATTAGGAGGATTTCAGTTTAGTGCTGCTCAACTATCCATCCATCCATTATGTGTGACCGCTTATCCCTCTCAGTGCCACAGGGGCTGAGGCCTATCCCAGTTGACATTGGGCAGGAGGCGTGTACCACCTTGGACAGGTCGACATTCAATCACAGGGCGTTTTGCACCACTGGCCCTGGCTCTAACTAACCTTTGCAAAATAACGTTGTATATAGTGCTTGTGATATCCACTGTACCTTCCTCACTCTGGTATTAGGACTCCAGCCACAGCTCACTGCACTGCCAGCCCCTCCATTGATGTCCAACATGTCTGCCTTCTAACAGACAATGGCCAAATAAGGACATCCATCTTTTAGCCAGGTTAGTGGCATCATTGACAACCAACAGGCTGCTCTGTTTAGATAGATAGCACCAGGAGTTACTCTTTGATCTACTGAAAGGAGTGAATTCACAGCCCCCTTGTTTCTTCACAGTGGCTCTCAGCAGCTGCTATATCCAAATGCACACTTTCAAATCTGTAGGGTGGAGCAAGGCTTCTGACATCTTGAATGAAAAGGCAGTATCTCTGTGCTTGCTGGCTCAATCTTCAAGCCAAGACAGGTGGAGTTTGAATGTGTGTCTTTATCTTAAAGGAGTTTAGGAACTCTCTGTTCTCTGATGTCTGGTCTTTCCAACCTAATATCTATCGTTCTGCATAACCTAATGTCTTATGAGATAACACTCAAAGATAGGTCAAAGTTTTGCTCGCTAAATGGAGCAAGCCAGACTACTGAAAAGAATAAGTAAATCTGGTTCATTGGGGTCAATCATCTTTCAGCTCATCTGCACTATTTTCCCAAAATAGTTTGTACTAAAATCCTCACGAATCATGAAAAAAAAGGCAACAATGAACCGCTAATATTTATTTGTGCTTGACATGTTTGCTAGCGATTGTCAAGAGGCTATTTTCCTGTGAGGGCTATTTAAGTGTGTGGCATTCACGGTCAGTATGCCACACACACACACAAGTTGTTTTCATTGTATAAGCAGGTTGTTTTGGTTAAAAAAAAATAAGGGGCCTAAAGAATATCTCGGTTACATAATGTGTTTTTGATTGGATGTTGTTTACCTTGTTGCTTTCACACTTAGAGCCACAATCAGAAATCATCCACTACAGATCCCATTAATCTTTCAAGGATTCTAAAGTGGTATCATTTCCAAATATACAAATTGATGTGAAATTCAGCCAAATTTGTATCTATGAAAATATATTTTAATTATGTTTCTGTTTGTCAGAAGAATGGTCTGGTCAGAACAAGCTTTTTAGTGACCTATGGTACACATACTGTAGGTGAGGTTAGTTTAAGAGCTTTAAAGGACATGTGTTATTCAGTTTTCCCACACATCATGATACAGGACAATATAAGGTCAGCTTTAAGATGACTGTTGGCTTAGGTTAATCATCGTGTATTTTCCCAAATGCCCTTGCCTCAAGCAATAACACTTGGTTAACTCGGATACCTACCAGCAGCTGTAGCAATGGTAGCCAAGAGCCAGAGTAGCAACAGCACTAAGAGGTGTATTACTCAGATAGGAGCCATTGCCCGCCTTTGGGTATGCTGAATGTCGTTCCCAGAGGGCCGGCTTTGAATGCTGGAAACAAATGCCCCTCCACATCTCCAGCCTTAGCTGCCAGCAAATGCATGAAACCATGATATCATAGGTTTGGTGGCTTTCTAGGGGATTCAGTGTAAAGCTAGGCTATATATTGAAGGGATAAGGTGTAACATATTGCTGTTTGTGATTGCTCACTTTTTGTAGAAACCCACAGAGAGTTAGAGGGAATAAATCATCACTAGAAATATACTGTAGTGCTTAAGAAAATGAATGAGGTATTATATGTAAGTAGCCATTAGCTGTTAGTGTTATGAAGCCATGTTTCAGATGCCAGTTTGTGATTTTTACATTTCCAACCATTTCAGATTGGTAAAGAACACTTGAAGTAAAATAACTTGATGTTCTTGAAATATGAGAGAGCTTTTTGATGACTTTTAAATGGATTTTGCTTTTCCTTTGATATGAAGTACTTTATATTATATTTATATTAGAGAGTTTATAATCCAGACTCAGAGAATCAGCTTTCATGAGGACAAATATCCACCTCAATTTTGGCAGCAGCAACAAAGCAATGTCTAACCAATTACAGCCAGCAAAATGTTTATTCAATGTAGGGAGAGACAGAGTCCAGGTAAAACAAATCAAAACACTAGTAGTGATTCCCACAGAGATAGAAAACGTTTTTTAACAATCTCCTTTTTAATTAGTGTTAGTAAATGTTTCTGTGGAAAGTGTTCATGTTGTCACAGAAGGAGAAACACACATAATGGGGTTCTTTGAGGATAAACAAATACAAAAAAAGAGTGTTTAATCACTGGGTTTAAAAAAAAAAAGAAGCTTCACACTCCCTCCAGTCCATTGCTTCATCTCCCCACTTCAGTGTTCTCCTCCTCCTCAACACCAGAGATGAATCAGGCACATAGAGAGGAGTAAAGTGGAGCTTTGACAGCCATCTGGAAACCAGCGGGCAATGTAATATATGTAGGAACGAAAGGCGTTTAAGGTAATTAAATGGCATCCTCTACAGTATTACCCAAATGGTTTTCTTTACAGCTGACGGTTACTACTGCTTTTGTGCAGCATGTGAGCTGCATTGCTGCTTTGTTGTACATGAAAGCAATACTTTGGCAAACAATGTAGGGACATAGAACCATTAAAGAAGTTTAAATGAATTTCAAGTGACAAAAGCATTGTCCTGTTTGTTTTATCTATGACCATAAAGTAAAACATTTGTTCAGCTTTAGTTGTGCCCTTGGAAGAGCCATGTCATATAGAATGCAGTGAGGCTTGTTAATATCTGCCAATAGAAGATATGTTTTCCATATTTTGTGTTATTAGTAGGTTATTGTTTAACGGCCTAGTTACTTTTAAGGACTACCCACATGCTATTAAGCTCAAAAATATTTAATTTACATTACAGTTTTCAGTATTTTCTTCACTGAAGTTGTTTTGGGTAGTAGGATAAAAGGTCGCTTTGCAAAGAGGAACAGGCCCAAAAAATATCAAAAGGGAAATCTGCAGACTCCCCAGGAGAGGTAACATGTAAGTAGATGTGACAAAGGAAGAATTCAATGCCGAGAAGATTAAAGGTCTTTCAGTCTGCACCTAAGGGGCCAGAGCCCACCGTTACCATAAAGACTTGTGGTTGAAAAGGGAATGTGATGAGATAAAAGGGAGAGTAGTGTAGCATTGCAATGAGTCTTGCATAATTCCCCTTGCTCTGGGGATGACGAGGAGCTTGCAAAAGTTATGATGAAAAAGCAATGCATCAACACACATTTCTGATTCCACGGTGATGCCTAACTTCAGTCTGAAATGTGCCATTTGACATCAGGTGTTGTGTTCATACTTTGCAATGTTACAGCGATGATTCTTTGTTGAAGCCTGCAGTCAAATGAACAAGTCATTATTTAGTGTAGCAGTGCGTATTTCATTTTTATTTTTGTGTACATGCAGTGAATACTCTGTATCGGTTTACTGTAGCAGTCTCTGCAGTCAATTTAATTTGTCCTCTCAGCTGAACCCTAGCTACAGCAAAATTGGGCTGCAGTTTCACTAAGTTTAATTGGGGACTTATGTCCAGCCAAAAATGGGTTTGATTTGTTACAACTGTAAGTTTCTTTTTTGTTTTATCAAGTTGTTAAAGAGGTTGTCGATTCAGCAAATCTGTTGCCACAGTTGGAACTGTAAGTTGGCAAAATTGTCAAAACTGCCACACATGCAACTTTGAAATGTGCGCTATTGCCAATCAGTCTTTGCCTTACATTTACTATGAAGATGCACAAGAAAAATATAAATAATTGAATATTATATTTGAAGGGTTGTTCCTTTGAGCAAGGGATTTGACCAGAAATTGACAGTAAATACGTAATTGTACTTTGCAGCTGCTGGCAGGGAAATAGAAATCCCAATTAAATATGAGACTTTATATCTATACACATTAACCAACCTTCACTCCTACGCCTTGCCAAAATGAAATGAAAAACACATTGTAAACAGTGTGTTTTTCCCTGACAGGTGGGTAGTTATTTCCCTCGAACAACTCTTAATTGCTGCTGCTGGACATTTCAGCATCTGATTATGTATTCACATAGTATCTTGCTGATTATATCTAGGTAGGAAGTCAATGTTTCAGGCGTAATCAGACAAGTGCGCTTGTTAAAGTTGCAAAATTATGGATGGCCTGGAAAACAAGTATGGGTTTCTAAAATGAATCACCCTCCCCTTTTTCATTTTGCCCTTGAGTGGAGCACAAAAGCCCTAACTACTCCCGCTGAGCTGTTCATCAACCGTATAAAAACTGCGGCTGTACTGGCAGCTTCCAGGTGTGGAAGTGGACTTAGATGAATGTAAACAGAGTTGGCAGAAGAGCCAGCACGCTCAGTCAACTTTCTATGACTTTCAGCCGAGTTATGTTACCCTCTCTTATATAATGTTGGGTGTTATATTCATTGCAGTTGTTCTAAGCAGTGCAAATATGAGCTGAAGTTTAATGCGTGTTGGTTGTGCATGACAAAACACGCTTTAACAGCTGGCTCATTGAATTTCCTTCAAACTTTTTTTGGTTTAGTTGTCTTTCTCTTTCATTTTTATGCTTGCTTCCAGGCTATATTTTGTCATCACGCATATTTTCTTTTGTGATCATGTTTTATTGCATGAGGATAATTTGATTGATATGGGCTGAATGTCTGTGTTGTATATGTTCATTGTTCTATCTTACCTTATACAAAGTTAATATTAGTACAGTCTAATGGGGAACAGCTGTTCCAAAGTCCAAAGTTTCTTTGCACGCTTCGATGGCTTTTTCACTCCCGAAAAAACAGCAGATGGGCACTGATGTTACTTAATTAGACTTAGTCATGCTTAAGTCATAGCTCCATTGTTTTCAGACTTGTGTAATGCTTTTTGTGTTACATATAACAATTTCAATTTCCATCTGCCACTCAGTTTCAACAGGTGCAAAACAGCCCAGGTCTACCTATAATCTTTATTCCATCAGTTGTCACTCTTCATTTCTATTTTCTTTTTTCCACTTGGCTCTTCTCAAAGTTCAAGGGACATTTATACTTTTGACATTGGGAGTGCCTGGCGTGTAATATAACACAAGAGGAAAAAAGTATCACAGAAGAAATCAAAACAAATCTAAATGTCCTCACATTAGCATCTAGAGGGATCTCATCAATCAATGCCACCTTGCTGGGCATACTCCTAAAGGCCATCTAATGCCCAAATAAAAAAGCTCCCTAAACCCTTGACCTTTAGTCAATGCCTGTGATTTATCTACTGACTTGACACGGACAGTCATTTGAATTCAATGGCTGTTCTCATCCCATCATCTGTGAACATTTATATTTATAAGTGATTTTATCAGACAGTTGACAGCATTTTTCACTCACATACTATACGTGTGAGTGGGTTCAATATGATGCTACTTTAATGAGGATGACATTGCTTGTGACATGTTGACCTTGATGTTGATGCTGTGTCATCATTTAGGCTTCACAAATGTTGGTCTTTGCCGCTCTTTTAATACCAAGCCAAAAGTGGTATAAAAGGGCCACAAACACATGGACACTCAAACACACATTGTTAGGTCAAAAATGGTTCAATGCTTCGATTATTATGTATTTCCTTCAGGCTCATGCTAATCTTAACCATAGCTGACTCAATCATTAACCTTCTGCCAATGAAAGAAATCCATCTATCCATCAATTCTCTGAACTAAATGCCTACAGTCAAAAAAGGGATTCATCTAACATGCATGTTTTATGACTTCAGGAAGAAACTGAAGCAGCCAAATTATGCAATGTTTCTTGCTGTTATTTGAAAAAGCTACTACTTAACCCACGTTAACACTCCAGAAAAGGTTGAAAAAGATTAGCATTTTGCTGAAAGAAATGCAACCAACACTTTGGATGGCAAAAATTGTGTCCATGTTTAGGCAAGCTGTTATCAACAGGCTTCAATTCTAAATCAGTCCCCATATGTCAGATTGTTCAGAACCAAACACACGTGACATAAACTCACACTGATTCAACAAAGCAGGCTCAGTAGTGAATAGACGATCCAGCTGTTATATAAGGAGACAATGTTGCAGATGTCTTCCCACTCACATCTCTCCCTGCCAGGCCAAATGGCAGGACAGGAAATTCCTGGATGATGCCAGTTTACATTTAAACATCACATGGATGCTTCTTCCAGGCATGCATCAGTGCTTTATTTATAGTTTGTTGTGTGTGTGTGTGTGTGTGTGTGTGTGTGTGTGTGTGTGTGTGTGTGTGTGCGTGTGCATGTGCATGTGTGTTCACGTACAGTACTGTGTATATGGGATTTATCCTTGGTTTATGGAGTGTGCAGCCATAGATGATGTCCTCAATGTAATAGGAAAGCTGATCATTGTGTGTGCTCATTAGGAAATCCACAAATGGTCATACGTTACTGCATGTTTGTTTAAGCTAATGTACCGTATGAATTGTCCATATATCCATGTAGGATTGCCAGCAGTGTGTATAGTTGTCTTATCATTTCCCCTCCGGAAAGGGGCTGCACTGTTTCCCTTTCATGCGTTGATTATGCCTTTGCCAGAGCACTTTTGGGTTGGTTGGAACGGGTCCTTTTTTCATGCGAGGACTTCTGAGTTCCCCTTGAAAATACTGAGATCACTGATACAATGGGCTGGAATTAGTTTCATTCATACGATGAGAGGATTGGAGTACAACTGCTGCCCCATAGGATTATAATAAATCATCTGAGGTGGATCCCTGTGGCGGGCACAGAATGGATGGATTTTTCTTTGCTAAGTCTGTTAAAGGGGATTTTAGTATATTCTTGCCAGAAACACCACAGGCATCAATAAGCCAGTGATACATCTATAAAAGAGAAAATATCATGATAATATATAGAAACATCTCGAAGCTTTGTTCCTGATGTTGACATTACAATTCCATTCTGCCATCTCCCTTTTTTTCATGTCTAACTCTGTTTTAGACTGTTATATCTGCACTGTTGCAAATACAGTGAGGCTACACTGATACATAGTAATATACAGTACTGTATAGAAATGCATATGCAGTGGTGGCTGCATACAATTGTTTTACGAGGTGTCCAAATCAGTAATCCAAACTTTTATCTATACCTCCAGAGCATTTTCAAGTAAAATGTACATCCAACTGGGACCATACCCTGAAGGCAAACCCACCACATGTTCGAGGGACTTTTATCTCACCTGGGAATGTCTTAAGAAGTTCCAGGAGGCCTAAAGAGAAGTATCTTGGGAGTGCATTTCTGCCCCCCATTTACAATACTTACCAAGCATTAGGCAGACAAGTGGTTTCTACACCTGGTGATACATTTTCCAAGTGTCCTTTTCACACCAAATATAATATTTAAACTTCTTAAAAATGTATATGAATACATTTTTTTAGATCCAAGCTCTATATTCCAAATATATTTCTAAATATCCTCAAAATATCATCATAATTCACTTTTGCAGAATTCTTGTGCCTTTGTTTGTGTTCCTCTATGGTAGTGACTCAGCTGTGTGTTTGGGTGAGTCAACGGCACCTGGGGGGAGTAGACAGCCAGTGAAGGAGCTATCTAAGTCACGCAACCATGGGCCTTTAGCCCTGTGGGGAGAGAGAGATCTGGTTTTCTCGACCAGACAGGTCTGACACTGGAGCGCCATCGCCTCAGGGAGCCGGGCCCGGGCGGTCACGTGAGTAGAGGTGGTATCAAGGGCAGCGTGTTCGAAAGTGTGCTCCTCCAGCCGTCTAATCCAGGCACACACATTTAGGAGTATAGAGGCGGATGTGCATATATACCAATAACAGAACAATAACATACCTATAAACACTGCAAATTGAGAAAATAATTAGTCCTACTCAAGGGTTGGTTTCCTTTTATAATTTAAATACTTAGCAACTTGCAATGTATGTCTTTAATACTTCATAACATTAATAATAATAATAATAAACTGTATTTGTATAGCCCCTTTCATGCACAAAGCAGCCCAAAGTGCTTTACAGAACAAGAAGAAAACATAACAACAATATTAAAATAAATAGAGAACAAGATAAAACATCAACAGTGATCCTGATGAAATTCCCTCGAAGTAAAGCTGACAATAAATTAAAATAGGTTAAAATAAAACAATTTTAAAAATAAAATAAAAATGTAAAATAAAAGCAAAACAGAAAAAATACAGTAAAACATGGACAATGATACCAGTGAGAATTTAAAGTTAACCCAAATTAAAAGCCATAGTAAAAAGATAGGTTTTTAATTTACTTTTAAACAATTCAAGGGAGTTTGCTGTTCTAAGATCCCATTAATATAACTTCTGACAATAATATACATTTCTATTGTATATCATTTTTATAAAAACAAACAAACGTTACATTTAAAAGCATCCTCCATGCCACAGTGGATGGCTCCCCATGCAGGCTACTGATTTACGTCTCAGCCCCTGCACTGCAGTGTTATCAGGCTGTACCTCTATCCTACAGCTGAGGCAGTGTTCATTGGGCCATATTTTCAGAGGTATAACATTTTTTGACAAGCTGTTTCCAAAATAACCTCAGCGCCAAAACATAGTTTTCCCTTGCATTTTACAAATGCCTAATGAAGTGAAACTATGAAACACACCACGTTTAGAGCATTGTGCTTCAATGCTTCAAAAAAACGGATCAGCTCAAGTATACTCAGTTGATAGATTAGAAAAGACAGATGCCGAAGGTACTGTAAAACAGGCAGTAGGCTGTGTGTGTTTCATATATATCATCGGATAAACAAATCTGTCTTGCCCCTCCTGTCACATCATGTTTCACTCTCACAACATGCCAGTGTTTATATCCACATATGCTCAAAGGCATATGTATTTTTGGGTTTTCTGAATGTCTCCATATGATTTTGTCACTGCTTTGTAGATGGTTTGAGTGTGCGCAGTATTATTGTGACTAAGGGAAGTCCGGGCACATATGACTGGAATGAAGAAGCTGAAAAAGAAGGACAAATAATATGTTGTATGGATTGGGATCTTTGGGGACCTTTTGTCAAAAGAACCTATTTGATTGAGTCCTAATTATATTGGTTATAGCATTGGTTATTGGTATTTATGGTAAATTAGCTATACTGTAAGAAGGCTATGGTTAAGCATATAAAACAATGAATTGAAGTGATAGAATGGTCAATGGCATTCTTGGCATCAGATGTACACTGTGAAGTACTTAGTCGTCCATCATGGACATATTTTCTAGGGATAATGGGCTGAAAAGACATGGAAAAAGTGTTACATTGGTGCCATTGGTCAGTTGTACTCTCTCTACAGAACACTCTCTTTCTAAACATTGGAAATGTAACCTAAACCATTTTTTGTGATTTAGTTTGTTAAAATGCAGTTAAGTTAGGATGTTGTTAAGAATTCATGGACAAGCTTCCAAGCATCTCAATTTCTGTAAACTGGCTGTCAAGCTGCATGTCCTAGAGGAAGACATTTGGAAGGGTCAGTGCACCATGTTTACTATTGAAATTGTACACTTTTATCATCATCTTTTTTAATCAATGTATGTGGTAGGGTAAATAAACATTCCTAATGCCTTCCATGTCACAGCACATTTGACACTCCAACAATTTATATCCTAGCACAAAGTGATGAAGATTTGTTGGGTTTGTGTGTGTGTGTGTGATAACATTATGTCACTCCTGTTTGCACACTCCATCAATCCTGTCAAAGCTCATTGCCACAGTTCATCACAAAACCAAACTGTGAAACGGCCCCGGTAATGGTATTGGCTCGACTTATCAGGCTTTGATTGCGTCTGATAGTCGCTCGATGCTGAGCAAACAATGATGTGAGGGCCCTGGGTCTAATGTTCACTAAGTCTTATATTATTACTTGAATACTAAAATGTCCCTTTGTCTCTATGTCTGTCCTTATGATTTTCTCAACAACTGTTCATAAGATCAACTTTACATTTGGCAGGTGTAATGCTGAGGACCTAGGCAAGGAGAGTGTTGAGTGATACTCTTGAGATCTAGAGGAAATATTTATTAGAAAAGTACATACTTTGCAGTGTATTAATAGAGGACCCCTATTAGCTGTTACACCGCTGAATAGTGGGCTGAGTACATATCAATTTCCACTACTTGCTCAGGGACAGATAAAGAAAGACTGGAGGTCTGTGTGACACTTTTTTACTTATTAGTATTTTTCTTGACAGCCCATCATCTGATCAACTTCACACTTAGTGGGTGTATCGCTCAGGACCCAAAAGAGTGCAGTGTCGAGTGTGAAGTTCTTTGGATGAGTGGTTCTCAAGAAATCTGCAAGCAGCAATCCCTAAGGCCAAACTATTGGCCCATCTGAACAGACATGAAAGGCACTGCACCAGTTAATATCGATGATACAGAAATAGTAAGCACAGGAAAACAACATGTGAGAATACCTACAAGAGCAGAGTGTCTACAGTAAGTGTAATGAAACACCAGAACAGGTGGCACTGGCAGCCTCACAGGAACACCATGAGCTTATCTGTGTGCGCTGCATGTGAAGCGTATATAATTTGAAATCACAGCAACCTATGAGTTATTTCATCGTAGCTATAGAATTATTTTTTAAATAGGGAATGGAAAGTTGTTGTAAAGAAAATAATGTTTTAAACTTTTCTAGGCTGTTTCAATCTACATCAGCCAGACTTTACTGTTATCTGCAGAGTAACCCAAAGCATCACAGTGTCCTAATTTCACAGATTTAGTCACCGAGAAGAAGTCTGTGACTGTGAGAGATTAGAAGTTAAACATTTCTACACCTGCAGCCTTTCTCCCAGCAGCGGCAGCATGCTTAAAGGAACAGAGTAGAGGATCTGAGGGGAAAATGGGATTATTCAAAAGAAGGGGAAAGACCTTTAGTTTTGCCAGTATATGGTTACTAATCGTTTTATTGTGACCAAAGACACAAATAATGGCTCGTCCCATTGTCTTTACTGTTTAGTCTCAGCAAACACTACTCTGTAAATGTTGGTTGTTTGTAGAGCAGGCAGATAGTGATTAATAATCTGGATCTTAGATTGTTAAAGTTTTGTGCAAACCATTTAGTTTTAAACCCAACACCTTTAAAAACTCTGAACTGAGATTAGGTTTTGTGAATCCTCTCATCCCATCAGTCTGCTCAGCTAACATCACTAACAGTATAATTAGTGATGTGATATTTTACTCAATTGGTCCTTTTATCAATAGATTACGATTCAAGATTTGTTATAATTTAAAACCGAGAACCAACTGCCAATTTTTGACATAAATTGACTGTATATAAAAAATCCTACCTGACAGAGCTGCTATCTCTGTTATATAAATAAACATATATAGCTTGAAATCCCATGTGAAGTTGTTCAAAGCTAGCCAACTATTCATCTGGTATAATCTGAAATAAATGCATGTTTTCCTGCATCTTGCTCCCCGGTGTTTTTCTGTGTCAAAACAACACCTGAGGCTTCCTTGACCAAATTGATACATTTAACAGCCTTATTTTGTTCCGTATGTGAGATGGTGAATACTTACCTGCACCTCATACTTCAGATATGATGAATGTTTAATGACCCCTGAGGAGGAACGAGCTCAACTGCATCAGCAAATAGCAACAAGATCTAGCAAAGTAAGGAAGACTAAAAATGGATAGAGTGATGATAAATAGAAAGATAGCTATCTGCTGTAGGGAAGGCTATTAGGTCTCGCTTCCTAAAAAGCTTACATTTTTAGAACCAAACTTTTCCGAGTGCCATACTGTGTGTTAAAGAAATATCCAATGCAAAGAACTTTCTACACAATGCTTGAATTGAAACTGTTATCTGGCAAAAGTGTGAAGCGGAAAGTTGCGCCTGGGAGGTATGAGAAGCGTGAAAAAGGTGTCAGCTTTAGAAGGTGTGGGTGTTAGATACAATTCTGCTAGAATGGAGTACCTTGTTCTCACCTCTGTTGCTGTCTGCAGGATGGCTTTGTTTTGTGCCTCTATTTAATAAGTAAAACAAAAATGTTTGCTGTAAGCAGATCTGTAACATTTGCTAAGAGAAAGCTGTTGGCATTTGGCTAAGCGCTGGTGGTGTACTGGCCAATATTTATCCTCTTGGCTGTCGGTGACCAGATGCACATGACCTTGTTTTTCAGTTGTTGGGTGTTTACCAATTCAGCATGAAGTGTAAATGCTCTTCGAAAATGAGACACCTGCTTATAGCGTTTCTGGACCTGAAAGATCATATGACTTGCCATATGTCAGTGTTTTTTTTTAAATTGCAATTTAAATATTTTTCTTAGAATTTACTCCAGTAATCCAACCCACATGTAAACATTTCCAGAGATTTAGGAAGGTCAGATTAACATCAAGGTGTACTTTATCTGAAGGACTATAGGAAGCCTAGTTTGCAGCTCCAAGCACCAAGGGTCATTGAACTTAAGTTTCCCATAAAGCCTGTGCTTTATGGTGCTTTCACTATATGGTAAATGTACCTTGTCCACAAAAACACATTGTTCAAAGAGGCCATACTGCGTTAGATCTTAGCTCTTACATTGAAAAGAAGGGCATACAATACTTTTTATGTGGATCCGATTTTTGTTCAGCAAATGGGGAAATAGGAAGTCAAGTGGGTATGGTAATTTCTTAGTCTCAAACGATTGCATTTGTAATGCACTTCTGTGAAAACTTCAGCCGTTGTACACTTCAGATGATTTTTTTAAAGGTACAAGTGCTTTCAATATGGCTTGTTTTTTCTTTACTCACCAGTTAGTCACCAGAGGCTCAATTAGCAGCTACAAATAAAGTGCTTTGCAAACCTGAAAACACAAAAGGGATTCTCTTTCAATTTAGAACACCTAGATGGCATTTGAGATTACCATTATACCAAAAATAATAAGCAATGAAAAATAAAAAATATACATATGCCTCAATGCTACAATATGACAATACTACTTTAGACACTTTTCCCTTTTGACACAGCATGTGCCTTAAATAGAGTTTTGCCAATACAATTTGCTGTTGTTTGAATGGGCAGGATGTTACAGAAAGCATATTTGTTGATATACAAAGATAATTTAGGCTATTTCAAGACAATTTAAAGGATATATATAGAGTGGTTTGGGATAGGACATGAATAAAAAATTATACATTTCTCTTTCATTACTGTGGAATAGTATAATAAACAAATATATTTTTAGATCTGTAATCCCTGTAAGAAATCCTGGCTGGCATGTGTTTTTTATGAAGGAAACTGCAGGCAGCTGCAATGGTAAGGAACAAGCTGAGTGGGAATTTAGAAAGCACGAATGTCAGAGGTCTCTACAGACATTAAAGCCTCTGCTAATTACCAGAAATGAAAAAAAATGAAATATTCTTCTCTTCTTTTTTATCTTTTACATACCCTCAATGACTAGGTATTTTACACTGGAACAGTCATTTAACAATGTTTGCATATCACATCTATTCAATTATAAACTTCTATTATTGTTTTCAGAAGTAAATCGATAATATCAATGTTTAATTATCTGATACTTTAAACTAAATTAGTGTGTGTGTGTGTGTGTGTGTAAGTCTGTCTGTGTGTCCTAATAGCACTGATGCATTTAGGATCCTATTCATCTGCCTGTGATGATTGTGGTTTGGAGTATCTTGAAAGTAAACACTGGTAATTAATCCCTGTTTATACATTGTCTTGGTCTAGGAAAAAGTTACACAACCATCCCTCTGTTACCCTGCTCACACTGTTACTGAGCCCAGGCACTTACAGTTGAGTTGTTAATGAGTGGTGCAGGAAACCAGGCAAGCACAGTTTAATACACATGGGGAAACCTGAAAAACCTAAAAAAAAACATACTCAGACATGTTTACTCCCATCAGCCCTCAGTGGCAACACGTTAAATTAATGTGAAAGGTCAAATTATTTGATGGCTGACATTTAACAACGTGAATCATTGTTGAACACTTCAAAAGTCCCTAAATGTCATCTCTAATTAAGTATGTGGTGTATTGATGTAATGGTGGTATCGTTACTGTCATGAGTAACATTTGAAAAAAGACATTAGAGAAATGAAATGTCTTAGTGGCTGTAATGTATCTGATTGGTGTGAGGAAATCAACAAAGGTTTTTGTAAAATGCAATTTAACAGTAGGTTTATTAGAGGAGTTTTACATGTTCTAACGCTAAGTCTAAGCGCTATAATGTTAATTGACAGAAGGTCTGCAGAGATTTATTTGTCCCTTTACTTTAACTCCTTTTTTAAAATTCCCACAGTCAGTTACATTCATCTTTGTTTTGTCATATGTCAGAGATGCCTGTATGATCTCCTCTGAGAGCCTGCTGTATATCAACTTCAGGTTAAATACATGTCAACCCTTGTCACGTACAGTATGTTCATGAGGTATTTTCATGCTTTTCCTTAATCGGTTTGAAATAATGGTTGAGATAATTCATCCATCAAGTTTCACCCACTTATCTGGGCCGGGTCGCGGGGGCAGCGGGCTAAACAAGGTATTCCAGACGTCCCTCTCCTAAGCAAATAGCTCTGTCTAGAAGCCCTGAGGTGTTCCTAGACCTGATGTGATATATTTATAATATCACTGTATAATAAGAAGGAGTCTTTAAATACATGTACTGCCAGAAACGGCAATTAAGTGCCTAGGGTAATTAGCAAGATCACAGTGTTTCTGGGTTCATGCTATATGCCTCTGCCAGCTGAAAATGTGTCTTAAAAAATTAACTGTGCAAGTTATTAATTCATATAACAACCATAGGGTCTTCGTCACAAAAAAATAAGCTATGTCAGGCATTGAAGACTCAGACAACAGGTTTATTAGGATCAAGTCATTGTTACCTTTTGGACTTAGTTGATGTTGGCCATTAGCCAATCAGCAACCAAGGTAACCCCCCCCCACACCTTATCACCTGAATCTCCTCCTAGAGCACCATTGTGTTATTTTTAACCAAATATCTCTCGTTGGGGGGCGTTAGGAGTGGCACTTTTATTTCATCTAAAGTAACAGACCCAGAATCAGCACTTTTGAAACAGGGCTGAAACAGAGGGGTGTATGGGATGCTACAATGGGTGTTCTGTTTGGTATTTTGAGCCAAACTCTTCAGAGACATGTTTTGTATATATCTGAGACCTATAATATATTGATGAAAAACAGTATATTAGGGGACCTTTAAGTATATTCTCACCTCTGTGCAGCATGTTGCAGAAAACATTTGATCTTTCCGTATATAACTGTTTTGTAAGTCATCATTTTGAGTTTACTGATCATTGTCAAGACCAAAACAGTACATTCTTACTTTATCGGAAAGAAAGTAGCAGTCAGTACATTCATATTCTGGATGTCTCATTGCTCACAGTGATGAAAGCAGTAGGGTGAAGTCCTAAAAAGCGAGCCATGTGCAGACTGCATTATTCATGCAGGACTCCCTGCACTCCCAGCTCAGTCCGCGCTGAAGAGCCTGCACCTCAGCTGATGAAAGGGCTGGCTGCGATGGCACGCTGCAGTGCTACATTGCAGACGGTTGTGTAATAATCAGAGGGATTCACATGGCTCTCCTCTGCAGCTGCCACACTGCCCTGTGGAGGGAGGGGGGGGGGGCAGAGCAGGGCTCCATCAGCCAACTGCCGCACTGTTTGAAGTGCACTTTCCTGGAAGAAAACAGTCACAGGATGAGACTAGAGCAGGCTGTGATATATAACTACATGAAAACTGTCCTGAAAAACTTGAAAACTATCTTCTGTCATGCCTAAACTAATGTCCTTTTTTCAGGTTAGAACTTAAATTACATTTGTTAATTAGTTCATCATATTTCTCGTTGACTCGGTTTGCAGTTGTGCTTAAAGATTTGAAGGGCTTTTCTGATATTTAACAGTAGGTGCAGTACATTAATTCATTTTAACCTCCACCATCTGCATCCTTTATACATGTGCTGTAAGGATGCTGCTTAGCCTTAACTAACATTTGCATTGTTAAAATTGTATTAAGATTTGTGCTTAGTGGTGAAGTGTAAATGTGGATATCCGAAACGAGGAGGACTGGATTATTAAAAATGTTTTGCTTCCACAAGGGAAAATAAGAATAATGTATATCAAACCTTTCCTTGACTCGGCATGTGACTTGTAAGATGTAATTAAAGTGAATTATGGACGGTTTATCAAATGGCTGTTTATCCCAGTCTACTTTATTTACAATGTGTTCAAGCACATTGCCTGAAAAAAGGGTCAAATATCAATGTTGTAATTGACCATGTATATACTAGTGTAGGTGTAAACTCTCTGTTCTGCTATTATGGTGAATATTTTAGTATCCATGCCAGGACTTTTAATTGCTGCATATTTTGTTTAACCCTGCTGGATGAAATTAACAAATATAGCCGAACCAGTATGTACTGTTCTCACTGCAGAGGAAGATATTTTTTTAGCTTATCAGCAGTTGTTTGCCTTTAGGGAAGGCAATGAGTACTGCACTTTACTAATTATCACCACATTGCTTACATCGATGTAGTTCTAAAATCCTAGTTTCCGCACTCTCAATATTTGGATTTCTATCTACTTTCTATCAATCTTCTATTTACTTAAACCTCCTCTTCTCATTGTACTCACAGACTGCACTGTTAGACTCCTGACAGGTTGATGTGATCAGTCTATGGCTTGACCTTTTGAATCTGTTAATTTAAAGACTGTCTTCGTCCATTAGCTAAATGTAAAGTTATATTGCTTCACATACAGCCCGGATTCCTTCTCGAACTCGAATGTTTTTAGTCTAATTGCTTGGCAAGTTCTCTGCTGCTAAGCAACCTGAGTTTATGACAAGTTGTCAAAAAAAGTGATGGGAAGAACATTTATTCGAGCGCTAAACTTAAATAAAATGGTGAGGCACTTACTGTAGGAATTTGACTGTTTCCAGGAAATGAATCCACTACATTCACTTGAGATATTCAGCCACTGGATTAAACTGCATATACAATATTCAAAAGTTGCTCCACCTAAACAGTTAAATGTTTCCAACAAATTTGATAAATCAATCATAATTCAATAAAATAGTATACAACTATTAGTTTAAGTACATTGGCTAATATTTCTACACCTTTAGCAACATATGACTTTAAAATAAATACTTGTCTGTGCGTAATATTACTTATCGAACAAGAGTACCCAAACATAATAATGAACTTATGCACACTGATTAATGCAACCATTTTATTGTAAAATTTCACAGCTATGTGCAATTTCCTTATGAAAAGGATTTTTTTCCAGTACATGTATAGCATATTATGCAGACCCTAACATAATTGATCAGTGCCCCTTTTATACAATACTCAAATATACATAAATGGCAAACAACAAACATAATGTATGTATATGAAATTTATTTTGTTCTTGGATAGCTTGAGCTCTGTAATACCAGTGCATATTATTTTGTTTTCTGCAGTTTGACAAAATACATAACAATAGAAAATATCTACATGTGCTGTTCACATAAATGTATCATGTGTGGGTCCAGACATAAATAAAATGACTTTGTCAAATGTACAGTGTAATAAAAGTCCATTTCAATGCAGGCAAAAGACTGCAACCAGATGAAACATTGAATTAGTCCAAAATCTGAACACATATCCGACATGCACACTACTGAATATAACAGTGTCTCCCATACTCCTTTATACCTCTGCTTTTACAGTAGAGTGCACAAACAATAATGAACAGAAATGAAATAAGCTTTTAACATCATGGAGAAGTAAAATAGCATAAAGTATGTTGTTTTTTTGCACCACTGTTCAAACACAAGACATGCTTGGTTATTTACAAACCCAGCAATCTAATAAAGTCTGAGTCAGTCTGAGTCAGAAATGTTTAGCTGTTCACCCTGATACAAAATGTAGTTCTTATCAATCTGGTCTACATTCAAATAATTGTACTCATGCTTTTGGTTGTGTAACGTTTTCAAAAGAGAACAAAAAAACATACAATATCTGAGGGAATAATGGTGTGCTCAACTTTCATCGTATAGCATTTCCTTCACGAAAACACTCACTTTCAGAACATGTTTTTTTTTTCATTACTTCAAGGCATTAAAAGTGGATTCACAAATGATATTTCAGTTTGATATTCTCTATTGCATGTGTGTCACTTTGGCACTTGATAAGATGTAATCACTCTTTTACACTTCTTTAAACTACAGAACACAGATGATGACCAGTCTAAATTGCTATTGACACACTTGTGTCTCTAAAGATGTGAGAGATAGAGTATGTGCACACTGAAGACAGACTACTAAGTGGCAGCTTCGGAACACAACAGGACCACCGTTAAATACAAAAGGGAAGAAACTTCAGGAAATATGAGATAATCTGATAATAAATGCATATGGAAGTATCATCACTGATACTTTATTAAATATGGCAAATATGACCAATGACCTTGTGAAGGTGGAAAAAGTGGAAATAACCAATAGTCACTGAGACAAGCAAATGTTCTTCTCTTCTGGTGGCTTGGGAACGTTCTTTTGTGTTTTTTTCCCCCCCTGAAAATATTCAAGTCTACTACTCAGAAGCTGCAAAACAGGTTATGTTGAAACTCACTAATAAACAGATATAACAGTTTGACAGGCCCTTGTGAGAGTAGTGTACATCGATCACAACATAGAAAACACAAGATAAATAAGCTCAAGCTCCATTGACACATCAAACAAAAATGCATCTTTGATATAAATGACAGCATTCTATGTTCTTTTTTTTTCAGGGGCTATATGAACATAACATACTTTTTTTTCTCTCGATAAAATAAATAAATAAATACAATACAGGGATAAATAAATAAATACCCCGTTACCCCCAAGTATTCTACATGGTCAGTCCAGCATGATACAATAGGTCTAATATACTGTAGGATGATATACTGTAACAATGCTGAAATTACAAAATATATTCCCTTTTACAAAATTCAAGGGCTTGACAAGTGTTTTCTTCCATTAATAATATATGTACATAAACAATGTGATTTACACCCAGTCCTTGACAAATCATACTGAAGCACTGTCTCCATTTGTTGCATACTGGTGTCTATCAAAATTGTAATCTGTAGGGTTTGTAATTAAGGTGTGTTACATGTTTATCATACATGACATTTACTTTTCAGATGCTTTCACTGTGTTCTCCGCTCTCTTCACACACTATGGCATTCAGAGCTAATTTAAATGGAAAAAAAAATAAGAAAAAAATACAAAAACAAGGAAATTCTGCCCAGCCAGTAAATCAGTTTCCTCACTATGTAATCATTTACATTCTCAACGTGTTTCTTCTCAAAGAGACAGGAAGTTAGATGCTTGATAATAAGGCTTGCACATCTCTTTCAACACAAGCAGATGCTTTTTTCCCCCTTGAACAAAGCTCATTAGTTAACATTTTTGTTGTATTTTGATATTCGTTTCAATCAGTTTGAATTTATATTTGAAACTGCTGGTAATGTAGATGCCATTAACAGAGGTCAGGGTTGTCTATACTGTTAGCTAATAGCTGTGAGGAAAATGACTAAACAAGCTGTCTGGCCTGTACGGAGAGATGATTCCACAAATTAAAAAGGATAAATCGGGCACATTTTTATAATTTCATTTTCCAATTTTCCTAGAAAATAGTATAATTCAATCTTGAATGATAATAAACAGTGCTTATTTTTTTTTATATTTCCATAGCCAACAATAGAAGACCATAAAATATGTTGATTTTTGGCCTGAAAGGTGCATGCAATAAATGTAAACCACTATGTAATAGTAAAATATATACAGTGTCTGTACAGTTGAGCATTGTCCATAAACAGCATTGTCTTTCTCTGACCGCACCTGAAAAATGCAATGTTTTATTGTGCCAACACTAAAGCTAAACAAACTAAAAATAAATTAGCATCACTGTCTAAAATAGCTCTATTAAAGTGCTTTAGATTGTGTGATATAGTAGGTTAAGTGAAAGGAAATGATGAAATTAATGTCATTTAGATTTTTCTGATGAGTGTTTGCTGTCATCTCAATTTCTATTTATTTGAATTGCTTTATACATAAGGAAATTATTTATCAATTAGCAATTAGCTAAAGTCTAACAAAAAAAAAACTAAACATAATTGGTCACACAATCTACAAACCTCCTCATACCAGTTAAATGTAATGCTACAACTTTTGCAATGTGTGTTAAAGTTTCCAAATAAAATAACTACAATTCAGCGGGATCAAATGTATGGATATAAAGGAAATGCATTGTATCGTTTTAGTGGGTCCCCTCCTTCATATTGTCCCTTGCTGGCACAGAGCTTATGTAGAATGTAATGAGCTGTATGATAGGGCTGGGCACACACCCAGGCCTAGAGATAGAGATATGACACCCAGTAGACCAGGTTAAATAGACCAAATGCAGTGGGGAAGAAGATGCGTGCATACGAGTCTATCTTTGCGACGTGGATGTGCAACCTGCCGTGCCGCCAGGCTCCGGAGCGGCAGTCCTCGAAACAGCAGAAGAAGCTGGTGCAGTCCTTCCCATCCAGGCACTCGTAACCGTACTCTTCGTCTCGCTCGTGCATGTGCGTGGCGTTGTTCATCTGGATGGCTGTGGCCGAGCGGGGGCGGATGTCAACCGTGGGTTTCTGCTTTTAACAGGACAAAAGGACAGAGTTAGTTAGCTACCAGAGCCCCAGCATGCCGTAGCAAAGACCTCACTGACATTACAGGGGATCTAGTTTGAGCTGCCATTTTTTGGGTCGCTTGCTTCAGTTTAACTTTAGTCAGTGAAATGCAAATTGCACCTTCAACTCGCCAATGGACCCTTTTAATGCCAAGAAAACTCAAATTGACTCGTAGCTACCAACTGTGGTAGCTACCAAGTGAGGATTATAGTGACACCTTTGCCTGGGGATAAATTGGGCGCTGACCAAGTTATAAAATGTTTAGCACAGTAGTTCATATTTCTTTATTTTGCAGATATATAAAGCTAGTGCTGGGCAATGCCCCTCAATTTCATTTTGATTCTGACCATAACATCTAAAAATGCAGTGAAAACACTGTAGCAAACACACGAGTGCCTCACTTATTCCATGAAGAAAAAACAAATTGAATGCTCAGTGACTGAACAACATGTCATAATTTGGACCAGTATTGATTTTGTATGGCTTATGATGCATCATAAAGCTAAGCTTGGGAAGGAGCATGCGTTGGCAGATGTTCAGCACACAGCTCAATAATTCTCTAGCCCACTCTCTCTGTCACCAAATCCCAAAATAATTAAACCCCTTTTCAAACTGTGCTCACCACTCACTGGAGGGCAGATGCTATTTATTTGTGAAGATTCCCAAAATAGGACAGTGACATCAGTGAGTACGTGGCCCTGCCATTATACAGTGAGACAATTAGCATGCAAACGCACTGTTTTCATCATCTTTTATCTTGAAATGCCACCTTTGCACAAATTGGAATACTGGCTTTTTGGCAGATTAAATACTCTCCCCCCCTTTGGCAGAGGTTCTTTGACCTTGCTGATATATCCGGGTGTCAAGCTCATCATTTAAAAAAGACACAGCGAATCAAGCATACTCCAAAGCTGAACTTCTGAAGAATTGCACATCACTTCCGATCAAAAAAAGTGCCAGTAGCTGTCATTTAAGTGTTCTTTATGCTTATTCGTTTAACATAGGAACACAAATCTATAAAAAAGACTTTGCTAGAACTCGCAATATGTTTTACAACTTATATGTATGCTCTGTGTCAATCTGTTCTTTTTTAATTGCTTAATACATCACAAAAAGTGATGTTTTTGACCCCATTTTTATACATCTACAATAGACATGCTTGCTGAAATAATAAAAAAATGGTCATTGCAGTTTTAGTTTGAACATAGCACTATCTGCTGTGCACATGCATCCTCAAACAAGCTTTAAATACATTAATTGAATTAAACTGTTCATCCCCACAATTCTAATCTTGCCCAGCACTAGTGCACAAACCTGCGGTCCCTTTGAAAACGATACGTAACCACAAACAAAACAACATACGGGTTAGTTTCAGCCTATTTGTCCTTAATTATTAACGGACAGTGTGTTGAGGTGGGGATAAGCAAAAAATAAAAAGGTTATGACTCAGTTCTCAATGGGATTGGTTGCACTTGAGGAAGCGCAGAAGGAGCATTAACAGCATCCTGCCGCATGGCCTGGTCAAGCTGGGCTGTGCTGTGTCGGTGTTAGCAAAAACAAAATAAAAGAACAACGAAGAAACAACACAGTGGCATTGGCAACTTTAACTGGCTGAAATTATACAACCTCTCATAGAAGGCAGACGGCGGAAACATTCATTAGTGGAGGATGCCCTTGTTATCTAGCTTAAGTTAAATATGTAATGGTTGTAGACTCATGTCTTTGCTGGTAATATTATTCCCCCCAGTAAAATATCTATGAGGACCACTATGTGAAAAATATAATCTTGTCTTGTGTATTAGGTTAAATTTAGACCTTTGATTGCTCCCACCCTAGATGCTTTTTAGGTGTTTAAAGATTAGCATGTGTTAATGTTCTGAATGGACCTCCAAATCTAATTTGACTT
This sequence comes from Dissostichus eleginoides, assembly GCA_031216635.1. Taxonomy (NCBI): domain Eukaryota; kingdom Metazoa; phylum Chordata; class Actinopteri; order Perciformes; family Nototheniidae; genus Dissostichus; species Dissostichus eleginoides. The sequence goes on along the minus strand of CM062279.1, from coordinate 17,424,740 downwards.
AGCACAGTGCAGGGGGTTGTCTGTTTCAGTCTGTTAAGGCTCTGCTGACTCTGTAGGAAGCATCAGGTTGAGAAGCAAACAAACACACAGGTATAGATTTACTGGCAGGAGAAGGGAAAGGACAGGAAGCTTTTGCAGCGGCTGCTAGGTCACTGTGGTTACAACAACAACAAAGAGTGAGACAGGACAGAGGGAGCCAGAATGAGTCCACACTGGACCTGTACTATAACATTCCTCTGGATGCTTATTTTCATTTTAAAAATGGAATAAGTACGTCTGGCTGGCTGCCTCCGCACTGTGCACTGCAGAGCCCCCCTTTTAATGTCATGTATGTACAGTTAGAATGCAGGTAGATAAAGAGGGAATAGAGAGAGGCGTATCTGCTGTGTAACAGACAGAAAAGGCAGTGAGGTGCTGGGGGCTCAAAGAGCCAACACGCAGTAGACACATGCAGTCAGACACAGGCAATATACCTTTGAGGAAAAGAGCCGGAGGAGCTTTTGTCCAGACAGGATACAAAGAATATGTGGAATTGAAAGAGAGAAACAAAAAAACAAAGAATCCATGTAAACAGAGGACAAAAAACATTGATAAAATTAGAAATATACACAGGATAATGTGTGAAACTTACAATCACTCTATTGTCTAAATCAATAATGAAAAGAGAATAAATATACAGTAGAGGGACAAACATGTTACAAATAGACATAGGAGGAGATGCATGGTGGGAAACATGTATCTCACATGATTACGCCAGCATTACCTTCGGAGAAATATTACAGATACAAAACTATAATACAGTGTTCAAATACTCCTTGTGCTTGTGACATCATTATGTTTAAATTCAACTTACATAGCAGGTCGTTGACAAATTTGGTTTGTGACATTTAACAGGCGTTGTGGTAACATATGCTGGTAATATAAGAAAATGAAAAAAAATCACATGGCTTAACAGAACAAAGAGAAACATTTCATTTATTTACATTTCCTCGATGACCTGTTCTTTCGAATGCACTTTAACAATTCCTGAACGTCAAAAGAATTTCAGTAAAAGACCTCCTTCTTATAGCATACTTCCTCCTTACTGCATTTTAACCAGTGAATGTAAAAGCGCCTCTGAGATGGCAGACTGGCAAACACCTTCCACTTCATTACTCATTCATTCGTCCATTGGACAGTTTCACCATGTGCAGATCCTTAGTTGCAGAGGCTGAAACTAGAGTGCCCCACTTTCCCCAAAATTCAGTTCAATACTCCGGTTTACCCGAGCACATCATACTTAGAGGTTTAAGATTTGATATCTTCCAAGTCCTTAGAAAAGTCATAACTTCAAAAAGAGATTTCAGTAACCCTAAACATTTTCTGACTTAAAACACTAAACTTTGTGCCATTAAGTAGACTTCAAGAAGTAGACTTAAAACGATTGTCATGCAGACATTCATATGTAGAACCATAAGCCACCTCTAGCTGATTAGGGACAACTGCTGGTCTTGCTGTTGAGGGTTAGCGTTCTCAGCTTCGTAAGTGCTCATATGGCGAGGGATCATGGCTCTCCAACATAGCTGCCATGATCTCTTGAGGGATTTAAAAGCTCACATGACTACTACTCTCCTGTCACGTGACATTGGTCTAAATTACAACTGTAACTGATATATGGTGGATCAGGAAAAGGATGGAGCTGCACGCCTCGCTCATTGAGTAATTTGTGGGCTGGCCCCTTGGGAAGATGCTCCCTTTGGAAATCAGTATTTCTCTTTTTCCTGAAGGCTTAATCCCTGTGCTGCTATAAAGTGGGGCAGATGCAGGACTTGACTTTTCACCTAAATAAAGGATACAGTAAACACTGCAAAGATATAACACACAGGATTAACCCAAAAACATGGTAAATAAATTAAAATCACTTGTCTGTAGCTACGTTGGGAAATTGAGCAATGTTTGAAAAAAAATCCTCACTTTAATTACTTTTAGAAATAAACTCACCGGGTTTCTCTTCTTCCTGTCCTTTTTGGCGCTTGGCTTCCTGTTGCTGACAAAGTAGTGCAGCGTGCCATACTCTATAAGTGCGGCGAAGACGAAAATAAAGCAGACTGACACAAACAGGTCCATGGCGGTCACATAGGAAACTTTCGGAAGGGATTTCCTGGCTATAGTACTCAGCGTGGTCATGGTCAGCACCGTTGTGATGCCTGATAATGAGATTGAAGACAAGAGAGAAAAATTCAATCAGCTCTGAATCAAGAAACATTAGAAATGTATGAATGAATGATACTGTACTCTTTTTGCACTGCTACATAGAGCGCAATGGTTTGTCATATTCACAAGTTGCTTTCCTTTTTCTTATATAACAGCAATCTGTAAACAGAAGCCTGATATATTTTGTATATTATAATGTCAAAAAATGCAACACAATTATAGTTACATAACATTTATACACGCATTTTACTTACGCTCTTAAATCGGTCATGATGTTTTAATTGTTTTTAACGATATGATTGAATAAATGTCACAATAAGGATATTCTCCTCAAAATAGTGTCATAAAGGAAGTAATCTGAAACTGGGAATAGATGTTTTTTAATATTTTGCATTGATTGCATCCTTTTTTGTTCAGTGTGTTAATACATTTTATAATTCATTCATCAGTGTTCTCATACATTTTCAGCCCAATAGCTCCTTAATGTTTTCGTGTAGAAGGTACATTTTCAATTTTGGAAAATATAAAAATTGCTGAATTAGAATTACAGCCTCATTCAAATTGAACTGAGTTGCATATGTGAAACTCCATGTGATGAAAGCTATGTCAGATCTAAGATTAATTAGAAAAAGTCATGCTAGAGGTTATCAACCAACTGATTATAACTATATATATTATAAATATATATATAAATAAATAAAAGAGGATTAATGTTGGCTTTTGAACTGAAAGCTCTTGCTGTTGTTGCTCCATGTGGATGGAGTGAGCAGCTGTTTTTACTGTCCCTATGATCCACACACTTTACTGGTTTAGCTGCCATTGACCACCACACTGACATACAACAATTCTTTATCCACCATCTGGTTACGCTCTCCCATTTTACCCGCTCTATTTGTCTCTAATGATGATGTAGTTCTAGGCTGGGTTATGGCACATGACTAGTAAATGTGTTTATAAGTAAGCTGATACACCAGACTGGAGACAGCACACACACACAAGCCGAACACCAACAAACAAGCATTAACAGCGCCGCCTCTTTCCTTTTTAAATGGACCATACTTATAACAGGATTGTCCTTGTATACGGGAGAGGATTTATGTCTAAATGTAACAGTGAGTGAAAGACATCAGTCTGCGTCATGATTAACATTGCAGTATTATGAGTGAATTGATATATTTCTGGTTGGCATTGAAGGATTAAGAAGTATGTCATCTGCATTAATCCGTTCCTAACCACCTGGCTTCCTGTACCTCATCTTTCAAAGGAAATTAAGATTTTTAACTCTTGGTACAATTTTAGCAATGATTTTATGTTGTTATTATTTCAGCCGGAAATCATGTCAGGAGCTTCATTAGTAGGAGGAAAACAAAACAACCTATTTTGAGATGGATTAATGATGGACAAAGTGAGGATCATAGTGGGATAGAATATGGGCTTCTGCCTGCAGGGATTGCTTTACATTCAGTTATGCTCGCTAATGATCACATCACATTGACTTGAGGTCAGGGTTTAGAGCCTTAGGGGGCCGAAAGATAAGCTGACTAAGGAATATGTATGTTATTGCACCATGAGTGAACTTCTGAGGATGTCCACTGATGCCAAGGGCAAGTTCAAAGCTGACGAATATCCTTAAAATCCTCAGTCTTGCCCACTTTTTCATTCAGTGTCCACTTATTGCATTCAGTGAAGAGGCCACCTGCATCATTATTGTGCTGAGGCTGCAACTCTGCAACTTCCCTGCTGTACTGCATAATTAATGCCTCATTAGGGCATGCATGAAAACATATGTGCCAGGATAGGCTCTTCTAATCAAGATGGACTAGATTCCTAAGCAGCTGCCCTGTCTCAGAGGGGGGAGAGAGGAGGAAGATGAAGGGACGGCAAAACGAAAGGAGAGAGCAGCAGGAAGCAGAAACTTAAGCCGACTCATTTTTGGTATTTTGGTGGTGTATGACCACCACAGGGTGCTAGTTGTGTTTCTCAGCAGAGAGTAATCAGGGCTAGGCTGCCTAATGAACCTCAATGCAGCATAAGTGTGTTCGGGATAGGTGGACTCATTACAAAATGAAGTAGAGCAAAGGCTCTGTCAAGAGCAGTCACAGAATACATGCATATTGGGTATAAAAAGGGTTATACAAGTAAATGTAAAATTCTGTTTTAAAATGTGTTCTGCTAACTGACTTTTACATGATTCCAGCATGTACAACACATGGTCGACAGCTTGCAGCAAAACAGGTTTACTTTATATTTACCCAATGATGTCCTGGCAGGTACTGCGTCCTTGTTGATCCAGAATGAGACCCATGAGAGGACAACAATGAGGGTGCATGGGATGTAGGTCTGAATGGTGAAGTATCCCATTCTTCTGCTCAGGTCAAAGAAAACGGTCAGCACCACATAGTCACCTGGAGAGAGAGAAATACCAGGAGAGAAAATTTATAAATTAAGGGCATGTGTGACCAAACATAAGGGATAGAAGGTTTAAATGCAGGATATACATGATTTTAAAGTGCAAACACTGCATAGTAATTAGCCGTGAGTATTAATGTTCACAGTCCATACTAGAAAATATGAATTATCAAACATGTAATGAACTGAGAAAGTCAGTGGCACATTCACTTCCTGTAATCAAAAAATTCTGTCAACACAGAAACACCGAGCTAAGCTTAAACAAACTGCTAAGTCACGGGCTGATCAATGCGTAATGTTGTGTAACCAAAAACTTCACAGCATGTTTGCCCAAGGCAACTGGGGATCTTAAATTAAACAGAGTGTTTCAGAGAGCCAGAGCAGGACTTGCTTGAATACACACACTCACACACACACCCTCGTCTCCTGCCAGTAGTTAGCTCGAGCATGAACACTAGCATCCAGCTGATGATGAGCCCTCCCTGGGCTGGCTGTCTGACCCCAGCAGATGTTCAGTGTTAGGAGGTTGAGGTTAGCTGAGTCCAGATAGCCCTAACCCTGACAATACGGATCATTCAGCCTGCCTGTTTAAAATGCATTCTTATCATGAATGCATGCACCTTCTTGTACCACATGCAGACACAGTGTGCTTTCAAAACACTTGCAAGGAGAGGGAAATAAACAAGAACCAAACAGGAGGATTGACATGTACAAGAACAAACGCAAAATTCCAGTCCTGACAGCTTGACAATGCAGCAAAGCCTGCCAATAGTTACTGTCCTCTAAAGTGGTGTGCCCATGTACCTGCCTGTCTGTTTCCCTTTAATGGCAGCTCACTGCTGGCCTCCAGCTAAGTCAGTTGTCTGCTAATTGATTAACATCAGACTGTTAACAGTGTCGGAAACCTCCGCTGGCCTCTCAGTGTGGAACGTAACCTGCAGGGGGCAAACCTACTCTCTCTCAGCCATGTATTGGATGTGTGTGTGTGTGTGTGTGTGTGTGTGTGTGTGTGTGTGTGTGTGTGTGTCTATATAGGCACCCACCGCACAAGGAGTAGTCACTGCAGCTGTGGATTCAACAGCTGGCTAATAATCGTCCTCATGCGCACACCACATACTGCCGTTTATTGAAAAACAGCCAACATCTGTGTTTTTTGTGTTAATCAGCGACAGAGAGGGAAAGAGATGACACTGTCAGTGTTTATTATGTCTTTGAACATGTTCACTCCGTGTGTGTGTGTGAGTGAGTTCTCGTAGTGTCTGGAGAGGGACCAAGTATTTGTGATTCATCCCACCCAGCACCTCTGTTCCCCCACCCATGCATAGCATCATTAAATAAACCAAGTGCAATAACCCCAGCAGCAGAACCATAACTGTTCATATCGCCATGTGTGTTTTCTGCTGATGCAGGCAGGTGCATAGTGAATTACAGTATGCCGCCTTGGTTTGTACGAGTACGGAAAACACAAGCATGCTTCTCTCAGCGATCTCGCAGCCCACTATTTTGTTTTTATTAACATTACATTAGCGAGGGCCCAAAACTGAGACCCCTGACAGCTGAGAAACTGCCTGTTAATACACTTATTCCAGCTCGGTCAGCAGCACAAAGCCTTCTTCACATTTCCTCGGACCCTTAATGATAATGGGATTTCCACCATAGGGGTGAGGTCGGATGGTGAAACACCATCCTGCCGTACGCCTCTCTCAGTCCATTCTCTAGTTTCATTACAGGCCACAGCCCCTGCCAGGAAGACTCTTTGAGGATGTGTTATCGACCTCTGCCCTCCTGTCTGGCAGGCTGATGTATCTGTTTCGGCCCTGCCATTAGGAATCTGTAGTAAGGTATCAGTTTGTTAATGACTTCCTGATTACACTAAAACAAAATGGTTTCCAGTTCCCTTCCTGGTTTAACTGTGTGGTTGGGATATCACAACATAACTGCACGGGGGAGCAGGTTGGTAAATGATCCAGACAAGTAGTCCCACAACAATTAGTGTGAACATGTTACATTACAGTTTGTTTGCATGGTTATTTTTACAAGATTGCCTGCTGGAGTGAATTTTTAAATCAATTTCTGATTGTGTTTTCGGCTACCTTTTACATTATTCTAATGGAACATAATAAAAAGGTATACAATCCTGGTGAAAACTGATGCAGTCTTTGTTTCAGTGCATTGCCACTGCTAAGAGATATTGTAATACCCTTCACATAGGAGCTTCACATATTAATACAATTTATAAGCACATTATGGAGCTAGCAACGCTGAACAATATATACTGTTTTCTGTTAAATAAGAGTTGAACAAATAAAAGTTTAATCTGATTGTGTGTGTGTGTGTGTGTGTGTGTGTGTGTGTGTGTGTGTGTGTGTGTGTGTGTGTGTGTGTGTGTGTGTGTGTGTTGAAAGGTCACTGTTTATTTCTCATAGGACTGCAGCTGGAATTCCAAAGCATCCAAGCCTTCGTGCTGGCTTTCCTCCTAATGGGAGGCATCAAAACCTCAGATAGAACTCCCCATCTGTCAACGCCAGCATATGAGGGCGTGTTCGCAAGAGTGGTCACACATCTTCACAAGGTCTATAGAAAGCTCTCTCTACAAACAACGTTACCTCTGAACTGAAATGTACCTTACTGTGTGTGGATGAACGAGGATTATAAAGAAGCTTTCATACATGAGATGCTATGATCTTACTGTAGTTTGCTTCTATCCATCAATGCCCACATCTTCTGTGATCCTACCGACAGCTTCAGTCATTACTCCTTCAATTCTACAAGTTCATTTATCTGTTAAGGCTTCTCATTTAGCTTCTTATCTAGGGTTGCAAAGGGGCAGAACATTTCCGGTAAACTTCCGGTAAGTTTCCGGTAAATTTCCGTGGGAAGTTAAGCTGGGGAATTTTGGAAATATTCCATATTGGAAACTTTCCATTGGAATTTATGGGAACTAACTGGGAATTGAGGGTAATGTAATCGAATTGTATCATATCCAAGCATAAATATAAACATTTTGTTTTGTCATAAGAAAACATCCATGCAAAACGATACAATTAAAAAAACATGACATTTCAACAGATTTATTTGTAAGTAGAACAGAACAAGTTTTATTTATTTTATTGAATAATCATTTTTTTTCATTGAAGAACAAAAACATGAATATTACTTCTAGAAATCATCTGTGCATATGATGGAGGAATGCACAGTGCCTGTAGGGGGTGTGGTCTCAATAGCCATGCAGTAAGCAGTGTGAGATTGAGGAATGGGATGGATATTCAAGTGTACTTGAATGGCATCTGTTTGTTTTAGTCAGATAGATTATGCTAACATATACTTTACCCAACTATATTCAAGTTCCCTATGAAGAGCCAACCTTCAATTTAGAAAATTCCCAGTTTATTCCCTTAAATTCCCGTTAATTCTCATGGAAAGTTTCCATCTTTGAAAATTCCCGGAATTGTGTAACCCTAGTCTTATCTTTCTACTTTGTTATTAAAATTCCTAAATGTTAAAATTTCTCAAATCCTATCATTCTATCTCTATAATGACATCGCTTTCTATTCAATCTGCTTCTTTTGTGTTTATAATTTGTGAATTAAAAATGCTGATGACAGCGGGGTGAAAAATCAACTATGCAGACAACAGCTCAAAACTAGTGTTTGCATTAAGATATGATTTGAAGTAATTTGATTAGGATCACATATTTCCTCTGCAAAAGTGATTTGCTACAAGCTGATGTAATCTACAAAAAGCAATACAAACTTGGCGGGGATGATCATTCATCACAAAACAGTGTTGCTTTGTTGTTAAAAGTCGCAGAGACAACACACTCAGAATAATTACAGAGACACACAGCAGTAAGACCCATGTACTCTAGAGGAAATACACAAAATCGTGTTTTATTATTATTATTATAATGCAGAAATTGTTATAACATTCTGTATTTGACAGGAGAGTAATGAACCTGTGAGAACTAGAACTGTTGATCCGATGGGGCTGTACTTTATTGCACAATCGCCACAGGGGAGTTCATAGGAAGGAAATGGGCTAATTCAGGATTGCTGACCATAAAGAAAAAGAAAAAAAACTGTCACTTGGGAATATCATTCTGCTGGCGGCTAGGCTGTAAATTGGTGTGGATATGGATGGGCAGGAGAGACCTGAGGCACATGCTGGCCTTCCAATGAAGGAAGACGAAGCAGACACATTGCAGAGCGGCTGACAGCCTGTCTCACTGAGCTCCTCTCCTGTCAAGGGTCATCTATATCAGAGGTGACAGCGGATGTAATTGTGCATGTGTGTCTGTGTGTGTGTCAAAGACAGAAGCTTTGCTATCGACCATGGTCATGCCATGGCTGGGCTTCCGTAGGGTCAACAATACTTACAGAGGATGTTAACTCACCACTTTCTGTGACACGACTAGGGGCAATATGCCAGTGATTAACTAGCCACTATTTTTTTTTTTTTGTCTCCACAGGCTGCTGCAGCTATTCTAGCCTGTTAACGGGTGGCAAGATGATGTCAGAGGAAAAAATGCTCAACATTGTCTCGGTGAGTAACTGTGGGAACACAGCAGCATGATTAAACCACAGACAGGAGTCTGCCGAGTTTGATTGCCTTGTTGTGAATGTTCTGTTGAATGTGACACAGAAAGATGATTATCCCTCTCTCAGACGCACTAATGGCTCTCAAATTATTGAGAGCAAGGCAGTTTATAGGATTTAGGACAGGTTGTAAGAAATTGTTTTCCTTGCCATTATTTTAAGAGTTTAGTAGACTGTGGAAAAGTTAGAAAACCACATTTCAAATTGAAAATGGAAAAAGTTAAAAGGTGCCACTTTATGGCCCAATTGTAATTTACTGATGCCTATTACCAAAAAATATATAACAGAGCGTTTAGACCAAGACCATGGAACTGTCCAATCCCCGGTCCAGCTACGACTACCATCCAAAAAAAACACCATGCTTTGTGATGTAACATCCTATTTCAGGCCACAAACAATTCTTGTTTATTTCTTGTCCTCACCTAAGCTGTTTTACTTGTCAACAGAAGTTTCAAGACAACATCATTAGTGAGTTTATTTCCACCCCGTTGGATAATTAAAAAAACGAGGCAAACGCATTCACAAGCCACTTCTTTTTCAGTCTGTGTTCCAGCTTACCTTGTCTAAAAATGGCTTCATTATTTCTTATTCACACGCTGAGGAGAGATGCGATTCACACTGGTTACATAAGCTCCAAGTTCTAAGAATCCACTCTCACCATCTATTCTCGCCATGTCTAATATATCTCCTCTTTTTCATTTTTTAGACCCATTTTCTGTTCCAACTATTTTGGCTGGGTGAGAGGAGTCTCTGAACAGTCACGTCAATGATAACTTGACCTATTTTAGCTTATTTAACAAGTACAGATAAGCTGCCTACAATTAAGATTAAATGCAGCTAAGTAAAAGTTAGGAGAGGAGAATGTAGTGCAGTGTGTGATCATCATAAATGTCCTGATAAACACAGAAGACAAAAAGCTTTCTAGGGGCCTCTTGGTAGTTAATATGTTAAGATGAGCAATCGAAGGAGAAGGATGGACAATATTTGCAATGGTTTTCAGTATTGAAGGATGAACATTAATTTGTTTGGAATACAAAGAAGAAGTGCTAACTACTTAGCCTACATTATAATAATCACACTTTCTCAGTTGAAAAGCCAGTAGAGTTCCAAACAGATAATCAAAGGGCTAGAATGTCACGCGTTGGCTAACTATACATTGTTTTTGTAACAACTGTGTATCTATCCTTTGCCACCACAGTCTATCATGCTTGAAACACATCCTCACGTGCCTCCCACATGCACCTTTAAGAATCACAACAACAGTATATCAACTTTGTGATTGAATGCTGTGATGTTCAGAAACAGTTGAACTGTTAATCAGATAAATCATACAGTAACATCAACTTTGTCCAATTTCATTATAATGCTACTTTAATTAATCAGAAATGCTGTCAGATTAAAAAGGGAATGTACAATTACAAGATATCTCTGGGGTGATTTTCCAGTCCTAATAGCACACTGTAATGGTCTTTACAATAGCAACAATGTCATTTAAATCTAAATTCGATAGATGAGCTCAGACAAACGCTATGAGCCAAGACAATCAGTCCCCACTTCTCTGCCATGGCTTAGTGCTATTAAAGATTATATTTTTGGATCTTTTTTTTTTAAACTTTGCAATCAAATTAATCATATTCAACTAAAATAATGAATTGCCTCAAACTGCAGCACTGACGTCGGCCTGTGCATATTCAGAGTATGTTTTATTTTAAACACCTCAATAATAACAAAGCTTTGCCAAAACAGCACTCTCAGAAAAAACACAGTCATGTACACTTAAATAAATAAGCCTTATAAACAAATGTGCTGCTTTTTTCTTAAATGCATTCATGCATGATACTAGATATCAAGCATGAATATTAAAATGCATCTCCAACTAATTCATGGACAGTTTAACTGAAGTTAAACATTTACAAGATTAGATTACATGAAATGCCTTTTCCAAATGGGCCTCAGATGTATTAGCATAACATGCACACATAAAATGCTCTTTTAAAAGCTTCACAAGGTAATAACATGTGCCAAACATAACATATAGTTATGGATTCTGCAGAGTTGTAATATCACAATAAACATGTTTGTTAAGTGCTTGCTAATGTGAAAGGTGATGTGCTGTACGTTGTCATTATGTTTCACGGGAAACAGCGTTTTTTATTGGATTACTAAAATTCATCCTCTTATGCCATATGTTAACACACCAGACAAAGGATGTTCCACAACTACTCTCTCCATTTTTCTTATGGCTAATTACTTTGAAACCTTTGGTTGCAGAATATTACGTAAGGCCAATAAGCTGAGTGAGAACAGTATCTGAGATCAAACTTTATTATAATTGATTGAGCACTGAGGACTTGGCCCAGAAACAATTACTGCTCCACTGAGTGGCATCAACTTTGAGCACATTTAGCTTCCAAACCAGCTCTGTACGTCTCAACAGAGTACCAAGAAGAGGCTGTTTATTTTTGCAAGGGCATGCAGAAGCGTGCATCTACAATGCACTTACAAACTCTTATTCAGTTGTATTTATAGCTGTTGGAATATAATATTTCTAATATCCCTCTTTCTGCACATATCTTTGACAAAAGAAGCCTTTTTGTTTTACTTTGCAATAGCACTTTGACCAATAATACTGTATACTTTCTAAGAGCTACTACTCCTGCTACTAGGCTTACTACATTGTTTTCAGTGGTGGAATGTATTTCTGAGTACATGAAATACTGAAGCACTTTGTGAGGCAGCTGTGATTAACCTACAGTAAGCATATATTTGTCATGCTTCAAAAGAAGACATGTTTTTTTATTTTACTTATCTCCATTATTTCACAGCTATAGGTACTTGTGTGCATATATTTTACCTGCAAAATATATGATAAGTTAGTAAAATAGTACAAATTGTTATGAATACACTTTCAACAGCTGCAACAGCAGAAGTCAAGGACACAAAACCTCTAGAAACGTCATCTCTTAACAGCTTTGACCCGTTTTCTGTTTTGGTATTGGCAAAACAACCTCTAATTTCTTTCTTCTCTCCCTTCGTTCTTTTTAAATCCATTGCAAATGTCCACCCCATGCCCTCCATCTTTGCCTACCAGCATCAAAACAGAAAAACAGGAAAAACAACATCCTCACTTATTTACGTCCACTCCCTCCTTTTTCGCTCTCTTGCAAATTAGATGACTTTCACTTTGTAGTCAATTTATTCCAGTGTCCTAGTTTAACATCCTCAAGCTCATGTAGAAACTACAGTTGTGCTTCGGAAAGGTTTGCTGCCATTAAGGATGATGGAGAAATACTCGCCATGAGGACAGTTCTGTTGACGTATTAAGGTGTAATATGGCTGCAGGAGTGGAGAAACAACGCTGAATATTATTGACTTTATTGGACTTAACCCTCACAGACAGAACACAGAGCACTGACAACACTAACCAGAAGGACACAAACAATATTTGCTTCTTATAAGCAGGTGCTGTCTTTATTTTCCCAAAGCAATCTATTTTCCTAAGGTCTATCACTATTCTCTGTTTCCAGGTTTTAATTACCAGCTTATTAGACTGTCGATGGGCGAAGGCAGAGAAACAAGAGGAGAGAGGGAGAGAAAGCAGGGGGAAGGGGGTTGTGAAAAGTAGGACACAGGAATGCAAGGCTGCAAAATAAAAAAATCCTCCCCCTTGCGAGAGTGAGGAGGGAAGAAATGAGAATGGCTTGTAAAGAGTAGACACTTGTAAGTGTGAATGCTGTTAGTGTATAAGGCGGGTTAGGATGCGTGTGTGAGGATGGGAGAGGGGATGGGGAGGAGTGTAAATTGGTATTTAACTTCACAAAAGGAGGATTCTGGCTGAGTCACAGCATTTTTGCTCCCACTCCTGCCCATCACAACTATCACCCAGAAGCAAAGAGGGAGAATGCGCAGAGAGCGAGAGAGAAGGGGGGATGCAGGGAGGGAGAGATTAGAGAGAGCAGCTATTATAGAAACAGAGTTGCACCGTGGCTAATGGATTGTTTCAGCGCTTCTCAACCTTTTTCCTTCAGCAAAGATGGAGTGATCCTCATCTGATCAAAACAACTGCTCGGATTATTACTGTGATTAAATTACTGTTTTTATATACAGCACACAGTCATGTTAACTGTGTTGCACCTATTGCACACCTATTATTAATACTTTCAAAAAATAAAAGGTATTTTTATGATAAACACTTTCTTAAAATAAATAATTTCTAAGAACCAAATCAAGACGTATTGTATAAGAAAACCGGGGAAATTAACATTTGAACATTTTCCTACTCTGTTTTTTTCTTCTTGTTTTTCTTATTATTATGGGAATAGGTGCTACTCATAGAGCAATTTCCCTTGACTTTTCACCGGTGTTGAATTGATGCATTGTCTCAGATACAGTTGTAGAGAGAAAAATATATTATTATTGGCATTTTGGTTTTATTGCTTTTTGTCTCCCTCCATATTTGTTTGATTAAACCAGACAGGTGGTGACAAGCACCATTGCCTCTGAAGCATCATGTTTCAAGGAACGTGATTTTCTCTTTAATTTGCTTTGGATTTCTGCTATTGAACTCATCATTTGTGGCGTGCCTGTTACAACACCACAACTGCTGGATTTCACAAACCTCCAGAAGCCAAGACAACATTGTCACATGTCTGCCCAGGGTACAGCTTTTTTGTTTGGCAATGCAATGATATTTCAACACAACCTCAAAGAAACCCAAATAACAATCACATACTCCTGACAGAAAACTAAAATATTATTGTCAGAATGAAGGATGTAAGAGATTGTGTTGCATCAAGAATGCATTTACTGTAGTAGTGTGTGAGAGTGTATTTTTGTAGCTGAGGATTATGGGATCCATTGGCAGAATAGAGCAACGATGCACTCTGCCATGCTAAAAGGGGAGTCCTTTGGCATGTCAGCGAGTGACTGATCTTACACGAGTGTGTTTATATATACCGTGTGCATGGGCGTTCATGTATTTGTTTGGCTGACTGTTTTCCTCTCGCCGGGCCACTTCCTTTCAACCACAATGCCTCAAGATTCGCCCCATCAAAGAATCATCTGCAAACTGTGGAGCTCCCTAATCGGGAGAGGGCCACTGATGTGTCCCTGGGCTTTCTCCACTCTAACTGAATCACACAGGCGGACGCACACAGACAACTGGGCTGCACGGCTTGGCTTTTGGAAGGTCACTCTAAGAATAGTATTCAATACATAAAAAAATAAGACTTGGATCCAGTGTAGAGCACACACTTAAATGTGCATGCAAGCAAATGGACACATAGGAACATGCATTAATTCATGGGACCCGGGCGCACACCAAAGCACTCTGAATAATGTCTAACACACACAGATATGTACCACAGGCTGATGCACATAGCGTACATTTCTGCTCACCTAAAAGGAAAGCAAATTAAGCACTTCACGCCCTGCTTAAACCATCCCATGATTCACTGCTGAGAAAAGTGAGGCTAGTAGCAAAACCAGATAGATAGACCGTAAATAGCATTGATTCTCTTTATGCTTGAAAGGAAAGGCTTCTTGGCAAACCAAGCGATGGTCTTCTAAGCTCATTTGTTCCTCTAATGTGCTGGGAAGATGTAAACGGCCTCGGAGAGATCCCTGTATTTGATAGTTCATGTAAATGCATCACACTTAATCACCAGTTTCTTGATAAAACAAATTAGTCATTTGTCCTGGTTTTCCCTTCACAATCTATCTTCTTTCACCTCCTCTCTATCAATCAAACACTTGCACCTATTATCACTAATGCAACCACAAAGCTGTTGTTGGATGCACATTCATGGCTATTGATCTTTTGACAAATCTGAAAGTGTTTTGGTACATTTGAGTAAATACATTTATCAACCAATAATAGAGTCAAAGCTATAGACAGCAAAATGGTAGTTCATATATTGCTGCTCATAAAATATGTTCCATGTCATTTAGCTGACACTCCAGTCAAAACCACTTACATTTAGTTCAGTACCATATACATGCCTACGGATGCAATTTGAGGTATTTTGCTAGGGGCTGGGGATTGAACCACTGACCCGCTGATTGGTAGACGCCCATTTACTACCTAAGCCAGAGCTGTCCAAAATATAATAACCCAAATTACATTTATATAAATCCCCAACATATAGCCTCAAATGCAGTAGGTCAACACATTTCACTCTTGTAGACTAGTAAAATTGATTGTTTTTTTTAATTTCCCTTTGAAGGACCAAAAAAGTGCCATAACCATCATCCCTTTCCATGTTGGTCCCTTCTATAATCCCTATTTATGATTGGTCCGCTCCTCCTCTCCCCTCCCCTGCTTTGTCGCCTCTATGTCCTTGTCTGCACTATGATGCTCATCCCTGAACTCCAGCCTGGCAGATGGGTGAGAACACAGCTCCCAGCTTTAAGCATAGCCCATTCACTTAGGTGTAAACTTTGAGGTTAGCTTAACAGCAATGTTAGCTGTCTACCTAGTGCTTTGGCCTACCTTCAAAATCTTCTTTATGTCTTTTAGCTTCTCTCTATTCTGTCCACTGGTGTCCTTTCAAGGAGTCCTTGCTTGTCACAAGCATCAGTGAATGTTTTGTTATTGGCCTAAAATAGTGTGCATGCATGCAAATGTGTGTGTCTCTGTGTTTGTAAATCCAGGTATGAGCTTCCAGGCAGTACAGCTCTGATGTGAAGTGACATGTTGAGAGACCAAGCCCCTTGGACACTGGCTCAGAGAGGAAGGAGAATCAAAATAAAAACAGACATAGCCTTTATAAAAAGCTACAGCACAACTGGATACGAGCAGCAGATGGCATGTCACGACACTGGCCTCCTTTCACTACGATGTCACTCAATCCTTCTTTAATCATGCATCACTTGTTATTATAAAAAAAGATACTCAGAGTATACAGGAACAGATTCATTAAAGCTGGAGTCCTGTGACAAGTTGAGCCTGCAGAAACTAGCCTGTCTCCTGGAATGAGAGGAAATCTCTTCCTCTGACTATTACCTAGTCTTCATTGTCTGGATTTGGTCAATTCACCTGTCTGCCTGTCTGCCCAGCTTACCATTATGTGTCGCTGTCTTGCCTCACCTGACCTATTTGTACTCAGTTGTAATTGAGGGTGATTCAGCAGAGTCCTTGAACTGGAATACTGTGAAAAGGTTTTATTTCCAAAGAATAACTATACCATATTAAACCTTTCAGGCAGGACAGAAACCCTTTAACAGGCAGGGATTCAGGGACTTGATGGTGACCAACACAGTGTGTTATAAAACAGAAGATGTTGGAATGCAAGTTTGAGTCCAGGGTCTTCACTGTAGGTCAATGTACCAACAACAACACAAATCCCAGTGATTGTTCTTCTTATAAAAAATATTAGAATGCTATGTTTAACAAAATTGCTTTACACATCAAGATTAAAGCAATAGTGTCAATATACGTTTAAAAACATCTAAATCACCAGTACCTATTTACTCTCAAAATGTACAAAAGCTGCAGATTATAGCTATACCATATTAGGGAATATTTCTACATTTCTAACAAACCTTTAGGAGCCCTACCCACGCATGGCGAGAACATGAGATGACTGGGTAATTATAGGGCCCTAACTAACTGTTTTTTTAGACAGATGTTGTGTTTGTGAATCTTGAAGCAGGTCAGACACCCAAACTGACTGCAAAATGAGACAAGAGGTCTCTTAGCCACAGCCGAGGTTCTCTGCTCTGACAACAGAGCAGACGGCTGTTTGTGGAAAAACAAACCAGATCAGAGAGAGAGTCAGAGGACGCTGCACATTCTCCATTCCGCTCATCCTCCTACGCAGATTGCCGTTTCATGTTGCCACTAGACACATGTTTAGATTTGAACAGAAAGGTAACTTACTTGGATGTTTTTTAACATATTTTTCAATTAACTTGCACCACTCATTTTGTCTTAAAACGTGGTTATACTGTACACACCACAACATGCCTCTGTGTATGTGTGTCTGTTAGCATTATGTTGCAGTGACACTGTTGAACTTTGGTGGAGAACAGAACAATTGGGTGAATTCAGTTATTCCCATACACTGCTCTGTGTGGTAGTGCATACAAGTGTATTTTTACACATGTCTGATATTTGTCTGATATGTCTGACATTTGTGGCACACTTCTTAAATAACATGATTTTACATTTGTTGGCTATGGGTAAGATATTTGTAAAGTTATTTTTTACTATGTCGAGTTTTAAGTTATCTCATTTGTGAATCCAAACCTCTGCGCTGTGTAAAATGCTGAGAGATCCTAAGATGCAAATGATCACAATATTAATGCTACCGTATAAAACAATAACTTTACTTTCTGTAGCCTTCCAGCCTATCGTAGTATATTCTAAACAGATGGAGTACAGCCAAAAAGAATCCATTCCCCTGATGAATACTCACACAGCAGACAGAGTAGGATCAATGTAATATCTCATCAAAAGAAGATCGAGTTGAAGCTAAGAAAAAAATATTCACATTGGCGATGCCTTCATAGGGAAACATACTTTTAATCACCTCTAAAGTTGCACCTTTAGTTGAATACTTGCTGAAATGGTTATTTATTTCTGATCGATTTAACAGTTTATATTCATCTGGGAATGTTTTACTTATACATCAAATATAATACACCCTTATTTAATTGTTTAACATAAGTTCTCCAGGATGCTGAGCTGATCCAATGAGAATAAACTCTCCTCAGGCTGAAGCACATTTTTGCGTGCAGGCTTTCTTTAAATCACACCAGAGACCAACGTTAAGAATACATATAATTCCTTGCAGAACATTACATACATTACTTACAGACAGCTCATGAATATAAACATGGACAAACAAGCATATGCATGCAAACATAGTGGCTCTCCTCTCAAACATCAACACGGTATGGGGAAAGCAGCTGTTTTTCCTCAAGCAAACATTCATATTCCTGCATCAATCTGAATGGAGTCTGGCTGGTAAACCATAAATATACTGTTGAATGTCAGTGAATTACTTCACATGAGTCTCTAGAAAAAACCTATTTTTTTAAATAAATATATATACAGTATATTGTATTTTTTCGGTACTGTATCTCCACTATTACGCTCTACCTAAGTTGGGTTAAACAATGACTGGCAATTGTCATTTTTTTCAATTGATTAATGATTGATAAACCTTCCAACAGACATCTGCACCTGCCAATTTTGGAGTAGCAACCATACACTGTAGATCAGCTCATGTTTCGCTAAGAAAGAGTTAGATATGAATTGCTGGAGCAGTGAAACTAAGGAGGTTCACAGGCACCACACACTGAAGTATGGTCCATAAAATGAATTAAATTAATGGAACGCCATCCGTGATGTATTGTTCTTACAATACATCCCACTCTGCCAGCAGCATCTGTTTGCCCATGGCACACAGGAGCTGATATATGAAGGAGGTGCATTTATGGACCCCTTATGGATTTTACTTCAGGCAGTGTGAAAAGCCTGAAGTAAAAGTGGATAAAAACATCCTGAGTCTCTGTTTCTATAAAAGTTGATGTTGTAACCCCTAGCAACAGATACGAACCAGATCAGATGGATAGGACTGGGGGAATAGCAAAATGGGAAATCTGATTCAGCGTGAAAGTTGAAGAGTCACCGGCATTTGTGGTTAGGCTGGATACAATTAATACCTCTCATATTTTCATATATGAGATTGCACAATATCATCATATTATTGTGATGTTGAAGTCACGCTCGCGACTCCATCAGATTAAATCTATCATGCCCAACATGAATATTGTGTCGTGCAGCGCCTGTGGAATCCCTATTCCGTTGCAACATGTTCAAGAAATCACTTCTGTCACACACACGACATGTCAAATGACACCATCGGGGTGTCTCCGGCAAATAACGTGAATATTCAGTCAGCCTTTACGAAATGAGTAAGGAAGAAATAGCAGAGACTTGTTAAAAAAATAAAAGATAGATTTCTTACCTGAGACAGTCCTGACAATCTCAGAAGTGTTCCTCAGGCCCACAAAGGAGAACTGGTAGAGCCTCCAGGAGCGAATGTCCCCAACCTCCACTGAGCTCCTCTTCCACTTGTACACAATCTCCTCCCTGGGGTAGCCATCTGAACAGATAAGAGCACAGTTACAGTAAGCTCTGTTAAAACAAGTAGAGGAGTGGAGTTTGGAGCCAAAAAAACACACCACCTTTTCAACATTTATCTCTTTAAGGAAATATTTTAAGACTTGACCCCTTAAATAAGCACCGAGTGCTGGAAAGCCACATTTTAAGTGGGAGTAATCCATGCACAAAACGTCAGCTTGCAAATAAACTGTTCCAGGAAAGAAGCATTATATAACAAACTTCTTACAATAAATGTAGTCAATCAGTGGCATGGGAAAAATCCAATATTGATCTACGTCTTTCCACAAGTTGGATTCCAGTAATCCTATCACCTCAAGAGGGAGTTCTCCAGTTGTTTGAATCACAATAACACTCTTGCTAGTCTTACCCTGATTCACTTAGACAATGCAGATGCATTATCAAAATTGAATTATATTCGTGAGTATTGAATTAATTTCTTGTATCCACATTTGTATTAAATAGGTACAGTTATTTTCCTTTAAAAGTATGTTTAATTTGAAACAGGGCTATCTGATGTAATGTTGTCTTCAGTCTAGTGATGATATGTGTACAGCTGATTGAAGAGTAGCTTGAATAATGCACATAAAACTTCCCTCAGTTCGAACTTTAAATGGCTTTATTACTAAAGTGCTCTCAGACATCCAGTAATGCTGGACCTCAGAGGAGGATCTGACCATTTGCCACATTACAGCCCGGCAGGCTGGCAGTATGCTTTCTGCTTGCAATGCATCCAGGACAAATGATTGATTCAGTGTACTGTTGGGAAGCCAGAACAACAATGCTCCTGCAGCTCAATGTCGTAAATTCTAATTTGAAAGTGTTCGTCTTGTTGAATCAGTTGCTGTGATTAACATACTACTGAGAATGCAATTTTGAAAGAACTAAAATGATATAGTGCATCGTGTGTGCCGATAAAACATTCTCAGAAACCACTGCGGAAGAGTTTGAACTAGAAAAGCTACAATGTTTTGTAGCATTTTGGCACATGTTGAGAAAATATGCCCGCGTGATAAATTGCTGCAAACTGCTCCGCCTGCTGCCTCTGAGATTGAGCTCATGTAATGTACATCAAGCGATTTTCAAAGTTCTGAAAACATCCATGGCTTTCATCAAATTTAAATGAATGCTACTGTTCCTTTTTTAGGCCTGCTACCCCCTCGCTTCCTCTTTCTTGTTGCTCTGGAGCTATTTAGGAAGCATTCTCTCTGGAGAGTACCCCATGGTGCATTTCTCTGTAGATCTGAGCGGCCTCGTTAGCATAACTTACCCACACCGTCTTCTAACATACAGGAACTGACTATTTGAACTCTTGTCACTTTTTGAAATGTCACTTTGAACTGTATTGACAGAGTGCAGGAAATCAATCAGTACTTTGCCTCTGGTCATTTAGCAATAAGACATCTAATATGAAATCCCTTTACCAAATGCCAGTACATACAATAGAAGGATGAAATAGTTTGACCAATGTTAGTATTTTTCTTCATATTGTGACACTTATGCACAAACTGTACAGTACATCCATTCATTGTTTTTCATGCATACGTCTATTATATTCACACATGACTCGTATTATTGTTTTTTTTTTTATTGGATTTGTTGTTTTGGCTTGTTGCTTAATTATCCCGTAAATTATGTTTTTGTTAGGCTCATATGTTGCCTGTTCATTGCCACAGCGTGTGTGTGTTTGATATGAAACAGAGGAAGAGGTAAAACAGTAGGGGAACAGCATATGGCCAAACTTACAGCTTGAGAACTCCAGGGGACACGAGTGCTCATCCATTGGGAAGTTGTTCAGTTTAAGCTGGCATTCTGCATCGATGGTCAACCTGCCGAGACACAATATTTGCATCCACTTAGTTACTATAGACAAATGGTGAATATACTCTACATTTTAAATAAAAACATTATATTACAAACTATAATTTACATGTGTTAGAAATTCAGGCACTAGCCTTATTATGATCAACAGAAGGAATTATTAATCAGAATTGTGCTAAACCAAATTGATGTTTTCAAGAGAACACACGCTTCTCTTCTGTTTCACACTTGAGGGAGTTTGCAGGCAAAGTCATTAAACTTCCCCTTAATGAGAGAATGACCTTAAATGACTTTACCCATCCATTAACGTGCTATTGTCATGTATCATTGTCCTCCCAATCACAGCGGTCATCCTAATTAACCAGTGGTTACATTCTGAGTTCCTTAACTAATTAATGAAGTGAAGGGGTAGTGTGCTGAAAAGCAGAACATCCATCACGGCTTGATTGAGTCCAGAATAGTGCACTTTCTCTCTTATTATCACTGATGATATATTGTGCTGTCGGTCTAAACACCCGCTCTATTTATGATGCTATGCAAAACATGATAATAAGCACAATCGATATTTGCCTCCATTCTGTCCTCCTATCCTGTTTCACACCTTTTACGTAGTTCTTGTTAGTTCTTTCGGTTTACGATCACAAACAGTGTGTTGTCATATTAGTATTAAGCATGTACTAATTTCAATCTGGGTGGCTAAAAAGCAAACATTGTCTAGTACTTTCACTCCAGAAGAGCTGTAACTTCATGGTTATGATATTTGTCAAATCTCCTTTTCTTCAGGCAAACAAGGTAATATAGCAATATTTTAATAAGCAAAACATCTATATGACAACAATAACCTCCCCAAACATATCAGCAACTAAGGAAAATAAACAATAGCATAAATAGTGTTGCCTTTAAATCCATATGCTAGCCTAATGAGGAAAGTGTGCCTAAAAACATCTGTTTAGGGCAATGCAGGTTTTTCTGTTGTCACTAAGGGCACCTCATTCAGTAAGATAGATTTCTTGCCCACAAATTAATATCACATTTCAAATATTACAATTTGAAATTGCCCTGGGCCTATTCAGGATAACCAATACAATGAATCATTTATAAAGTTAGGCCATAAATGCTGGGGTACTTTAGAATACCTTCCCAAGTACTCGTATAGCTTGTGATGAATACTAGGAACAGCACGAATCACCTCAGTGGCAACAAATTGATGATAATTAAAATCAACAATTAAATGCTGCACAGCTATGATCAGTTCTTAGTCCAGTTGTAATGCTCCTTTTATTGAGTTGTTGAATTGTTAAGTCGAGACTTGTTTCCATGTATTTTCACTTTAATCTATTATTTCTTATTTATTCAGCTGAGACCACTACAATGAAGTACTTATGTAAATAGATTCTGAACTCCCCATCATCTTAGCTATCATTTCAATATTGAACTACGCCCACCATTTAAAGCACCATGTATGAGTGCTACAGAATATACAAATCACTTATTTTTATAAATATCTAATCTCAGGCATCCCTAACATTTTACCTGAGGGTGTAGAGTATCCGACCGTCATTCCAGATTCTAAGCATGCGATTGGGCGTGGTGATCCAGTGGGCATCGGCCTTCTTCGAGTTGCGGAAGAAAGTGTCAGGGATCCAGATCTTCCCCACCATGTTGCTGTTGAGACGCAGAACCTTCATCGAGCTGTTGAATTTCAACCTCCTGTCGTACCAGGTCTGAGCAAAAAAGATGTCGATGGTGTATTCCTGATGAAGGATAGAACACAGTTTTACCAGGATGTTGTGTTTAACTTTTAGTTGAGAAGCTGAACAGATTTTATGTAACACACTAGATGAAAGTTTCAGTTTGTCAGGAAATCCTTGCAAACAGTATTGTTTGCAACCAGTGCACCTATGTGGCTTTTTACTATGAGATGAAAGGAGATCAAACCAAACTGTGGGTTGCAAAAACACGACTCTTTTTCTTTTGGCTGAGGGGATCTTTTCTATGCCAGTGGAAACTTAATAGTGCAACACATTTGCATGCACTATTTTCTCAGACAAGATGGTTTCTATTCAGGCCAAGACGTTCTTTTGTCCCTACTAGAGACTTCTGTTGAAAAAGACCATCTTAACGCCCTCAACCTGAAAATTAAATGTTCATCTGGGCAATTAATAATTCCCCTTGTTTGGCTCAAGTATTACCTAACCTCATAACCTGCTGCCCTGGCAGCACTTTGTCCTGAGCTTGACAAAACCAGTTCCCTATTCAGCCCCTGAGAGCTGTGTTA
Organism: Dissostichus eleginoides; assembly: GCA_031216635.1. Taxonomy (NCBI): domain Eukaryota; kingdom Metazoa; phylum Chordata; class Actinopteri; order Perciformes; family Nototheniidae; genus Dissostichus; species Dissostichus eleginoides. The sequence goes on along the minus strand of CM062279.1, from coordinate 17,401,315 downwards.
GAACGCACATATGAGCGATGGAAAGAGGCAAGTGCCGTTGCATCAGTTGAAGAGCTAAGAGCAAATATGTGATGTGGTCTAATGTGAGAGGGAAAAGAGATGCTGTGAGAGGGGGTTATCAGTCTCTTATTTATTTTGTTATGTGGATGGTTGAGCCCTTAGGTTCAAAGAGAAGTACAGCAGTCGAGAAAAAAATAAATCTGAGGATTTGTGTGCAAGAGGGCATGGAGGCATTAACTTTCTGACAAAGCTTAGCCCAACAATAAAGCCTAAATCCATGCCAAAGAGCACTAAACGAGATTTGAAAAACAACATTTTCACCAGGCAACATTCCCATCCTTTGAACATCCTTTTTTGTACGGAGGAAAGGCAGACAGGTCAAATCCAATGATGAGAGAGAGATTGAATGCCTTAGGATCTTCATCTGGGCCCTGCTGAGTCGGATGAACATATTTGTTCCCCTTCAACAATATATTCTCTCGGATCTTTCGCAAAGTCACACTTCTTTCAAAAAGCTAAACGCATCCAAGAAAAGCTAAGAACTCTGAGCTCTAGTGGCTAAAAGCATACATTTATTATTCTTTCTCTTCTTCAAATCTCTCCCACTCTTTCTCTCTGTTCATCTGTCCAATCCCTTCCCCCCTATCTAACATGAGTTGCAATTTCGCTTTAGTTCAAATAACTCTGCATGATTAAAAATAATGTTCATGCTTTGATGCTCTTTAGAAAATGTACCTACCACACTATATTTGTCACGTCATAGTGTGAACACACCGGCCAGACCGCGCTTATGACATACGAAAGTGAAGCAATCAGTCATTATTTCAGTTCAGCGTGATGCCCTCGTCGCCCTCGTCACACACACACACACACACACACACACACCACACACACACACACACACACACACACACACACACAACTCCCTAATGTGAGCAAAAACACATTTTCTAACTGATCCCATCAATGCTTCTCTTCCACCATCACAGTGACTGCAGTTATTGAGAGTGGGTGTTTTAGCTAAGACTAAGTGAAATGGAACGCCACCACCATGTAGAGCAGACTGCTCCGCAGAATTACAATTGAAGTGGGTTCTCAGCGGGGACGTGCCACAGAAAACAATGACACATAAAACAACCTCGAAGAGGGATTTGCAAGAGACTCTCATTTTTTAATCCTTTTTTCTCTCCACTCCCCTATCAGATGAACAATTATTTTAGTCTTCACTGCAGGATGACAGCTGTACATTCTATTATTATTCCTCAGTCTTCAAATATAGCAATAATTAGTTGTGCATTGTAACAAACATAACACTGCTCATCACAAACATAATGTAGGGTCCTCCTACCTTTATGAATTTGATGGCTGCAATTCAGCATTTCAAAGCCTTCCAACTGTGCAATTATTATTTGTATTAATAGAGATATACTGATGTGTTTTTTTGGAATCTTCTATTGTACAAACAAGCAGTTCTCCCACTCATATTGGCTCAAACTGATCATCGGTTGAAAGAGTAATATAACAAAGAAACAGACTTGGCTAAGCAGAAATAACAAGCTTCTTACATCTAATGAGAAATTGTGTTAAAAACACATTTTTACTAGGTTCATTTTAATGTTACTTCAACAGTTGTACAATATTAACACTTGTGTGAATTTGTTCATCATCAAGGTTAACCTATACACAACCTGATTTCCAACGTTACAAGTAACAAATAACCAATGGTATGGTCATGTTAAGATTACTTAAATATTAGATTAAAATATCTGGACATAATAATTAAAGAACTGACTGTAATATAATAGTAATAGAATATAAACAGTATTTCTGTTGGTGAACACATTGACTTTCCACCATTTCAATGTCTCACTCCTATCATAACAACAGACAGATGTGATCAAAAGAATAATCACAAACTGCTAAAAAAAAAATGTAAGACACAATGAGCTTTAACAGGTGACACGTCATATTGTCGCTGATGCAATTCTTGGCAACTAGAGAGTGCAAACATCTTGGGATTTGTCAATTCATGCAGCCATTTGCAAATATGCTGCTTTGAGATCTGGCCTGTGTGTCGAGCAACACAATTGCTCAACTGTTAATCAGGATGTTATAAGTGTCTGAAGCAACGTAGATGCAACCAATGAGCCTCATTTATCCATGTGGTGCAAAGCCAGTGCAGTGGTTAAGTAGCAGATTGACACCTGCATTGTGTTGCAACACTACAAGGGCAGTGGGGCAGCATAGTGATTAGATGGACCCACCAATCCAGCGTGACAGAAAGCATCTGCCCTGCTGAAGTGTGCTTGAGCAAGACACTGAAACTCTGCCAGAGAAGAGAGCTACTCTCCGGATCATTATACGCTCAGCTCCCTGAGAAAAGAGTTAGGCTGAACTCACATTTTTATAATACAGATAAACTCTTTAGTTATACATGCCATGTCAGGCTGATTATTGATAACAAGATGACACATTAACTCCATATATTTCAGTATTACTCACCATATTGATGGCATTTACCGGCCCGATGCTGTTGACAAACATGTCTGTGTGGATCACTGTTGGTTTGACTGCAAAAAAAGCACAGAAAATACATTTTAGAGATGATTTATCATACACTTGCACAAAAGTTTCAGATGTTTTGTCTTTCATCATTATCAGTGAACAAAGGAGTGAAATGATAATGCTTTGAATACGGAGCTGCTGTAAAAACATCACTGCTCAGCTAGCTTTCAGTTTAATGCCATGTTCAAATCTAATATACAGCTATATGATTAAATCATCTAAAAGAAGGTTTGAATTATTGCAAGCTGTCTGCAGTAAGGTCAGTAAAATGCAATGTTTTATCATGGAATTGATTTTTTTATCCGGCATCAATTTCACAATATGAAACATCATTCTAATGTTGCTACAAGCAAAAGCAACCAATTGATTTTATATACATATCAAGCCAATATGTTAATGCCAAATGTAAAAGGAAAACAAAACAGAAAATTGTTTTTTTTGGTTTAAGAAATAATGATGTTCTAACTGTCTCTTGTGATTGGTGGTCAAACTTTCAATCCGTTGTTGCTGCCTGTGGGTACAGTATAAAAAAGGTTGGAGAATTCATATTTTTATAATATCTGGCCCTATTCATGTAAGGTCCAATGTACAAGTTAATGACATTAGGTTCACCCGGACATAAACTTAAATTAAATTGTCCAACTTTAATGTTACCACCCTATTACATTATCATCATTCTACCACGTCTAGGATACATCAGATAGTGCTGATGAAATAGAAACCCTTGTTCTTTTGAGTGCAAGCAGACTACATCAGAGCCTACAGGGCCAACTTCATCCTCAAAAAGGCTTCCTGCCGACGTCAGAGAATCACACGCTTTGTCTGTATTCAGGGCCTGACTCCTGTCCCATTTACCACAGTACCTTTGTGCCTTCTGCTACATCCCATCCATCCCTTTGCTACCCTTCAATGCCTCAGGCCTGTGAGCACCTCTTGATAACCAATCAGTTACTGTCTTTTCTTGCAGACCTGCTGAGACGCGCATTTAGGTTAGAAGTGCCCTGAAATCTTGACAAAGATTTGACAAAGATTTCAGGGAAGATTACAATTCTTAGCTCCCAAGAACAAATATGTGAGATAACATTACAGCAGCGGTTACATCACAAACTGTTAAATGTTGCAAATGTATCTTTTCGTCATGTATTCACTGTCAAATGAATGCTCTGTCAGATGCTCTAGTCAGCCTTGATCAGTTCTTTGCTGTGTAATGCGTATGTTTATGGATGACTGGAAGTTATGTCTGAGAGGAGAGTAAGGTTGAGAGATAGCTATAGTGAGTGTGAGAGATATACAGACGGAGCGAGTGCAGGTTTGCATCCATTTTTCATGTCACTCACAGGCAAACATACATAAATAAATGCATTGCAACCCGTCCAAACTCACAAACACACACATGATATATCAGTGAGTGGCATGGAAAATGAGTGCATACTAAGAATGTATGTGACGCAGAAACGATGTAACACTGGACTGGATTATTAGTAAATCACATACTACAGTCATGGCATGAATAGGACACTAATTCGCAAAAATACATGCCAAGTGGATGTCTTTCATAAATGCAATACCGAGTGACAAAGAAACATTATTTTAAGAGGCAAGTGAACAAAGTGGCTGTGCTAAGATTGCTAACTTGCACTCAGAGACAACATATTACATCCCAACATAACCACTACACATGAATATTGGTAAATACCTGATCTAATTAACTCATATTGTCCAAATACTGCACCATGCATGAGTTATCTAGACCTATTAATTAAACTCACTGTAATGCCTTATGTCCTTGCATTTGCTCTTTATATTTGTGAGTTATATGGAACATCATTTTATTTTAAAAGGCACTGTCCTTCATCAGCACCATGTGTTTATTTTGATTTAAGAATACACGTTTTCTCTCTCCCTCTCTTTCTCTCTCTCTGTCCTATTTGCTTCAGTGTTTGTACATACAGTAGACTCTGTGGTCATTAAAATTGAATGAGCATCACGATGGACTTCAAAAGGGAGGCTGTGGCACAATCAGCAGTGAATCTAAATCCATAGCATTGCATCGCTGTGAGGAGTGGAGCAGAATCTTCACTTTGCTTCAGTATAGTTGGTTGGTTGATTGGTTGGTGGATCAGATGACAGTATGGCCAGCTAATTATAACCCCTCTGTAGCTGTGTTACTTGGCAGCAGCTGGAATACCAGCACTGAGTGAGCGAGATCATAGCGTGTTTGAAGATGATGGTTAAGACGGTGGCAGCCAGCCGCCCAGCTTCTCGGCGGCTCTCTGGGCTGAAGACGCACCTCAAAGCACATCTGAGCTGCTCTTCAATTTATAGCACAAGCCCACAAGTCTTCAGAATAATGATGCTGCTCTTCATGAAATGTGTCGGATCATATGTAGCATTGTACATACTGTACAGAACATGAGGGAAACATAAAAGCCAGTTTGAACATCCATGTTACTTGGCTGCTTTCATCTCCATCATTTCAGTCAATTCATTAGTCGTGTTTTAAAGCTGCATCCTGTCAATTCTCTGCAGTTGTTCATTTGTCTTGGTCATTTATTTCCCTACTTGGAATGATTAGCCATGTTTACAATAGGCTAGCCATTGGGTAATTGTACCCTTGTTTTGCACTTGAGATGCTTTCTAATTGGCTGGTTCCATCAAGGAAGGTGAAGAAACCTTGGGGGAGGAGAGCAGTAACCTCTCAGTGGCAGTTTTGAAGAATCACCTTAGGTCAGCAGTGGAGAGAGCAGTGGAGGACCGCAGCTCATTCCAAATGAGAAGAAAACATGAACAATTCCCAAAAATGGATAATCGTTAAATATAAGGCAAGTTCAGAACTCCTTGGTTATGCCAATGCCACAAAACCTCAATGTGACAAATTAAATTCCAGCAATGAGGCCTTTGCATGTAGTATCCCTTTCTTTATCGTCACCATATCCAGTCTGCCTCTGCATGGGCATCGATCTAATAAGGGTCAAAATGCAATAAATAGTTTTGTTAATAGGTAAGTCTAAATGTTGGTGAATCCAAAAGGTAAACACCTAATTGAAAACCTTTTTTTTTCAGAAAAATCAAGCATCAACCTCTTATAAATGAGTCAGTTAACTGCAAAGAATATTATATAAAGCTTTTCAGTCGAAGACCACTTGTTTGGCCAAAGTTACAAAATATAGGTCATTGTTTTTATCTTTGAAAGGTGTATTCTGCAGAGGTGGGAGTAAGTCCTACATGTGCAAGTCATGAGCAAGTCTCAAGTCTTAACCTACAAGTCTCAAGCAAGTCCCAAGTCACTGTGGTGAGAGTCAAGCAAGTCAAGTCATTGCTCAGGTCAAGCAAGTCACAAGTCAAGTCATACGTAATACTGATGAATAACCCCAGTTTCCGCATTTAAATCAGTTAAAATATTGTGGTTATGAAAAGTTTAGTTTTATTTTCAACATAAACAGCAATGGAGAGTGGGGCGCTGAAATGATAACCCTATAAGTTCTAAAAGGGCTCTAAAGTGATGACAGGAGTACAACACAAATATATCAACATGTTAAGCCTCCTGCCCTGGCTCCCCTTCAGCAGGGTCACAGCATTTCTCCTGTCTAAGGTGCTCCCATATGACACTGTCTCATTGTTTTCCTAACTGTCTGTGCACAAAGAAATATTGCATCAAAGCCAATACAACGGAATAGTGTATGTACCAGGGCGCATGATATGTGTGTGTGTGTTTGTGTGCAGACAGTGCGACATTAAGATTAAACACATTTCTTTCATTTGGGAACACCCACATATACATATGGAGTTGGCCAGATGTGTGTAAATTACTGTTCATGGTCATTTGAAAACAAATGCCGTTGTCGGACACACACAAACACCGAACACACACACACAGAGCAGAGCTGAGCAGAGCACAAACACACACACACATCATGCGCCTTAGCGACCGGACATCTCCTTCATAAAACGAGTAATAGGGGGATTAATCGGGCAGTTCGATGTGTGTAGAGGTGTGTGTGGTTAAAACGTAGCAGCCTGCGGTCGCTCTTTAGCTGTTCTAATGAAAGTAAACACAGTGAAGGCGTTGCGTAAAAGGCACAGCTCTTTGCGCGCTGGTGCTGCACTTCTCAGAGGCGGAGTTACACGTCCCGCTGCCTCCTGGTGCTGTAGTGATTTCATGAAGTGAATGAGAGTCCGAGTTCGAAATATATCTAAAATAATGTATGCACTGCCATTTCCCAACATAAACATTACAGTCTGCAATGAAACGGCTGTCTCCTGTGTGCTCCACTTCCTACTTGGCGCTCCGGTAACTTTCTCGTGCGAACGAGATACAGTATCCTTTTTTTTTTTCATTGCCCTTTAGGGGCTCCGTACAATACGAAAAATAAAAGGCAAATATTTAATTTTAAAAAGTAAAGTCCTTTCGAGTCATCTGTCTCAAGTCAAGTCAAGTCTCAAGTCATGAATACCAAGTCAAAGTCAAGTCAAGTCTTTTATCAATGTTAGTCAAGCAAGTCTCAAGTCCAAAATATGCGACTCGAGTCTGACTCGAGTCAAGTCATGTGACTCGAGTCCCCCACCTCTGGTATTGTGTTTTAATGGTGTGTGTTTCATGACAGTTGCTGTTTCCCTCTTCAAGTTTGTGTACACTACCGCAAGACAAAACACTGCATTTGAGCAAACAAATGGTAAGAGTCTCAGCTGCAACTCTATGACATAAACTGATAAGACGATTTTTTCCAAACCATTCTTGCCATTTCCTACTTTAATACAGCACTACCCTTTGCCCCTACAGAGGTAGGGGCGAAGCAACTAACTGCTAGCATATAGAGTGATCAATCTGTATCTTTCTGTAAGAGTATGTAACATATTCTGACTTGAACCCGTTTTCCCAGGAATACCGATCCATGAATCAAGTATTCAAGGGTACTGAATATCTCCATATTCTGCTCCTGCAGATGGACGTGACAGGCTTTAGGATAAATGTGCACTTGACAGGGGAGCCCTGCCCAGCTGTCTGTCAAAGTGAAGGGAGTAAGCTACTTGTCTACTTCTCACATCGACAAGACAAGGCTTGCAGCGCCATGACGGACTGCTCTCCCAACCATAATGCATGTATGTACACAAACACGCGTACACATTCTTTATAAAGAGCCTGGCTGCCTGTCATCACACAACACACAAACACACACATAGAATGGACCCAGGCAAACACACAAGGACACAGTATACTAACCAGCATGGCGTAATAATTAACTCAATTATGTGCATATTAAACACTCAGTGTTTAATTTTAACAGCCAGTGATTAGATCATACTGTATATGGCGTACCATTTTCCTTTGGTGCCTTTATGCAGCAAGATTCAAATACATATGTATAAATATTAGGGCTGTTCAATTAATCGTATTTTAATCGCATTACGATTTTGGCTTGCAACGATTATGAAAACAACATAATCGAAATAAAACGATTATTTATTTTATTTTTATTTTTTATTATTTATTTTATTGGTTTTTCAGTTGAATTATACTTAAAGTTCAGGGTAATCAACTGTTAAAAACATACTGTTCACATTTTTTTTTCAATAAATGGATGTTTTCAAAGTAAATGGATAATCGTTTTTAATAATCGTGATATCAATTATTGACCCAAATAATCAAGATTATGATTTTTGCCATAATCGAGCAGCCCTAATACATATGTATATGTATCAAGTCACAAGAAGGTCACAAGTCTGAGCTACAGTATCCAATCCTTGACTTGTGTTTTTAGTCGCTATCAAGTCAGTTGTATGTAGAATTTAAAACAGAGTCAAAATAAAGTAGACTAAAACAAATGTCTTGACATGTTTTCCTGTGATTAAGATTCATGTTCACAATGTGAATTTAGTTTCAAATGCAAACAACAGCATAGATTCATTTTTGCTTTTTAGAATGAAACTAACTAGAAAGCCAAAGGTAACAAAAATCTGCAATGTGTAATTTCAAAGCGATGGTCAGTACAGCTAACAATAAAAAGCCTGCAAATAGCACCTTTTACTAGTTATTTTTACATAATACAACTAACTGCTTCTAGGTCGCTTATGTTTTGTATCTATTCACAGGAAAACATACTTTGTATAACAAGCTTTTTTAGTAAAAAACCTGAATAATGGCCCAAAAGCATGTTCAACCTTCCTACACAACACTGTCTCAGCTTCTTAAAAGTCAATGTGTTTTATTTACTAAAAATGCTCCCTGTAAGTATGTGTCACTAGATAAGTTTGTCTAAAGTGTCTCCTCTCAGTTTGTGTCTGAAGATCATGGATAGTCTTCAATGAATGACAACATGGCAGGTTCCAGGCTCCTTCTAACAATCAGCAAGTGACATCCGAGATGATATGTCCCTATTTTCTACAGTTAATGCGTAAAGTGCTTTTCTATAGCATTTTTCAGGAGAATGAGTGCTCAATTGCAAATGTAGCAATGCACGTAGGTGTATTTCTTTATGATTCTGCGACTAAACAGATCAGCACCCACCTCCAATGTCAGGCCTTAGCTTGTTGTCATATCCGTCTAGTAGGCTGTTTAGGATGTGTGTGACGTCACTCTCGATCACTTTGGGAGTCAGCACCCACGTCTTGTTAGCAGTCTCATCATCTTCCTCAGTCTGGAAGGAGCTGCAGGAAGGAGAGAGAAAATAAATCAAGCAATCAATATATACTTTTTTTAAACGGAGCAAGCGGAACTTTTCTGAGTGTGTTCAGCCACGTGTCTTCGAAAAAAGCAACACAGTGAGAAAAATGTCTGAATTATTTATATTATTTATCGTGAAACAGAATAACTCCAAGCACACGGAACAAAACACTTGGATAGACAAGCATCACAATCTAACTGTCAGCCTGCTTGACCAGGTCAAGCAGAGGTACTTGACTATAACTGACTTGGCCAGACCTGACCAATGAGAAAAAGCTTGCACCACCATATATGTCCTTGTAATGCTTTATAGACATGATTTCCTTATAAGATAGTTCCTTGATCATTTGGTAAATATATGGTGCACATTTAGTGCTACATTTGTAATGCAAAACATGCCATTTCTTAAAATTCTCACACTGTAAGGTTGTTCAGAATCAGATATTCATTTTTGGTCTACCCCTATTTAAATTCTTGTTTTCTCATAATGTAAAGTACTAGTCTACAACATCATTTGTTTTCCCTGTAATATAGTTTCATTCTTGCAGCAATGTCATCTCAAGATGATTTTTATCATGTATTTGTACCATATCAGGTGAGACTTGCCTCAGGTCTTTGCATCATATTTGTTAATTTTTTCGTAATCCCCTTGTTCTCAGTTTATCTGCGCCATAGAACAATGTCAAGATGTGCAGAAATGACATAATAGAGACCAATCATGGGCTAAAAAGGACATTATGCTCAGACATATGCTCAGTAAAGGGGACATAACATAGATATACAGTATAGAGAGCTTATGGCCGTTGGGAATTATGCTATCTCCTAGGGGATGGGTGGTTAGATAATTTGGAGAATATATATCAAATCATGTTTATTAATGGAACCTACATCACTACAATTGTGTTGGTAATGCTTAATTTAGGTAATGTGGTTGCATAGTCAGCAACTTTGTTAGAATCAGTCATGCAAACCTCCCATCAGTTTAGACAGCTAATGTTAGCATTAGTGTAGAGTAAATTGGACATAATGTTAAATGCCCACCTGGACGGCTTCATCATGAACAAGCTAGGTTTTACTACTACAATAAGTAAAATGTAACTAAAATGACTTCGGCAATGTGGGATTACAGTCTTCCCACTGCTTCGCAAAATGGCCGGCCCTTCATTACATAAACATGACAGGAAAGTCTAAACGTCTTTGTTTTGAAAAATTCTAAGATGTCAGTGTTGAGAAACTTAACGTCATATTTGTTTTGGTGAATCAAGAGTGTCACTTTTAGAACCCCCCAAAGCTTCTGTGAGGCTAGAAAAGACAATCCAATTGTGCTAAGTTTACTTGCTAAGTTCAGAAGTCTCAAACTGAAAAGATAATGATGCTTCAAAAGCCCCTGACCACAAACCACCCTGACAAAGCAGTGAAAGTTGTTCCAGTTTTATCCTACAGACAAGTGGGATTTTAGAAAATTATACCTCAAGGAATAAAGGTCTCTGTTACATACTGTAGACATTTTTTTAAATGTCTTGAGACCAGAATAGACATGAAGGTATGGCAAGGCATAAGGGCCAATTAATATGCTGACAACAACATGTCGCCAGGTGTTAATCTTAATATTAATACACCAGCATTCAACCATGCTCTTTTTAGGGGGCTTTTTTTTTTGTTATGTTAACTAATGAAATACAAAATATTTAATGGAATATGGCTGAAACACATGTTTTACAGCTCCTTCAATTTGTGCAATATTCCTTGTTTATGCCTTAAATAGAAGCCTACTTCACTTGTTACAAGGAAATGTACCTCAGGTGACCAAAAACGTTGAAAAATAACACAGAAATCAGAAACAACTTAACAAGACAGAAGGAAGAGACTCAAATTAAGAAGGATTTGGAGAATTTGCCAGTAGCACAAAAGAGCAACAGTGAAACAGTTGGGATCTTTCGGCTTTAGAGAATTGAGAGGTAAAAATACTTCTGTATAAAATAATAAAGAACCAGTAATGGTGAGAAAAGAAAGACACCGTTTCCATGGTAAAGCAGAAGGATAGAGGCTTTGATAGCTTTCTCATGTTCTTAGGCTGGGTGCAAGGAATAATGTTTGGACCAGTACTCTTTCTGAGACTGCATTAAGTGCCATTAAGTGCCATCCATCTCCCCTATAACACTAATGCCCAACACATTAAATCTTAATATTCCTTCTCAGGTGGAACCTTTTAGATAGGCCTTACTGGATGTTATAAACATATACATATCCAGGGAGTATATCTCTCTGTCAAAAACAGTCCAGATGTATTTATATAAAGATGGATAGACAAAAAGATAGAGATAGGTGGATATATGGGTAGATCGATAAACAGGCCATAGAAGGGTGTATGATTTTTAATGTCTGTGTTTTTTTTAATGCTACTGCATTAGCATAATCTATATTCATCTCACAGTATATGGAAATGCTCCAAAGACAAGCGGATCAAAGGGAGAGCCATGTGTTCTCCACTGCAGTCAGATCTGAAGTTCTGCCGACTAATTTGCTACCTGAAGATCCACAGAGAGGTATGCCAGTGTGCGTGTGTGTGCATGCTGTTATGCGTTTGTGAGCTTATTAGTGTTTGTTTTTCATGCATATGTATGTCAGTGGCTGTGTATATAATGATAGAGAGCACTGGAGTAAGTGTTGTGCTCACAGATACTTTCATTGAGGACAATCTGATATATTCGCACATACTAACCCTCCACATTCAGTGCTGTCATCAAAAAACACTCTTACATCCCGTTTAAAACGTGCCCGATCGGAACAGGCCCATTAGTTGCCCTCCAGGTATTGCTACTAGCAGCTTTGTCAAGCAACGATCATACAGACAACTTCACACTCGACACTGCAATTCCTGGGGTTCTCAGCAATACCCAGCAAGTGTGAAGTTGATCTAATGGATGGTTGTTGAGGGAAAATAGAAAGTAAGTCAAACTGTAGTGTACATTTAGATACATACATTCATATATACAGAGAGACTCAATTTTAGTTCAATATGCAATATGTCCGTACTACAAAGCAGTTCTTTCAGTTTTCATGTAAAGCGGTAGGTAACTGCCCCTGTTTCCTTGGTTTTACACATTCATGAGATGGTCTTAGTGGGGCAAAGCCTGCAGTACACGCTAAGAAACGGCTATGTGCTTTCCATTAGCATCCACATCAAGTTCCCTGAGCTATGATTAGTGCATGTTTCAAATGAAGGAACCGAATCTAATGAATGCTCATACTTATTAACAGCAAACACAATATTTGCCTTTCATCCATGGCAACAACACAACAAACCAATCTTGCACATCACATTGCTTCAATAACCCTCCTATCACAAGCTATACTGTTAATTAAACAAAATGCCTTGGGTACTTTTTACTAGTTAATAAACGGTAGTCATTCAAGTGGATTCAAATTGTGTTTCTGCTTATTTACTCAAGCTGTCAATATCGAAAAAACATCTGCAGTTATGGTACTCACATCACCTGGACTCTCAGCCTGTTTGCTTAACTGACCCCTGTCAATGAGAACCAGTTTAGGCTTCATTCAGTCCAATCTAAACCAGATCCTATAGACAAGATGACATTGGCTTGCGATGTTGACTTGTATCTGCCAGTGATGAAGTACAATAAAGTAAACTAGGTCGATGTTGTGTATCACGATTAAAGGGCCAATCAGAAATACCTTCTTGGACTATTTAAAAGTGAGGTTTCACTTAACGATGATGTAAACAAACCCTGAGCGGCAGCATCATGAAAATATGAATTTGTAGTAAAGATGCTGTCTAACATTGGTAGAATGAAAATGATTAGGGGATTGGCAGCAGGGTTCAATTGTTGGTGGGGTAAGCTTTCTATTTGCATGTAAATTGTGTTGCTTCGAGCATCTTGTAAACTGGAATATTACAGTGTGTCTAAATCTAATGCAACATTTTGTGTTTAGTAGTAAAGTCTTCCATGCATGCTTCTGTGGACTAGTTTTAAAAGTATCCTCTCTCTACTGTAGTATCCTCATTCACCTGCTGTGTACCTGTGGCCTTAAAATAGAAATGGACAAACCCTTTTGGACTTTGGGTAGTAAAACTATATTTATCAACAGGATTCCTTAGAATAAAGACAGAACTAGTAAAAGCCATAGTGAAAATACTTCAGAAAGGCCACCTGGAAATAACAAGGCATGTTATGGACTAATACCCATGACCCTACTTCAGGGCTCTTGTTGTACTGACTGGGTTGGGTGATTGGGGTTAATCACAAGTGTTTTTAATTCATAAAATTATATCCCGGAAATATAAAATCACTCTGACCTTAAGACCTCCTGGAAGTGAATATGACAGACTGTCTAAAATGGTAAGCTAGAGACAGCTATGAGCTTGGACTGTCATCTTCTACTGTTCTGTCAAAATGTCTTTAATCCACATAGGAACAAATACGATTGACATATGTGGGCTATCAACAACTTTTGTAGGAATTCTGAGACATAAATACATATGGTAGTCATTATAGACATACATGACAGATTGATAGTTTCATCCCATGCCTTCCTGAGTAATGACAAGAGGCAGATAATGAGGGAGGTTTTGGCTGAATCCAATACACAATAAGTTTCCCATTTAAATGTATGGAATTTTAAAGGAGCTGCACTTACTTATGAAGTTTACCTGTATAAGGTATAACTGGAATGCAAAAGTGGCTTGCTGGACTATTCTATACATTTGGCATACCATGTGTACTCTTCTGAAATGTGTCAGACATCAGCCACACTCCTCCCAGCTCAAAAGAATGTTGTTGTTGTTATCGTTGTAATTTTACGTAAGAATTCAATCTCATTATCTTGCTAGCATGGCAATGTTAGCTAGAAATCAACAGTGCAAATCTAGAAGTAATTTGTTTAACAGCTGAAGGCTTACGTTTATTTATTAATTGTCTCAAATACACATAATGCAAACAACGGGTAACTATATGGGTGAGTGTGTTGTTGGCAAGGTATCCGTTTGGTTCTTGTTGTTAAGCAAGATGACCTTTGGTTAGGTTGCTGTTGGAGGTTTTTCTTAAGCACAACTACATTAGTTATTGTATTGCTTTTGTCACCTTTTTGTAATCTTGTATTGCTGGCATTGATACATGGCATTATCTCTATTTTCAACATTGACATTTCAAGTGATGAGGGATATACAGTAGTTAACTTCACAACACTAAATCAGCAAATAAGATAATTATTATGGTGTGACATTGTAAAACCCTAAAAAAATGTAGCGTTTGTACTACTATCTATTGAGAACATACATTGTTGACATCTAGTAATAGCCTGCTAACCCTTCTAAAAGCATGTTGTGTATTTCCTTTCTTTGTCAGATTATGGCAGGCATTACATTTCATTAGCTCTTATAATCAAACTATTATTTCCACTAACAACATTCCTGAAATCTGACATGTTCTATTGTCCCATACGTATGTGTATGTCCATTAAACCAAAATCAGTCTTAATCCATGACCCATTTAAATTAGTATATGTTCTGGTGTGGTTATGGTTAGGTAACTAAAAACAGATTTCATTTTTCGATTCACAACATGTTATTATATTCTAATATTTGTTTCCCTCTCAAAATGCTCGAGGGGAGTTTGCAGAAGAGTAAACACCACTTAGCAAAATAAAAGAAAACACCAGCATTCTTCCTCACTCTGACATAACTTCCTCCTGTCATGGCCATATCCTAGTGGATCCTGGGCCTACATATGAAGTCTAATTATAAGACGATGGATCATAATCCCAAAACATTAGTATGTTATCTGTAAATGTATTATACTATTCTACTTGAGGCTGTACAGGGAGGCTAATGTATGGTGGTGCGATCAGACATCACTACACATAGTAACTGTCAATGAGTCACAAAGTAGCATAGATTACTGAAACATGCCAGAGGCCTTGAGAGATGTCTTATGTAACAAGTCCCATACATGAATCACAAATGACGTCCAATGCAATCTTCCCAAGCAATAGATGTCTAATTAGCTCATTATTAAACAGGACTTGCATGAAAACTCGAAAAGACAAAATATCTTGCTGACATTGGGGAATAGGAAGGTATTAGCAACACATAATGAATGAGTGTTTACATAAACAGCTGTGATTTGGCCTTGTCATGTTTATCTAAGGAGCACCCGAATGTTAAATCTTAGTTCATTAGGTTTGAAACACCCATGCACAATTCATACAATCCATAACTAGTCTATACATCTCAATTGTTGTTCTAAATGAATGGGGAAAGGTGTAGTGTTTACTCATGCATAATGTGAACATTACTTGTGCATACAATTAGAAAAATACACAGGCCTGGCAATGGAGGCTGGGCAGGGAGCCCTGAGGTTGCGATCAGTATGACGGGGATTGAACGTCGTCTGATTTATTTGCCTCCATTTTTCACCCTCAAGCAGCACAAGACGAGAGCGAAGCGAGGAGCCTTGCCACCCTTCCCCTTGGCTTCTCTCTCCTTAGTAAACGGGAATAATGTCTTGACAGGGACAACCGAACAGCTTCTCTCAATAAACCCGAGTATGCACCTCAGTAAAGCTGAAATGGCAGTCCTTTGCTTTGTGTGTCTGTGTGCAAGACAAGGATGAGTCCATATGTGTTCTCCTTGTCCTTATTGTGCCTTTACACTTGCATTTTCTGTGTGATTGTCTGCCATTTTGAAATGCTTTTTTATTTCAAATACGTGGGATGAAATGTACCCTCAGTCATACTCAAGTTGTCTTTATAACAAGCGATTTTTAGTAAATAGCTGTTCGAGTTCGGCCACATCCGACACCTGCGTTTAATAATGAGGCTTTGGTGTCTTAGAATAGACGTGATCCTTAAAGACAGCTTAGCAGAGACTATATGCAGCCTTAGCTTCAAGCACATTAGCCTGCCACTATGCTATTTCTAACGCTGGACAGATTGTGTGAGATACTGGTCTGCTCATAGATTCGCTTATCTGCAAAATGCCCGGTATTCAATTATTTTATTTCCACATCCGAGTAATAAAGGCAGCTTGTATCCGTTGTTCGCCTTTATGTTATGTGAAAAAAAAAAACCACGACGTCTCCAAGTAACGCGGTGCATGTGTCGCTGTGGAAATCTAAAAGATCACACGTCCATGTCGAACCACAATTAAACGTGCAGTATTTACACAACAGTATTCCTTGATTTGTTCAATTAAGACTAGATCGTCCAGGATCCCTCTGAAAAGCAGGGCTGTGTTGGCATTGTATGGGAACCGCAAAACGATGTGTTTTAAAATAAGACACACGCTACCCATCAAAGCCGACAAAGAATCATGATTTGGAGAGGAAATATCAGTCATTAATAGCTTACCTTGTCGGGAGATTAACGACAATAAACACCCAGAGAAACAGCTTCAAGGGGAGGGAAGGCTTCGCCATTGCTGTCGAGCATTTGGAGGCTAAATTTGGTGAAGCCATCGTCACCATCTTCGTTTCCTCTTTATAGCAGATGGACGTGTCCGTCTATTTACTGTGTTTCCTCTCTACGATACATTACGCACGTTAGCAGTAGCGGGTCTGCAAATCTAGACCCGAGGCGGACGTACGGTGAAGTGAAATCAGCCAAAACAAAATCGATGCGAGTCTTGATTTCGCGTCGCTCGGTTTTTTTTTTGCGTGTCTGTTTGCCGAATCGTCAGCCTGGCAGGGCCCTAAAAAATTGCCACAGACGGCAAAGCCCCCCCCCCGTAATATGCTTCTCTAAAATCAGCTGCTGAAAAAAGCAGTGGAGCCACAGTCTGGATGCACATTAACAGCGGGGTCAGAGAGGAGCTGATGCACGTTGCTGCAGCACGGAACAACACATGCGTGGTTTCACCGAGCGGAAGCAGGGCTACACTGAATGGGAAAATAACCTTAGCTTGCTGCTACAGAAAAAAATGGTGGTTTTATTTCTCACCACGGGCACACTTTTGGTATATTCCTTGTGATGACATTTTATATAATCTTTGTTAATGACAAAATCATATTTTGCAGTTATGATGTAATTGCTGGCTGCTGATGTAGCTGCTGCCCAATAATGTGAAGCTGTAGTTAACACAATTTAATGTGGGGGCTTACAAAATGAGATCTAAGGTGACATCCTGTGGTCCCTAACAGACTAATGAAGAGCAAGTATTCCCTTTTATGCAGTGTCAGTGACCACAATGAGGTTACATAGAAGACTGATAGTTGTAATCATGTTTCACTTGCACTTTCCCTACATACAATGCAGACAAAGATACTCTTGTATAAAGTAATTATACAAATAGTTTTGTGTGTGTGTGTGTGTGTGTGTGTGTGTGTGTGTGTGTGTGTGTGTGTGTGTGTGTGTGTGTGTGTGTGTGTGTGTGTGTGTGTGTGTGTGTGTGTGTTCATACAGATCTATTTAGAATCCTAAACGAGCCACTGGCCTGAGTGGAATGCAGTCACGCTTTGAGCACCTTGGACAGCTCTATTAGTTTCATCTGCAAAACAAACCACCAATCAGCACCAAGGACAGCTACTGTCAGTTTGTTGCTGCTTGAACACTGGACGGCCCAGTTGATTTGACAATATAAAAAAAAAATACTGTCAACTCCAAAAAGGGAACTTATTCATTGTTTTTTTCTGCTAATTTAGTACATACATTGATTGTTTGTCTGAATAGGGTGGAAGCAGCCTGTGCCAGATGATATATTTACATTCTCTTCTGTAATATATCTGCTTTTACAAGTCTTTGACATATTTTGAAACCGATCCAGAAAAGGCATCCCAAGGTTTACAATTGTCCTTTGTAAGGTGCTCTAGTACCCATTTCAATTTCCTTATGTAAGTATGCTAATGCTCCTCCTTTGGAGGGGTGTAACTTCTTACCAAGGACTCCGTGAGGTGGTGTTTGTGAAAAAAAATGTGTTCATAATCTAAAATAGAAAATTGTAGCCTATCACAGACTGTCTCATACATTACTTTGATAATGCTGTTACACTGCAATATATCTCCTTATCTCTCTCTCTCTCTCTCTCTCTCTCTCTCTCTCTCTCTCTCTCTCTCTCTCTCTCTCTCTCTCTCTCTCTTATATTATGCTAGTAGTACGTGTTTTTAAATGCAAACAATAGAACATTAAGCAACAGTATTGACAATATTTTGTGATGTAGATGTCACCAAAATTAAGCTAAACATAGAAAATAACACGCATATTAAGGGGTGTTTATTCGGACTGTGTGTGATGTGAATGCCTAGAGCAAAACAGCTCACGTGTCCTCAGCAGCTTTGTTCGGTCTTCTATTTTGAGTGACCCAAGGACACTGCTTCCAAATTTCCATTGTCAAGTGTGCTAGAGGCTGAAGATAGATCAGTGTTATTTCTGTTCTTCTTTCTCTGTCTTTTGTTTTTTGGTATTTTGTCCATATCCAATAACATGTTGTTGTCAAACACAGAAAAATACAATTAATTGAACTGATTTAAAATGAAATCCTACCAGTGTGAAAGTGGAGGGTAAAGTTAGCGGCAAAAAAAGTGACAGGTGCAGTGGAAACAAGCAGGTGCTTTCAGAGTAGTCGTCTTGTCATGGTGCATTAGCCCAAATTCCCTTCTGAACAGTTTTTCTACAAGCATACAGGCAGTGACCATGCTACATCATCACTGTTTTAGTCCCATGAGGTGACAGCCAAAGTGAACTGCACTGTTCTTTTCACATAATCTGCGTACTTAGAAACTCATTTACTCAGAATGACAACCAGACGTTGTTGGTTTCCTTTTTTCTTAAAAACACAAGATATTAAAATTCAACTGTGGCAATCAAAGTTGATTGTAGCTGTTTCTTATATATATCTTGAGGAAATTGACAGATGCTTCATCAGGCAGGATGCACCAACCAACAACCACTCACCAATACAATACATTTTTTATTAATATTTTTATAACCATTTTTTCAATTCACTTTCCCTGGCCATACTCTACCTCCCAATAATAAAAAAATGTGGATAAGGGTTTCTAAAGCCAACAACGCAATGCAGTTTTTTGCAGCAAAAAAGGCCATAATACTTACAAAACACATTGCATTTAACTGTTATTTGTTTTGTTTTTTGTGCAGGTAAAACACTACGTGTACTAGTACTATTAGTTAAGAGAAATAGCAGAGAATAGTAATCTCCATTGCCCATACAGTATTTTAAATGTTGTATTTCTGCATATCTACAGTTTGGGAACATTCAAAGGAAAGATAGGCAATCCATATCATGAATTATAAATCAAACTGGTCATAACACACACACACACACACACACACACACACACACACACACACACACACACACTCACACATATACCGTTCAGTCCTGAGGGCCACAGATCTCTCCCTGCCCTGCGGCCATGTCACCGCCGCTGTCAGAGACTCTAGCCATGCAGGTCATGACCCAAACACCAGCGTCATGGATACTGGTTAGCAGTAGGAGGTATTGATCTAACCAAGACGAAAGAAGTAATTTAGAGAAATGTAACACAGGAGACTAAATCGCAACAGTTAATTAACCCATGTCGATGTATTATGTTAGTGGGAGACACTCACTGTTGGGTGACAATTAGATCTGTCTACTTTTAATCTAAATGCCTTATATCAAATGTTTATTCTGGTTATACAAGGCAACACACACACACACTCACACTCACACTCACACACCAAATGAGACGAGGTTGGATTCATCTCGTTCAATAACAAGAGCAAAAATTTGAACCATATTGGCGCGTTCACATCATAGATGCACCTGTACTGGGCTCTGTCCAATTCAGATGTATAACACAAATAAATGTAGTAATCTAAACTGTGTATTTGACTATAGTGTCAGGGTGAGTGGATGAAGATATTGAGCACAGTAGAAGGCTGATATTACAAATTACAAAGCATCCAGGGTTTTCATTTCTGCATCAAACAGATTGGTTGCATTGTGGGCATTGAGAGTACTGGCATTTGAAGACTTGGTTTAGTGACATGTCTGCTCAAAAACCATTTCAATAATGACTTCATCCTTTATGACGCCCGTTCTTTCTGCAGACAGGATGGCACATGTGGGTCTAGTTGTTTTGATATGTTGTGTCATCTGTAGATATGAGCTGAGGAATGTATAGTCTTCTATAATGGCACCATTGGACACACAGATGCCCAGTTCCACTATCATTCCAGTTTTACAACCCACACATATGCTGTCACAGCCCCACTCTGTTAGCATCAAGCTGTGGGAGCAGAATGATCTACTGCAAGCACTATTGGATATGAGAAACATGCTGGCATTCAGACCATAGTTACGCAACAACAGAATCAAAAATCCACAAAGAAGGTAAACATACACAACAACAACAAACTTCCTGAGAGGATTGTACTGCAGCAAAGACAAGACATAAAAAACCAAGAGCAGTGAAACTGGAGTAGACAAATGCAGTCTAAGTCCAGGTGGCCTGTTTATTCAACATAGCAAATGTACAAACACCTCCCTTCTCACTGAGAGCTTTCGGACATGAACATGAGAAAGCACTTTCTGTGGTCTGAAATAACTAAACATTTTAAACCACATCTGAAATGCCATTGTAGGTTTAATGCACTTTTTCTTAGTCCAACAGACTAGTTTTTGCATTCTGCCAAGCCTGTTGTAAAGCGCTACTTTCTTTCAAATCTATCTTTATTAAAGGCCCCATTTAGAAATGGTTCCTTTATCTCACAACATGTCATGCTGAGTCATTCAGTTCTCTCAGCTAAATTCATGAGGGCCCAAATGAAGAGTAACATCTATGCGTCTCTTGATTTGCTGCTCTGTGTTTTTCCTACAAGATGATAATGAATCCTGTTATACTTGACAGACAAAGTCAACTACAAGAACAATTTTGTTAAGGAAGAAACTAGTGGGCATTCTCGTAAGGTAGTGGCTTTGGAAATAAGTATATTTCTCATCGTTTTCTACTCACGAGCATTTTCTCCCAGGATATTAACGTTCAATAGGACCCTACTATTTCCCCCAAAAATGTACTGCACTCAAGTACCTTATGTAAACACTGTA
Organism: Dissostichus eleginoides; assembly: GCA_031216635.1. Taxonomy (NCBI): domain Eukaryota; kingdom Metazoa; phylum Chordata; class Actinopteri; order Perciformes; family Nototheniidae; genus Dissostichus; species Dissostichus eleginoides. Next base: position 17,380,025 of record CM062279.1, on the reverse strand, counting down.
TTGTTCTTACTTATTTCATTTTTACTATTGTATTTTTATTGGCTTCTCTTTTGAAAATATCATGTTACAGCTTGAGCGCCTTGAGGTTATCAGCTGAATAACAACCACGTTATCACCATGGAGGATAATGTTACTAGAATAGGATTGATGTGAGATGCCAACAACTTCCTCACTGCGAACAGTCAGCTGCAGAGGGTGTGAACTGTTTAAGACGTGTTGGGCATTTCGATTAGTCAACCTGAAGGGTGCACACACCACCGAATCAAGCTCCTCTCAGGCTTTCATCCTCACACTGTTTGCATTTCACCTAGATAACTATGTGGACTGTGTGAGATTCTGGGTGGATCTCACTTGAAATACTGGTCTTGGCTCTGAAAGTAAGCATATATGATGAATGATTGACATATTAGGGAGAGGGAATGTGCACTTAAGCAGGATGCTGTACTGTAAAGTGGTGTCATATAGATTGTAGCTGCTTGTAAGTTGAATCTGCCAATAAAGTACAATGCAATGGAGACTAGTTCAATCTTTAATGTGAAGGTTTGAAAGCTACTTTGACAAATGACATGAATAATGAAGCATCACATTCCTAAACATAAGCCTGTTTGGCTCATACATCATTATGTAAACTTTGGAGTGGTCTAAAACCATGCCTTTTATTTGTTGATTACAATCATTGTATACGCAATATACATTCTTTACAGCTAAGCAATGCCCTTAACATTAATCACATTTGAAAAATATTAAATCAAAATGAAATAATATTCATGTAAACTAATATTGTAATTCATTTTGTTTACTTTTACAGTTGTTTCAACTTATTTTAATGAGTGGAAATCAGGTTGAAAAGGACAATTTATCTGGCTCTATCTAAATTGGTCTGATCCAGTAAACCATCCATTGTATATGGATTGAACAAACCATAAGGATTATTTGGAAATTCAGTTTGCTCTAAGCCTGTATCAGTCAAGCTTATTCGTCTGCTCTCCATGAGGCGTGCACACATGCTCCTGAATGGTGGCTGAGGCGCCTGCCAGCATCTAACCTCTCCACTGTGATTAGGGGGAAATTCAGCTGGCTGATTTCATAGCCTCTTTATATGGTATTTGGTCTGCTTGACGTTAAGCAGGTATAATCTCCACTCCCAAAGGTAGATCACAGGGAGTTTCTGCTTTCAGCTCTGGTATTATTTCTGAAGCTTTTATGTTCTCTTCAGGGTCATGGCTTTACAAAAAAACAACCACAATAGAGCCCAAAGTCACGGATGCAGAAACTACAGATTGCATGTGAAGGAGAACATGCCAGAACGAAAGAGTGGTGCAATTTGCAGACAGAGGACTGCCAAGTTAAAAGATGGATGGTGGAATATGTGGACAGGATTTTTTTAGACTATTTCTGTGTCACACCCTCAGGAATGTGTCTACCTTTTTTCTAAAGCCTTTTGTGTGAGGGGGAAATAACTGAAGCGTGAGAAAACTGCAACAAAAAAAATGCTTCTACACAGCGGGTGCCAATTCCCTATGTATCTGCTTTGGGATGTACTTACTGTATGATGCATTTTTCTATCAACAGTAAATCTCCCTCATCACCATCAAGATTAGCTGTTCCATTGGCAGAATGCTAACCCCTGGAACATTTCAGCAATGCTTTCAGAGCTGTAGGGAACAACTTTATACTGCAATCCCAATGCTTTTCTGCCTGTGGCCTTGATGCACCCCGGTGTTTTCGAAATAAAGTTGTTCCCCTCAACACTGCATGCGTTGCTGGTATTTTCACCTTGAGGGTGGCCTCTCTGTTTTCATTTACCTTGCTTTAGAGTTGAAGATGTGCCAGAGCCCCACTTTGTCATCTGAAGAACACTAATGCCCTGTCCTCCCGCATTCATCATAGGCTGGAGTTTCCAAAGAAACTTGTAAACATAGTTTGGAAATGATCTTGTTGGCCCATTCGTTGTCGGGAGATTGAAATAGCTGTTAAGACGCATATGTACCTTGATTGCAGCCATAACAAAGCTCTAATGTTGCCTGATGCGTGTGTGTCAGAAAAGAGAAGAGGATGCTAGCAATGGCTGTCACTAAATGGACAGTCCCTAGGGAACTCTTCAGCATCACATCGCCCATCAGCTATAGAGTCTTGTCTTGCATCCAAAGCACCACACTAGGAAAGGAGCCATTTCATCTGTGTTCTACACTATACATTTAACATCCCTTCAGATGGAGAGCATGTCTCTTAAATCATTTAGAAAACAGCAGCGACATTCATTCTGAAGCTCATATTTTGTCTTTATGTCTCATTTTGGTAATATCAAAAGGCTCTCCTAATGGCAGCCAAGGGCTGTGACTCACACTTCTGCAGATTTGTAAAGAGAGCACCACTGTTTCTTCAATTGATCATTAACAACATAATCACCAGGTTTTCATGGAATATGGCAGCTTGATTGGGCTGTAATTGTGGAAAAATGTGTCGTATTAATATGACAACATGATGACTTGAATACGAGAACAAGAGATTTCAACCACTAGCGATTAAATAAAAAAGAAAAGACTGCCTGAAATATAGAATGCTATGTATCATTCCTGTAAGGAATAAAGATGATCCTGGCTTTCACTGAAAACAATATTTTCACAATGTAAAGCAACACATCCCTTTTACTTACCTTGACATGTAAATGGGTTGGAGGAGAAATACATTACCTTAATTCGACACAAAAGTTGTATTTGTATGAAAATGGGGTCTATCTCACATAATCATTGCAGTACGTCTTCACACACCTCAGTGAGTTGTAATGCTTTTGAATTCCATTCAGTGCGTAGGAGTAGCTTTATCCCGAGCTCATCACTCTGTGCTGTGTCTCTAACAGGATGCTTACGCAACATCTTGTTTAACCCAAGGCCATAGCACTCTGGCCCATTGTGCATGGCAGGCATATTGGTTACTCACAACAACCGTTGATAATTTACTCGGCCTCGTTGTGCTCATGGTGGAGGGGCCTCCTATTTTGTCTCTGACTAAGGGGATACACAACAGCCATGGTTGACATTTCCATAGAGTTTCAAGCATTGAACTCCCTGCAAACACCTTTACATGTAGTTTATTGAGGTTTCTATGACAAATAACAAAAAAGAGTACTTTTTTCCTTTATAAATTACACAGCAAATGTGTCCACAATTTGTATTCTATGGAAACTCTTCCGCCTAAGGCTTGAAAGATGTTGGCATCTGTAGTAAGCTTGGATTCAGAACTATTACTGAATTCATTTAAATGGCAACATAGGTTTTTGCAAAAGAAGAAAGACGACAGACAGTAATGATCATGTATACAAGCTTCTCAAACTGCTCCTGCAACACACTTCACTTCTCCTTTGTCTATCCTAATGTTAAAGATGTTCCAAATAAGTTGCCGGTTGCATTTCTTGGTATTTAAAGAATTAACATGAATGTCCTTTTTTAGGATGGGATAGCCTAACCGAAATCAGTATATCTGCACAACTCCGTAAAGGTGTGAGTTACTCTAAATAGCAGTCAGCATTTCGGATAGAACCTCCCTCACCCAAGCATTCATCACTCTCGAGAATTTAAATACTGTACCTATAAGACCAAATATTTGCATTATCAATTACTTTTGGTGGGAAGTTAATTTTGTCTCGCATTATGGTTACTATTTTAAAATATGATCAACTGAAACCCAAACTTTTTTTTCTTTTCCATTATTGAAATAATGTACAGTTAAAAAAGTGAACGTCACCTTTGGATTTCAAACACAACACCGGCCTCAACAATCAGTTGAAGCCTGTTTTTTTTTTACCCATTCATCCACTCAAACCTGCTACAGGGACATTTTTGCTGAACTGTGATTGGAAGATTGTTGGCGATATATTGATGCAAGTGTAATCGGGAAAAAATATGTTTCCCTGAAATTTGTTTTGACAATAACATTTCCTTGTACTCCCAATCCTGCATGTCCAACATGAACTTTCCTTTGAGCTCTGTTTTGGTCTCCTCCAACTCCTGAGGGAAATCTCAGGCTCATTAGCTGCTAATCACTCTGCTGTGTTCACTGGCTATTTAATGGGGTGCAGGAGGCATACAGTCCATTAATCCAATCTTTTATTGACATTACACTACATGCAGAATCAGCACCAGGGTTTATACAACCTACAAGTGCCTCTTCTCACACCTGTATTTATGCATCCTGAGATTAGGCTATTGACCTGAAGTGCAAGTGATCCACCTGCCTCTGTGTGTGTTTACCCCTCTCCACTCAGCAGTGGGGGGCCTCTGGAAACATATCCTCTTTTGTTTTTCTGATCAACAGCTTGTAAAAACCCTGGTGGGAACCCCAGTGCCAACTCAGCTTGCCGTATGTAATTGGACAGCAAAGCCATATGTGTGTCTCTACGGGTGGATATCCTTTTACACATAAATGCCTTCTGTAAAGTTTACAAAAGGAAAGTGACTGTAGAGACAGCCTAATAGCTTAATGAAAGAAGTGAAAAGAAACAAACGTTTTTGTTTCTAGATCCCGCCTGACAATTAGAGATCACATAAATGGACAGAAATCATACTGTGACACGTCTGATAAACCGTAGGGTTCACAGAGAGTGATTTGTTTATAGAGCAGCCAATGCATTCTGGATCAGCAGGAGTGTCTTTATGTCTGTTGCCTAACCCGAGGCTAGATACTCTTACCTGGGGAGCTGAAACATGCTTTGCATCTCATTCAGAACGTAAAGTGCCTTTGGATGAAAGCAATGCACTTGCTGAAAACGTGTTGAGGACTCCGCCTCGGGAGTGTGCTTCAGTTCACAGTGATACCCCTGGTAATGTTTTATTTTTATAAGCTTTTGGAAATGAGCTGCTGTTTTCTCAAAGCCTCCATACTGTTGTAGTTCATTTGGCAATATGTCTCTCTCAATCAGGATTGTAAAGTTTGTTTGAGACATTTTCCAAACATTCAAGTCAAACAACTATTATCCATACCAGCACTTTACATCCCAGAACCGTAAACTGCAACATTCATCTGTACAACTTTACTAAAATGTTAATGAATATTACAAATCACTGTATCATATACAGTAGAGCTGCAGATGTACAGCTGCCCCAATTGTTACTCTTGCTACAGTTTGTGCAACTCTTAGTAATTACACTTCAAGTCATATGTTAATTCAAAGTGAGATTGGGCATAATATTGTGAAGGAAATGTCAACACTAATGCAATTATTATTTATGAACATGAATAAATATACCCCTAAGCTAAAATCCAGGCAACCTATGTAATTAGAATTCTATTTCTGCAGCTGCTCTCCTGTCAAAGAAATAAGGGTCAACTCTGGTTACTATAGAATAACTGTTGAAAGTCTTTTACACCCAAATGGGGTTTCATTTCCTAAAAGAGCTAGGGGCTCTGAACCAAACAATGTGCCTTTATATAAGACATAGCCACGGGCGCTGTTACACTATTCAGGTGTGGCACTTGTACGGTGAACGGAACAGCTCCAGGAAGTGTTGCTTGATGACATCAAAGATTATTCATCACTCTTTTTTGTATGAAATATAAAGAGTTGTTAATGTTTTCAGAGGTAGACTGAATGAGCCAAGGTCAGAGAGACAAAGTGTGCAGTTTGAGTTAAACACTTAACTTTGGAAAGGCGAGTTTATTTAAAAAGCACATTTGAAGGAAATTCAAAGTGCTTACAAGTAAAAACATTAAGAGATTAAGATATAGTGCAACAGAAACACACAATAAATGAAGTAGTAGTGCAATGTAAGATATGAATAGTCATTGGGTTTAATCCAAAGCCGCGGCAAAAAGAAAAGTCTTCAGTCTTTTTTTTTAAGTAAGGAGAGTTGCAGCGGACCTGCAGTTTACTGGTAGTTTATTCCAGACGCATTGTGAGGAGTTTTGATGCTACAGAGGAGTTACAGTTAGGTTTGTTGTATGTATGTTACATCTCACAACAAAAACGTAAAAGTGTGCATTTAGCAATACTAAGCAAGGTAATGCAAGAAATTAAAATTGTAAAACCATTTTTCTACGAAGAGTCTTAAAGGAATTCTTCAGCCAGAAATGTAACAATATCCTGGCCGAAAAAGGACTGGGTGGGCGAAGCGTGTGTGTCGTGGGGGGGGAGGAATTGATATTCAAATCACAATTTCTGGGTGAAGTACAAAAATCTATCAAGCCAAAGAACTGGACTGAACTTCAAAGCGCAGAGACGGAACATGAGTTCGCTCCTGCTGATGTTCTACATTGAAAGTTGATGAGATTCAGTGTCCATTGATATTTCAAAGATTTTCAATTATGCAATGCACCCCTTTGATGGCCGCCGTGTAAAGGTCAATTTGGGCTTCACACATTGAAGGTTTGAGTAATTCATTTGCTGTGGCACACTCATTTTTCTTACTTGCTGCAAAACGAATGAGGACTAATGTGTTCTGGCTGCAGTGTGTTGCAAATTCTGATTGGGTGTTAGTTTGTTATACGCTATAGGAGTTCCTAAATGATGCATCAAGCCATATTAACAAACATTCAATTGAGTCGGAATTATGTCCAATAGAAGATACACTTTCACGCTAACTATTAGCTGTCATCTGGTTATAACTGAGCAAACGGCTTTTGGTTGAAAGATAAAACGACTTAAATGACATTGAAACAATACAAATAAAACAACAAAAAAGATACAATAAGCCGAAAAGACATCTACACAGATAAACTGAAGACATCTCTTTTACACAATCATTGCATGTTAAGATTAAGCATTTGTTTATTCCACACAATATACAAGTTAGTGCCTGGATAGTATAATGATTGAATATTGTACTACCTTATAAAGAGTAATGTATTATTCCTTTCTGATGTGTGTTGCATCTGGTGGATTTGTGGTAAGGTGAGTTTGTCTGAGCGAACTCTGACTGAAGCAGTTCAACTCACTTTATTTTCGTAGCTGCCAACACAGAAGGTCATTGAAAATGTTTTCTGCAGTTGTTCTGACAACTTGACCTTATACATCCTTTACAGTGGCCAGTGGTGCTACAGCAGAAGAATGGCATTGTACATTGGAGCCTCCAAGTATTACAGTGTGTATCTGCGAAACAGTTGAAGAATGACAGGCATAATCACTAAACCACTTATAAAGAGGCGTAATAACATCATCATCATCATTATCACCACCATAACCATCCTTTTCCTCTTTGTTATCAGCGTTATTGTTTCTGCTTCATTTTACTTAATTTAGTTTCATAAAAAACTATTTTTGTGACACCGTCTTCAAATTGTTTATTGTATCATCAACATTATAACCATTGCCCATTTCAGATAGATGGGTCAGGGTGAGTGAGCATTCAGGGGATGAAAGCAGGATGTCGTTTTTCTAATGTGGGAACAATTACCTGGATACAAGATTTGATTTAGAGCAGAAAGGCAGACACATCCTGTGAAGCATAATGGATTAAGCTAAGTGACTCCTTAATGCCCTTTCTGGAGAGCATTCAAAACCATATTGGATTTATTTTCAGTCCTCCCCCCGTCTCTAACATTCCCTCCATCACTCCTCACCCTGTGTCTCTTCCTCTGGCTCTCTGTCCCTCTCTCTACTCCTTCCCCTGGTGTCATGGTGCCACTCAGGTTGAATATGAAACTCGCTTGGACAGCTGCAAGACAGTGTGGAAGTGTCACTAGAGATTGCAGAGAGAAAGAGTATATGAGATAACAGTGGTCTTGCTACGCCCTGCCAGTCGTGTATTATAATCTGTCAATCACATTTTAACATACCATGCAACCATACTTGATATTCAGTGCATAAAGTATTGGACCTACGGAATACAAAACAATAGATATTTTGTTTTCCAGTTTGAATGTTTTTATTTTTTTATTTCAGGATAGTTTCTTGTGTCTTTCTGCAAACCATTATATCATAATACAATTCAGTATAACAAGCAGGGGACTGAAATGCAAGTCGTTGAGTAACAGGCAAATTTACATCAGGATATTATGCAGGGAGGCAACAAGTCCAGAAAGGCTGAAATATGAGACAGTTTGGCAGAGAACAATGCCTCAAGAGCATATAGCAGGTTTACTTTATTGAATGAATACACTTATTCCAAAACCGAAAGCTTTAATGCTGTGATTATGACTTAAAATGTGTTCTTCACTTTCCTCAAAACTATCACATAGAAAGGGGCCTTATTATGCTTGTTAGGGTTTTCCCTTTCCTTGGGTGTTTTATATGTTTTTGTACAGGTACATAGTTTTCAATTTATAGAGTTTCTCCAACATACCCACAATTCAAATATGAACCTGAAAATGAGCATAACGGGCCCCTTTAAGACAACTGCAGGCAGAAAGTACAGAGAGTGCTCAGATCAAATGTTTTATTTATTCTAGGACCCAGTCAAGAGGCTAATTAATAGTGAGAAAATATGCAAGAAAATATACAGAAGTTCAAAACAGTGAACCACATGTAATGTTAAAGCGTGAAGTGGCCATCTGGATTTAGAGAGAGAAAGACATGCAGCCATGCGGAAGGGTTGCACATTATAAAGGTGGAGAAATATATGAAGGAACAGCTGTTGTCTTGCTTTGTTGTAGTATAACGCTCACCTATCATAGAAACGCGTTCAGGGGAGTTTCCAAGCCAATCAAACAATGCTAAATATATATAAAATGACTACAGGTTTGAACTTATGATTTGATGGTCGGTGTTGAGTAGACGTCATAGAACCAGAGTTTTAGGAGCACACCTGTACACCTGTAGGAAGATGAATTGCTCTGCAAGCCTGAACACAAACTGACATTTTTATTTTAACTGGCCTTTTATTTCAACAGACATTTTTTCAGGTGTGTTCCCTGTTTTTACAAATCCTCATCAAGAGCCTATTTTACATCTGGCTACACATTTGCAACAGATAATAAAGTACAGCGTTTATTGACTTGCATGATGAAATGACCTAAAGAGTTAGACTTACCCAAACACATTATAAAAAAGAAAAACAGGAAACTGGTTCAGTGGCCTTAAATTGAATTTGTCACCTTCAATTGAGTTAATTGTCACTTTGAATCAATAAAAATATGAATATGTTAACAAATACCCATCTGTTCAGACATTTGGTTGCCCAGCATGTTTAGGAAACACAATTAGCTTCCTTCACCTAATTTAATTTAAGTAGTTTAGTTGAATTAGAGGGAGCAATTTCTCACAGGACAAAACACTAATTTAGGGAAAATGTAAATGAATGTTTTCTGAGTTTGGCTCTGAGACGTAGAATAGCAAAATAAATAAGAGGAGAGGTTTGTCAGTGTCAGGTTTGAAATACAACAATGATTTATTCAGTGCTAAGAAACCACGACCATACATGTGGCCATTCGCAGGATGAATAATAGCTGGCACCCAAGGCACTTCAAGTTCTGGCTGTGCGTGTGAGAAAATGAGACTTCTTCTCAAAACTGCCACCCGTATCTGATGCTTGTTTGTTGTGATGTTGGCTTTATGACACAGGAAAAAGTAAGACTATCATTTGTTAAATTTTTTGGCAAAATTATCTTTGCGTTTGTTATTTGTCAAACCAACCTCCTTACTTTGTGTTAAAAACAGTTAGAAACTTTTGATAGTTAATACATGCAAAACATAGACACTATTCAGATAAATGGGAGGCTCATTAGGGGGCTATAAATCAGTTTTGCCCAAGGGACCCCTATCGGCCTAGTGTGGCCCTGACGCCATTAGAGTCCTCTTCTTTAGTACGTAAGTCTCGTATTCACTGGCCCGCTGTGATCCGACAGTTCCAGCGAAAGTAGCAAGGTCTCATTAGCTTGGCAGGACAGGTGTGTAACAACCTTTCTTTGGACATGTTCAACTTGCAATTCAAAAGCCCATAAAAACACCTAAAACTGTCTGAGAGCTTCATGGCGTAGGGAGATTAGGTTGTGGAGCTGCAGTCCAAAAGCATACAGAAATATCCTAACAGTGTCACGTAGGAAATCCTGTTAGACACCTTGTGTGTGCGCAAATTAAATCGAAAGAATAGACTTGTGTGTGGATGTGACAGGATACCATAATCCCAGACCTTCCATTATTCTTTTGTTTTGTGATAATGTCCACCTACTGAATGCGACACTCACATTGTGTGAGAGAGAGAGAGATCCAACTCTCCCCTGTGTCTGGGTTCATCCAATAATCCTGCTCTCATTCACTTTCTCTCTCTCTGTTTCTCTTACACCCCTTCTCTCTTTTTCACTTTCCCTGACTTCAATACGGACAAAACCTGAGAAGCTTCCCTAGTGAGGGGAGACATGTCATGGTTTCAAACAGCTCTTCTCCACCCTACATTTCCTCCAACCAAGTGAGTTGAGGGGGAGAAGAGAGAGAGTAAAAAAGACATATTTGAAGAAAAACATTGGACATAAAAACAATTCAACTGTCTATTCGATATCAAAGCAAACTCACATTTTTGACCTTGTACACTTTTTTTAATTTATTTTTATTTTAAATGTTTTATAATGTGAGTCTGATTGTGTGTTTAGTTGGGTTTTTGCAATGGACGGCCAGCAATCAACCAAATATTGCAACACCTCCCCCTGCTGGATCTACTGCAGTGAGATGAGCAGATGAATAATGGAAACACTCTCTCTATCTCTCTCTATCTCTCCCTATCTCTCTGTCTTACTCTCTTACTAGAGCTTTATTTCTCTACTCTGTCAGTTTTCTCTATCTATCTATCTATCTATCTATCTATCTATCTATCTATCTATCTATCCATCTATCTATCTATCTATCCATCTATCTATCTATCTATCTATCTATCTATCTATCTATCTATCTATCTATCTACAGTATCTGTCTGTCTGTCTATTATCCATCTATCACCTCTCCTTTGGTGATGTTGTTTAAATGGTAGGCGGGGTCAGAATGCCAGATGACACAATAAAGGGTGGATGAAGTGGGAAAATGTATTGCCTGAGGGTGGAACAAATGTCAACAATAACAAATTACATCCGCATTAGCAGTGTGTGTGTACTGTATGTGTGGGTACTTGTATGTTTGTGTGTGAGAGACCGGAGGAGTAACAACACGTTTTCCATAAGGATTTTTGAAATAACGTATATGGCAATGTCTATGGTAATCAACCACACAATTATATACTTGATTAAATGATGATGGATATTGGATTTATTTCTCCTAAAGGTGTGTGTGTGTGTGTGTGTGTGTGTGTGTGTGTGTGTGTGTGTGTGTGTGTGTGTGTGTGTGTGTGTGTGTGTGTGTGTGTGTGTGTGTGTGTGTGTGTGTGTGTCACAACATCTGCAAGCAAAAGTGTCTGAGGGCTTCTTAACATTTAATAAACTATGAATGTTTCATATCTATGTAACTGGAAGAAACTCAGCAAACTTATCCTTTTTTTTTTTTTTTTTTGTGTTGTTGCCCAAAAATAACAGTTGTGCAATAGTTATTTATAAACAGAATTACATTTGTTCAATCTTTTCCTCTATTGCGCATGGTATCTTAAAGTTACACAATGCCCCACAGCACCATACTGTAAAAAAAAGTCCAGATGCTCTTTCGTAATCCTGGGGTCTTGGACATTACTTTAACACAGGGGTGCCCATTACGTCGATCGCGATCGACCGGTCGATCGCGAAGGTAGTGTGGGTAGATCGCATGGCATTGAAAAAAAAAAAAGGAAAGAAAAAAAAAAATTTAATTTTTTTTTTTTACATTTTTTTTTTTTTTAAATTAGCCTATCATCCATCCTTACTATGGCATTTGCCACTTGATTGACGTACAGGTAAGCCAGTCTGAGTTGTATTGTGCCATACGGGTTCATGCAGTTATGAGGGGGCCTCACCTCTTCATCTGAAGCGCAAATGCGGCGCACTATTATGCGCTTATGCGGCGCAATTAGTGTAAGCGCGCCACAGTTTATCCGCCGTTTACTCCACTAGCACCCCCCCCCCCCCCCCCCCCTCCTGCGCTCGCGACACAGATTGGGCAGGGGCGGCCCTGTAGGTAGATCTTTTGGGCTTGGTCATTTTAAAAGTAGCTCCCAAGCTGAAAAAGTGTGGGCACCCCTGCTTTAACAGAACTGAATATTTTACATTATTACATTTACACACTGACCAACCAATGTATGTATTGGTATGTAATTATGTACACATTTGCACACACACATATAACGTATTATATAACTATTATGAAGTATGTTACAGGTTCAAAAGTCTCTAAACAAATTGCAATATGAAATGTCATTTGACTAGTGTTTTTACACGGCTGAGTCCAGCATTAACAATTGTGGCTGGCAGAGTTAAGGAGCATTTAAAAAAGACAAAAGATAAATACAAATAACAATGCGTGGTCTTATACAACAAATAAAAGGCAAAGCTTCACCAACATTTGTATATACAACAAAAACAAAAACTCATGTCTTTCTTAGAAACCTAATAGATTATATTGGCTTAGTTTATACTCTGACGTGCTAAAAGCCATTATGATTATTGAGTGAACGATAAAACATAAGGTCATCGGGTTGTTTTTCAATAAAATGCATTTAACCATGTCAGATTCACCTTAATATGTTCGTTTAAAACATGATGCGTGAAAGGAAAAAGCAAATACTGTTGTAGGCAATGTCAAGTCAGTTCTCAAGTCATGAATTTTGAGGCTCTGATTACATTTTTTTGGGTAAATCTAAATGTGCAGGTTTTTCATATTTTGCCATGTCCCTGTTAACAAGCTGCGTTTTTTTACTCGTACTTAACATCAGTTGACTTCACTTTGTAACAACTGCTATTAGGCCTGTTAAGAAGCACTCTGAAAGAAAGCACCTCAGGTTTTCATTTGCTTCTCGTCTGATCAGGATCCATTTGCCTTCCCGACCATTTGCATTTAACCTGCTAACTGTTGATTGATGCCTTAGCCTCCCATGCATCCCTAGGGAGGCGATGTGAGAGATGTGTCGATTCAGTGTACAAAGTCTAACAAGGTTTGATTTATGGTTCAACTCACTGCAGTACGTGCTGCCTACCCTCACAGACCAGCAGATTGAGATCCAAACCATACATCTAAAGATAAAGGCTTTGTGCTGGCCCATGTTGTTGAACTGAAATGGAAGTGAAGAAGCATTTCTTGGGTTGATTCCCCTCACAATCCATTGCAGAAACATGATGTATCTTTACTTTACATTCAATCAGTATTTTAACCTGTGCTTCCTTGGTCACAAAACATGTTATCCTTTAAGTTCTTTATTGATTTATGCTGTTGACACTGGGAAACCACTGGCCCCCGGAGGAGATCATATTTTGTGCGTGTACAAGCCAATACATTTATTAAGGTTACAGTTGACAATGTGTCAAACTTAAAGGTAGTCAGTTTAGCAGGGCAATCCCAAGTAGAAAACAGCACAACCCTCTTTCTGAGAGTCAATAGTAAAACTATCTGCAATACAAAAATGTGCTAGGCAGTAAAAGACAAAAGTTATGCTCTTGGGATTGATCCGATACAACTTCTACCCTTTGAAAGGCTACTCTCCAACCCATAATAGATGGTTTCGAAGGGGCATTTCATGGAAACAAGATATGATTGAATGCCAATGTCTGGCTGAGCAGAAGTGATCTTCATAGGATTTTAAACTGCAGAGCTTGTTAGTGAGTAGTATGCGTTGCAACTATTGGTTTTGGAAGAACAATTCAGAGGAATCGGAACAGATGAAAAGAAAGGAAAAATAATAAAAGAATCAATTATATTACAAGGACAGAATGAACACAGGTGATCCTCTGAATCCCTAAAGGGGGAAACTGCGCTCATGTTGAACAGGGCATATGATTAAGACAAACCATAACCAGGTGATGCTTGCGCTGACCGTGGTAAATGTGGGTTTACACGGTTTTGAAAATGAGAGGAACACAGCTCTAGGTGGGACACACATTAACCCACGCACAATCACACACACATGTGTGTATGAGGAACATACCGTATAAGTACAGTATGTGCAGACACAGAACATCGAAACCAAATCACACTGGCCAAGTTGAAGCAATAAATGTATTGTTTGTCAGCTTAATATTTATACCTGTGGGCAAATGCGTTTGTGCCTGGGTCAATACTGAGCAGCGTACTGGAGCTTACATTATTACAAGACAGCTGACAGCACACACATTCTGATAATACCCTGTAAAGAAAGTCATTTCAGAACAAATAGAAAGTTCCAAATAGCCTTGCATTGAATCATTCGAACACATTGTCCACGATGGATCCAAGACTATTTATGCTTTGACCTTCAATAATTAGGCAGTGTTTACTGACTGTGTAGCCAACTAGCTTACTGCAGCAAAAATTGAAGCCAGGGCCATTGTCTGGAATAAAATAATTCAAAACCGCAAGCGAGTCGAATTTGTTCCACATAAATCCAGTTGTATTACAACAAAGAGTGGATTCTATGCTGCAGATATGGTCACTGAATACACAAGCAGCACCTCACTGCTGCACAAAAAGAAAAGGTACGCCACAATTAGACTTGTATTATTATACCTCTATAATTCAAAATGTATTTATATTTACTGGTAGAGTTGAATTGGTGTTTCTTTAAGCATTCAGAAAACTAGTTAATTCTGCATTAAAGCCGTCACTTGCAATTTTATGGAACAGGGTGCGTTTGGTGATGTAAGCCAAATAAACCCCTCTGTTGTCTGGTATTAAATATAACTGCGGCTGCTTGGCATATGGAGAGAGCACACAAATGTAATCCAATGATGGTATAACAACAACTTTTAAATATGTTACATAATTTCCATTATATAAGACAACCCTACAGACAAAACACAATGTGTGTTCCACACAAAGGAAAGCAGTTTTGTGTATGACAAAATGGCTTTTGTCTTATTCAAGTTCAGCAAACTTATTGGGAGTTGGGGTAGGAGGATGCAGTTTGTGATTCGAAAGAAATAAGAGTGTGTCATTTAAACATCCACAAAATTGAAAATAGGAAGCTAAGAGAAAGCTGAGAAATGTTAACGAAGAAAGCTGACATTTGAGGGAATTAAAGTAATCAGAAGGGCACATTCTGTTAGACACTACCACAGAATATTGTCAACCATAACAAAACATTACAATATATTTCATAATGCTCAGAGTGTTGTGCATTAATGTAAGGTACAGTGGTCTTTTCTCTTTTCTCAAGCTCCTTTCTCAATACTGCCAATTTCCCTATATTCACAATCCCTATCTTCTTCTAATACCCTTTACTTTATTCTGTAATTTTCTCCTGTTTTCCCATTTGCCTTCCATTTTCTCATCCTTCTACTCCTTGATAATTATTAACTTCTTTCCTGGACTATTCCTGCTTCCTGGTCATCTCTCGTTCTTGTTGATCATCTCTCCTTTTTGCTTGATCTATCATTTTACATGCCCTTGTTCACCCCCCGTACCCATCTTTATCCTGTTCCTTCCCTTCCATTATCGCTGCTCACCTCAAGTTACCTGTGCTCTCTGTCTCACGTACCTTATTTCAGTCTTGGCTTAAGTGTAGTACTTCTGTAGAAGCAAAGCATCAACTGCTGCCAGAACTGATGGGAAGGCTACATCAGAGATCAATGGTTCATTGTTCATGCTTACCCTGTATTTCAACTTGAAACATTGAAAAATAAATGGGGAAACCAAAAAACAAACAGAAATAGACAACTGTGGAGACAAGGTATACAAGGATAGAAAGGAGAAGACAATAGAAAATGCGTATGCTCTAATGAGAGCTGCAGGAGGTCAGACAATGTGCTGATGATATCATGATTGCCTAGAGTGGATGTCCCATTTTCTTCCCTCTCCTCACCCAGTCTTTCCTCTGGACTGACGAGTCTTGCCTTTGGCTGCTTCCACCATCATTAGCTGATGCCTAGTATTCTGCAGCCTTCAAACACGACTAAATGAAGAGCTCATTTAGATAGACCTGTCACTGTGGTGGCTCTGCAGATGTTGTGTTATATGACTAACATTATCCTTATTGAAAAAGAACAGCTTGTGGGCTAGTGTCTGGAGATTCTACAAGCTGGTCTGGCCAAGTTGAGCCATTGTCTGTGTTCACTGCAACATCACAGCTCCAAATGGTAACATCCTGAAAAAGGGACTCCTCATGTTTTTAGTATTTGCATCAGCACATTTGAGGTTGATACTGTCGTTTTAAGGTGCTGCTTTGTGTCTTGTTAATTTGTGTAAATCTCAGGCAGTGCGACAGAGCCCCTTAGGGAAACTGAGCTGTAGTCTTCTGAGGTTGAAATACAAAAAAACACATTTCTAGACTTCAGTTTAAGGTTGAATGTCATGGACAGAAAACATGCATGAGATACGTTCACTTGTCACATTTTAGAAGTGTTGTGTTTCCTTGGAAAAGTTGTGATTTTTGTAGTTACATCAGTCAAAAGTGTTCCATCCCTGCAGAGTATGCCGACAGCAATGTGTTCTCACTGTAGCATATATGCATTTACATGGACACCGTATGTTTGGTGTGAAGGGAGTCCCTCACAAACCTGCAGATAATCGCCTTTCCACTCTTTACGGTTCTGGTTTGGACACATTTATCAACTGAAACATTTAACAACTAGCTGGTAGCGAAGAATTTAGGAGCTAAAGAACAAGTCATTTCCATCAATAATTGGTGGAGACCAGTGGCGAACCGTGTCTATCACAACTGGACCTTCTGTTGACACACACCCCCCCCCCGCTGTCCATCTTTTCACTGAATTGTCGTCTTGAAAAGGGTACTCACAACAATTCCGCAACAACTTCATCTTCACCTGTTGCACTTGCCATTTCAACGTTAAAAACAATAAAACGGCATGAATTGCTTCGTCGCATTCATCTAGATCCTGTCTCGAGCCAGTTAACTACCGGGCCTCTCGAGTACCCTGGAACCGAGGGAAACTCTGAAAGAATACGCCCATTGGCTACAAATCATTTATGATTGGTTGATCAAACTGTCAATCCAAACGTACGCTCTCATTCAGTGCAACGGCCAGGGCATTCTATCAAGGATATAGAATACCTTGGTTGAAGGATATTCTACCCAGAGACCAAGAACAAGATCTGATTGGTTGCTTTCTTTTCTAACACAAAACCACTGAAATGCGTAGTGCATGGTCCGAGAAGGACAAACAAATCAACGTAACACTGTAATATTACATATCAACAACACAGATACGATTCTCATTTATTCATTTTATATACATTTTATTTATATAATTAAATCGATTTTTTGTTTGTTTTATCTGAGTGTTCCAGGGTATTCTCTGAATACCTTGAAGGCCCTGACGGTTCGCCACTGGTGGAGACAAAACATAGCTAAAAGGAGAATATCTATAATTTATTTGGCTTTTGTTCATTAGGTGGACAGAAACATGGCTTCAATGAACGCTAATGTTTTTGCCCTGTGTTTGCTTGATGTGGTAACATGTTTGCCACAACAGCATGCCGATGTGACAATATGTAAATATTGTTTGGAAGCGCCCAGAAAACCAACAAACAAATGATGTATTGATGTTTTAGGCAACTATAGTAATTCAGTGTATTCAAAATGGACTTGCTGTTAAAGTATAGAAGCATTGTTAGCATAAAATGGGAGACTCTACTTAAGTGCCTCAAAATGATACCTATAGTACTTCAGAAACAGTACTTGAGATAATTACAGTAATATCTGTAAAGTTAAAGCACATGGAGGCGGTTTGCTTTACCAACTCTATAAAACATCTCTTTACTGCCACTGTTCTGGTTATGGACTGGACGTTGAAATGTCACTCCTTCTATTCAGGAAGACCTTTTGACAATGGATTGATTTTTGACGACAGCCTTGAGCAGACTAATCCAATCATGACTTCCCATGCCCTGTTGAGGGGAATACATGTCTGATTTAATTTTTTATAAAACCTCTACCCTGGGAAAAACAAACAAAGCAGAAGCAGAACATAAAGTAATTATCGTTTCCCAAATTGCAGTTTCCTTGCTGTTTATGTGTTGATTTATTCATTTCAATTGAAGGAGAAAGGAAACCCACAGATCCTGAAACCTGGCTGTGGAATCTGTGGAGTCTTCTAAAGGATAATCAGTGAAAGAGAGACAACGGGCCATGGAGGAGACAATGCAAAGAGACAGAAGCATGCAGGAAGAGAACTAAAAGAAATCTCAGGAGATGTGAGTCCGTGTTGTGCCTGCTGTTTAAGAATTTAGAGCCTGGATAATCGAATGTGGCAGAAGGTACTTGTGTGAAAAAGTAGTTGAGAAATAGAAAATAAATCTTACATATATAATCAAATACTCAGTACAGCACAGTAACAAGCTCTCTTAGTTAAACAAATGATGATAATGTAATTGTTAGAGACCAGAGACCTTTCCTTTTAATACAAACTACTCAATGTAAGCTTATTCTTTAAAAAAAAAAACACATAGCTTGTTCCTTAAAAGAATACATCCGTTTTATTCTGCTTTGACTCACCGCAGTCACAATAGATCCCAATATCCACTGAGTGCGCTTGAATTGGATTATGTTGTGTTCAAATGGTTGGACACTGGTATGCATTTTGCTGATTTGCCTATTTTTGTGCAAAATGTTGACAGCTGCAAGCTCCTCTGTACAATGAAGGGATTTGTTGACGTGCCATTCAGTTTTTGCATGAACACGATTCATTGATTCTTTGACAGACGAGGAGACAAGGAAAAGGACTACTTTTTTCAAAGGGAGAGAATGATATTTCTTATCAGTGACGATGGCATCCACATAGTGCTTTGGTTATGTTCAATATGCATCTAAAAAGTAGATCAAGAGAAAAACACAGTATATGCTTCTGAGAAACAATTGGCATACAATGTCAGCCTGCGCCTATACTGAGAAGGACATCTCCCCATAGCCCCCCCCCCCCCCCCCCCCAACTGAAAGCTGTGCCTTTGAGGGAAAAAGTGACAGACATAGACAGAGGGAGGAGGAGGAGAACCAGGCAGAGGGAAAGAGAAAAAGCCTCTGCTCTTCTGCCGGCAAGAAGCAGCTTTATTACATAACGGTCTCAGGGCTTGGCAGCTCACATGCGTTTAAGGAAGAAGCAAATGTTCCCCTGCACCTGAAATCTCATGGCAGGGTGGGAGAAGATGAGGGGGAGGCTTGAGAGCAGAGGTGGAAGAACAAGAGTGAGGGGAAAAGCAACGAGGACCAAAATACAAATGTCGTCTTAGAGATGATTGGACTGCCATTTTTGGAAGCTTGAAGACAGGCATCATCCAATTCAAACTGCCTACTACCGCTAATATAATAATAATAATAATAATAACAATGATTCATGCTAACATGCTGATGTTAAGCAAGTACAATGTTTATCATGTGTATTGAATCATGCAATTATTTGTTACTTATAAACCAAAGTATTGAAGACATGAACAAATTATCTGATTTCATGGAAACAAGTAGACGCTAAAATGTTATATATGTTATGTGAAATCTTGGACCTGTGGTGTTGCTACAGGAAAAGTCAGCAGATCAGCTGAGTCACAGGGATACAGACCATAGATGTTTGTACCCGATTGTGTGTCAATGTTTCTGTTAGGGTAAGATGTTTTTCAGGCGATTGGTGCTTGAGTTAAAGTCAAGGGGACGACCAAAGTCAGAGGGACTAATCCTCGGGCTTCCAAATGTCACAAAATGTAATGGCTATCCATTGTTGAGAAAATAGTAGACTGAATGACCGACTGACACTAGAGCCTTTTTTGTATTACTTAATCTAGCCATTTTCAGCAAATTAAACTGTGTTTAAAGCGACTCAGTCTGAAGTCTTTATAAACCTATGCCACATATTCTATTTTCAATACATTGATGTTAACAGTGCAAGTACATTTGTATCAGTGTGTCAATCGTTGTGTGGTAATTCATAGCACAAGGACAGAGATATAGCCACAACTTTCATTTGTTTTCTTTTTATTTAAAGACTAATGCAGAGAATCAGATTCTACAGGGCCATATCATAACCAAAAGAAACAAAAGAAAACATTTACAGAAGGTTCACCGTTTCATCTACACCAATCAGAACCCTTTGTCAGTATCATTGGACTACCAACACATTCCTGTGTACTGCTCGTGGGTGTGTGTGTTTGTGTGCATTTTGAAAGCGTGTCTTTGTCGATGTCCATATGTATACAGTATCGATCTAATTTCTCTTACCCTAATCAACTTTTGTGCTTTAGAAAATTAGTGTTTTTTTTTTACATTTCAGTGAAAATCAGAACATATCTTGCTTGATAAAAATACAAGGAAAAACTCCAGTAGGTATCTAGGAATAACCAAAGACTGAATGTTTAAAAGCAAGTGCTGCTGAGAACTGCAATGGACCTTGCATCAAACATAATGAAACAAATAACTGATGTGCCTACAAATGTGATATTTACATGTTTGCTCTGCATATGAGTGTGAAGGTAAACGTTGGAAGCTCATGATTGCACTGTGCCTCACATTTCACATTCTCTCTCTGGAGCATCAAATGTAGCAAAATCAGACCTGGCTCAAAAATATTTGTATATGGTCTACAACACTTGTTTGATCCTGCTTTGAGTACAAGAAAAGGACTTGGCAAAGATATTCTGAACAGAAAAGTTAACAAAATGTACTTTGTCAAAGTCAACACTCTCTGGTGCTCCCTAATATCATTTAGCTTTGGAAAGCAAAAGATAAACATAACAATCCATTTAGCAAAGTCAAGTTTTCACCTGCTTCCATTTTTACAATGACAAACAAGCTCAAAAAATGAACATAAATGTTATCAACAAGGTGATCTTGTTACAGTTTTGCTCCTGGTTCTTCAGTTCAATCACTTTATTGCATGTCTCTAGAGAAAAAGTGCAATCAACAATGAAAGCCATTTTCCCTTCAACCACCGACAAATTTAAAGCGCAAACAAAAGAGATAATCCACTGTTTTCTTTGATGTCACCCTGTTTAGCCATGGTTGAAAGAAAAAAAAGCAAGTGGGTGCACAGCTGATATAAAAGCTAAGCTTTTTTCATTTCTTTTTTTTTTATAATAGCTTGTAAATCTGAAACACAATGGTCGGGAGAGAAGGTCAATGATGTGGTTCAAAGCTGTCCTTGCATAGCACGAAGCTGACTACATAAATGTAATGTTATTGTTCTTCTAAATGTGCAAAATGCATAACAATAAGTTGATAATACAAACAATATTCATCATCATCTTAGCTAATATCTTCATTAATATAATCAAATACTGTATGCATTATGTATTTTACATATGTATATATATTTTTTCTTCATGATAATAAACATACATACAATAGTTTAGAATTCAAATATCTTTATACAACTCTTCACCCTAGAATTTGCAGTTCCTTGACCCTCTGCTTGTAGGTTAAGTGGCTCTTAACAGTAGACCGCTTGCATATGACTGCAAAGAAGTCTGCCATTAGGTGATAGGTTCAGCATTGGTCATAATGAAATAAAAACAAATAATAACAATAGCGACAACCAACTATATATTTTTAGTTTTCCTCTGGCGATAGTGTGATATTTTCACCCCAGCATACAAACACACAGATAATTCTGCGGGGTGCGTACATGCCCTCTAGCCTGTTCAGTGCCCTGTAAAACATGTTCTGAAAAGCACACCCAAAACCCATAATGCAATACAATGCACCCCCACTCCCCGACAAGAATTGTGGAGATTTTGTGGACAAAGGTTAGTGTTAGCCAAAGGCTCCAGAACCGAAGATGAACACACAATTTGATTCCTGTTATCTTTTTGCCAAATGTAAATATTTCCTAGATTTTCATGTATATCGAAAAAAATAGGTGGTTAGGGGTCAATGTAAAGCTACAATGGATATTAGCCCCAGACTGAGTGTCAGGTTCAGGTCCTAGAAAAGCCCTTGCTAATTAATATTGCTACATTAACATAATTTAAAATGGACTGTTCAGAAACCTCAACATGCCACATCAGAGAAGAAGCATGTCCTTAAAATGTGTTTTTTATAAGCTAAAAGAAAAAAGAGCAAGCAATGTTCAAGACCAAAACAATAAGCATTCTTTTCACATTTGCGTTAGTTTCTGTTGGTTTTTTTCGGTAGAGGGATTTACATCATGCTACAAAAATATATTCATCTTCGTCACTATCGTGGAACTACTAGACAAGTCCTCTGTGCGAAACACAGCGCCGGCTAAAGCAAGATTACAGTGCCACTTCAACTCAATGTCTCCTTTCTCTCTTTGTCTCTCTCTGTCTCTGTCCCTGTCTCTCGCTGTTGCTCACCAACAAGCAGCAACAAATGAGTCCAAACGGGCATGTGATACTGAAGGCAGTGTAGCTGGTACTTTCTGAGTGTTATGTCTCAATTTTCAACTGAAAGGAGAGGGGGACTATGGGAGTCAGGGTCAGGGGACACAGTGGGATGGAAAATGCAGACGTGCCATCCATCAACAAAGCAGTAGCCATCACAGCTTCAACTCTGAAAATAAAAAAGGCACTTCTCCTTCTCAATGTGCCCCGCCCACCTTTAAGCAATGCCAACTGTACTTTGTTAAAAATGGCGTTTTCCACCATAAATAAAACAAACAAAATAAGTACATAATTAATATTTTAATTCTAAATGTCAAATGCACTCCAGGATTTGAGATGATGTTTACATTTTCATAACTAGCCAATCTCAGATTACACCATTAATGTTGCTGTTGTTGCCGTCAGTGTGTACAGACACACACACACACACAGTTTAATAGTATTTTACTTCAGTGTGAAAGCAGCTTGAATGGAACGCAAACTTGGCGAGAAACAGTCACTTAAGCGTGAATTAGACAAGATTATACTCTTTTTGTATAAATTATAAACAGAAACAAAAATAAATTAAATAAAAAAACTACTTTTCCATGTATTCAATAAACATACCCTTTAGTTACACTTTGCAAAGCTTAAACATAATATTGACATCTCTAACACTTGATAATATTTACAACGCCGTGAAAGGAAATTAATAATATTTTCAATGCTGAACACAGAGATGATTGGATTTTGTATTCTTTGTCCCTAAATAAATGGTGTGTCCACTGAGACATGTTTTATTGCTATTGCATAAACCCCTAACATATTTTGAAGAATGACATAATTAATCTCATAAAACATCTACAGAGAATTGAAGATATTTTGACAGAGAGTGAGTGTAGCATTTTTGCAGCTGATATCAAAGAAACTAAGCTATCAGTCGAAGTTGATCTGTATTTTAATAAATAAAGATAAATTAAAAGATGCCCTGCCCATGCATATACACAAGTGCCTTTTAATGTGTCTGTGATTCAATGTTTAAATAAAATAGAAAAAATTAAATAAGAATAATAAACTTGAAACAAAAGCCCCTTAACAAGTGTGGGCCATGTGCAGTTGTAGAGTAGCATTCTCTTGGCTATATATTTATAGTAGCATTTTCTTAGTAGCATCAGCCGAGACCTGATCAACACCCTTTCAAAAGTCTGTAAAGTTATCTTTCTTTTTTTCTCCATTTAGTTTTTTCAAAATCTTCAAACTTTAGGTAAACATATAAGCAATGCAACAACTGGGAATTCAAACCAGCATGGACACCATGTTTGTCTGAAAATGTAAATAAACACCTGTTTAAGGAAGAATAAGAAAGAAAACTAAAAAGAAAATCACAGGTATAATTTTAAAGGAATAAAACATGGATTAGTCTGGACCCATCCCCGTTAATTTGGGCTTCTTATTCAAGTAAGTTGCCCAGTAGACCAAGTTAAAGGTTCCAAAGAGCAATGGGAAGGCTATTCTGGCAATCCTGTCTATCTTGCTCACACTGTTAAAGGTCTTCTTGGCCTCTGGAGGTTTGGGCTTTGGCTCCTCCTTGGGCTCAGAGGGGAGTGGGGGGGCGCTTTTGGCAATAGTGGCCAATCCAGGGTCCCTGGCAATATTGGGGGCGAAGGCTGTAGCAGTGGCAGCTGGGTAGGCTGTGGTGTTGTTTTTCTTGAGGAGGGACTCCTTCTTCTTCTTTTGCTGATTTTGTTTGTTGGGGAAAGGGTTAGAAAAAGTAAAGAGGATAAGGTTCAGATTCTTGAAACATGTACGTAATACAGTACATTTTGCACAATTACTGGTATTAATGGGTAATGTAGCAGCCTGGTGAATATTCTGTAAACATATGGATATTGTGTAAATTGAGAAATAAGAATTATTTAAAACTACATATTCCCAAGTAGAACAATCAAACCCATAATTAATAATAGGCTCTGTTTCCTTTTCTTTGAAAAGCTGCTGGAGATTACAGGGTGCGGTGCTGCTTACTGAATTATAGGGACAAGTGGAGCAGAAAGCACAAGATGAACACTAAACTATTAATGTTCACGTCATGTTACTCAAATTGCACTTTCTATGAGATGAGCTGGCGACAACAACTAAATGTTCTCCGCCTGGCCACCCTCCCTCAACAGTTAAGTGCTAACTGTCTTGGTGCAAAAAAGGAATAACTCTTTGAGGCAGAAGTCCATACATCGAATCATATTTTAGTTTGTAGGATTCACCCTTAATTTAGCTTGACGTAATTTTTTTATTTATTTTGGTTAAAAACAAGGGCACTCACTGTATCCGTAGAAATAGTGATAATTAATGTCAATTGCCAAATGATTGCCTGACGAACCATATTTGTCAAATCTTCTATGGACTCTCAATCTCAATGTGTTCCAAGTGAATTCTTGAGGAATGTAAGTAACATAACAAATGTCTTCAATTACCTTCTCTGGCACCACACTTTTTCCATCCCAGGCATAACCCCTCTTGGTGAAGTAGTTGACTGTGGCGAACTCAATGAGAGCCGAGAAGACAAAGGCGTAGCACACAGCGATGAACCAGTCCATAGCTGTGGCATAGGCCACTTTAGGGAGGGAGTTCCTGGCGCTGATACTGAGAGTGGTCATGGTCAGGACAGTGGTCACTCCTGCAGGGAGAAAAACAAGATGGAATTGTTCAATCGAAAAAGGTTGTATTGTAGTCTACATCACACAATAAGAATAAAACACAATAAATATTGTTTTATTTGTTGAGCTGAAGCGTTGTGTAATTAATGCAAATGTACTGTTGGTTTAATTCAAGGATTTTGCAGGAATCAGTACATTTTATATACTAATGTGCTAATAAGTGAATCTGAAGGTTCCATATATATAAGGACTCTTTAGGGCATTTTTTTTTCTTAAAAAAATGAGCACACAGTTCATTCACTTTAATATATATGAGCAGCTGATGCAGTGTTGCAGCTTGGTGCTTTTAATAGACTCTGAGAGGTAGAGATTTCCACAGATGCAGCTGGAAGATGCCGGCAACAGAGATACTGCTGCTGACTAATACCAGGAAAATAGGCTTTCTCTCAAAACTGACCCGCACACCAATGTATAAGCAGTTATTAAGCATGAAAACGCATACATTCATACATTTGATGCACCAAAATGCCTGATATTAAAAAGCAAACCTGGAAAACTAAATCTCTAATCCACGACATCAGCTATTAAAATCCTAGATGAGACACTGTACAGAGAGGGAGAGGAACTGGGTCAGAGCATCTCTGACGATGCGGCGCTCATCACAGAACAGCCTACTGAAGATGTTTACACACCAAATAACATCAGCCCAATGAGCAAACAATCCACTAATTCAGCCTTGTCTGCCATGGAGGGGGTTGAAGAAGCTGGCTTGTTCAGGAATAATAAAATATTTTAAAAAAATAACCCAACATACATGTATTTGATATCCCCTCATACACACTTCCATGTTTAAAAGATGCACAGACATGTACAGACACGTTTAATGCATAAAGCTGCTAAATACAGTTTATTGATCCTTAACTTAATTTGCGAAGTCATTTTATAGCTCCCTTGGTTTTTTACAGCCCTATGCTCTTAACATTATTAGCAACAAATCTGAAATGACAGTAAAGAAAAACCTTTACAAGCTTGTGGGTATCAGGGGCACTGCCTTAGAGTGGTTCAGGTCCTATTTGTCCAAGAGATCCTTCTCTGTTAGGCTTGGTGACTTTGCATCGTCTTCCGCCCCCCTATCCTGTGGAGTTCCCCAAGGTTCTATTTTGGGGCCCATTTTATTTATACCTTCTCCCCCTTGGACTAATTTTTAGAAAACATGGCGTCCTCCTACCAACTTTATGCGGACGACTCTCAAATCTACCCCTAAAAAGAAAACACCAGCTCTCTGATGCCCCTGGTTGACTGTCTTAATGACATAAAGGCCTGGATGGCGCTAAACTTTTTAAATATAAATGAGAGCAAAACGGAGGTCATTGTGTTTGGACCAAATGGTGATGTCCCTTCCATTGACCTGGGTTCCCTGCAACAGTATGCAAAACCCATGGTCACACATTTTGGCGTGAAAATCGACAGTGCTTTTAAATTAGATAAACAGATAAACTCTGTGGTTAAGTCCAGTTTTTATCACTTTTTTTTTTATCACCAAAATTAAACCGGTTTTATCCTTTTTAGACTTTGAGCGTGTAATTCATGCCTTTTTTTCGACTCGTTTAGATTGCTGTAATGCACTTCATGCCGGCCTAAACCAGACTTCGCTGGCACGCCTGCAGCTTGTACAAAACGCTGCGGCTCGGCTGCTTACAGGAACCCGCAAGCATGAGCACATCACACCAATGCTGGCTTCCCTCCACTGGCTTCCTGTCCATTTTAGAGTTCATTTTAAGATTCTATTGTTTGTTTTTAAATCGCTTAATGGGCTGGCCCCTCAGTACATCTCCGACCTTCTACAGGTGTACACCCCCTCAAGGGCTTTGAGGTCGGCTGATCAGCTGCGGCTAGTAGTCCCTAAAACAAAGAAAAAGACCAGGGGAGACCGAGCCTTCTCAGCGGTAGCCCCCAGGCTCTGGAACGACCTGCCCCCCAATGTCAAATTGTCACCCACTCTTCAAACTTTTAAGTCCCGCCTAAAGACCCACCTCTTTTCCCTCGCTTTCGAGTCAGTCTGAGCTATGCTCTACCAATTTGTATGGTTTTATTGTCTGTTCATAGCCTTTATGTGCCTTGTATTTATTCTTATGTGTGCCTTTTATCTATTCTCATGTGTGCCTTTTATCTATTCTCATGTGTGCCTTTTATCTATTCTTGTAATATTACAGTATATTTTGTTATAATGTTATGTTCGTTGTGAAGCACTTTGGCAAACCCTCTGTTTTTAAAATGTGCTATAGAAATAAAGTGGATTGGATTGGATTAATGATGACACATGGCAAAGAAAGGGTTGGTGAATTATGATGAAAACATGGTTGCCACCAGGTGATCCTATCGTTTTTGATTTAAAAAAAACTCCTTTTTCACAGTCTAAAGAGAACGTTAGTGTTTGTATTGGATTGTAATATATTTAAGAGTGTTTCTGTTGATGTATCCACCACCTACAGCCTGAATAAGCAGGTGGTATCATGTGTCCTGAAATGTTACATTAGAATCGTTCCACTCCTTCTTCCTCCGCGATTATGATGAAGTGTTAAGAGATGAATCACAGACTCCTCGTTCTCCCACTCACTTTCACATGCTTTTGGCAGTACTGACTTGGTGCTGCGACATGAAGCGTAAAGGCTGATTGTTATGTTCTAATTAGACTGAGCCAAATAAATAACTGGTCATTAACCAGTGAATAAGATACCTCCGATTGATTTACTGGATAGGCATAGTGGGTACACAGTGTGGGTGGTCCTACAGTTCTTGTATTCACTATGACTAAAAAGGGACTAACTAATCAGAGGTTTATTCTGATATCATTTATTGTCAAAATGTGTTTTTGTTGCCTGTTCTTATATTAGATTTCTCTAGATAAATATATATATGTTGCTTAGATTAAGAAAGGAACTACAGGTACAGTATAATCAAGAGTATCAACTGCCTCATCATCATACATGGTGCATGTATACATTGCATGAGCACTATATGTGAATGTCAAAAGAAAAGAAAAAAAATGCTGCAGTAAGTTCTGTAAATTAAAATAGTTATGTGATGCAATACAGTCCACACATGAGCATGTGCTGCACTGCACCCACTGCTAAGTAGGGCATTGAATGTGTTGATACATTGTTATGGGAATGCATGGCGGCAGGAGATATGAAAATATTAAATGATGCTTAGTCACAAATTCATACCAGATTTTCCTACCCTCAATCCCAACCGAGAATTATGTTCATATAGCTCATTTGTATTAGCTAAATAACATTTTGGGGGAATGTATGGTGCATTTTTCTATGAAATGTCTCAAAACCATCACATTAACTTAGCTGTTTCCTGACTACATTTGTCATTTGTTTTCCATCTAGGAATACAAAACAACACACACACAACAGGAAAACTAAATCAGGTGCTTGGCTGATAATGTCTTATGTTGAAAACTGCTTCCATTTTGTTCACATTTATTTTTCAATAAAGTATCTGTAGAGGACAAATTCAGCATGACTATGGTAGTACTACATTTGCTTATGTGAGAACTGGGCCGTTGGGTTGAAGAGTGATAATAAAAGGGAATGCTTAAAGGATGAGATTTGTCAAAGTCAAGCGCTTTTTGTGACCTCCTCTCTGCAACACTAAGCCAAAGAAAATTGTCTCATATTAGATCTAAATACTGCTGCAATGGTGACAACAATAATTTGTGCTTATTGCGTAAGGACGTGCTGGAGTTAAAAGCAAAGCACCTCTCATCCATTGCTTCTGTAGAGCTAAATATAGCTGAGTGAAGGAAGATGCATAATGGGATATCAAACAACTAGATAAACCAAATATACATGTAGGAGGTAAAAATATATTTAGAGATACGTGGGTTACAGCATTAGGAAAGGATGGAGGCAGGTAAAGGAAGGTGAACGGAAAGATGGGAGGGCAACAGATTGGTGTCAATCTGTCAGGTACTTTGTTTGCCAGTAAATCAGTTAATTTTGTGGGGGAGGAGGATTGGGTATTACACAAGTCTTCACAAAAGCGGCCTGATGCTTGGAATCATTTATACTTTGCTGTGTTTGACAAGCTCTGTTGTCATGGAAACAAGTCTTCCAACTCCTCCAAGATCTTAATACCACCAGAGGAAAAAAAGTAGCGATGAAATCGAAGCGAAGCAGGAATTTGACTGATTGTTACGTGTTGGTTTGCTTTGTTGCTTGCACACAGTGATGTGTTGATGGTTTGATTTATCTTTGGTTACATTAGTCTGCATAATATATCTAAAAGCCTATGTATACTTGTGAATATGTGTGGATAGGTATGGATTTCCCACCTAGAGGAAGAATGGTTACCCTTTGTCTGTTAACTGTGAGGCCTACTTAGGAATAATTTAGAACACCAGTTAGTTGATTCATTATAACATGACTCCAGAGCTGGTTTTAAATGACTCCATTTGACATGTTGTAACTAATAGACTTGAGGCTTTGAAGTACTGATGTGGAAAGTTCTAACTGGATTAATAGTGGTGTAACTCAATTCTTGAGAACCTTTCACTTTAATTTAGTTCACTGTACACAAGCACAGGTTTTGCCTCTGTTTGCAAATTCACTTCCAGATACAAACTTGACAAAAAAATGACAAGACATAGTGAAAGACGTTGCAAGAAAGCTAATTTGGGGAAACTAAATTAGAGATTTTATGGTGATTAATTACAAGGTGACTTGATTTCAAGGTAGGGTGACTATCCCTGCTGCCTCAGGCAAGAACTCATTTTGATATGCGTATATGCAGGCAAGCAGTCCATATGTGTATTTTTAGAGAATATGGGGAGGATTATGTCTACTTGGTTAACAGGTTTCTGACACAGCAAGGTAAAGCTTATATAATTCTGATTGAATGCCTATCGGGGTAATCAGTCTAGTTCAAATTAAGCGAAAAGCCATGGATAACAAAATAAATTGCTCCATGCATGGAAAGAAAAGAAATAGACCTTTTTAGATCAACTTTATTGTCCCTTTTGGCCAAACGTTGTTCCTGCCTAAGGTGCTATAGGAGTTTTTGTTTATTATCATTACTGACTTTTCTGTCATTCTATGGTTTCCTTTTGTTCGGTTCCAATTGACAAATTGATTGACAACCCTTGAATGAAGCTTCTGGTAATCTGACCAATCTCAAATCAGTGAGTAAAACGTACTTTTCTCAGCCACTGGATTGCAGCCAAGCCACAGATCTCAAATCTGTGTGGTGGAGAGTAAGCCATCAGGAAAATGGCTGACTTCCCTCTCTACTCTTATGCTGCCTTGTTCCAGGCAGAAATGTCCCTCTGACAATGTTTTGACTGAGCAGCAAACCAAACATGACAATCAAAATGTGGGACAAGGTCAAAAGGACATTGTAAAGTGGGATGCCTGCTCAATCCAAGAGTATTTAATCCTTTATGTGTG
The DNA here is from genome assembly GCA_031216635.1 of Dissostichus eleginoides. Taxonomy (NCBI): domain Eukaryota; kingdom Metazoa; phylum Chordata; class Actinopteri; order Perciformes; family Nototheniidae; genus Dissostichus; species Dissostichus eleginoides. Next base: position 17,349,645 of record CM062279.1, on the reverse strand, counting down.
ACATAAACTCTATTGAGAGGCCTGCCTGCCTGCCTGCCTGAATATACCTGCATTCACCTTCTGTCTAAAACACTACGTTCAAGCAGCTTGACTCTTTACGGCCCGAAAGCCAGGTCTCTTCTGATTGGTCAATGTGTCTGTGCTCTCTGCGTTTTTGGCATCTCTGCACCGTCATTGCAGCTGGGGTATGACTATGACTATATTATACTATAATGTCCGGAGGCTGGATAGCGGGCATACAACCACAGGATTTTGGCTAAAAACACTTGGTTAATCGATATATAAGATAAGAGATGTTTTAACATTAAATATAATTCTCCTATATTGAGCTTCGTGTCAGCTTAGTCTTTTTCAAGCATCAGCTTTCTCTATCCCCCCTTATCCAAGTGATTCGTTAATGTTGTAGGGAAACAAATAAAACAACTGTAGATTTAAAGAATTGAAAAATAAATAATATGCTGATTCACATAAGCTGCAAATGAACACCATTTTGAAAAACAGGTTGGCTGCATGAATATCAGAGAACAGTTTAGTCATAGTTGAGCATCTTTTCAGAGAATTTCAGATATAAAAACACAAAGGACCATATACTAATACATTAGTAAGGATACCAATATCAGAGTATAATTAGTGAAGTACAGTTTAGTAACCATCATTTGTAAAGACTGTTGATGAATTAAGACAATTTGTGTGTAGGGAGTTGTCAAACAAGTTGTATTCTTTCAACCAGTCCCTGGAGTAAAGCTGTCTTGTTGAATGTCGATCAACATCTCCACTGTGCTCTGGCTACTTATTTATTCATGCCTTATCAATAACTGAAGCCTCAGGGGGGCCTGACTCAGAAACACATCTCATTCAGTGTCACTACATCACCTCTGATTTACATAAATGGAGAAATAAATTGACATGTTGATTGGCGTCTGAGTTAACTGACTGTGCCAACACCACAGCTGTGAGAACTGTGCAACACACACACATACACATGCACACACAAAAACATGCGTGCGCATACACACACACAGTACATCGCTGCACTGCCTACAATGTTGTCAGCAAGTAATCATGAATTTATGATCACCCACTGGCACACAACCAGCATGTGCACGCAAAGCAAACAAATACATGCGGTGACACATACACAGTCTCACTTGTGTACATATACAATCACACACACACACACAAACGCACACGCACGCACACACACAAGGTGTTATTCCTTAATGAGCCGATACATTAAACAGCATCATGGGAAAACTAATAAATACCCAGCCAATCACTTAAAGAGGAGAGGAAGAAGCAAGATAATCTGAGCATTGCTTTCCTGACGGATCAGAGACAGAGTGAGGAGGAGGGGGAGGGGAAGTGAGACAGAGCACCATCAGAGGCTGTTTCCTTTTGGTTTTTATATTTTGGACTGCAAATAAATACAAAGCAAACAGTTTTCCACTACACCAAACTGGCTCTAAACTAATCAGCCTCTTAATCGGCACAATGATAAATAAGATAACTCTACCCACTGCTGTGTTTTTAAATTGCCTATTCATCTGCAGGGAAAGCTTTAGGAGAAGAGATTTAGAGCAGCGGCTGTGATTCATAGTCACAATGGCATTTAAACAGTGTTTGCAATGCCGTGCTTGTTCATGTTAATGGGGTTTCTGTGTCACATTTGGACATCTGTGCTGGAAACATTAACCTGATCACATCAGTTGTAACAAGAGAACACATAGCATTACAGTAGTTGTTTGTTTATCCTAAGTATCCGTGCACCATTTGATACATTATGATTCTGTTCGGAAATGAAAACAAAGAGAAGTCAAACTGTGAATAGGTGTCTGCAGAAGGAATGACTAAAGTGAATGTGTGCCATTTAGTTAGGACTCCTGCTGTAAATATAATAAAACAACACATTTTTGTTTTGCACTTTTAAAGGCTTTTCCAAACATTTAACACGGAGTATTGTTGGCTTCATCTACGTATATTTTAAAATAATGTCTTTTGGTCTTTCAGATATATGTGAGCTTTATGTAAATGTTTTTTCACAGCTTCATTAGGGTTGACAGGACCACTATGGAAAGAGCCATAATGCAGAGGTACAAATGGAAACAGTGGTGAATTGAATAGTCCGTTTAAAGTGTTTTCTATTCTCTCATAGGCTGTGTTTATGATGGAAAACTTATTTGACCTTTGAAGGTTTAATTAATGACCATTGTGGGCATGAGTGACGGTCCTCCAAAACTCCTGCTGTGAATACCCTTAAAAGTGGGGTATGTAATTTATTTCAGAAACACTTTTTGTTATATTCCATGAAATGCTCTTAACATCCCGATAGCAATGAATATATTAAATGCTTTGACAATAAATACATAAACAAATTTAATCTGTGGAAGCCGTAGCGCTGTAAAAAGCACGACCAATCATTTTAGCCGGCCCGGCTAAAGTAACTGGATGGCCTACCTGCCTGTCAGCCTTCCATCTGTGCACAAACGTATCTCGTGCCCTCATTGGTCATGTGCGCATTCGTGTGTGTTGGAGGAGGGGCTCTGTAAGGAAGTGGCAGATTTTTTCCAGTTGTGTATTTTCAAATTCTAGCACACTTGAGCTAATTTCTCCAAAATTACATACCCCACCTTTAATAAAATTCTCATACATTTTTATCATTTGTAGAGATTTGATGCACAAGGCACACTGGGACTTTCAATTGATTAATATATGCCCATGACGTGTTAAATATTTATTGTGGAACGGCTTGTGCACATAATTTATTTCACTGTGTTTAACTGTAACCTTTGCGTTAGTGTGACTGCATAGTGCTATGTCGGAAATGTTACAATGTAAGACCTTGTAAAAGGATCACTGTGACTTGGGCAAGTCTGTAAAATTGTAATCACATTTAGGTAATGAGGTGCCTTTCTGAAGGGACTACAAACCATTGTGTTTTTGTGCCTATCAGCATTCTGAATCTGTTCCTGTCGAGCTGCCTCTCTCAAAACTCTGACATCTGTCTGCCTCACATCATCATGCTGAATGTTTAAAGCACCGTTTACTAGCCCAGCTCTCAAAATAATCAATGTAAATAGGCATATAAAGTCGCAACGAGACAAGTGGAACCAAAGGTGCGTAGTTCCCCTTGCACAGCAACATTGCAAGCAGTGAGACCGTAACCTCTATATAACATGAAAGCATTATTCCTGAGATTACATTGAATATTGCCAGAAACCATGTTATTAAGGTTGCGTTTTCCATATGATATACCACAATAAAGACACATTGTATAAAGGATTTTCTGAGTAAAGGCTGCTCAATGCAATCCTTCATCCTAATAGCACTAGACATATGTACAATGGTTTGATATACCACATAAATCCTTGACTTAGATGATCGCCAAAGGATTAAGATGGCAGTGAAAGATCCTGATTGTCGACTATGTCTTTTTAATGATTCATTTACAGCGATATTGACATTGTAACATCTTTGAAGAACACGCTCATTCATCTGCTGTCTCAGATGATGCATATTAATCACATGGATGACCTACCTAGTATACTGGGTTGCGGCGCTGCTCTGCGTCTTCGCGAAAAGCACGTACATGTGTTTATTCAACTGTGTGTGTGTGCGCATGTGTGCACATGCTGCATGCATGTAATCTCATGAAGCAGAACCAGCAGTGATAGCATGAGGGACACACACATGCCCTAGATAGTTGTTCGAATCTAATCTAGGCCATCCTCATTTCCCCTCGACACGTGACGAGCACCGCAGGTAGCTTGCGGTGACACATGAAGATACTCACAACGCACACAAACAGACACCGAGACATTGCAGGAGTAAAAAAACATGCTGGAGACTGCGGAGCTGCAACATTTGGCGTCTGAATTATTTTTTCTGTGAAAGCTCCTTAAGTAATAGGCAAGGGGAGACACTGCCGTCCATGAGAAGAGGAGAGAGAGGGAGAAAGAGAAAGGGAGAGAAAAGGAAAAGAGGAAGAAAGAGTGCAGGGCGAGGTAACTCAAGGACATTCTGCTGCTGCTGCTGTTCTTTGCTGCTACAGAGCATGCTGCAGACTAGCAAGAGCTTTCCTTTTGGGCGGTATTATGTAAGACCTCAGTGTGACAGGCAGACAGATACACACACTCACATACAGACACTCACATACACATGCCCAAACACATGTGCACAACACACATAGGCCAGTCAGTGCGTGCGCACACACACCCACCCGCCCACCCACCCACCCACACACACACACAAACGCGCACACACTTGTAGTCAAACATTCCGAGCACGTAAATCCAAATTCACACTGAGCCTTGTGCTTGAATTTCTACCGCAGCCAGCCACCACTGATTAAAGCTCTTGTTCCCCTCACTGGTGCAGAGACAGAGGAGAATAGAGTGGGACTATCGTACAATGACGTTTGGACTGAATAGGCAATATATCCCGTCTTTTTTAACATTTAATATCCTTTAAGGGAATAGTTTGCATTTTGGCAAATACGCTTTCTTGCTTTCTTGCCTAGGATTAGATGAGAAGATTGATACCACTGTGTTATCTCTGTGAGGTTGCCAGGCAACCAGCAGAGACATCAGGAAGACACTGTGCCAGTCCACTCTTCATGAAATTGTTACAGCATGTTGTCCTATTTTCATTTATATTCCATTTGAGTCAAAAAGCTCTTATTTAAAAATTAAATCAGATAATGTCAGAGTGACTTATGAAATAATGGGTAAGATACTTTTTGTATCTCAGTGATATCTTTTTTCAAACCATGCAATATGTTATAGTATTATGTAACAACATTTTCTATCATTGGGCAACAATAACATTGTTATACAAACTGTGATGTAACCATTGTGAGGTAAAACCCTTACATCATTTCATGCGTTGTTTTAATTATGACTCTTATTTAGTTTTTTGCAGACTAGTTTTATGGCTTTTCTCAACAGCATGCCTGATGTCAAGCCATCATATCTTTCACATTTATTTTCTCCATAACCAGATTTGAAAGCATCTGATGAAGTGCTCATTTCTCAAGCCACAGATGTTTAGAAGTGAGAAGAGCAGACGACTCACCAAAGACAGTCCTGGCAGGGACAGACTCTCTGTTGAGCCAGAAAGACACTTGGGAGAGGATGACTGTCATGATGCAGGGTAGATATGTCTGGATCACAAAGTAACCAATTTTCCTCTTCAGGTGGAAGTGGGTTGTCATCACGACATACTCTCCTGTAGTGGGCAGAAAAATGAAGTCAGAAAGAATGCACAGATACACTTTGAAATATATATGTTTAGGAAATCTATTGTTGTTGTTAAATGGATTGCTGTGCTCAGTTTAAGTATAGTTGAGATATATTGGCATAGTTGTGGGTGTCTCGTCAAAAAAAACTCAATTCCAAGGCATGATCCATTTCATTAGTGCAGTTGCACCGGGTCGAACATATAATATGAGTGTCAGAGGACCAGCACCGGAGGTTTATGTTATGGGTAAGGGTTATAGAAATATGTTGAGGCTTTTGAGGCTTTCAAAAGACGTAAATAACTGGAACAAATAAAAACAGGTCACCCATTTTATGCTGTCATTCATTTTTGCCACTATCAATGAAGAGAAGAGGAGGTGGAAAAAGACGTGATGCCCAGTAGGGAAATTATGAATCTAGGGCATGGCATGTCATTTGTAAAGCGTCAAACTGATGCCACTGACGTTGCAGATGAACTGTTGCAGCTGTGTGGAATGAACAGTTTCAGAGCAGTAGTTGGTGCAGTGATTAGTTCCTGTTTATGTAGGGAACGTCTTTCTACTGAGCTTTTTTTGACTGAGCAATGCAGTGTAAACATTTAAAAAGGGTAAATCAGTAGATTCAAATGCATTTTTTTGTTATTTCACAGTAAATAGTACCATTCTGACCACATAGTTACCTAACTAAAACCTACCTGTGCTGGACTGCACCACACCAGAATCCACATTCTGCCCCATCAGATCGTACTGGTTTAATCTGGACCCATCCTCCGCCACCACCACGGACTGGTCGGCCCCTCTGGTCCACACATACACCACCTCTGCTCGAGTGTAGGCATCTGGAAGGAAGAACGGAGCAAAAACCTATAAATTATTTTGCTGCCGGTTGTCTGTTGTCACGTGTTGCCTTGCGGGTTATATTTTTGGAGTTGCTAGGGATGCCAGTTGAAGAAAGAAAAGACACATCTAAAGTGCGGTTCTCCACTAAAATCCCCTAGTTCCATTTTACCTCATCTTGTCTTCTCTCATCTCGTCTACTCTGCTCTCATCTTAATTCTGCCTGTCTTGTCTCATTTGCTATTTAAGCAGATTATTTTCTTTCACCTTGTTAGAGTGTCTGCTAACGTAATCTCTACTGATTTATGTAATACTCCTCAGCTCGTGCTGTCTCATATTTTGTTGTCCTTTTTTCAAACATTTAAGCATTTTGTGATGTGATGTCTTTTCACATCACGTCATGTCGTCCCTCTACTTGTAAGAAAACAAACAAACAACAGGACAACATGACCTTAAAACAGCAAAGTCAGTCTTTTCCCCCCTCCGGCCACCCAACCTGTCAAAGCTGCAGTGTGGCTCGACCACTGCAGAGGAAAGGATGGCTCGACTGCAGACTGCAGCATACGGAAGAGAGCTCATCACTGAAATATTTAGGGAGTGAGTTCAATTTAAAGGGGGGTTGATGCTAGGTCCTCTCACTCACGCTGTGCAGCTGTCTGAAGAATGGTACAGAGATATTTTGACGTTCACTTCTCTTTCAATTTCGCTATTTTCTTTGCTTCTAGCTTTTCTCTCTGTTCTTGTCTGATTCTCAATCACTCTATATCTTGTTATGTCTTCTCAACGATGATGCAGGGTAGGGGTAGCTGTCAGCGATGAGCAGCTGGTGTGATGCTCTGGAAACGTTACAAAGAGTGCTACCTCGGATAAACACAGGTCTGTGAGCTGCACGCCTGCCAGGGTCTTGCAGGGTCTTTCAGGGCCTGGCAGGGTTGAATGGGGGGGCCAGAGGGGACTTGGCGGACAGTTCCTCTGGGAGAACAGCTGTTACCACACTGTCATCTCTTATCTGGGACTGGTGCGGGCTCACGCTTCCAGTTAGATGAAGTAGTGACAGCGTGTCAAAGAGGCATGTGTCTGTGTGGTGTGCATTTATATGTAAGGTTGTGTGTGAGTGCAGCGGCCACTTACAGCTGCCAAATTTCAGTGGACAAGCATGGGCATCCATCGGGAAGTCTTCCAGGTGCATGGGACATTCTGCTCTTACTGTAAGCCTAGAGAGATTCATACAGACATGGAGAGTGAATTAGAAGAAAAAAAAACCGTAGCAAGCAAATAAGAAAAGAACAGCAAAGCCAGTAAGAAAGAAAGCAAGCGACAATGATGTCAAAAGGATGAAAAAGAGGATTGGAAGAATTAGAGCACAAAAATGACAATTCAAATTGAAGCACCACAAACATGTAATATATTACTTATTTATTTTTCAAAATCTCTGCACCAAACAGTCAAACAGCAGCTATACTTTTCCCCAAACCCACGGAAACGCTCCAGCTCCCTGAGCTGTGGGTTTCTATTTCCTGACAGCTTGGTGAAAAACAGCTCGTCAGGCCACCCGTGACACACTAATCTCCCATCCATCCCTCATCTCGCTCATCTGTGACAGCAATATGGGCTCCGCCTCCGCCCCTCCCCCTGCTGGATAACATGCTAAAACAAATGTATTACAATCCTTGACTCAGACACCTCACATTAGCATCACCCTGCAGTGTGCGTCAAGGTCTGTGCCGTCTCTGAGGCTTTTATTTACCCGCATTCTGCTGAAGGATACAGAGGTGCCACGACTTGTTCTAAACTCAGCTCAGCTGGTCATACACCTTATCTTCCTGCTCGCAACTGTCCCTTAGAATCCCCAAAGTAATAAATCATGACAGGATAAAACTATTTCATTTTTCCTGGTGAACACTACAATGGAAAAATGACAAATTGTTGTGTATATATGTGGTGCATAGAACTTCTAAATGGCTGACCATAATCTTAGAACAATATGTAATATAAAATGATATATAAAATAGAGAGAATATACATTTAGAAGACTAATGAATCATCTTTGTGTGAGAAGGACAGTATATGCAGCACTATAATAATACTGTCTTTTTTTTTACAGATAGAAGCAATCTACCTCAGAAAATGTACTCAATGAAAATGTTTAATAAATAGCCTAAAAATAAAGTTGGTCATTCTTTTCATTTTAGTCCTATTAATAAATTACATTTTAAACAACCAAGATTAAAACCAACAGTAAAGCCAGAAAACCCTTTTCCCTCTGTGCCGCAAATCTTCTAAAATGTCCAAAAACTATTAAGAACACATCAATAAACATCACCCTTTGACTGGGTGACACTTTCCTTCTTTTCCATGCATATAGGCACTGAAATGTATCATTACTCAATTCCACATACATTGCTCTGGTGCCACAAATACGTAGAAGCACACCACTTGTGTATTTACCCACAGCTGAAAAATGGTGCCTACATAATGCACTATTTCATTCAGTTTGAGTAATATAAGACTTTCAGCATCAGCTCTAAACCAGTTAGAACTCTGGCTCGTTTTTTAAAAATCCAGTCAGCCTACCTCATGGTGTACAGCAGAGTTCCTTCCTCTGTAATTCGCAGCAGCTTGTTGGGCATGGTCATGTTGTGAGCCACAGACTTCTTGCCGTTGTGGAAGAAGGTATCGGGGGTCCAGATCTTGCTGGCCATCAGGTTGTTGAGACGTAGCACGGCCATGGGGCCTTTGAACTTTAACCTTTCATCCTTCCAGCTCTGTCTGAAGAAGACATCAATAGTGTACTCCTACAGGTGCACAGTAAGGGGTAAAGAAATATAAAAGTCAAGAAGGAAACAAAAAACATCCCCCCCAACCCGGTAGCTGTTTTATTTCCACCTCCATCTACTGCTGCTGGCTCAAGATGCTGAGTAACCTTATTTTTCAAAAATGTTTTGCAATGTTTCTTTTTCTGTTCCTCATGTCACTTTGACTTTCTCATGTTAGTCTTGGCCTTGTCTCCCTGCTGGTAGCTGTCTCTTCGTGTTAAAGCCTTTGACAAATATAGGGAGGATCTTGTGGACGGAGGTGCATGGTTTCCTGGCTGGTATCTTTTATAAAAGATACCAGCCTCTAATGTTAAGTATAGTAATTGTTCTCTATTTTTATTTAGTTATATGTTTGGTTGCTTTTTCCATAAAATTTCACAACCATTTTGACACAATTATGGTCAGTGTAATGGCATGTATGCAAATGGGGCATTGTTAGGAAGTGCCAAACATGATCATTGTTAGCATTTGTCTTTAGGGAAACTTCTTCGCTTAGTAATCTAAATTATAATGGACACAAAAAGGAAGCACTGGACAACAAAATTAGGAAGACATTTCATTTTGAAGGCAGCTAATGACTATAGCTGAGAGCAGATTCTAATGGTTCCACATGACTGCCCGGCACAGTAAAGAGAGGCTGTAAAAATTACAGCGCAGCCTGTTTTTCTTTTGTTCTCTTATTCTCCCATTCCACTTGGCCCACGTAAGATAATTACAGTGAGCTGAAACAGAGCTTTGAGGTAATACAGGGGGATAGGGAAAGGCTGGAGATGGAGAAATTGTTCTTCGGCTTTCCATCTGGCCTTATAACACAGCAGAAAAACAGTCCTGGCCCGCATGTCAGCCACTGCAATTAACTGAGATTATGTCAAATAGAGTACCACACTTCACGTGCAGATAACAGAAGTCCTTTCTTTTTTTAAAGCGGTAAAGGAGAGGCAGTGAGACATTTGGATGAGATTGATTGGTTTCCAGTGCAGAGAGTAAAGATCAGATCATGCTCATGTTGGAGCGGCCCACAGCTTTTTTTTAAGGTAGCATACTGAAGAAGACTAAACAAAACATAAATATGATGACTCATATTTTTAGGTAGCATTTTATTTCAATATGGAATCGTAGCTTATTATTTGTATTGCCATCTACTGCCAAATCATCTCACTATTCTGTAATGACTAGCAAAATCCATTTGGAATATGATAACAGCTTGAATTTCAAAAATAAAGGCAATACATAACATATTGGTTGTGCTATGTTTGCCCTGTAATTACATTTTGCCCTTTAATTACTTTTACTTTACAGCACATTCAGTCCTTCAATCTTAATATATTGTTAGTTAGCTCTGTAATTTTTAGTAGAGACAGATCAGCATAGGTGTAGACCCGAACATTATTAGTATTAGTATTATTATTATTTATTTTTTTACATTAAACTTTTTTTTTTAAACTTGTTTAGGGTCAAATTGTAAAGCATATATCAACATCTACATAAAAGTCACATGCAGTCGTATTAACGAGACGGGATGGCATTTATGTAGAGCTGGGTTACGAACCATGCACAAGGAAATACATTTCACACATGTAACAGTTTTATTAACAAATCAGGAGTTAATGGAATCAATCATCAAATGAATACTTATTTTACAGTTTACACAACAGTCTGCCTGGAGAGTTTATAAGACAGGGGTGAGGGTGGAGGAACAGGGAAAGGGGGAAACTGGTGACATTTAAAGAAGCTTAAAGGGTCTTACCATGTCATGGTCCGAAACTGGCCCAATACTAGTCACGAAAATGTCAGTCTTGACTTCAGTTACACGCTCTGTTGAAGCAGGAAATTGTCAGAGTGAGTGACTATCAGTGGCATTCATTAGCCCCTAACTACCTGTTAATACAAGCCTACCTGGCTGTAGCCTCTGATCCATTCAACATGATGTAACACATTTACACACACATAAATTGGAAAAAGAAAAACACAACACAATAAAAACGTCCATTTTGTAGATCGATAACCATTTCTGCTGGTATTGGTTTCAGTGTCAGCTCCATTACCGGGCCAGTGGTTCAATCCCTTCATAAATGTGCACATTGCTGTGTTACTGAATATATGCCACTCTGGTCCCATAATACTGATAACTGAAATGGGTCTACTGGGGATTCAATAGGAGTTGGTGGCAGAGGCGATGCATGGGTTAGGGTTGGTTTCTTGCGATTCTGAAACTAAAATACGACAGCATGATTTATGAATGATACCTATCATAATCCATAATTTCTTCCCCTCAGCTGCTGAACTTTTAGCAGGCTTGGTTTTATTCGCCTGTCGGTTTGATGCCTGCTACATCGCACTGTGCAGTCCTCGGTGTCCTTCACACACCAATTCTCACATTATCTCTCCTCTTTTTTCCCTTTTACTCTGTTCTTTCCTATTGTCTATTTTTCTCATGTTCCATTATCTGGATTTGTCTCAGTCTCCCTGCCATTTTGTTTCTCTCTCTTACAATGGTCAGTTGACAATAGAGTGAAGAGCAGCCCACACGATGAAATGTCATTCACTGTGTTATATTAGAAGTCCTGGCTTTATGGCAATTCACTGTTTTACAAAAGCTGCAGTTGAAGAATGAGTCTCCTGTTCTTTTTTTCAATTATCACAGACAATCTGACAGTCAAAGCAAACCCACCTCCACAAGATGTAGTCATGTGGATATTTCTATTTGTAGTCATAGGTTTTTTCCAATGACATTTGAAAAAAAAGAAAAATATTCAAACAGTCACTGTGAGGGAAAAAAGGGTTTACTGACCTCCCAGTCCTGGCCTGAGGCGATTGTCATAGCCATCCAGAAGGCTGTCTAAGATCTTGGTGAACACTGTAGTGTTATCTTTCTGTTCATCTGTCATGCCGTTCGTCCCAGAGCTGGCAAAGCAAAGAATAAGATTTAAAGTCATCACAGTTAGAGTCCAAAACCACATTCACAACTGCCAAAAGAGTAAGAACAAACCCTGAATATGAATCATACTGTATATCAAAGACAAAAAAGAAAGATCCCTGCTTTGTAGTTAGCAGGACAGCTCTGTTGAAAAAATTGACAAAATTGCCGCATTTTACTGTTGTTGCCAAAGGGCAGATAATCCTGTATTATCCCTTCGGAAAGTGTGACGATTGTTAAAGTTATTTTCATCCAAATGTGAAAATGGGCATGCAAGCACACATGAGCGTGCACCCACGCGCAGACACAATCTCACAGAGAGAATAGAGAAATCATAATACATTATTTATACCATAATATGGTATAAAAGGCCTTGCTGAATGTGCTTTATGAACAACATGAAACAAAATGCTAAGAGCAATGCCGAAAACAGTCACAATCAGTAATAGCAAGAGCAGAGTTTGCAGCATTTCCCCGCATAAATATTTCAACGCACTCATAATCAGGAATATGGTCCCTAATTACATTGTATAAAGGCAGGATGCGACAGGAAAGTGTGTGTGTGTTCTCACACCCGAATAAAGGAATGCATGCACTGTAGGCTTAGGGTCTACGCACAAGCTTTGGTACATACCATGCATATGTTTGCATGTGGGTTAGGGCTGATAATAATCAGATGAAAGTCTCTCACTAGGCATTGTATGCCTCTAAGCAATCATCCTCTCCCTCTTTTTATGCCAATAGCATTTGGTTTGATTGCATCCTAAATAAACAGAAAGTGTTTGGAAACAAGCTCTGCAAGCTTAACTGCTCCAAGGAGAGGGAGAGGTCATCAAGATTATTTAGCAGGGACCTGCAACGGGAGGGTTGGAAAAGTAGGAGGGAGGGAAAGTGCCTTCTGGAGAAACATGTGAGAAAAGCTCCAAAGAAAGACAAAGAAAATAAAAAAAAGATGGGAGATAAAAAAGATGGATGTGAGGCGGATAAAAGGAAGAAGAGCGAGGTTGGGAAAAGGTTAGGAAATTAAAGTGGGGAGGGCAAAAACCGTTCATGTTCAAAGCTGTTGGATTGAACATGAGCCGCTAAACATTTTGCTTTCTAAATAAGGCTGCCACATCCGCGTCACACACGGATTTGTATAAAAAGGGTTAATGTGTTTCTCTCAGCAACCGATTTTGCTCAATTTGCAAGCGTCCTTCCATCTGCCAAAAAAAGGCAACTATCTGAGCCAGCATTTAAACTGTGGAAACTGCAATGAGCAATTTTGTTTACCGTCAGTCTTGAAGGTAACAGCTTTGAAATATTTGCATTCAAAACAATAACTGGTCTGTTTTGTTTTGTTTGGTCTTGCATCCATTGACAGGCTAAAATAAAACACAATCTCCTCTTCCCTTCCTTATTGTAATTTTCCCCTACTGTATGTGGGACGAAAAAGGAAATCTGATTCTGATTATTATTCGTACTTTTCATATTCATTAAGGCATTTTTAATTTGCCCTATATCAGAACAAAACACCAAAGCAGTTTTTGGTCCACTCTAAGGGATACAGTCCTTTTGTAATTCTCTCCACCAACCGAGAAAAAAAGCCAGGATGTCCTGTATTTCTTTCAAGTTCAACAATAATTAAAACGTACTTAAATACACGAAAATACAAGGAAAACAAATCAATGTCAAAAAAAGTGATTAATAATCAGTGGAAAAAACACTTTTTATAAGGTTTACTTTTTGACCTTGCAGTCTTTGAATGAAAGGCTGCTGTTTTTTTCATTGGTTTAAGGTACTGAAAAGTCATAATCTATAGTAGAAAGCAACCATTTTACACATTAGGAACTGATGGAATAACACATGGCTTTTTTTAAAGATAGACATTTTTTTCACAGTGTAAATGGGAAACACAGGTGGTGGGGGGTTGTATGTCAAGGAAAAGAAAAGAAAACAGAGAGGAAAGGTGATGTGGAAGAATACACATGTTTATCAGCCAGGGGCCACTTCCTCATAAAACATTGTACACCATCCCCATCTACAGGTCATCTGAACAGCAACAGTGCCGTTCACACTCACTTTGCCAATGTCTCTCTTTCACTCTCTCCCCTTTTCTCCATTTTACTGTACATCTCTCTCTCTCTTCCTCCCTCTCAGTCCCCTTCGCTCTCGTCACTCGGATATCTAATTATAAGGCAATTTCTTTCGTTGGCAACATACTGTAGCAGAGTGCTAGGTCTTCCTGATTACCGTGTCTTGTTGAAATCCCCCAAGGTTTGTACGTCTGTGTGTGCGTGTGTGTGTGATTCTGTATTTGACTTCAAAAGAGGGACTGGATTATACAGTAAATCTTTCGGTGATAATTGCTTTGCAGTTTGCAGTGACAGTTCCCCAGTAAAGTAATCAGTACTTTTATATTTACTCTAATGTGCTCAACATTCAGCACATCAGACCCAGTAAATCAAACCTTCCATGTGTTAGTCAGTATCCAAAACCTTAGCTACAACCTTAATTAATCAGTTAAATCAAACCAGTGGGAAATCATCACGTATTGCAGTTCATCATACATTTAAAATAGGACAGGTTCCATCTGTGTTCTGCCCTCGCTCAGGGCGTGTAAGATGAAACATGTACTGTGTACTATATGCATGTGTGTTTTTGTGGTGTAGTTGATGTCACTAAGAGAGAAGCGAGCTGGTCCATCTCAAGACATCGCCATTCAAGTGAACTGCCTCTGACAGTTCTACTGAATAATTCAACCATGCAGAAAAGCCTGATCTCTTGAGTCTCTCCAAGATTACGAAAGAGCTAAAATGATCTCATGCCATTGCAACAGCTAATGAATTGCATGTTTGGTGTTTTATTTTTGACTGTAAATGGTCTGCGTTCTTATTTAATGTAGGGTTCAATGTCAAAATGATCCACGTTAATCCAAAGAGTGTAGTCGGATTAGGATATTTTGAGGTATTCCATAGGAATGGCTGCCCAGCATTTGACTCCAGTGGGAATTAATACAGTTGCAGACATATGACAGTGAGTTACTGCCACCTCTTATCCAATCACTCTCCGTCTTTCCCTCAATATGTTTGTCTACTTCTTGTTAGGCGACATCCGACACCTCAGTGTTGACATTGAGATGTGTGTTGGAACATCAACCCTACCATCAACCCTACCATCCCCACAGTCACCGTCAGAAACACGTGCACACATCTTTGCCAATTGCCCCAATGCAACACACATCACCCACTGTTCACAGCCTATAGGTCTGAGAACTGAGAATGTAGATGTTGTCCCACAAGACTAGTGAAGGAAAAAGGGGAGGAAGAAGCTGGGTGGTTGTGATTTTGGCTTCTAACCTCCTCCCTGCGTTGCATTTCTTATTGCCTCCATGCAAATCTAAGCATGGTGTCCTGTGGGGATGCCCCAGTTACAACCACAGTGAATTTGCTTTGTAAGGGTGTAACCCAATATACCCGAACACTAGGCAGGAAGATATAATTGAAACTCAGCAGGTGTACCACCATTTGCCTCCTTTGCTGGCTGACTGATTTACTGACATATTTACTAGCAAGTAGACCATTGGCAAGAACTGAGACCAATAATAAACTGTAATTGTCCTCCAACAAAAGTGCATTCAACACAAGGTGGTCTTTAGAGTTTGTCCTCCAAATCTCACTAGGCACAATCACATCATTCCATTAACATCTCAATCATATAAACAATATTTAAATCCACTGACCTTTTATCTCTAACTCTGCAAAAGGCTCAAAAACAAATCATATGAAAAGTGTGCATGTCTAGTGTGGCGGTCACATTTAGGATTATCCAATGATCCTAATGAAACATACATACATGCATTTGTAAATAATAGTTTTGTTCTTACCTTTTCCCACCTAGAACGCTGTTGGCCACAAGCAAGGAAGCCCACAGACACAGAAAGGCCGTCCTGCTCCGTCCACCCATAGTTGCAATATGAGGACCTTTCACTGTTGGAGGTCAAAGAGAGGGATAATTGACATCATTACCAAGTCATGTGAGTTAATGTTCCACCATTAACCCAAACATCTCTTCTCTTCAAGAGTCAACAAACATGCAGTGTTAAACACAAATATTGTGTAGATAAAGGCTTGTTCCTTAAAAGATTAGGCTGTTGGTCCCTTGCTCTTAATTCACAGATGCGTTGACAGCACATGAATCAAACCAAATGGCCCTGCCACATGCATTGGGCCATCACATGCCACTTGACACACGCACCCGCAAAAGATTTCACATCATCATTTTAAACGATGTGTCACATTGACAGACACCCTAACTATGTGGGGGATCGAATTTAAATAGCAGCTCAGCATTTCGATCATCAGAAAGGGACCCAGTGGAAAAACGACTTTCATAACTGACGCGCACAACACACGCATACGATATGGCTGCATCTGTAGCGCATAATAATTAAGACGAAATAACAAGGCAACACATCATCGATCACATAACACCCTGTGTGAGCTCGTAGCACCTGTACACAGCCTCCTCTAATGCCCTGCAATGTGAAAAGCGCGTTACCGCAATATCAAACCAAATCCACCTAAAAAAACAGCGTTCGCGTCCTCCTCAATCATTAAGCAATAATGTCAGCCGGTTCATAAAGTATGTAAGCAATTAGCCTGCTCTACTGTGCATGCAAAATACATTCACGGTCCATTTTTGAAGGGATAATCGATGTGTCTACGCGAAGACCAATTACTTACTTATAGAAAAGCGCTAAACCATTTCACACACGACCACAGAATCCTGCCGCGAAACACAGCCCACATAGAAGACAATGCCCCTGCTACTTGCTTGTGATGTTCCAAGGTGCACTGGGAGCGGATGGGAGTCAGTGGACGTACAATGATCTGATAAAATGAAATAAAAATGAAATAAATCCTTTGGTTGACAAGGATTTGACAAAGCGGGGATGATGCAGATTAACGATTGGATCAGAAAATCCCGCACAGGCACACTTTCTAAGTTATTCAGAGGAAATGTCACCCTCTTCCCTACAATACATGCACATAGTCGAGCTGGGTAGAAATTAAGCATGCAACTGGCATCCCTGCAAGGTTGCTCTAAATGCATGCATGGCGATCCAATTGGTGCGTGGCGGAGTAATTAAGCAAATGTACGTTGATGCTGTTTTATTCTGAGCGCCGTCCGTGATGCTGTCTCCCGTTTAAAACATCAAATGGTTCTTCTTTGCCATAAAATACCTGTTAAACGGTCCTAATTTTGACGGCGAACTCCCCTTCTCCCCAATAAAACTCGTCTTCGTTTCTAGCGGTATCCAGCAACACAAACCATCCCTTTCTAAATCCGAGTGTTACTCCCCTCTCTCCTTCTTCTGCCTGATAAAAAGGCAAGAAAATTGAGAATATCACTTACAGCTGATGAGTCGGGGTATATTCGGTGTCCGCTGGCTATATCCCCAAACTTTTGAGAATATATTTTCTAGCCGGACTGAATGAGAAAAATCCTCTGTGATCTCAGATCTGACGAATTTTAGCTTGAGGCTGGAGAAGCGGCTGCTGACGATATGCGCAGGTCTCTCTCACTGTTCATTGGTGCTGCTGTAGTGAGTTGAACTCTCTCAGTCTGTCGGCAACAAAAAAAATGTTCCACTAAAATAACACATCTGGTCTATGGACCGAGGTCCCTATCCAAAATAACGGTTAGTTCATCAATAGTGCCTGTAAATAAAGTGCATGGCAAACAGACTGTGTCCAAGCGCAGACCATTTAATTTTGGAATAGGCTGAACCAACCTAATATAAAGACTAGCCCGCCCATTTTATATGCAGCACAATTTAACTTCCACTGCTGTCGCCCCTAATCTCTTTTTAGTGGCTGCCATACAAAAATCCTCTTACATTTTCAACTGGGATCCCTTGTTTTTTCCCCATCGCGCTTTCTCTGTCTCGCTCCTATACGTGATGATTTCCGTGGAGATAAAACTGACATACATCAAAAGACCGTTGAAAAACCCAAGACAGCTAGGGCATCTAATGGACATGAGTAACAGTCATAAAACGGACAGTGACTATTTACGATGAAGCAAAAAAGAAGCGAATGAAACACGAATGGATTACACGGCTTCGGATACGCGCGCACACAAGCAAGGGGAAAAGACACCTCCAAAATGTAAAGAAAATCGTGTTCCCTCACCAGCTTGCACTGATGAGACGAGCCTCTCTCTGCAATAAAATCCTCTTCGAATCACTCACCGTATCACTCACCGTCTCCTAAAAGCCTGCGTTTCGCATCGAGACAACAGCACTGTGTCTCAGTTTACAGCCAAATATTCTGCTGCTACAGCCGCGCCACTCCACACTGAGCTGAGAACGGCGAGGAGCGCTGAGCCGCGTGCATCTGCAGGGCAGGGGGGAAAAAAATTGGGCTGATGATACCCAGCGTATATTTTTGTAGTCATCTGCGTATTTCAAGTTAAACTACAAATCAGAAGACATTTTCATCTCCAAGGACTACAGCAGGAGGCATAAGAGGACATTCTTATGGGCAGTTTATATCACATCAGTGTAATTCATGGTTGCATAAGCCTCCTATAAATCCCAGCTGTTGATTTGGGAATGCTTTTGACAGAGGAACAACTAATTTTCGCCTTCAGTTCTGACTGGGGGTTTATTTTCATCAGAGCAGGCATAGTGAGCTGGCAGTGTAGTCACGTCAGTCTGGTCTGCAGTGCAACGTTTCCTCAGTGTGCGTGTTTGTGTGTATGTGTGTTGCCTCCTCACGCGTAGTTAAAGTAGTGGATGAGCGTTATAGTTAGGGACGTCATTGGCTTATACGTGCCTCTGTATTCTCTCATCCGTCTATCTATTTATCTATCTGAGATTGTTCCACGTTCAGGACAAACATTATAGAAACATTTTGAAACCTTAAAATAATGACAAAAATTACAAGAAATCAACCCGAATGTTTTGACATGGACTTCTCCCCTCTCTTATTGAGCTCTTCTCATATGTTGTTCCTATAACCTGATGCTGTGGTTGCACGCGCACATTTCTTGAATAATGACAACAAGAAACCCCTCCACAACCCCACCGAGCTCCTCCCGCAGAATTAATGCTATTGTAATGCAAGTGGAGTATCATTTCAAGCTGCTTCCCTTCTCCTTAAAGCCAGACGCAACCGCTGCATGTGACTCGATTTGCCTGTGCGCGCGCGTGCACGTGCGGGCATGCATAACCAACACGTGCCCGCGTGCGAGTTGTGTTGGCGCGCACGCCCGAGACAGATAGTGGAGAGGAGGAAAAAAAGTATATAGCTCTGGTCTCTCTGCACGCCTCCTCACGTTTTAATAACCTTCATTTGTGCCAACGAGGAACAGTTATTCGTGGGCAACAAAACACAGCTTTTTCAGAACACTGCAAGTGATCATATAAGACGAAAATTGCTCAAACAAATACCAGCAAAGGCGTCTTGCCCACCAAAAGCTCCATCTCTCGGCAGCTGATGGGGACGAAAAGCAAAGTTGTGTGTGTGTGTGTGTGTGTGTGTGTGTGTGTGTGTGTGTGTGTGTGTGTGTGTGTGTGTGTGTGTGTGTGTGTGTGTGTGTGTGTGAGAACTAAACGGAAAGAGATGGATGAAGGTAATTTAGGTGAGAGATGTGCAGGTTATGGATAAATAATCACTCGCAGTGCTTTTGAATTTTAAAAGAACCGATATTGACGGAATACGCCCCCCCCTTTTCCCTATGTGTGTGTGCATCCATCACGGGGGCCATATGTGCTAATAATTTGTTCCGTTTCACACAAACGTAGTACCAACTGCTGTGAGTTCATATTCAGCATCAATATGTGGCAGAGTCAATCTTGTCATAACAACTTTGTGTATTCACACTGAACATCGGTGTCACTCTGTTTTAGGACATCATTTTTGTGAATTGTGAATGTGCCCAATCAGCCTTTAATATGTCAATGTGTTTTTAGTGTTGGTCCATTTGACCTTTTAAAGGGAAGTCATTCACACTGCAGTTTATATCAGTGTTTGCATGTGAACAAATGCAAGTGCACAACCATTTGCTCCTTCGGGCGTCTTATAGAGCTTTTTTCCGGCACTTAAAGCACTGGGATTGTTGACTCTCAAAGCGAAAGTGGCCTTCTGAACACTGGTGACCCTGAAAGGATTTCCTGACCTTTTTGTTATAAGTGAACAAAGGGCTTCTAATGACACTGTCACATTCTCAACTAGCACAGATTCTTTAAGAGTGCTGGTCCGCAACCACACAGGAAACAGAAAATGATCTCAACCTCAGATTATCTCAAGCATTAATATTATATTAAAATGTATAAAAGCAGGACAAAGCTTTACAGATTTTTCAGTTTTTGTGGAATGAACCACTCTTGAAAAGGGAGGAATGTCTTAACTGTCATGTGATATCATTGGACCTGGGATTCCTGAGGCTCTGTTAGTCAACGGTATGTTGTGGCTCCTGCACGGTCGGGCTGCTCCTCGGTGATGAGGATCTCTATCCAGTATGCAGCAGGTAGTGCTCCCATCTGGCCTCAGACTGAGACTTTAGCAGGCGACATGGATAAACCCAAGTGTAGTTCCCTTCAATTACTGCAGTAAAGCTTGATTTCTGCTTGCCGTTATTTCGCCCCTGAGGCTTTTTCATGTCACAGTGCCAGCAGTCTCTTGAACCCGGTCTTTGTGCCTGCTTAACAGTGTCTCATTCCCTTCGTTTCGAGCTCCTGGTGTCATCTGTTATCCCTCATCCATCCAATCTGGATCAGGCTAATTGAGACTTTCCAAATGTGTGTTTCAGTGAGGTGCTATGCGCATTTGGTAGAAAAAGGACGAGAAACTCTCACAGCAAAATAATCAGGGATGAACAAAGTTTGGAACCAGTGTGTTTAGATTGGACTTTGACGTCAGTGTCAGAAGTTGATTCTGACTAATTGCAGGGTATCTGCCTTTCAGGCAGTTTTGTGGCTAAAGCCTGTGGTTCCCTTTCTGCAGAGAATTAAGGGTGACTTGCCTCAATCAGTCGTCCTGAGGAATAAATCAGGCTGTTGTTAAAGACAAAAGAGTGCTTCCCCTCTGTGAGCGGCTCTCTGCAATCAGCCATAAGCTGCGTCTCCTCGGAATCACTGTGTCGCACAAGGTCCAGCGTAACACACTCACACACACAGGGGAACAAGTTCACATTCATACCTACCAGAACATTATATCTCATGTTAACAGACATGCACACGTGAAAATATACACACCTATATAGATTTTTTTTTATGATTACAAAAATGCATATTGTTCACATACATACAGACTGCATGTGAACACATTAATATAGCTTTACTTTATGTGTACACAATCACAGACCTATACATCTGCTAAAATTGAGAATTTATAACATCTATGGTGAAGAGGTTTCAAAAGTTTTTTCTTAAAATAGGATGTTGCACAAATTATGATAGGTATGTTTCTTTTAACATTGAAGTTCATAATATTTTAGACAAATTAGGAATTATTTTTGCATCAGTGCTGCCAATGTTCAGCATTTATGAATCACTTGTTTCTTTCCCACATGTTGTGCTACAACCACCTACCAGCAGAGTGGGGAACCCAGTCATTACTGATGTAAACACACATTTAACAGCACTGGAAAGCATAAATCAGTGTTGTTTAATTGTGTATTTAAAGACCTGAGTTTGACAGCATTAGGCACTTCAGATTGTACTTGTTATACCTCATATAAAACAATGCAAGTGCACTGAACTAAATACAAATGTTCAATGGACACAACACAAGACAGTCAAAAACGTTCATTTAAAATAAGTATTTGACTGAAATGTACAGTGTATACATGTATTGTGGCTAAGCATACTGTACCTGCACATAATCCAGGTCCACCAGCTACTTTTATTCTCACAACTGGACATGAATAGGCAACATAAACAATTCAAATTATTGTTCTGTGAGAAATAATAATCATTGGAGTAATAAAAGTAAAATGTTATTTTGCAATGGTCCAAAATAATATCCCAACAGAACTTTAACTTAAGTTAAAGGCTATGGTAAAGGCTTTGGAATTAGCTTCACACACCGACATCCATCTACTTGGACGTATGCACACACAAACACACGTGCACAACACAACGCAGGACAAAATGAAGAGTTAAATCCAAAGCTAAAGCTCGGGATTGTCTGGAATTCTCTGCAGGTAACTTCATAATGTAACCATTTTTTATTTCACACTCAAATATTCATGATTGCCAATTGAACGTCATAATTTGTAAAAACAATGTGTATAAATATTAAAAGGAAGTACACTGCTCAGCTCTAATTTTAGAATATTTGTGCTAAGATAAAGAATTTAGAAGCCTCTCTGCTGCATCTTTGCACCACCAAGACACCCACAACATGCTATGTCAGCATCTTATCATCACAATGACACAATTTCCAGCAAGGTTAAATGTAACACTTCCCTTTCATGCTATCCAATGCAGTTGTTTCCCACTCACTATTAGTAAATTCTACCATAGCGTTACATAAACCATTCATATGTACAGTTCTCAGTTGACTCATCTATAACTCACTTAACTCGCTTCACTGACAATATGAGCATGAGTATATTAGCTGCTTGTGGATACTCAGTATATGTATATGGTCTACAACTGAAAGATGGAACTGTCTAGAGCTTTGTTTTGTTTGATTGTACAGTGGATCTGTACATCTCTTGAGTATGCTGGGTTCCCAGTCACTTCATTAAAGCTTTATGGAGCCAGCCTCTAGTGGCCATAAGAGGAAGTGCTTCAGTGAACACTTGGCTTCAGTATTCAACTGTGGTTGTTGCTGCATACATGGATTAACTTCAGACATGTAAATATTAATCAAATGTTTAATTTAAATTATATTAAATGTCATATGTGTTCTCTTCCTGCTGGCCTATGGTTTCTAGCCTTTACATTATTACATCTCATGCTTCTTGGTTTCCGTCCATACTGATTCTTCTTCTCTCCTTCTAAAAACATGAATGTCTTCCCATCATTACTCTCTACATACAAACAAACAGTACTGTGGAAGAGGGTGAGTGGGGCCATGGAGCGGAGGCAGAAGACACAGCAGCAGCATCACTCTCACTCGTCAGTTTACATAACACTGATTATAACCCTGAGATTGAGCCAACCGACGTGCAACAGTTTAGTTTGGCCTGGGCATTAAAATCTCACTGACCATCTGCTCCACTGCTTAGTTGCTTTCATCAAATACTTTCCCTGGACATTGATTCTACCTAGTGAAACTATATGCTCCTGCCACTCAAGAATCACAGAGCAATGATGTGATTTTATCACAAATGTTGTACTCTACATCACTTGTATAACTAATATTTATCCTAATTAAGAGTATATAAGAAAGGCAAGTTATGAGCCTAAAAAGTACAAGAGCTTTTGTTCTTAAAGATTGAAGCAATCTATTTTCAATAAAACAACATGGCTGAAAATAAATTTGCACACTTTGCCTGGTTTTAGGCTTAGCTGTCTTTCTGATATTGACTGTATGCCATTACCTAACGGAAACAAAGTCTGTAAAGGGATAAATCACTATTGCCAATACATTTTAATGTCAAAGCTGACTGGCAGGACCAATATTCAATATACCAGGAGCTTAATCAATTGAGGAGACTTTGGGGGGCAATTGGCAAGCTTTTTACTTTGAGTACATCTTAAAAATTGGAAGACATTTGCATGATCAGCGTTGCAGAATGATCATAGACTGATTCTCTCTTTGATGACCGATATATAAACATGCTGATTGAAAATTATAAAGACCTCTATTTTTAGTATACTTTTACTGTGTGAGTATTTTATTGTTAATTGTATTTCCTCTTGTGTCTAACGGTTGTTTAAGCTTGTGATGAAAGACACATTTTGATGATAATGGTTACTTCTCCTCGCTAGGTTTCTCTCCATTCATGTTTATATTTAGCTTACTTTTATAACGCCTGCTCCTATATCCGTATCCCCATCTTACAACATGAAACAGGATGTTTGAATGCTTTGGGCTAGTTGGGTGTTAATTTCAGGACTTCCTGTAATCAGTAAAAGTAAGTGACTTATTAAATTGACAGCTATATGTTCATTGCATAAAGCAGGACATGTTTAATACATTCTGATGGTTATTTCTCTGAACAGTACACATATTTTTACAGCAAACATTACGATCTGTAAATGTTATCGCAGTCATATCTTAGACCACACATCTTGACCACCTCTTAGACCACAACAACTCAATTCCAACACCAACCTGCAGTTTGAGATGTTCATTTCTGAACACTTTCTAAGGTTAGCTGACCCTTCAGTGACCATTTTTCTTTGCAAGGTCTGTGAGAAATAGTGGCCAGCGATGCAGTCAAGGGTAAACTTACACTAAGTCTCTCTACTTTTTTATGTATCTCTATGACATAAGTAGAGTGTAGTCATGAAATCGAACTGTTGCAAGAGTCACAACGCTAAGAAAAGCATACTATGTCAGAAGGCATACGGCTAACTTTGAAATCTTCAACCAGCATGAGTTCCTGGAGGCAATTACATGTTTTGACCCTGTTACTCGCAGAACAGAGTTCTTTTAAATACTTGGACAGGCGTGCGAGGATGAGCTAAATGTGCAACTTACAATTTTTGTCTGGGGCATATGTTTAAATACTACATGATTATTTTGTCAATATCAGACATACACTCATACAGATGAAATGTTACACTGACTGTTTTATCCAAGGGAACTGTCACAGCTTATTTAAAACTTTTTATTACACATTTTCAACTATTGTATGATAAATCTAAGTCTATGATTGATAACTTACCACATTCTTTCTGGTCATGCAGTAAACTTTCTACATATTAGAAGACAACCTTTCATTGTTTCTCTGAGGCTTTTGGAAAATTATAATGTGTCTGATGTGCCTATGGCCTTCCTTGAAGCTACAAACGTGTTATGTCTTGCCTAAAGGTAAAAATAAATGGCTATTGTTTTTGCGATGGCGATGCAAAAAAAGTGAACCTTGCGAGAAATTGCCTTTTTTTTTACCCACGTATGATTTATGATTGAGAGAAATAGCAAATATATCACATCTGAAGATACTGAGATCTTATACTGAAGACAGGGGCGGTGTGTTCTAAAGGATAAGGGAACCTTTACTGAAAATGTTTCCGGATTAGGAGAACTAGTTATGTCAAGTGTAAAGTACCATGCTGTATTCAGTCCATTATGTTTTACAGAACAACTCCTTTCTGACTCTTGACTGTGGCCAGTCTTTTTTTATGTTTGTTTGTTTGCGGCTATGCTACAAAAGATAAATATATTGAAATTTGAAAACACAAAAGAAAATTAGGTTAGCATTTCTTCTGTAAACCTATTCTTCGAGAACCTAATTATGTTATAAGGATCAACATAATGTTTTAGGCAAAGAACCCTCGACATCTGTTGTTATGACTCAACCTCCTCTGCGATGGACCTCACTTCCATGTATCCTCCTTCATGTCCAATATTTCCCGCTGAGTGCAGTTTATAAGTTAGCATACTGACATTAATGGATCTTAAACCCTCTTTCCACTCCAGATGTGATGGAGAAATTGCAGAGTAGCACCATTAATGTAACTATGACAATTATATCAAATGACAGCTCCTTTCAACATCCCACAGATCCTAAAATAAAGACAAAGTGAGAAAGCTAGATAGACAGAGATAGAGAGAGAGATGTTCTCTGATTGTTAGCCAAGGTAATGCAACACTGAAAAGGTGACATTATCAACATGTGGGCTGAGAGATTCAGTGAGACTGTTGCTGCCTCTATTTCTGGAGGTGTAGGAGTATTGTGTGTGTGTGTGTGTGTGTGTGTGTGTGTGTGTGTGTGTGTGTTTGTGCACGTTCGTGCGTGTGTATTTCTGTATGATTGAAAAATATACGGATGATGTCAGTGTGTGTTTGTGTGTGTGTCTGTGTGTGTGTGTGAAAGAAGGAAAGTGACAGAGAGAAAGAATAAAAACAGAGTTAGAGGGGAGGATTGGAGGAAACATTTAAATAAAAAGTTCCCATATCCCCTACCTCATTAGAGCCTATCATCCAGTCATTCAGCAAAACTGTGAATATGCTATTCTGGGTTGCAGCCACAAAAAAAGTTGCTCCTCAATTCCCGTCAGGCAGCCAAGACTAAGGATATTTCTATCTGACTCTTGTCATTATGAGGGATGCCTTCAGAGTTGTTCTAAGTACATTTTAACGTGTCACATGGTAACATGCAGATATGCTAGGCTGGTGGAATTACTCAGTACAGTTGGGACGGCTGTGACTTAAATGTATTGCAAATATACCGTACATAACATGAATCCTAATTATCATTTGTGAATACACTTCAAAACCATGATTTTACAAATCTATCTCTTTCTGAAGATCCTTGATCTGTGCTGAATTTCTTTATAGCGAGCGTATATTTCCACCTCCATTGACTGTGTTGAAAGTGGTGGTTCTTCTGCTGTTGTGCAGTGCAGTGTGCTTTGAAGTTACCCTTGCCATTAGGTCTCTGTAGAAAAAAAGAAAGAAGCTGCTTATACGGATTAATGAGAGAAACAGTCTTACATTATTGATACATTAAATGTATACACCGTGTAATATCAAATCAGTTGAATAAGCTACATTCTAAAAATAGTACTCTGGTATTAGGTTAACTGTGGAAAAGAATAATGTAATTCATGTGTAAAATATATATTTAAAAAAGAAAGATATAAACGTATAATTAAAATATAATTAAACTGTTAGGCAAATACCATAATGGCAAGATGGTAATAGCAATGCCTTTAAGGGACTTAATGGTTTTATTTTCTTATGGGGAGCAATGCAATAGTGTAACAAAGATGAGACGTCATCACCAACAGAGAAAATCAAAACATTTTATGAAATGACTATTAAGCCACACTTCAGACATTGTGACTGCAATCTTTTGTTGCTGACATGAGCAAATTCAACAGACACAGACCTACAATTACCCCTCCTAGATTTGAAACAGAAGGGAAACATAAACATTATGACTATTTTTGTTTTTATTCTTTTAGCACTCAGAATGTGTTAAAGGGAGTGAAAGAAAAAAGAGAGAAAGTGAGAGTCGTATTTGGAATAACGGCAAAAATACTTATTTTTCTATCTGCTTATACAGCTGCTGGCCTAAAGCAGTACTACAAACATGTTGTCAAAAAAGAGGTCAATCAGGGTAAACTAGAGACTTCAAAACTTAATTGACAATTGTTTCATTAGCACAGCAGTTCCTTTGATTTTCATTATAAAACACTGCTGATTAAATAAGTAGAATGAGGTAACTAACAGTGCTCTCCGAAACACCGTAATTCTTTTTTTGTTCATATAACATTTAACAAACCCACCTCCAAGCTAACATCCGTCTGTCAGCTCTGGCTCTAATAAGGTGAAAGGTATGATTGTCGCTCCCCATCCCCTGCTGTGGTGTTTCTTTTTGGGGACAATGAGGTCAATGCCCACACCTCAAATATCAACGCTTTACAAATTCTTCATTTATATAATAATCCATTCCATTAGAGTTGTTTTGACGGAACTAAGGTGATTGGTTTTCTGCAACAACATAGCTATTTGCAATAGTCATTAGTTGGTTAGTGGCAATCGCTCATTTTTTTCTGTACTTTTCACTTTTCCTCATTTATTTCGACTTAATGTCACAGAGTTTGGGGACTGTATGAGAGCAGCTAGGTGACTTAACCCTCTCAGCTTTGAAACCTAGCTGGAGTGAATACTGAAAAGATGCATTTAGGTTATCCGTATCAAGGCAGATGATAGTAAAATACAGTTTATGCTTGCTAATTGATAACTTGTATAGTTTTCTGTTATAAAACACCATTGATACACATTGCCTATTTTGTAGGAGGATTTATTTGTATTATTGTAGGGGAACTTTAATGAAGAAATATACTTTATTTACTAAGAAAGCCTTTTTACTTGTATCTGGTCTTACTGTAAGTGGTTGTCAGGCCTTTTCCCAATCAGCTGAAGGAAACAGTATTTGCACACAAGCCACAGAGAGGTAGCCTGAGCTGATCTCCTCAATAGCAATCTGGGCCACTAACAGAAATTATGAAGCCATTTATGAGACTGGACTGCACTCTCTCTCTTGTGATTTGGAAAGTCTTAGATGTCTCAATGGATGGTTGGGACACATTAACCAGGGAATCCATTACAGGACGCAACAAACCATCAACATAATAGCTGAAGTAAAAATATTCTGCAGTTAAATTACTTACAGATCTAAAGCAGTGGTGTAAATGAAACATCACAGTGCAGCCTGTGATTCAGCGGAAGTGAAATCCAGACTAATACTTTTGCTTTTGGCTGACTTTCTAAGCCCCTGTGGACAAAAACCTTAGAGATTAGCATGAGCACCATCGCTTCCTGTCAGAATGAGCTGCCTTCATCTCTGACCTTCAGACATGCAACTGTTTTGCAGAGCAGGAAACAGAAGAGTGTTTCGGATAAACAGTTTACGGGATGTACTGTTTACCGATGAGGTACTCTACCTCTAATGTGGAAAGATCAATAACATGTTAAAGATGTGTTTCATAAGGTTAAAGTTCCTATAAGGTTCTGAGATGTTCATTCGACCATTAATGGAAAATTGATAACAGCTTTCTAATTTAAATGTATTCAAAAGCCAGGGACAAACGGCTGCTAAAATATACAAACATCAGTCATTACTGCTAAATGCTAAAATATACTCATTATAGCTGATTGAAAGGCTTTTCTGATTGTAGATATACACAGAAGGCCTGTTTTTGTGTTGACATGCATTTCCATCTTAATAGTCCTGTAAACGAAATTGTCTTTTGTGTTTTTTTATTGAAAAAGATGCCATCGAATCTCCTGCTGAGAGTTAAAAATGCGTTAAAAATGCGGTGCTGCACTGGAAACAACACATGGACACATATGGACATACAATCATGTTGTACACAATGGCCCTCAAGGTTTGCACTAGGTGATATCATCCATTCTTCACCAGTCCCCTCCAAGGTCCGATGCTTAATGAAGATTGATGTTGCTGTGGTAGACTAAAATTGACAGCATTGACTGTGCGGCAGTGTGTGTGTGGAGGGATGTGTTTGTGTGTAAACAGGAAATAAGTTGGAAAGTGAGAATTAAAGATGGACAACAGCCCTATCACACAGAGACTGTTTGAAGAGTGTAAATACATTTCAGATCAGATGTCATATAACTGTAAGCAGTGTCTACAGGCTGTGTGTTTAGGCTACATAAGCTTGACCCAATTGCTTTTCAGCCCCCTACAGCTTCCATTCAGCCTCCATAGCTAGTTGACCATGATTGATGAAAGGCACTAGACCACACTGGTGAGGGAGAGGTGACCACTGGAGCTTACAGAGGTAATAAGGTGTGATGGTGGTTAGATGGCTGCCACATACAGTAGAATGTAGGTTCATATTCTCTTAAGCATCAATCCCATTTCAGATAAAGCACCTTGGTGAGAAGAGCTTGTTGTGTCACTTTGAGAGTCTTTTGGCTTAAATGTGTTCAAAGGTAGTCCCTCCTTGATGATTCTTGGGACAAATAATTCCTCTGCAGGTTCTCATTTTACAAATTAAAAAAAAAAAATCCTGACACTAAAATATTATAACATGTATGACACAACGCTCTTTTTAAATTAATTATTTTATGATTTTGGGGATCTTTGCCTTTTTATTTGAGTAAAATATGAAATCAAATTGAAACATAGCTTGAGAGAATATTAACAAACACCTCACATTTTAGTAATGTTCACACCTGATTATCATGCCCCTATTATTACTTAGACGAAAATGATCTGTTATTAAAGATTTTTCATTGTGACAGCACAAGTGGTAATTGATTCTTTGAGTGATTGTTTTATATCTTTTTTTTTATCTGGTTGATGACTGATTTTCAAGCTTCTTTTCAGCTGAAATGTTGGTTATGAGTATGCCACATCTTGACATATTGATGTTAAATATAGAAACATCATTCTTTAAGCATCTTAATTTTTCAAATATCTGAAGAAAAAAGTGTTTTTTTAAATTATCATTTATTTTTTAACGAGTAACTGATCCAAACTAGTCATGGGATGCATGATGCTAATTTAATTGCCGCTGCTTAACAGTTATGTATAACAATGCATTTGTGGAGCATTTGATCCTATGGACAAAATATGTGTTCCTTTTTAAAGAGTTATTGACTCATCATATATCACATCTGCCCTGAAGCCAACCCTGTAATCCTCTCCAGTTTGTCCTGTGTGTCCTGTGTCCTTCCTGCACCTGTGGCATTTCTCAGGCTATGATTTGGAATTGTCATGGTAATGCTTTTTCTGACCTCCAGGGTCATGACATCAATCTCTGAAGAGGGAATAGATTTGTGTAAGACACCTGGAGCCATTCACTCTGCTAAGATGACTTATCCACTTTATGGTGATGGCCCTATTCCAGGACATGGGGGTTAGTTTAACTCTCCGGTTGGCTATCTCTTTTCTGAGGCAGTGTTATCGGAATCTTTGAACGCTTTGTGGTTATCTTGTTCATAATTTGCCTGAGTGTGTTTTGATAAAAACAATTCAAGCACAGAGATTGATTTAAAGACACATGATGCTAACCACCATGCCCCAATCAATGTAGAAGTGGCCGCACATATTTATTTACATATCCGCATGCAGCTGATGCTCTGAACAAGAGCTTTTTAAAATGGGCAGTGAATGTTTCGCTGTCTGACAGGACAAATAGAGCAATCTTGAATGAAACGGAAAACTATCTCTTGTCACAAAGCCTTGTGAAAGAGGCATTTCAAACTTGGTTTGAACAGTTTGGCAGTGAACAAGTCACCTGGTGAATATCATGTAGTTTTAGCCCTGGTGCATAGCCAGATCAAACATTGGAAAACATATTAATATGGTCATAAGTTCATGTACCTGCCTCAAAACCCTGCATTGTCCCTGGAGGCTGGTGAGAAGCTAACATCTGAAAGGAAAGATCAAAGACTAAGAAGTCCTTGATGTACTTCATATTTTAACCTGTTCCTTTGTAGCTTCTTTTGGACCATTAACTTCATTTAATCATGTGTGGCAAAAAAACTACTTTTTGCTCTATACATAAAATCTGTGACCTTCATGTTACGGCATACGCTGTCAACGTTAAATTGCCTGGAAGTAATAATGTTCTTGGGATCTTTTGTTGGCTGTGCTTTTGTTGGATGACAGCTGTGCTCTCGAGGGGTATGGGGAGAGGAATGTTTTCTTTTGTTCGGGTTGAGTGTCAGGCCTAAAATGATATATGCTGATGCAAAATATGTCAACTCAACATTGGCCTGAAGGTTCTCCTTGGAGCAGGTATTTACTGGAGCACCGTCAGCATATTGGACCAGGCTATAAATTGGTTGATGTAGAATACGGCCGCACACCTCCTCATGTGTATTTCTGTGGGAAGCAATCTCTGCCAAACAGGCCATCCATGCTGGGAAGACACAGAATAGAGGAGATGGACTTTATGAGGCTTCATGGTCATTGTTATTGTTGTTAACCAATCAGTGCACTACATCACTATACTTGTGCTTTGTCATGTGTCTCTGCCTTAATCAGTTTCTGTTATCATTTAATACTACTTCACCACTCTCACTTATCTGTACAGCACACTGGCCATGTTCAGAGGCCTCCCCTGTCATCTGTTTTCTCATTGATATTGCCCACCCATCAAGCATCATTTTTTCACCCATAGATGTCCAACTGTCCATCCAACCACCTTATCTTCCTCCAACAGTGTCCATTACATCCTCCTACATCTCCAATTCTTCGTTCCACTGTTATGCTATGTCTTCCACCCCTCTGCTTCCTCTCCCTCCCAGTGCTGATTTATCTTCTTTTAATTCACTCTCTGCTGAGCCCTACTATTCCCTGACTCGTTGTGTCTTTTCTTCGCACCATTTTTCAGTTCCTTGCCTTTTTTTTTCATTTTATAGTAACATGATTTTTTATCCCTCCACAAGACTGATTTCCCAGTTTCCTTTCACCATTTTGGCATTATAGGAACTACTTTCCCATATTGCCTCTTCTCCTCTCTTCTCCTCTCCTCTTCTCTCCTCTCTTCTGCCTCCTCAATTGCTGACCTGTAACCCCCAACAATCTTACCTCTGCCCCTGTTTTGATCCTTTAGCCCCCTCATTCCAGTGCTCATTGAAGGGGAATCACTTTTTCCAACAATTTCTTTCACCTTTACCATTTGTCTATTACTTCAACTTCCAAAAATCCTCTTATTGCCCCTCTCCCCTACTGTTTTCCACCACCAGCCCTTTACTTACATTATACTGAGGACACATGCTGTACTTATCCCTCATTGCCTTTCTCCTCTTACCTAACTGTCCTTAACATTTAATATTAGAAGGTCAGGACAGGTTTGCTATTGTAAGACTACAAACATGTCTATAGTCTTAACATTTAGTCTGTAGCTACTTTGAATGTAAAGCACTGGTGTATGTGCTTTGTCTTTAGACAATATTTTTTAGTGTCCTAGTTTGCGAATGACTCATAAATTACCACATGCAAAAGCTTTGTTGTTATTGATTTAGGCTAACTCGTTGTTTAACACAACATTAACATTCTCTGTGAATACACTCGGATCACTTGAAGTCTTAGATGTTTTTAGAGTTATTGCAGAATATATAGTCGTAAGAAAGTCATCATTTTTTTTGAGACAATAAACCACAACTGGCATGAATTTTTTGGCAAACTGTTAAAAAAAACAATAAAAACAACCAAACCTTAACATTACTTTCCTCCTTGGTGTACCGTCTGTTGTAGCCTATACGATTACTCAATGGTAAGTTCTTCAGGGGCAGGTTTGTGTATCATACTTAGTCAGTACTTAATTAATCCTTCTGATATTGGTACAGACTTGTTTTGTGCATGCTCTTTACCACTGCATGACGTAAATCTATAGTACATAAAGTGCACGGAATAAATAGTACATTCAGTTGGGGAATATTTTCATTTGCGGATAAATATGTGCTCGCTAGATCACCAGACTAATCCTTTAAGAGCCATAATACTTTCGCAAACAACGACTGTTAGTACTGCAGTCATATAAGACAGAAATTACGTTGTTCTGCTTTAAATAACACATGATTGATGTCTATAAGTCATTGTTTCGTTTCTCTATCAAACCTGATCAACAGTAGCCTTCATGGTGAAACAGTCAAAAACTAAAATGATGATTTCAGGGGGGGAAAAAGACAGCAAGTCCATCAGGAAGCTTACATGAATCCACTGTAAATCAGACACACTGCCAATTCTAAATGTAGCTGACATTTCTCTTACTTTTTCACGTCATAAGGGTTAGGCAGTCAGGATTAGGTCAAGTATCCAGGCAGACAAGCTATAGTCATTCAACCATGCCTCGACCCAGGTGACACAACTGTCCGGTCAGAGCTTATCATTCGCTTGAAGGTTTCGTATTCAGTAAGATTTACTCTTACTCATTGATTTTATGCAAGGAAAGGTTTGCTCAGATGATTGCCATTTCCCTCTCATTCTCTCTTTGCATTGTATTCAGAGCAGGCAGCAAAATATGTGTGATGACCAAAAGGTTTTCACCCAGTGGCATTTGTTCTTCACATTTTCTAGATATCTGAGCTGAAATCACCCAACCATACATCCAAGAATCCATCCATCCACTTGTGTATCCCTGTTGCACCCACCAACCCAGCCAGCAAGCTATAGCTAGCCATCTGTTATTTTCTCAACTTTTTCTCCTTCTATTTCAACCTCTCTCATCTGTTATCTCTCTCTGGCTTGCTTTCTCTCTCTCTCCCAAAGCCCATCTATGATATGAACTCCCCGCTCCAGTGAGCAGTGAACCTTTTTCCCAGACATCCTGACGGGGAGACCTTGGCAGAAGACTTTATGTAAGCAGTTCATTAGCTTCTCGGCTCTGGACCCCCACACTCACATGATAATCAGAGTGGCCGCCATGGTGAGAAATTACCCAGAAAAGTATCAATTTGACAAACAGAGTGAAAGCACTTCAGCCGGAAATGCTATGCAACTGTGACCCTGGTCTCTGTGCTCTGCAGGAGTGAAGGATTTGGGGCAGAAAAGGCAAGTCTGCTGATTGAAATGACACAGTAAAAGGGTTTTTATATGACTGACCTTTTAAACCGGCACAAGAGACAACTCTTAAACTTTAGTTTGGAAGCCAGCAATGGGTTATGATATGGTTTAATTTCACAACAGAGTATTGTTACTATACCTCACCTCGCAATAGTGAGCAATATAGCAGTTGTTTTGAGTAGAGCGTGTGGCACTGAAATGTCCTGTGTTATGGGAATACTTATCGAATCAGGGTGCACTTCATGTGGCAGTATTTGCTAGAAGATGCTCCATATAAGCATTGCAACATTAATAGGTTTGGTATGGGGAAAACTCAGGTATGACTGCTGTGCAACAGGGGAACGATAAAGGCTCTAGGCTAAAATAAAGGTTTTTCAGTAATCTTTTTGGAGAAACTGCTAACAGGCATGTCTTGGTATAGAAAACAAAGATTGTTCTGCAAATATCAGAAAAACTAGTTTATAACTCTTGAAACTCTAGTAGTCACTGACCTGTCGGTTAGAAGAAGACAACTTTGCATGACTCACACGCTCAGCGGCTCCACCGCTACACTTGTTGTCTTTGCACAGCTGATTTGGATTTTTGACCAAAGTGACACATGAGTGTAAACTTTAGGTGTCACTTTGTTCGGTTCAGTTAGCAGAGAAAGGTAGGATGCTCTTGACTCTGCTGAGATCCAAAGTACAAGAGCTACTGTGTAGGTAAGTTAATGAAAAAGAGATTCAAATAACTGGTTATGTATTGTCTTTCTTAAAAATGACATATCAGTTATTCTAAAAGTATATACACAGAATATGTTTTACCTTTATGACCCATGGCAAAAAATACCCTGATCGGCCTTCAGTAAACATAACAAATACTTTTTCTGACCTTTCCGCTAACCAAAAAGTGAAGCGTTATTTGTTCGTCATAAATAATAATAGCCTATTCATACCGGCTAGGAATGTTTTCTTTTGCTTTTTTATGTACTTTAAGAGAATAGGAATTCAGTGAATCTGCATAGAGCAGGAACGTTGCTGCTTGACTGAGCAGATCCTGTATGAATATAACAACAGCAGCTGGTATGAGGTGTGGGAGAACCGACTCAAAGTTAGCAGTGGAACAGATGGACCAGCTGGTCTCTTCTGGTGGGTTACCATGGTAATGTGGATTTGACCTTATTTGTGTCTTAGTTCTACTGCCTCCGACCATTATTATAAAACTCCTTTATGGAAAATTGAAGGCATATATGACCATACTTATATACACATAAATCGCTCACATGGATATCCATTTAAACACACTGTTAAATTACCCATCAACAAAAAACAAACACTTTATTTCTTTTTGCCCACACACGTATGTACACACCTATTTCCAGCAGGATCAGGCAGCCCCCGCTGTGCTCAGAGTCACTGTTGCCTCTTCTGTTCGACGTGCTTTCTAAACCCAGGGGAGGCTCATTAGCATAGGTTCTGTCCACAGCATGAGGCCTGTCATCAATCTTCTACTTAAGATATTCAAACATGCAGCACAAAAAGAGGGAAAAAAATCAAACACAGCAGGTGAATGTTACACTAGAGTCAAATGCCGGCTGGCAGAGTAGGTCATTGTACTTTTTGAATTCCCATCATTTAGTCACAATTCAAAGTTTATGTTTAATGTGTGCGTTATTCTTCATATGAACCACACAGTTTTTGTCTAAATGTAAGGAAAGGGAAGAGCTGTTTGAAATGGAAAATGGGTTACCTCTTTGCAGATAGCCACAGTATATGATTAAGATGCATGCTGGAGCTTCATTCATATTCATATTCTTTATGCGCATTAATAATTTCTCTGTTCTGTACAGCCTGTGATTTATTTTAGTAAAGTAAGTGTATTTAAATAAACTCTACTACAGGTAATGCTGTACAAGAAACCTTCAGCCCTCTTAAATCTATATTGAATTTTACATCTTGATCTCCTCCTTTACTGGCTAACGAACTTGCTCCTCACACTCTCATCCTGCATCTTTTATAACCTATTCCAAATTGCCAAAAAATATAAAATGCTAAATGCTTTGATCTCAATAAGGAGTTCTTACTGCTATGAAGGCAGGTTTCCCTGCCAATAAAACTGTTTTCCCTCCTGAGTGCATGGTGCCAGGAAGCCCAGTTGATGTATTGAGATCCTTTAATGCAAAATCATGGTATTGATGGAGGCTATAAATTGCCTATAGTGTTGTTGTTATAGTGTAAGTGCTGGATGTTAAAGGATGTTCGTATGTCGTCTTATGTTCCTATTGTTTTTGTTAAAGCAATTTTACTACGCATTTACAAATGCAAAACTAAATTAAAAACAACATGCAAACCATGTTAATATTTGACGTTTTGATATGTTACAGACGTCACAGCATGTTTCTTCATTCATGTTACGTGGATTAATGGCTGGTTGCATCTACAGTTCTGTATACAGTACAGTATAATCTAGATGTTGAGGTCACACCAAGCTGCTTTCTCTCTCTCTCTCTCTCTATCTCTCTCTCTCTCTCTCTCTCTCTCTCTCTCTCTCTCTCTCTCTCTCTCTCTCTCTTCCCTGCTGTAATCCTCAGAATGAATGCATTTTGACTAAACTGCAGTGTGAGGAGTAACACTACACTTCACAGTGAATGAATGTGAGATTTAGGTGTACCCGTTTGTGGACAGGGGCGGAGTTAAATCACATATCAGTCAAAAGCTGAGCAACCAGCAGTACTTTCTCAATAGTATTTGAATATGATTCAGCCATGTTGACGTATGGGTGAATAAATGCATGCAGTGGACAAATCACCACCCTAATGCCATCCTATACAATATCCCTATTACTATCATTGTAATGTTATACTATCATGATTGATTTCTGATAGAGACTCATTGTAGGCAGTAATGGATTGCTTCTTATTATAAGGTCTGCCTGTTCATTTGTTCACCAATGTGGAGTAAATATATGTTTATGTCAGTCAAATGGTTACCCGGCTTGATTATTATTATTATTTATTTTTTAAATATGACTGTCATATAAAACTTCCACTTCGATGTGATGAACCATAATTAAAAAAAACAGTTGGAAAATGTTAAAGATGAGATTTGAATTGTTGACAACAAAATGGACAAAATACTAGCCTAACACTTAACGGATTAACATTTAAATAAACAATTAAATGAAAATACATGTCTAATGTTAATACCACCAACACAGTCTGTGATGATCAATACAGTCAAGGAGTGTTAAGTCTTGCTATCCTTAGTACCTCTGATTTTGCCCATTGAAAGGCTGACAAAGAAAGGTCAGCCTCCAATTTTATTTTGCGTACCATGAGACACATAATCAATATAATTCATAAAGCTACTCAAAACAGTCCCCTTGTCCCTTTCTTCTAGCCATGTTCACTCGTACGTACTCAAAGTGACAGGTTCTTTGTTTTACATAAATACAAGATAGGTGGGATGCAGATCAGATTTTCCTTTATTCTGTTTTCAAAACGTTTGCAGTAGCATAGAAAAACAACAGAGCTAACGTTTCCCGAGGGAGATAAATAAATGTAGCTAGGCATCTACAGTTTGTCACCTCCCTGCAATGGTAGACACATTTGATCAATTTTTCAACTTCACTAACTCATGCTGCTAGACACCTTTTGAGTCATGGTGGGTGGCACCTTAATGTCATTTCAAGGTTCAATTCACAATGAACAGCATCATGACACATGTACAGTGTGATATTTACCGTTTATTTTGTTGTCTGACAAAAGCAAGTGTATCAGAGTCAATTAAAAGCAAACATCTCATTTATAAAGACTCATTTATTTCGCATCTGCATTTTTTCCATTTTGCAACTGCACTGTATTTAAAATCTTATTTCCAGGCACCATGTGTATGGAAAAAATATCTGAGGTGTTTCACAGTTTTGTTATTTTGTCTCTCATGCAGTCTAAAACAAACACAGCATCTGTAAAGCCTTGATTAAATAAGGTGATTCTGATTACAATTCAGTTGGCTCGTCGCCCAGCCCACAGAAATGCATCTATTCATTTGTCCTCACCGGTCAGACAAACTGCAGCAACTTCATGATTAAAGTGTAGCTTTCAACTCAGATACATTCGTTACACATTGTAACCAAATGTGATTTTGTTACCCTGTTATACACAAGCCATTTGTAATACTTTGAATGTATTAATTACTAGTTTGATATTTGTGACAGAGATATTTGTGTCTCAGAGTGAAATCAATGAAACATGAATGATAAACGAAGACTTTTCTCATCTTCTCTGTGACAACACAGCGTGAAAGTGGGAAAAATAAACACTAAACAAGTCTTAGTGTGGCATACAGTTAGAGTTATTGAGTGTCTGGGAAATATGGCTTGGTCATGAGTTACAGGAAAAGAGAGAAGTGTTCTCAGGAGAAATTTGTTGGAGGAGAACACAAACCCGGAGCAGAAGCTGAGATGTGACCTTTAACCTGCCAGCATGGGAGACCCAGCCGCTGTTACCCTGCCATCTTCTCTGCAAACTTCCACTAACCTCACGCAATATGAAAAACTTGGTTGCTATGGTATCAAGAGGAATTTAAATGATATGCTATTGCCATATGAAGAGACTTTATGCAGACAAGTTTAGAGCTGGCAGCGGATGCAGCATGTATCTGTCTAATGGATATGATACATTATATTTGATTAGAAAATATTGAGCTCAGTGTTTGGGTATGCAATTAATGTATCATAATATTTAGTTAGGAGCTTGTCTTTCGTACCAATATGAGAATGTACAACCTTTTCGTACCAGTACATTTCCTTTTGATTCTCTGGGTATTTGCCTTAAAAGAAGACACTGGCAACAAGCATTCAGACCTCTCTTTTTGAAGTATTTGAATCAACATTTGACCAATTAAGCTTCAGGTTGTGTGACAACCTTCCAGAAATATGGGAACATTTTCTCATTGTATTCCTTTCAGATTTTGATCTTTCATTAAAATTCTCATTGATGCTCCTCATCTGCCAAGTGTGGTGTTTCCGCTCGAAGAGGGTATGGAGTATATCGAAGGAGGTCGTTCGTCAGTGATTCTGCGGTTATTTTTAACCATCCCCTGTGTGCAGGTCTAATCAGAACAGGATGTTCCTCATCAAATTAACCAGGAATATATTTTCATGAAATGAGACTGGGTCTGCACGTATACCCTACCACGATGTAGCAGACTAAGGTCAATTACACAGGAGGGTTTCTGGGGCTTAATGCAGAGATGACTATCGCAATTTTTTGACTAAAAGCTCAGAACCAGCGGAGGTTAAGCTTATTAGTTACCTTGTAATGAGGCAATAACCCACTGACACAGTCAAATTTGATTGTAAGGAAAAGTATAAGCACAGTTCTTTTTTTTTCTTTTTGTTTTATACTTTTTTATAGAAACCATAACAAAAATATGGAAATGAATCTCTTCCTTTGTCTAGTAAAGTCCAGTACATTGTTTGAAGTGGACCTTTAAGTTAACATCTAAGTGTTTAGTTTAACTGCATATTGTATCAGTTACCTGTGACAACCCTGTAGCTAACTATTTTGTTGTAGATGTAAAGCCATTCATTGGAATAAGACATTATATAAAAGCAGCTACATAGTAAAAAGATTCATTCTGTAACCTGTGCATTTTAGATCTGTAGTATTTATTAGAGTTATGGCCCAAGGTTGCCCATCATCTTTCTATATCTACAACTACGAGTCAAATCAGATTTATGACATTTCCTCCTGCTTGTTTACAAATGGAGTTTCATCTCGCAGTACCCTAAGATCAATAAAAGTGTCATATTTGGGTAAGAAAACAGGTAAAATTGTTATGACACATCAATTACGTTGTGAAGAGCAAACTCTCCCTGTTTAAAATGATTTTGCAACAAGTTGACAGTTAAAAAGTCACTCCAGCTGTGAGGAGCCTCTTCAGAGCTCATTTACATTTCAAACAGGGACACATTGCTTAAGGAATTTCTTCTTGGATCGATTAAAGATAGACTGAATAAGGAGCCTCACTCTTCGAAACACTTCAGGCCCATAGTGTTACATATATTCAACAGCTGAAATGCAGTATGCTCAGTGGTGGTTCTATTCAAAATGCTCCACATCAAATGAAACCTCCTAAGCATTGTTTCATGTACCGTACTGCCACTAAGCAGCAAAAAGAATTGGAGATCTGTGTGCATGACACCACATTACATTCTTCAGAGAAAAGGAGATGGAACGAAATGAAATGAGATTCAGCCAGTGTTTCCGAGGCTCTTCCACACACACAGAGACAGAATGAGAGAGTCTCAGTATATGTTTCCCATCTGTGTGACACTCCGTTCCGGGTTATTGGCTGGTTTGCGCCGCTGTGTTTCTCCTCGAGCACCAGCTTGGCATGTCAGGCACGAGAGAGTTCTGCTTGTGTACCCCTTTTATTTATTCATCTTGTACCCGGATCTCCTATCCCCATCCCCTTTTTCTACATATTGTATCTCACCCCTTCTGTTTCTATCCTCTATCCACTTCTCAGTTTATTCTTGCCTATCCTCTCACCTCTCCAGCGTTGCATCTTCCCTCTCTGCCCCCTCCCTCTCCCCTGCCTTCTGTCTCTCTATCTTCTCCTCTCCTGGGTTGACAGTGTGGAAAGTTGATGAATCAGACTGCAAGTGACAGTCTGGCATTTGAGTGAATCTGATGTGGTTAATATGGTGCCTGCTGACAGCGCTGTGGAAATCGTTCACAGTGGAGGAGCACTGAGACGTAGCTAAACTATGGCCTAACTGCCCTCTAAAACTCTGCTGCTCCAATGTTGCATGGGGGGAGTATTTGTTTACCTCTGCAAGTGTGAGTGCATGGACAATTTTTCCTTGTGGTCAAAGGTCAGCAGCATAAACGGCCTCGCTTTTTCTCTGCCCACAAATATCATCCTTTCTCTAACAGCTGTTCCGTCAAGGGTGCACATCCCCAGGAGAGGGACAACCAATGAGCTTCACTGGATGAATTAAAGTGATACTCACATTCACCTCCCGTCATAGTGTTGGGCTTACAGGAAACAAAAGTGCTCACAAAATTCATGTTGCATATTGGCTTACTTTGAATAAGGTCATTTTCCACAAAAAAAATGCTC
This sequence comes from Dissostichus eleginoides, assembly GCA_031216635.1. NCBI lineage: Eukaryota > Metazoa > Chordata > Actinopteri > Perciformes > Nototheniidae > Dissostichus > Dissostichus eleginoides. The sequence goes on along the minus strand of CM062279.1, from coordinate 17,308,572 downwards.
AACTAAAACGTATTTTATTTACTCTGACATTCAATCACTTACCTTGAATTTAGCAATATTTTTTTATTTCCTTTCTTGCATAAGTCATACTAACATTTTGAATTCAAGTAAGGTTATTGATAACTTGATATATTTGAATTTTCTTAAATATGTAAATGTTTTTCTATTCTTCTAAATGTATATATTGTTTAAATATAGTTGTTCAGGGTTTTCCCCCTAAAGACTTGCTTTAAGACCATATTGCATCTTTAATTAAATAAACACATCATTAAAATTAATCCTACATACTAAATAGATTTCTTAATACACTTTGAGGCCAAAGGTCATGCAATATTCAGAGAACAATTTCTCTTTTATTTTTGTAATATATTTGTGAGTCATTTTTATGCCTTTATTATAGATTGGACAGTGGCTCAATGATGGGCAATTATGGGGGGAGGGATGGTCAACAGCTGACCTCGCACGGGGGGCTTGTGGTTCATGTTTGGCCCCTTATACCTCTATACCAGCTACTCATTTGATTTATTTAATTCCAAATCCTACAAAATGTTTCCTGATACCTTATTCAGCTGTGTAACCTTTTTAATATTGTTTTGTTGTAAATGTTTGTCTATTTCTGCATTAACTTATTGTGTCAGTGTGCTGAGATTCTGTACATATTTGTGCATGCATGAGCATCTGTGTTGCATTGAAACATATGCACACACACCAAGATATTGCTACATGTCAGTCTTTGTGTGTGTGTGTGTGTGTGTGTGTGTGTGGTGTTGTGTGTGTGTGTGTGTGTGTGTGTGTGGTTACTGTGTGCAGTCAAACTGTGATTTTCTCTGTGCGTGTGTAAAAAACATATGGTGAGTCAGTGTGTAGGAGTTGAGCGCCAGTGAGTCTGTGGGAGGAGGGAGAGTGGATAGGTGGTGATGGAGAGGAGAGAGGATTCAGGTTGTGCACCAATAGGTGGCACTCTACCCTTTTGTGATTGGCTACGGTGAGTTAGACCGAGCCAGGTCTGAGAACTAATGCTTTTGCATAGGAAAGGAACAGGAAGTTGGATGATAAAACTTCCTTTTTTTGTCCTAGGACCCTGGTTGTCCTGCCTGCTGTTCTTAGTGTGTAGAGGGTGGAAAGCAGAGTGAGAGGAGAGTGTGAAGTGTGGGGTTGGGGGTGTATTTACATCACTTTGGGTGAATGAAAGAGAGCTAACGCTGCAAGGGCTAAATGCATACATTTATGTGTGCCATTTGATGTTTTAAGTTAAAAAAGAAACAACTACTGACTAGTTTGTAAGGTTGAAATGCAGAAAGTAAGTGTGTAACTGTAGAGAAATAGCTGCATTAACAGGGTTTGTGTGCAATGCAGTCTGACTGAATGCCAACCAACACGCAGTATCATAAGCTGTAGTTAACCTTTATGTTACCCACTCACATATTAGAACATATTGAAATTGAATTATATAAATGTGTGAGTCACCTACCAAAACCACATCCCTACAGTTCTGTCACATCATTCCATATCACATCAGTAAACTATAAGCATTGGAACCAGTAAAATAATCACATTTAGTGTACAATTGCATTCATGTGTGAAATAGGAATCATTGGTATTATAATTGGTGATTTAAAATAGAACTGGTTAGATTTACCATTGTGATCTTCTGCACAAGGATGGAATGTAAACATTATCCAGAGATGTAATTTAAGGCATCTGTTTTGATAAAAAATAGTTCCTTACATAACATGTCGTATAGAGAATATTGTGGCAATAATGAAAATAAAATGTCTTGCTCAGAAGGGCTACAGCATCTTCAGTCTTACGACAAATAATGTATTTTCAAAATCGCACAGCAAGCAGAGCCTCAAAGGGTACTTTAAAATATTATATTTTACTGCACAGTTGCAGTTTTATAAAACAGTGTAAGAGAGAAATACATATAAATATATATGTACATAATCTGGCTTTATTGAACATAGTAATATACAATCTTCTGGGAAAAGTGTGTAGGAGTTCATTTATTAACAGGGGACTAGAGACCTGAATATGCAAATATTGTTTTAAGTTGCAATAAAAACAGGCCTTCCTGATGACAATGAACACTAATGGAGAGCAATGTGTACAAGGAACACATGTGGATGAACTAAACAGCTATAAATACAGAAGTTGTTGGTCTGTCATTCAAACCAGTACAAATAGTTGATGCAGTGCATCTGGTCATCAAGCAGGGTCATACAGTTTGCATACAAATAGAAACCTACAGAAATACTTAATTATATTCACAAAATATACACATAAAATAACAATGTAGGGCATTCATTGTCTTCTAAATTGTGTCAACAATTTTCAGGCAAGTGTACAAGTAAAACAAATAAAAATAGATTAACGCTGGCTAAATGAAAGAGCCCAATAAAGCCCATGCCTGTGGAATGAAACATAATTTCTAAAGGGCAGTTCATGGCCACCATCACCATGGCATTATATTTCTATATTATATGTAGCTTCTACATAACCTTCTACATTCAACAACTCGGCCCTGACACACCAAGCCGATTTCGGCCATCGATAGATGTCGGGCCGTCGATGAGCGTCCTGTCGCCCTACTCAGATTGGTGTGTCCCGCACCGTCGTGTCTTTTCAGCCGTGCCGACACCTTCCGCTGCCGATTGACCAAGTTGAATCGGCAGCGGAGGCTGTCAGCAAAAGAAATCACTCTGATTGGCTGTTCAGCTTAGCGAATCAGTGCATGAGAATCGAAACTGAAGTGAGGTACGCAAACAAACGATTAAGAAGGCAAACATCAGACGGCTATTATTTGTCTCTTCTTGCTATCTACTTCCACAAGCAACAGTCCAAGGGCTGATACCGCCAGTACCGCACTAAACATGTTTTCGATAGACGAGAGTGAAAATGGAACACACACGCTATTTGTTGTTTGTATATCACGCAGTCTGTCTTCCGGTTGCCTCTTTTGAATGACGAATACACACTGCCGCAGCCTGCTGGTAAGGAGAGTTATTGCCACTCACGCATGCGTAGTGCGTACGTGCTACTTGGCCGTCGGCTGAAGTCTTTGCGGTGTGTTCCAGTGTGACTGTTTGGCCAAGACGCAGGACGTGAGGCAACACAACAGTCGTGTTCCGTCGGGACGTGTTCTTTGGTGTCAGTTTGGTGTGTCAGGGCCTACCACGTATAAAGAGTAGTAGTCATGCAAGTGTGGTGGTGAGATGGAGCTGAGTAGCTGGGCTGGGGTCAGATATCCGATTATTCGGGTCACTGATAAAAGCAAACAAACTCAATCATATACAAAAAACACTCACACACTCCTGTGCACACACATCCATACACACCCTCTCACTGCAGTTTATTTATGTTCAACTATTACACAAAAGTTTATTCTACCAGCAACACACTGAGTCCTCACTGGAGGCGGGGGGTCGACGATGTTCTGAGGCTCCGCTGGGGTTAAGCCAGCAGTTGTGTAGCAGTCCGAGTTCACAGGCTGGGGCCTGACATACAGGGCACTGGGGCTGAAATGCCCCGTCTCATCAGCCTCTGCCTCAAAGACAGAGGGGAGGAGGGTGATGAATGAAGTAGAGAAAAAGGGAGGATACAAAAACATTTCATACAGCCTGACACCATTGTTATTCTTATCCTTTGGTGTGCATTTTGAAGAGAAGAAGAACATGCAACCACAGACCTTAAAATGAACCAATCATTGGCACTCCATAATTGAGACCAGGCCATGGTTGGACGTCTTTTCAACACCAACTGAGCTGATTTAAAGTACAAAAGTAGTCAGTCCTATTACATCAGTTTTTCATCCCGGAGTTTGCCTTTTTATGTGTTATTAGCCTGACCCTTAACGTACTTCAGCTATACCATAGTTGTAATGTACAGATATTGTAGGAAGCAACATTTTTAATATGCATGGCAGAGGATTGTAATTCAAGGGTTTGGCTGAATTGCCTCTTCTGGCAATAGAGTTGCTCATTTGCAACCAGTTCATGAAATATTCAACAATATGGTCTATATTGCATTTTATATAACATTGCATATTTGTTTTCTATAAAAACGTGTTCATGTTAATGATGCTTTAATCATGCATTGTTAATTCATTCGATCAGTATCGTTAAATTAGCTATACCATGCTTGTCTCTTCACAAATGAAAGGGCTCATAACAGATATACATAATTACAACAAAATCGAGGTGGACAAACAATCCTAACACAATATTAAAGAACCAGGTTCTTGTTCAATTACTTGTATATATAGGGCAGTATGTGCAAGACTGAATAAGAAAACAGGGTTTATTTACACTAATTGTTGAGTTTGTTTTAACATAACGTTTGTGTGAATTGACAATTTTCAGAATCGAATATCCACTGATAAAAATAAAAAGTAGCTGTACCGTTTTTCAAGACTACTTTCATCTTTTGGCACCGTGTGCAGGTTTTCTATCTCAATCGGTGCCAGTGTTAATAAGAGACACCTTTAATAAGAACATCCTCTTGGATGATGGATGTTATGAGGAAGCAAACACACATGAGCTTATATTTAGACACCACATGGGTTTAACATGTCACCATCTCTACTTAATTGGAAAATGTGCATAATAATATGCAAATCCACACAAGTAGATTATTATGAATATGTTTTGGCATGTTGTATAATTGATGATGATAGGTTTAGGATTCTATTTTTGCCGGTTCTTTAAATGAAAATGATCCCAGAGCTGTCATCAAGAAATAATTGGCAACCAGTAGAAGAAACCTTTTTACTTCAATTAACAACACTACAATAAATAGTTACAATAACAATGAAAAGGATCACAATGTTAGCGTATAAAGGCTTAAATCTTCTCTGGGGTAAGATTGGCTGTTGCCAGGATACAGGTTACTGGATGAAATACTAATAAGTATTTCTGCAGTAGTGGGTTCACTGTAGTGGGTTTACTGTGTGTTATATTTCCCCCACTATTTCCATTGTGTTTACATTCTTTGTTACACTACATAAATTTGGCGCACTTAAACTAGAAAATATGTTTTAAGAACCATGTTTCCTAGTGTTCCTAAAGTCAGGTACTGTGTCTTCTGTAAAAAAAGACATTTGCGATACCAGATTGATCACAGTTTTGAGCTGAAACAAGCTATTCTATGATAGTCATTTAATCATGCCGTGAGGTTTGAAAGTTTATTTCTGTCTATAGATAAACAGGTTGTCAGCACTTCCTGAAAACGTTTACAGGTGCTGGACCAAAAAAATCCAACTAGGCAAGAATAAGACAAAGATCTGCACATTGTATTAAAAGGCTTCCAGAAATCTAATCTGACAATGCCTGAGGAAGATCTGTGTTATATCGAAACGTTGCACAATTAAGATGCGGGAGCTTTTAATACAGTGTGCAGATCTTTTGTTAATTTCTGTCTAAAGGTATTTCACGACACAGGAAATCATGGAAAGGGAGTTAAGCGAGTTGCACGTGTCCATGTTTAGTTGTCTATATATTTCGTCATTCTACATCACATTTCACTGTCATTATTTGCATGTGGCAGTCTATATTCAGCCAGGCCAATGTATTCGTGGAACACATCATAAAACCCCTTCGAAGATTTTGCCTCACATCCTTTGTATTCCCATCATTGAAGGGAAATTAAGCCAATGAACCAAAAAATAGCGAATGTTGTGGGGAATGAGTTCAGTCAGTCACACTGGATCCAGTCAGGACAACGGGTTCACTCATTCCCTCTAGTGTGCTCTAAATGTCATGGATAAGAATGTGTCATTTTAAAAACACATGCACAATCACTATCATGTGTGGAACTGCATGCTTGTTGCAAGCACAAATAAATTAAAACATACAACAAAGTAACGGATCTACCTCTGGTTCTACAGCCTAGTTAGCTTGGCCATTACAACTTGTCCCATCCACTCAGACAGGGGATATAGGATGGAGAGTGAAAAAGTGTAATACGTTTTTCTAAATATTGGGGTAAATAAACATCAAAAGGTAAAGACAGAGAGATGCAGTACCTGTTTGAAATGTTTCCAGAGCCTTGGGCCCACTCGCTCTGAGCTCCTTGGTCATGTTGGCAATAGGAGCTGAATCATCTGTTCTCAAAACACTCACTTTCCAGGGGAGTGCTTAAAAAGAAATACAATGCACTGAGGTGGCATAAATGAATGCTTGGCAAGGGTCTGTCATCTTTTTATTGTGTGTAAATATGTGTGTTTTCTCGTGCATGTGTGTAAAGTGTGTGCGCATGTGATTTCCAGAAAGACGAACTTGTGGCTTAAACAGGGTCCCTGTAAGACAGAGAGAAGAGAAAGAAAGGTAGAATTAGTGTAAGAACGGCAACTGCGGAAAATGTGTGAGAGAGACATGGAGAGAAAGAGGGGGAGCCTGGTATGTTGAGTAATTAAAGAGTTATATTTGACCATATTCAAACATACAGATATATGCAAACACCTCCACACACACCTACTCCATTTCACATGCGTCCACATCTGCCTGCATAACACACATTGGTATGATGTAACAGCATGCTCCAGTTCCATCTTGCTGTGAAGGTTGGCATCCATTCCAGGCTGAATTTAAAATTTGAATTTATTCAGTCCCTCGCTGCCAATGTTGTTTACAAAGACCTTGTGAAACTCGTCTAGGAACCTGTGCCAGGTAGTTCACACCTCCACCTCCACCTCCTCCGCGTGATGTGTTAGAGCAGGCGACACTTTTGACAGCACTGAGAGCCCCTTTCAGCCAGAGAACCTATATGTAAGCAGGCAAAAAATTCCAACTTTCTGTGTTGTTTGGTAATTAGGTAGGTTGGGAAGTCATGTTTCGATATAATTGGTACTGTGTCTCTGTGCTTTAAAAGGCAAACATGGGCCTACCTTTTCTTTAGTTAAATAGAATTTGCAAATTAAATCTATTTCTCAAATGTTTGCACTGCAGTATGTGTGCTTGTATGATTAGCTAAGACTGACTGTGGGCTGGTGTGAAAATGTGAGCTGAATAATAAGTAGCCTGCCCATATGCATACAATGGCTACAAGTCTAGATTTGATTAACACAAACTAGTTTGCTTGATTCAAATATATAAAAGGTTTAACACACATTGTATGTATATGCAATTGGTTATTATAGATAAATGCCTATAAAATTCTCAAAAACCAACCAGTGCAAACAAATAACCTAGGGCAAATGTTCAGTCTTATTTGTCATGTTCAATTATTTAACCTTTTGTCTGTACTTGTCTGTAGGTACATGATTACCTCTGAGAGTTATAGGTTCGCCCTGTAAAATGTGTTATGTATTTTGTGAGTTGTTTACTTAGACTATCCCAAATGTTGCCATTTTCAAATATATAAAAATCTGTAGTTTTGTATTATTGGTTCGTTTCATAATCCTCTTTGCAAATGTTGGTAGTCCGCCAGATGCTGTCAATAATTTCCGAGAGACCCATAGCTGCAGAAAATGACATGTGTCAAACTGATAACACATTTTGAACAGAAATATTCTTGTCATTATATGAAGTTTAAATGATATTACTGTATCATGTAGTGACTTTAACATGTTGTTTCCTACAACCTTAAAATCTTTTTAAAACACAAGCCAATCAGAAACACTTAATGTCCTTGTCAATTGTATACATTTATAAACGTGTGAATTGTATGCATTTGATCGTTGACAGGCTTTCCAATATCAGTCACCAATACTTGTATGCTCGAAAAAGGCCCACCAGAGAGTAATAACGTATAATTGTATCCAGTGTGACTTTAATGAGGGAGCAGTGTGCAGTGTCTGTCTCTAGGGAACACTGGCAGGTCACAGAACTGCTGTCAGGCTCATATTGGTTCTTTGAGTGAGTGAACTTTTGACCTTTTGGTGATGGGACCATTTCTCTTTAAACGAGGCTGCCCTGCTGCATTAACTGTATTTGCCAAAGGAGCCAGATGGTCAATATGCATATATGCTGTCGGTAAAGAAGACTGGTTGTCGAGACACATTTCACTGAGACACGATTGCTCTTTGCTCTTAAATGACTGCATGATTAATGCTGCGTAGATGAGGTGGAGGGACACCACTCTGCAGACCCTTTTGGGCTGTCCTGTCTTATCAAAGAGGAAGCAGAATACAGGCAGGTCACCATGGGAGAGGGGGAGATTGGGGGAGGGGGCAGCAGAGAGAGTGAGATCGTGTGACACTGAGATTAAGTGGGAAACAGAGAAACCAATTGAGCGTGAGGGATAGTAGGAGAGAGAGAGCATAGATATGTGAATGGAAATACATCTTTTGTGATAACAACTTGTAAATGTTCACATTTCCACACTTGAGTAGGCACACATCCATCCATCCATGTAAACAGGTAGATGTTTGAGAAATGTGTGAATGCAAACACACGCAAACAAGGTGTCAAAGGCGGATGTAGCAATTCCCATGAGGCCGCCTAGAGAAATATGATAGATAGGGGATTGCTGTTTATATCGGTGTTCTTCGCTCCCTGTCTGAGTGGCCTGTAATTGAATGATCATTATACCAAAGTTATGGCTACGGCCCTGCAGTCGAAAATAGGAATTGAGTTGGAAACAGCATTTAGTGGTTTTGATTTATGAGCAACAATGGGGAAGTTGTTTTTCAAGCTTGGCACTCTGACAGGCAATAAAGAGGGGTAAGGCTTATCGCCTGCTGTAACCACTCTAACACACCAGCCAGTCCGCCAGCCAGCCTGCAACCAGTCAGTCAACCAGCTGGGGCCCTCCATGGAAGGAAGTGTTTTCAGCAAATTTGTTTCCTTCATGTGCCGCCCTGAATGGTGCTATTCATTAAAATAGCCTCCAGTCGGTAGGCACTGCTGCCATCGCACATTTATACACTTGTTTGCTTGTATCCTCACATAAGTAGACAAGCACACAAATCCACCTGCACACACACACACACACACACACACACACACACACACACACACACACACACACACACACACACACACACACACACTAATATATACGCTTTTCTTCTGGTCCAGCTCATCTTTGCAGGAGGGCTTTTTGTAATAAAAGCAGAGCTACAAAGAGAGAAAGGGGTCTGTGACATGCACTGCTTTCAGTTGGGGCCACTGGAGCTGTATATTTATTTATCTGGAGCGAAAAGGACTGCTTCCTTTCATTTAATGGATGTGATATTTGGATTAAGGTGGATATAACTCATAATTAAGGGTTCACTAGTGTGGGTGGTGCTGCATAAAAATAACTATGAAATGTAAAGTGTTAATTATGAAAGTGTGAAGCATTGTACGGAGGACTGTGATTTAGCCTTGCAGGAATGCTCCTCTATCACTAGAGCTGGTTACTGCTAAAGCTTTGTGCAGATTTGCCGTTCAGCTCCATTGTTGTAATCTTATCTCTTGTAACCTACACCTAGTCACTTGAATTCATCTCCATTAGCCAAATCTATTTTTGAGTTATATGCAAATCTGGACAAGCCATACTCCAGTCCAGAGGGCTTTTGTAATAATGCATCTTACCATCATTATCCCAGGCTCACGCAACTCCCTCACCCACACGGATCACTGCTCTCTCATCCATACTGATCCTTCAGGAGTAATATTGATATTGAGATCAGATACATTTTACAGTAAAAACATATATAACGCCTTCTGTAAATTCCGCAAGACTGGAAGAACGCTGGCTTAGATTGACATTATGCATTTATTTTGTTGAAAATAGAAAGAAAAAAGGAAAAAATGTATCAACACTATATTTAATATATATATCATCATTATATTAACTAGGACCTTGACTTAATTGTTGGTTGATGCAGTCATTTTGTAAGTTATAATGAACTCAACTTTGTATTGTACCTATCCATCTGTGGTGTGTGTGATAGATTTTGTACATGTAAAACATCTTGAATGTTTCAGTGAGAATGATGAAACCACAATCAATGGCCGGGACAACCTGTGGTTGTTCGTGTTCTTGCATTGACTGGTGAGCTTTAGGTTCAAACACCGCTAGGATTTGCAGTTTTTAGCCCTTGGGCTCTGTGTTGTATCACCTCCTTGATCCTTTCATCCTTCCCCTACTCCCTGCACTTGTTCAGTCATACACTTGAATGCATGGAGACATTCCTGTGTATTACACCCACATTCTTTTAGAAACATGCATGCAAGCTATATTGCATGTGTTTTTCCTTATTTCTGCTTCCCAGGGCCTGAAGGCCAGCACTCTGCTGCCTACATGAAGTTTGTCAGGATGGGCTTCTCGCTTACACTCCCTATCAATTAATAAAAACAGTTGAGACAGTGTCACTAAGAGGGTTAGTCACACATAGCTATCCCAATGCCTGCCAACACTGTCATGTCATCTGGTTTGTCTCAGCTCAGGCTTTAGGGCTATTCCCTATTTAGAAAAAGAGCATGAGGAAATGAAAGGAGCTGAACCCACCGGTTCAGAAGCCCATGAGTTAGGAGGGTTGGAGTGCATTGATAGCGTGCACATAAATGCACAACCAGGCATATGCAGCTGTTTAGAGCATATGGTTAAGACTAATCAAACACTTGAACTTGCATACACACGTGCATCATAACAGAGCTTTCTCCTTTAACGCGCATAACCCAAAGCACTCTGACAAAGTGTCGAACCTTACAGGACGCAGAAAGGTGATGTATGAGAGCAACATCCCTTGATATTATCACTGCAGTGTGATTTAATCCGTTGACAGACATATTGCTTTGGCAATAGCAACGCCATGAAGAGTGCTGTGTGTATCTACAATCAGTTACAAATGTGAGTCATATTTATGTCTCAGTTTATCATGTGCATTTGAAAGACAACACTTGTGAAAATGACATTAATGTGCCTTTGAGCCTTCACAATTCAGCCTGGCAATGACAGTAGCTTTATTGCATGTTTGCTGTTTTAAATGACATTCTTTATATAGCATGATGTGATATAAACAGTGCATCAGATATCATAGATATTACAGTATGTACTTAAATTGTTCAGCAGCAAACATAAAATTGTGGTCAGGGTAAGGATTTTGATAGCATTTTATTGTCAGTATTTAAACTCTTAACTACTCTAGTAAACTACTCAATGTCTGTGAAATTGCCCCTTCAGGATGAACATTTCTACCAGTCAGCGTGTGCTTTCTTGCCATCATTGGGCCTATATTCACTGTGTACAGAGCATGCATGCAGGGTATGTGTACTGCAGCCCGTTGGCAGTGTACAGTGGTAGAAATGACAAATACATAGCCTGCCAGTTTTGCCTTGTGGTCTTGTATCGCAATTAGGACTTAACTACTGTATCAAGCCTGTGACCAACTCTTAAACTCTGCTGACGCATTCGAAAAAGCCATATGGTGATTAATTAGAGCTGAATGTGTAGGAGCTTTGTTTGGCTGCTAAATAAAATATGCACTACCAGGCGGCTAAACATACATACAAAAACAAAGATACATAGTGTACATTCCCATACTCCCCTCCATCACACACACACACACACACACACATACATTACATTACATGTTACTTGTTAGACGCTTTTATCCAAAGCGACTTACATACTCAATACTGTGGGCAATCCCCAAAGGTGCAATTTGGGGTGAAGTGTCTTGCCCGGGGACACAACGACATGCTGACTGCAGTGGGGTTTGAACCTGTGCTCCCCTGATCCGAACACTAACGCACTAACCCACTGCGCCACAGCCTCCCTACATACATACATACATACATACATACATACATACATACATACATACATACATACATACATACATACATACATACATACATACATACATACATACATACATAATAATGTAAAGACATACTCACATAACATCAAAACAATAATAGCTTATAGTACACTATATATATGATGTTGTCTGCCTTGTTTTCTTGTTTTTGTTTATTCAAATGGCATGCACCAACAAATAGAAATAATCCAAGCAGTGTTTTCTCATACTGTATATTGCCATTTACATGAATGCCCATTTTTTCTGTTATGCCTTATTTTATGGGTGGCGCTGTTGCGAATGTTCCACAATATACATTTTATGTAGTTTGGAAAACCATGGGTTAAAAAATACTCAGTATGCTGTGACTGTACTGTGATAGATTGTGGTTGCGTAGTGTAGTTTTGTGAAAGGCCTAACTGTCAAAAATACTGGCCATGATGCATGTGCCAACCAGTATAGCCTTAGCATGAAATATTGTATGTTACGTTTTGGGACAAAGACAGCATCATACTGAGGCACTTTAACATACGTTTGGAACTTTTGGATATGTTTTATAGCCTGGTTGAGGTTGTGCTGGATTCCTCCAAACACAGTATTTTCAGTTAAGAATTGGAATGTTTGTAAGAACCATGCTATCTGTTCACCTTGACATCTCCATTGTGTCCTTAGTGAGATAGACGATCCAGTAGACCAGGTTAAAGGCGCCAAAGGAAAGAGGGAAGAGGATGCGGGAGTATTTGTCGATGATGCTGGTGCCGGTCAGAACGTTGTTGTCTGGTACAGCCGAACCCTGCTGCAGGAAGGCTTGGGCATTGACGGGTGGGTTGGGAAATGTTTTGGAAGGCCGTTCAAACAGAAGGGCAGAGTTTATCCTCTTCTTCAGCACATTGCTCGCATCCACCTTGGAGAGGCAGAAAGGAAATATATAGATCTGTTAGAGGCAATTGGCATTAAAGAGATGTTACGTGATTTAATATGTGGGTATTCAGAATAAAAGTGGTTCTGTACTTTTTCCAGAGGGTCAGAAAATCCTCATATGTGCTTAGAATAGTAATACTGATTCTTCATGGAAAAGAACAACCTCTCATAATTGAATTTATATCAACACATTACAAACAACTAAAGAGAAAATGGAGAATTTAGCCTGATGTCAGTGCCATATTTGCTCAGCTTTGAGTTGATTCGCGCATGCGGGAAATGTGTGTTTCTGCCAGAAAGTACCACAAGTAATTAAGCTTAACAAAGGAAATCAATGATGTTTGTTTTTGATTTCATGTGTTTTTAATCAACCCGTTTCATTAAGATTGTAACAGTTGTGGGAGGCAAACAAAACATATCAAACAAAAGAGGCTCGATACATATTGACACATGGTTATCGCTATGCCTCATCAACTTTCAGTAAACCAGTGTGATCTCAACACATGCTCCCTGATCCAATAGCAGTGAATCAGCTGCACAATGTGTACAGTCTCTGTAGGTAGAGTCAAAGGAAATGAGAGAGAGAGACTGAAAGAGGGCCATCTCTTTTTCTCACCGAAAAAATGAATGACAAATGAATGCAAGACTGCAGGTTTATTGGTAAAACAACGTTCACATATTTTGTACCTTTTCAAGTGGATTTATTACTAAACAACCTGACCATTTAAGTTCGGTTGTGAGGTTTCAGAAAATGTATAGTTCACTGACTGCTCCAGCTTGCATGTAACGGGGCATTTTCAGCTCTCAGTGGATGTTTTTTGCTGAGTACAGTCTTGGAACAAAAACTGAACTTGTGAGATTTAGGCTGGATTTGTGCAGCTACAGGATTACATGCTCATACAGGTTGAGAAACTATCAAACTGTTACAATCCTCTGGCTTACAATTGACTTCTTGTTTGTTAAATGATAAAATGATATTCTAGTGTTATTACTTTGGCAGCTATCTTCAGATGTACAACTGATGACTTTTAACATTGCTGATTAGATTACATTGAGAAATCTTTTCATTTCTAATCCATATGAAGTCTGACTTCATGATCATAACCATGGAAACATGAAACAGAGAAAAACAGCAGTGGAGGTCTATAAATAGACAGTTTCGTATGTTGGTTAATTACAGGACAACATTTTCTACTGAGAAATAGAACTGCAAATATGTGCCAATTGACAGAAAAAAACCCACCAAATAAGAATATGAAATATTAACATTTTTGGCTTTTCTCCCAGTTCGATATTATATTTAACTGAATATCTATACGTATTGGGCTTAGGTAAATCGGTAAATCGAGAAAATATAATTTTTGTATTGATAGTAAAAGAAACCAATATATAATACATTTCCTTCCCTTTGAAAAATGGTGAAACTGTTATCATGATATCACTGAAACACAATCAATTTAACTTTGGAATAGTAGATAGTTTCCTAACTCGGACAAAAGGAGAGAAAGACCTAGAAAGACAGTGACGGATAGATAGAGATGGAATGGAAAGAATGATGCTACACAGAGAGATAAAAACATATTCTAATCTATTCAGACTTCATTAGTGTGAGACTTTTATTTAAGGAACTGCGCTCCAGTTCAACAAGTAAAACAATAGTATCACTGTTTCATTCTTGATAAAGGCTTGAGTTGAAACACAATGGTTGCTATGGAAGGTCCTCTGAGTAGAAGTAAAACACAACATTAGATTGTGATGTGTTAAAGAGCAACTTGCAGGTTAGAGACACCAGTGAATAAATGTGTAGGAAAATGATGTATACACTAGATTTTCCAAAAAATATACATAAATATACACTACAGTGACATCTGGCGTCGTTTTTGTAAGACATTTTTACTTCCGCATAAAAAAAGCCTCCCCATGTGACCGCCCGCGTGTGACGTCACATGGGGGAGAGCGGCCGGTCTAACGTAGTAATAAACATGGATCCCAATGCTAGTTTTGACACAGAAGAGGTTGAAAATAAATATTCGAATGCATATGACGGACCACAACCATATAATTATGAGCCTGCTAGGCTTACAAGAGACCAGGAGCAGCCAAGGATTAGAAGAAATAACGGCCATCGGCGAGAAATGGAGCTGTGGTGTGAGGAGAACCAGTGGAGAACAGGGCAGCTGTCTTGGTGAGTGACCGGCGTTAGCCACAGTTAATGTTAGCTAACGTCGGTCACATCACAACATTGTAAAGTTAGCTATCATATATCAGGCTATAACTAAAGTAGTATTGATAATATAGTAACGTTACTGGCAGGACGATCTGGCGGAGAAAGGTTGTGGAGCCTCCGTTGATATGCCGTTGTAAATGGCTTGATGGAAAGCAGGTGTGTAGTCGGGGAGGGTGCACAGCTGATTGCAGCAGGTGAGTGGAGGTTGAGCCGGGAGCCAGGAGTGACAGCCACCACGCCCACACAAACAACACAGACAGGGGGAAACAAACAAACAAACAAACACAAAGGAGACGGCTGGAGGAGTACAGCCACCACAGCGTTACCTAATGCAACTCCACACTACGTCTTACGGTGCTGTGTACCGGAGGGGAGAGAGAGAGGAGCGAAGGGGGGAGAGAGAGAGGAGCGAAGGGGGGAGAGAGAGGAACGAAGGGGGGGAGAGAGATGTAATACGGTTTCCTGATAAACGTTTTGTTTGATAGGCCTCAGCTGTGGAGAGTATGTGCTGCAGGGAGGTGGATGCACCTCGCACAACGCACCCAGGAACGAAAGCTAGCTCCGGTCCTTATTCCTGTTAGGGAAACTGTGGACTCGATGTCCTGACACGCTGGAGTTTGTGCAACCTGCACAAACTCAAGCTCACCATGATTACAAATGGTGAAATGAAATGTAAAATTACCGAAAAAATACCAGCTCACTAAATCACAACCGCTCAAACCAACTACAAACTACTACCGCGGATTGGGCAGAGAAGGAGTCCGAGAAAGTTGCTCCCCCATGTGACGTAATATGACGCGTTTGACGTATGACGTTAAAAAAAAGCAGTTTTTAGTAGCAGAGCTCAAAAGGGCTCCTTTCCCCTCTGAATTATTGCCCTTATGTCTTGTAAAACATATCAAATCCTGCATTAACTTTTTTAATTGTAATTTTCAGGCAAGGTTAAGCATAAATCTAATAAAAAAAAAAACCTGCAAGTTGCTCTTTAAACCCTCTAGCAACATGACAGGGGGGAGGGGCTTTGAGTTGGTCCTGTCAATCTAACAGCTGGTCATCCAGATGTTAATCTACTCATCATTTAATTACAATGTGTGCCCCTAACTCTGAGTTAGGTGTGCTTCCTTGTGTTGAATAACTGCTCATTTTAAAGGGCAACATATTTGAGTTCAAACAGGAATTTGAACCTGGAGGTCTATTTGTTTTCTATTGTAACAGGATGATGTCCAAACCTCCAACAAACCAGGCTGCAGCTTTACATGTTAGCTCCCTATCAGTATAATGGTTCCTTTTAAAGTCAAAGATCATGCTTTAAGTACATGTTGGGAGTGTGGCCTGTGTGGCGTACTATGCATATCTGATCTGATACACAAGCTATTTTTGTTAATGACAACAGGCTGCCTTGGCTTCTTCCTGGTCAAATCCCAGAGGGATCAGCTCCTCTCCTCTGTATCCACTGCTCAACTTTCAACAGACCCACTTTGACAGGGGAGGATGGGCGCTGCCTGCTGGATCCATGGATGTTGTTTGGGTGTGGCTATTAATGTGAATGGGTGGGCGGTCTCTCCATCTAAGTGTGTTTCTTAGTGTGTGTGTAGGCGTGCATGTGACATAAGGTTACTCTAACTGTGCACTACCAATATGGCATGGGAGTAAGTGCATGTAGGTTCATCTATGTGGGTGTTGAGTGGGTGTGTGGATTATAATTTGACGGGGAAGATGTATATGTGTATGTAAATATATAAATGTGTTTGAAATAAGAAGATATCCTAGAAACAGCTATAGTGCTCTTTATACATTTTTTTAGGTTTAGAAAGTAAGAGAACAAAAATTGCTTTGGCTATATGGCTGGAAATACAAAATCCACAGATGTTTTTATGAATTTAAGACCTGATCATCATCCAAAAAATGTATCCAAGATCCTCTTATTATCATATCACACTCCATACTGTATACAGTGGAGAAATCTCAGGATTGTTGAATGACATGCAGGAAAAAGACTACTTTTACTTCTGATTCTGAAATAAATGTTGCTTTCTTGTTAGTTAAACAAGATCACACTCCAGATTTAACTCTAGTATAATACAAGCCCCTAGCTTCTTATGTGATGGAATTTCAATGCTGATTTTTCCTCATTCCGGGCAGGCAGATCATATTTATGAGGTTGTGAAATTACATTTGGAGATGCAACCTCCTGCTGGTTAACAAGTCAAAAAATACATTTCTATTACCCATAAGGTTTTTGCAAAGAGTGTTGTGTGACAAAGTCGTAGGATAATGTATTGGTGCTCAGGCTATGGATGAGACTTACAAAACTTTGATGTAGTCCATCTATAGTGTATGTAAACTAGACATACACATATATAATTATTCCTATATATCAATTATTCATTATATATCATATATATCAAATATATCTGATCTGCTGTACAGTTGGTAGTGGGAGGCCTCAGGGGACAGCAAAAAAAAACTTCCGTGGTATCTTTTGTACATGCCATCTTTTTCTGTCAAAATCTTGCCTGGGCTTGAAAACCATAACTCTACACTCTACAACTAATCAGAAATCTAATCTAAAAATCAAACGTGTCCTGCTTTAATCACTACATCTCCTCATCCCAGTAATGGTCACTGATTCCTTGATTACCAGCACATGTGGCCTGGCCTATAAATAAAGGTCCCTTCTGTCTCTCCTTTTCTTCCTCCCACCAAATCTTTTATTTTCTGTTTATTTCCTTCACCACATACTTCACCACCTACTCACACATGCCACTGAAAGAGCAAGCAGCACACTTTACACACACTGCAAACACCCCCTTTCCCTTTGTGTTTACGGGTACATCTGAATCATTAAATGAAATATTTATCTTGTGTCACTATAAGGTATTCAGTCCTGTTGTGTCTTTACCTGCCAGTCATAACTGGACGTAGTTTTAAAAAAATCGTGACTGCAGGATGGTGATTTCTATTCCCAATGATACACCATTGTGTTGTTTTCCTTTTCTCTGTGTAATGAAGAGTCTTTCCTCCTACATATTTGCTGAAAGCAGTCATTTTCCATGATGCATCCCTCCCACTCTCTTTTTCTCTTAGTGTAACTCTTCCTCACAAATGCACACAAACAAAACCACACAGGCCCCCCACCATCCATCCAATCCTCCATCTTGCTTCACAAAAATGGACTGGGCCAGCTTTCTCAGCCCCCACTCCGCTTCATTGTGGTGGCTGCCCTCCTTCTTGTGAGCCTGCAGTGATCTGCTGGATATTCCCTTAATCTATGGCTCTTACATAATCTGCAGCAACATCGTTCACAGAGCCACTGGCTGTCTCCTCGTGTCACTCTGTGGTTATCAAACAGTTACAGGGCAGAATAGAGGACTGGGAGAGAGGGATGGATGGGTGATAGATACTGTTGATGGATGGATGGATAAGACATGATCGTATAGAGTGATGAGGGAATTGTATGGATGTGTGGGCATCCTTTGCTGCAGATTACGTGTGTGCATATATACGAGCCTTTGGTATATTGGTGTGAGTGTGTCCTGCAAATTATGTGTGGACCTGTGCTCGTTTTGTACTGTGAGGACAAGCGTGGCTAAAGTGGAGATAACTGGGTTTCAGTGTGCATGTTTGGACAGCACATACAAGGAAAAAGAGGATGAGAGAGGCAAAAGAGGGGTTGTCAAAAGAAGTGTGTGTGCGTAAGAGAGTGTGTGTAGAGGGTTCACATGGAGAGCACAGCAAGGGGTTGGATAAAGGGCTGCAAAAGAGGGAAATTGTTACATGCTGGTGCCGTTTTGTGTGTGTTGAGGGGGAAAAATAAAAGAGATATGGATGAGATGTAAACGAGAGTATGACTTTCTTTGGTAGGAGACAAAGGATGAACGAAGGATTGTATATAGTGTGGATTGTTTACATTGCACAGGCTGCATTTGTGACTGCAAATAAGCAAAAGTTTGAACAGGAGAAGAAAGACATATTGTAGACTTATAGCAAATCAAAAAGTGGAAAAGAAAACGAGAAAACACAATTTCCCACACCACTCTATCGAGGCAGTAGTGCAATGTTATATTATGTTTTAACCTTCACTATACTAACCAGTATAACCAATCGGCTTTAGAGCAAAAGCACTGGAAGTACACCTGTGCGCAATATATGTTATTTCATCACCAGTTTGTATTATAATAACCCATTTCTACTATTCTGTATGCTAATACAGAACATTAAAATGGAAATGGTTACATAAAGGCAAAGACTGATTCAGACAGCAGAAAAGACAAAGAGACAGCCAGGTGAAGACACAAAGAAAAGGTTAGCAAGATATAACAACTAAAAATAAATAATGCAAAGATGAAAGGCATGATAAGTGTAAAGGCACCAAATACAGATGAAAGTTACAGAAAGATTATACATTATCTAATATTTTGGGTAACACTTTGCACCCAATAGACACACACTGCCTGTGTAACCGCTCCCTATCTACTCAGAGTCAGGACTAAACAGAATAACTGACAAGTCATGCACATGATATTTGAATTTGTATACTTATTGTGACAGAGGAACGTCTTTAATCTAGTGCAGCATGACCTTGCATGATGCAACTTTCTGAAACTGTAAACAAATAAAGTAAGGTTTCAAGTCAGCCACATGCAACTCATCCACATAAATGGAACTGTTCTCTATGAATTAGCGGGGATTAACACATTCTGATAAACAAAGCTACAGTGGTTACATAACCATACCAGTGGTACGTCATTGATGTGTTACTGGTGTGTTTGTCGTCATCAAAGTGACCTAAATTAAACTCCATATACATTTTCCAAATTAGATATTTTGGGAAACCTTACATGGACAAAAAACATGTTTGACAAAGTCCAATAAGGGGAATGATTCAAATGAAGTACTGACCTTACATTCACAAACTTTCAGCAAATGGACTTCAAAGTTCTGAGGACAGTAATGTTATTTAGCACCTCAATTTGGATTTGTGAGAGAAAAGACAGAAGTGTGGTGGAGCGAGAGGTGGAGTGGTTTGATGAGGAGATGTAATGAGGCCAAGTGAAGCCCTCTTCCTGTGAGTGCAGCATTAGCTCTGAACATCATTTATCATAGCAACCCTGTGCAACTTGTAAGGTCTGTATCTGTATACAGCATCAGTAATCCCACTGCTGTGTGTAACCTACATGTCTAAGTGAAAAAAGTAACACTTTAATCGGTACAGCTCTAAGACTTGAATCATGTTTCCATCCGATCTGCCATCCTCTGACTGATGAACACATTACATGGAGCATGGATAAACTAAATATACGGTAAACCTGTACGTTCACACAGGTTTGAACTTAAAGGTCCCCTTTTATACTGTTTTTCGTCAATATATTATAGGTCTCAGATATATACAGAACATGTCTCTGAAGTGTTTTGCTCAAAACACCAAACAAATCACCCATTGTAGCATCCCATAATCCCCTCTGTTTCTGCCCTGTTTCAAAAGTGCTGATTCTCTGTCTGTTACTTTAGATGAAAATAAGGTGGCACTCCCCACGCCCCTCTGCGAGATATTTGGTTAAAAAGAACACAATGGTGCTCTAGGAGGAGATTCAGGTGAATCAACCAAGGTAACCCCCGCTCACCTTGGTTGGTTATTGGCTAATGGTTACACAAGCCAAAAAATCGTTATGACATCATAAAGTGGCCAAAATCTGATCAGCTCATTTTCTGACAGGTTTTATATAAATGGATCAGGACAAAAAGTGAGACGAATCTTTTTTCCTGAAACTTTCAGAATATCTTAACACAGAGGAGACACATGTTTATGTATTCGATTTTGCATAATAGGTTACCTTAAAGAACTGATTTTTCAAAGCATTTAAACAAAGCAAGTGTGAAACAGAGGGGTAGACTTACTGAGGAAAGATCTCCGTCAATCCCCGTGGCTGAGGTCGGTGTAGCTACTGCAGCCGCTGCCTCCTGGGCCGCCACCTTCATGGCTGCTGCCTTCCTCAACTCTCGGTTAGCTTGCAGGGTGGAGAAGTAATTCACGGCTGCAAACTCAATCAGGGCGGAGAAGACAAAGGCGAAACAAACGGCAATGAACCAATCCATGGCTGTGGCGTAAGAAACTTTAGGGAGGGAGTGTCGAGCGCTGATACTGAGCGTTGTCATGGTGAGGACAGTGGTGATACCTGGAGACAAATAGGAGATGGGAGTTAGGAATCTCACATGTTATCTCAAGTCAAAGTCAAAAGTCAAGTCAACTTTATTGTCAATCTTTCAGTCGAAATGCCATTTCCCACAATCACCAAATACAAAAATACAAATATATGTAAAAATATGTATAGAAATATGTATATCCTATATATACACAATCAACAGACACATTTATACATATGCACATATTAAGACATAAATAAAAGCACAACAATCAATATTATCTGACCATAGTACTGGGATAAATTTGTTTGTATTTAGTCATGTCATGTGTTTACTGCTATACCATAGCAGTAAGGAACCTAAAGAATTGGAATCATCAGACATCTTTGCAAATGCTTTTATTTACTTTGTCTGTAGAGAGCTAGATGATAAGATCAATACCACTCACATGTCTGTGAGAAGAGCCAGAAGGCAGTAAGCCTTGTTTTGGATAAAAACTGAAAGCACGGGGAAAAAGGCTTGCCTTTCTCTTTCCAACTTTCAAAAATATGCTTGCTTTACAAACTTCTGCAAAGTTCACAAATGAATAACTAAATGAGGTTTTCTAATCTGCACACACACTCTGAGAAGTCACCTCGCTTATCCACTGTTCGCCCACAAATAGTAACTTCAGCTTTATAGTTATTTTATGCAAATTAGTATGCTTGCTCTTTCTTGTGTAAATGCAACACTAAAGATAACAGCCTCCTGGCTCTAGCTTCAAACATAGCATACACACATCAGAAAGACATTGATATCGTAAACTCTCAGTAAATATGTACCTTTTTTAAATGGCCCAATCAAGCACTTGGGTACTTGGGTACAATTAAATCTAGTTTTTCGGGGCGGGGAGCTTTGCTGCTGGTCCCCTTGTTTAAGCCAATATTAGTATTATTCCTATGAAGAAATCTACCTTCCCGTGAAAATAAAATAAACCAAACTTTGCACAGGTTACATATTTTGCTAAACGTCCTTAACTATCAATGTGGGCTAACAGTCCAGAGGGCAATACAGCAACTGTCCCAGAATTTGAACTTTAAGATTTCATAACAAATATATTTGTCATATAGTGCATGCTAGCACTATTTCAGCAAGATGTAGTCCCATGTAAGTGAAACTGTTTAGGTGCTTTGAGCTGGCAGAGATTATCGAGTCCATCACCCTGTTTGTTTGTTTGTTTGTTTTTCTTTTGTTTTTATGCTGCCCTGTGCTTTACAGTAGCTATCATTTAGTCTTTAGTCTTCAAGTCTAATTGTTTTTATTATTTATTTATTTTTCACTTGGTGATCCATATGACCAATGCCTGGAAATGTTTATTAATGAATAACAGTGTAGAGGCTTGATTATAAGAGACCATTGCAATCAGCTTGATTTGGACAGACTGAACACACACACACACACACACACACACACACACACACACACACACACACACACACACAGGAAACAATTGTGATGTCACACTACATACTGGAATTAAATGTAAAGATGAATATCCACCAGTCAGTCTAGCTTTTGCTTTTGCTTTATTTAAATCAATAGTCAATTCCATCAGGACTTCTCACCAAAACAGTTCTATTATTTGAGCGGCAAACGGAGCAGCAGAGTTTCTTTTGAAAGATTCATTTTGACTCTCTTTGCAAAATATACTATCTGGCATTTAACATCTGTGATCTGTTTAGCATTGCAAAGACGACAGTTGCAGCACTCGTGGCTTCGATGTCTATAAGACAATAATGCTGCAGAGATGATTCAAAATTACTTCCTACCGAGATCTTAGCATGTACCGTGGTGAATCATAGATGTTGATAAATGTAATAATTAAATTGCTACAGTAAATAATGTGCAAAAATTGTTACAACATGTTGCACTGTGTTTAAATCAACTATTAATATTATTGACATTTTAAACATCCATGAACCCTACAAACAAATTGAAATTAAAAGCAGTTAATTAATCAATGTTTAATCCCACGAACAAGAAGATGTCGAAATAAATCGGCTTTTTTTTATTACGTAACACAACATATGTGTATAGCCTTCAGCTTTTTATAAAAATAGTAAAATGAAAGCATTACGTGTTATATTATTACAAATAATAATTAACTCACAATTGATTTGCCCAAGTATAACTCTGACACATAGCGGCACCAATACAAGATGGCATATAACAGAAAGGTCAGGCCATGTGACATTTCAGGCCAGCAGACTTTGCTAAAAAGTCCTCTCTCCAGACACTAATCTGTCAAGAAGCAGACTGACCCATGCCCCGCACTATCACACCAATAAGGGCATCCAAATATCTGGAAGCACTTTAGAAAAAGCGATTCAAGAAGATGACCCAGACAGAAGCCATACATAATTTGCTAATATCTGTTTATATTGCAAACTATGGATACGATAATGGAAAAACTTTTAAAGAAAACAAATAAATGCATAAATGGTTAATGTGGGAGAGTGAAAAGAACATGGTTGTCTTATGTCTTTCTTGGGATTGCACTAGACTTTCCAAGTCTGTCAAAAGTTTTTCTTAACTAACCACGGCCCAGATTGAAGTACAGACGGCAAAGATCACTTTGAGCACAGCCTCAAAGTATAAAACAGAAAGAAAAAAACACTGTATACTCCGAGGCCATTCATAAATACTCTTGATTACATAATAATATATAAAAATATCTGTGGCAGAGGCTATTTTGTTAGTGTCAGACAAAACACACTACCACAAATAGATATAGAGTGTAATGTCGCCTATAAAAAACACTGGAAAGGGATTTCCTCTGACTTACACAGACTCCAACCTTATTAAGTCATATAAAGATGCTGACAATGAACATCTCTTTTAATGGCCCATTTACAAAGTACATATCTAATTCACTTTCATCAAGCTAAAGCAAGCAGGGAAAAGGGGCCATTGAACACTCCCTTCCGTGCTTTTACCAAATGTGCAGTGTAGTTGTGCACATTTCATTAGCAGCACAGGGAATTATGGGGGATTTAATGCACTTAATAATGTCTCAATGGCATTTTCTACACAACACTTTTGCAGTGAAAGCTAAGAGCTCTGGAGTGCAACTTCCTCCTATAGCCAGCCAGCATTGACTGTCAATAGCTCAAGCACAAGTTAAATGATTGCAAAGGGGAGGAGGGACATGGGAAGAAAGCCTGTCAGGGTAGGAGGGAGAGGATAGAGAAAGAAATAAAGAAAAAGTGTAGGAGGGAGGGGGATGATGTATAAAGACAGGATAGAAATGAAGTGCTTGGGGCATTTATGTGCTTTTATATGAAAAAAGCAAGGTACAAATTAGGCCACACTCAATTAAGTCTGTGAGACTTGTGCTCAAGGGACTTTGTGCTCTTAGAGAGGTTGTTGACAATCCGGCACAGAACATACTATGACTTAATGTACTCTCAGAGTGGAGCACATCCACATAGCATTTCATATCCTCTTCTTTACTTCCTCTCTTAAACCTCACATCGACAGCATTTATTTAACTTAATAATCGCTTTGTTTAACATATATTTGACTGTGACTCCAAGAGCTCTTAATTTAGTAAACAGACTTTGAGTTTGAAGATATAGCGTGACCTTTTTCTTTCAGTAAAGAATACCCAACATATATAATTTCTTCTATACAACTTATTCTACCCAGCATGCCGTGGGTCTGCCCAGAGCTCTTTTTTAACAGCATATAATCCAGAGAATGAGCATTTATTTTATCCTTTTTTATAGTGAGTGAAATGGAAACAGCAGGACGATTGAGGTTAATGAGTTACCACAGATGTGCTTTCCGCATGGGGCCTCGACTTCCACACTAACACTAATGATTTGGATCTATTCTGAATAAGTGCGCAGGCTCGTGGGAGAGCTGGCTTTCTTCCAAAGACAGGCACAAACTACACAACCGTGATCTACAACGGCCAAAAGTGTTAGTCTGCTCAGCAACAGCTTGTTGGAAATGAGAGTAAGGGGAAATTGAATTCAAAAGAAGATGACCTTCTTCTAGTGATTTTTCTCTTTGCTTTGTCTCTGTCTTTGTGTCCCTCTCATTCCTCCCGGTATTACTTTCTCTGTCTCTCTTCAGTGTCTCTTACCCTCTCTGCTCCTGAGGCTAGAGCTTGGTGGCAACTGTAGCGTAATGTAATGTGACCAAGCGGAACCTGTGAGTGCTCGGAAAAGGGTTGAGTAAAAATCCTCCCTCTCTCGTCCATTGCGTGGCACATTTTAAAAAGGACATTTAATAGAGATAGAGCTAACGGAGAAAGGTTAAAACATACTGTGGTGACTGTGTATATGTTTGTTCTCTTTAGGAAGGTTTTATTTTTGAAGGGCCACTCTGTGCAGTACAAACTAATCAGAGCACAGTAAATATGGAAAAGTACACTTGCTTAAAGTTTGCAGAGCGAGACTCCATCTGGGGTCAAGCAGTGGGTGGTGGGTCAATACATTCCCATTTGAGTTTTAGATACTTGAAGAAAATTAAGTTGACTTTTGAGAACTGAAAACTTAACATAAAGGCTTGCAACATTTAAAGATAAGACTCAATACCACAACCTGAATTATTTCAAACGGTTTTTACAAGTCATAGTACATTTCTTGCCAGCAAAAATAAAAATGCTCTTGAATCTTCCAAATGATTCCTTGCCAGCAGGAAAGCAATATAGGCATTTCATCTTTTTTGTCCCTTTTCCCCTTGAAATGTACATCAGATTTTATTCAGAATATTAATTTTAAAGGAAACTTACCAAACACAGTCCGAGCTGGAACTGATTCCTTATTAATCCAGAAAGACACTTGGGCCAGGATGACAGTCATAATACAGGGAATGTAAGTCTGAATCAGGAAGAATCCCATTTTCCTTTGCAGGTGGAAGTGGACTGTCATGATGACATATTCACCTGAGAGAGAAAACAGCAAAGATGTTTTTGATTTTGTTGGCATATCAGTAACTCATAGACATAGACACCCATCTTTTTAGGTTACATTAGAAAACAAGTATTTAAGTAATGTACAATGCAAAATATTAATCCAGTGAAAACTTAAAGAAAGTATGTATGTAAAAAAATGACCTTACACCAATTTAAGAATCCTCCTCACCTGTGTTGGACTTTAGCCTCTCGCTTGACACTGTCTGGCCGATGAGGTCGTACTGGAGCAGACTGGAGGATTCCTCGGGCACTTCCACAGAGGACTGAGGGCCCTTCTTCCAAGTGTACACAATCTCGCTGATGGGGTAAGCATCTAGACAGGGCAATGAAGAACTTTGTTAAAACATAGACATTAACCATTATATAAAGTTATTCTTATTAAATAGTTTAGGACACAAAGTGACAAAACTATTTTTTGCCTCCTAGTTTCTGGCTTTCAAAACATTCCTGATTGTTTGTATTCTCAAAAATAATAAATAAAATAAGCATATAAATGAATAAACCTGAAAAAAATAACTTCCATATACGAAATGCCTGACTAAAATACTGAAACATTACTCCTTGAGCCAATAAAAGCAGCAACGAGTTGTGTTTTTGCTGATTGACTTGTTTTAGATCACCAAATGTAACGGATAGAAATCTTGAATACATGCTGTCAGACAGTGAGTAACTCAGTGACAGAGGGATCCTTTGCGAGTGACACCATATGTCATTCCAGTGAGGTTTAAAAAAAAAACTCACAACTCCCAAACTTGAGCGGGCAGGCATGGCCATCCATCGGGAAGTTCATCAGACGCATGGGACACTCTGCATTTATAGTTAATCTGTCAGAATAGAGAAGAGTTGAAAGAAGTGTTTGATTTATATTTGATACAGTGTTACTTGCCAAGTAATGATCACTGTTTTAAGATGGATCCAGTCATTATGCTGCAGTATTTGATTTGAAGTGGGTGTATGAATTCTGCCCTATTAAAAGGTCATAAAACTTTAACTGTACATCTCCCGAAAGTAACGAATGACACAATGGACTTAATAAAGTCCTCGTAATTAATTATTCAGTGTTTTGAAGTAAATTTGACCCACTTAAATAATCGAATTCTTTCAACAAAAAAAAAAATATTTGTGCCATCAGTAACTCAACAGGGATTTTTTGTTTATGCTACATCAGAACAAAGCTGGAGTCATGTTTGTTTGTGATTGCTTTCCAGGCCTGTTTTCATAATCAGATGGCACATATCTTGTTTTTTGGAATGGCGCTCTTAATTTATTTTCATGTCTGTGCATATTCTTGGATGCTTGTTTGTTTGATTAGCTTTCAAGGTCTGTGCTCTATTCCGGTCTTGGCTTGGTTTGGAGCTCACTGTCCAGCACTGTTACCTCATGGTGTAGAGGATAGTTCCGTTCTGCATGATGCGAAACAGCTTGTTGGGGGTGGTCATGTTGTGAGAGATGGACCTCTTGCCATTCCGGAAAAAAGTGTCCGGCGTCCAGATCTTGCTGACCATCAGGTTGTTGAGCCGCATGATCTCAATGGGGCCCTCAAATTTCAGCCGTTCGTCGATCCATGACTGACGGAAGAACACGTCCATGGTGTATTCCTGGATGGAGGTTGGAGTGTGGGTTAAGGATTTATTTACTACCAATCATTCTGCTGATGCTGTTCTGCTCCTGCCACTACTATCTCCACTACACCCGGAGAGGATGGCAGATGGTTTTGTGAGCAATGGGTTTTGTTGGACCTGCTGGATGCAGTACTGGCAATGTAGTCAGTTGTTGTTGTTTTTTCATTTCTGGGCTATTCTACTATTGCTGCCAGCCACTACTAATCAAATTGAAAACACAGATTTGCACTTATTTATACATTTTACAATCAAGACATTAATCTTTCGTTGATTCTTTAAAGCAAGTTTAAATTTGATTTGTAGTCTTGGACATAGAGAAATGTTCTCTTAAGATAACACTTAAATATGTTTCTTTATCATGTATATTAAATTCCTTTGAAATATTTAGCAACGCAACAGATAATAAGACATGAAATGATTAACTTAATGGTGCCTTTATTGGATTTTCTATGGACAAAGGATAGGATGCTTTTAGTTCAAAACGTTGGCCTTGCTGCCCTGAATAGCCTCTTATATGCATCTCTATAGAACTGCAACCAACATATCACATGGCAAATCAAGGGGGCTTTATATGCAGTGAAAGCCTAAAGCTTGAAAAGTGTAGAGCAAAACTGACATACAGCGCTTAGCCTATCCCATGACAGAAGTAGCTAACCTATCCCGTCCCAACATCAGCCACATCTCTCTCTCTCTCTCTCCCGCTCTCAGGCGGGGGGATTGTCAAACAGATTAAAATCCTAAGCTACACTAATGACATCCTGCCCAAATGCTGTAATAATCAAGGCTAGGCTAGCTGAGCCATGATGAGATGCTATATGCTGAGAGTTACCGGGAAAAATGTACATATTCTTTTTTGTGTTCTTACATGGACATGGTCTTTGTTGTGTATGACAGCCATTGCATTGGCCTGTGCACCCTTTATCTGTTTGTTTCAGCCGTAGTTAGTTTACATACCATCTCAACATCTGAAACCGGTCCAAAGCTGGTGACAAAAATGTCAGTTTTGACCTCTGTGACTGGACCTACAACAAAAGGATAAGTAGTTGCTTTGAAACAGTCAAAAAAAAAAACTTTAGATTAGACATTTTCAAGTTTTTATACACGCAGTATAAAGCAGTACAAAATAAAGCTATATTAACTGTGTAGCTATGCATAAAGCAACATTGTATGTGAAACTTAAAAATAACATGGAAATGGTTCTAAATTAAGTGCCAAACTCAGTTTCCAGTTGTTAGGTGACTATTTTTGTACTTGTTTTAAAGTTATATAAATGAAAATGAATTGCAATTTTTAACCACTACAGTACAGCAGCTAAATACAAACGAGGCACCTAACTACTGCAGTATAACTTTATATTTTGAGAAACGGAACTTCGATTGAATATTTGTTGAGGAAATATCGTATGAAATACAATATCACACGGTCATTAGCATACCTCCAAATCCGGGTCGCAGCCTGTTGTCATAGCCATCCAGTAATCTATCCAATATGCGCGTGATGTTATCCAAATAAATATTGGTATCAGCGGGCTTATTTCCCCAGACACTGCTCACACTGTAACTAAAGTACATATGCAGTTATGAAAGATAATTACAACAAATAATAAAACAGTTGAAAATACAGAGTTTCTCAAATGCACATGTATCCACAGTCTTTGGTTCCCGTGCGTAAAAGTCCGAACATGCAGAGAAAAGAGTTGCCATACTCACCAAGACAGAAATAAGCAAGTTAAAAGGAAAGCCATGCCTCGCAAACAGCCCACAACTAGAAATCCCTGGTCAACTTTTAAAATCAGCATCTTCCATCATTTAAAATCATGATTAAACGCGGGTCAGGTCTTCTTTTAGTTGTGAACCGTGCGAGGATATCGCGCCAGTCCAGCACGACTTTCCCTCTAGTGCGGTTGCGCCCGCCTCAGAATCGTTCAGTTGGAAAAACCTGAAGAGTTTTTAAGAGAGTGAAGAGGAGGAACGAGGGGGGCATTTACATTAACGGAACAATGCATTTTACAAGACATACACTGTTCTTAAGTGAAACTTAGATATCCAGAAAATGTTTCTGGTTGGTGGAGATAATGACGGATACTGTGCCTGTGATTAAGGAGATTGTGGAGAAAATTGCGATGGAGAGAAAAAGAGAGGGAGGGAGGGAGGGAGGGAGGGAGAAGTAGAGGAAGAGAGCATGCATACATATATTACTATCATATCAATGAACAGTTTACCCAGTGACCTTTTCAATGCAGTATCATTTTTAAATATAATTTTGCCACTGCCTTCTCAGCTTTTGTAACTACTGTGCGTATGTGCATTTGTGTGTTTGCTTGTGTGTGTGTGTGTGTGTGTGTGTGTGTGTGGTGTGTGTGTGTGTGTGTTGTGGGTGTGTTTGTGTGTGTGTGTGTGGGTGTGTGGGTGTGTGTGTGTGTGTGTGTGTGTGTGTATGTGTGTCTGTGTGTGTGTGTGTGTGTGTGGTGTGTGTGTGTGTGTGTGTGTGTGTGTGTGTGTGTGTGTGTCCAAGTGTCCAAGTGTCCAAGGCAGGGCTTGGTTGGCCATGCAGAGAAAGAAAATGGCTAGATATAAAGCATGATGAACTGTGATTCATATAGTGGTTGAGTAGAGTAGGTGGTAGATACATTTAGTGCAACTACATACTCACAATACGTAAGTATGTCTGCTTCAATGCAACTCTGACGTGAGTTTATTCCTGTTACAAAAACACAATTTGTCATATTTGGTTGTGCTCAGTAAAGTTGAGTTTTCAGTGGCACATCCAGCACTGTGCAGACCCATCATCTGGCCAAGTGCAGAAGTTGAAGTTGTCACATTTTTACAGTTTAAAATTGCCCCAGTGGTACATTCAATGTATTGATTTTTAGATCTTAGGGTTGGTGAAAAACTGAGTTTTGTGCTGTGTGGGAGGAATCTTTTGACTACACTACATTACATGCTAATTATAACCCTTGCACTGAACATAACTGATCTAAAACTAATAAACCATTTAAATTAAATAATAAAAAATGCCTTCAATAGAAAAAAAGATCCAATGTTTTATTGTGTTCCAATGCCTTCCCTGCGTTGTGTCTCCATTCATCAATGAGCTAGAATAAATAATTTGAGCACAGCATTACTTTTTTATCATGAGTGGTATAATAGTCATGTTATCAATAATTCATGTGAGCAGAGAAACATATAGGATATTCTTCTGACAGCATTAACATGTGGAGTCTGATTACGTAACATAATCCTTCAACTCTGGATTCTTTGTGCTCAAAACACAAGTTATATAATAAACTCAAAATGTGATTTAATCATATGCACACAACAATGGATCACTCTCAGATCAAGCACATCCAGTGTTAGCCTTTTTAAAGATTAGACATTACTGATGGAATGATCTTTTTTTTTACGGAAAACCTCTGGTGAGTACGGGTAGATTTAGCTTTTATACTCATATTAAAGCTAGAAGGCTCAGTAGGATTTCAAGTTTACATTAGGTTACTGGAATTAGCGTTTCCGTACATTACATATAAGCAGAGAGTGTACATGTTTTTCCAGAGAAGTCGCAGTGAAACAGCTTCATGTGGTGCAAGAGGTTGTTTGGTATGGTCGGTTGTTCAGGGAATAATATGTACCCTTGCTGGGTGTATTGGGGCTAACCCGAAAACCTTTAGTTGTATTTTTCCTTGTATCCTCTGCAACCCATCATCTAAACATAGAAGAAGCAAGGCGCAAGAGAACCGGTAGTCATATGTATTCATACTGGAGAAGTAACAGTTGTAGTTGCAATTGAGAATGAATCTTGTATGATTTGTGACCAAGTTGCATTTCAGTTACTCTGTTGGCTTGCTGGTAGAAAAAGTAATCTGACCCTAATGCCTTGATCAACTTGATCTTATCCGTGAGGTCAGCTCATCTGACCAACCACAGCGCACTGCCCATGAAAGGCTTTCTGACCTGATTCATTCTGCTGCCACTAGATGAGGTTGTGGATGAGCCTGGACAAGAGTGAACTTATTCTTTGCTTCATTCGTGCAAATTTGCTTAGCATGCTATGCAGTGGCTTCTAACATCACAAGCTAGCAGAGACCCATGTGTATAGTGTACACACACACACCCACGTGACACGGACAAGAGTCATTGCTCTTTAATCCACCTCTATTGCTAGCATCTTTACAAATCATGTGGATACACCCAAGTGGTCATTTATAATCTCTGTTTTTCAGGCATGCCACATATAACAATTGCATTCTGTGTTCACAAATAATTAGCACATGCATACAGTAGAAACTAAAAGGGTTCTGCAACCAAGCAATATTCTTTAGATTAGAGATGATTGACATGGCCTCAATCAACTTTCGTATATAAGTGCACTCTCATGTATTTGTGCGGTGATTATTTCCCTTACTATGCAGGCTCGATGGCTGGTTGATGGTCTGACTGGCCGGCTAAATGGCCGGTTGATAGAAGGGTGTACTGAGACACTATATGCATCTCGTAAATGGCCGGAAGACTGACTGACTTAGAGACAGCTATTAAAATGTAATGCCTGTCTTCCTGACTGGATCACTGTCTTCCTGGACACGAAGTCTTGAGGCAAGTGTGCTCTGTCAGGCACCCAGCCAGAAACATAAGTGCTTCAGAGTAGAGAAGCAGATGGTTGGACTGGATAAATTAGGAGCGGTATAAATGCAGTTCATTATATGAAACAGATATTAATCCTCCTAACTGAAAGTCAGTATAGCTTATAATAAGCCCAGGTGAATCATTTGACAATCATCATTTGATAGCAAGCCTCTCTGACATCTCATTCTCTAATCCGTAGGGCCAAAATTATACCTCTCAGTAATTGGTCATTAGTTTTTAAAGTGTGTGTCAAGTGAACAGTGTTCAATAGTACAAGGTGCTTTATGTAATAGAAAATATTTCCACAAAATATAATCACTGATTCATGCATTAAAATTAGGTGTGAATTAAGATGAAAAAGGCACAGTGATTATGATGGATTGCAATTAGGTATGCTTCATTCCTTGAGAACAATACACCTCATTTGCCAGGGTGGGTAGCAATTCAATTATGTCAGTTTAGGGAATACAATTACTTCGGCAAGATAAGGAGAAATACTTCCAAATCCAACGTGTTTTGAAGGAGAACAGAAAAGCCTTCAGTAGGAGTTTGTTAATTAGTTCATTATTCTACAAAATAGGATTTAATTAAACATGTCATATATGTACTCTGTGTTTGATTCCCCATAACACGCTGTGTGGTGCAGAGCTTGCATATTATTGAAAGTAACTTTTCAAAACTTGCTGACCTTTTTAAAGGAAGAAGAGCTCTCACATGGCAACACTTGAAAGGTTTTTTGGCGAAGCTGTTTGTTCAGTGCTCGTTATTCAAGTCCTTCAAATGTTGTACAAATGGATGACAAGGGAAGAACTCTTTTGCTAAAGATCTGAATATTTTCAATGCCTCATTGTACTTTCAGCAATACGGACAATTCAAACATCCAACTTATCATTATTATAACACCGAAGTACTACACACAATGACAGTTAAAGGTCACTACTGAGGTACTAGTACTTTGTGGCGCACAGTACCTCTTACACGCTATGGCACTTCATTGCTTGTTATTACCCAAAACAGTGCATTGTCTAAACTAATTTCTGGCCACACCACACACAGTGCTTCTATAAATAAGCAATGGCTCCCACGTGAGATGGATCCACTGTACTTCATGAGCCTCACCATGTGGTATCTATGGTAACCACTTACAGTAGAAGAAGCTCAGCATGGGTGGCGAAATGTGGTGTGTGGGGAGTATTTCTAGACTATTGAGAACTAAATGTGTTCACAAGAAAGGAAAGGTGAAGAATTTCTGGTCATTGCTTCTAAAATTGAATTGAATGAGGGTTAAGGGTTAGGACTTGATTTGGGGTTATTTTTGGGGTCATGGTTAGGTAGTGGTTGAAAGTCAGGGGGTTAGAAAATAAATGATCATGTTTGAGATTCCCACTTAAATGTATAGGTTATGTTTTGTAGATGATAGGAGGGTTGGTAAGTGGTCGTATAATTTGCAGTTTGTGTTTGCGGCTTCTGCTTCAGTGAACACCTTTTAATTCAGTGGTTTGAAAACTTTTGGACTCACTTTGGCTATAGCCTGCATCCCTCCCCCATAGCCACACATCCACATCAGCTTAAAAAAAACCTCAGACATGATGTGCTGCACCACCTCCAGTGGATTCGACGCTGGGATTTATTTTTTTCACTGCAGTTTCCATGGCGACCAAACCATATCATAGAAAGATAAAATAAATGTTGATTTTGAGAAAATAGTTGTCTTCACTGCCTCGAATGAACTTTCAACTGAGTGCAGCCAAAATACTCCCAATGAACAGCTGCCAACAGCCCGCAGTTCAGAGAGAGAAATAAATGCAGCAATAAAACACAGAAATTCAATTCATGAACTTAATTGCCACAGGCTTTCTATTTGCTATCGAAATGTAAATGTTATGCATATGATAATTGATCTTTTCTCAAAATGGCAGACTTTCAGCACAACACTTGGGGCACATCTTTCTGTAAATGCAATAGTTTATGCTGTATATATATATATTTATATATAACTTAAGCAAATAAAAAAATTAATGGATATGAAAAAACTGTATATATAAAACACATATTTGACCATTTCTATGGTAACTGATTCTTGTAACTGCAAGAAAATGTAAGAAAACTTTGTTTATACTGCCTCAGCTGACCTGTAAACATCAGACAAAAAAGGTATGAACAAGAATTGGCAGAGAAACTTAAGCAGCATTAAACTCAGCCAACAGCCCCCAATGAATTAAACAAAGACGGTAAAACGCAAGTTTTAAACATACATTGTGTAGGTCACCTTTTATACTTGCAACCTTTCAATATATATTTATACTGGTTGTAAAAACAGTTTTATGAATTAGAAACATTTTTGTAAGTAAATATTACATTTCCATTTTGTTAAGGATGAGAAGTTCTTTTAAACTATTAATATTTTTGTCTTAACACTGTTGCCTTTTTTCAAAAACATTAACTGCAATCACATCAATACAAACTGTGCAGCCAGTAACTTAGTCTGGTCTTCACTTTAACAAAGAACATTTGATGTATCTATGTGTTATAAAATAATGATTGATGACTGAATCCCTGCCATCAAAATGGCACATCCCTTTATAATTTCTAAAATCAAGACAGTTGTATAAATAGAAAACTATTTCCATATGAAAATCTCTGCAAATGTTTACACACTAAACAATAAACCACCATAGCATGCAACAGAGAAGCCAAACATCTTCTGAGATAAATGTTTTTTTCTATTATAACTTGTATTTTTATGACAAACATACAAATAATTTAGTTGAGGCTTCTTTCTTTGCTGTGCATATCATATTCCTTCTTCCGCAGATGTAAGAATAGAGATTTAGTATTCAGTCGCTATGGTTACCAGTGGTAGCTATGGACAAATAATCAATGTCAAGTTAAAGTCAGCCAGCCTGCAGAGATTGTTCTGGCAACTTTGCAAAACTGTGTTTTCAAACTGATTTGATCCGATTAATATTGACCTGGTCAAAGCAGCTTGTTTTCTGTCAAAGTTTCAATACACCGACCTAAATAAATGAAGGGATTGGAACTTTAAGTAGTTATTTCTGAAGAAAAGAATCCATAACTAGTCCCTAAATCTAATTTTAAACCTATATCTAATTGGGTTTTAACTAGGGTTGGAGATAAATGTACAAACATGGGTAACTTTTATACATGCAGCCTTTCAATATATGTTTTTACTGGTTGTATTCACTTCATAATGGGGCTGGTAAGACAGCAGGAAAGAAAATATTATTAACATTGAGTTTTTCTTAATGTCCAGTGAATAGTTTGAGAATATATCTCAGTTTGGTCCTATCTACATAAATGTTCTCCTTTATTTGAATAGCTTATATGCCATGTTGAATTTATAGCCCGACTTTCAGTGTCATGTGATGGCCTTACTGTGTCACAGTAGCTCTTGATCTTTGTAATCTGCAGGTGGCATGGTGAAACGGCGACACTAGAGGCCAACTGCTGTGTTGCCATCCTGTGTCATCATCTAAACCATCACTTCTGACGCCAAGACACCAAATGAGGGGCTTTTGGCAGAGGTACTCAAATAATCCTATGCTTCCCTCCTTCCATCACGCCCTCCATCTTTCCAACCATTCCAACTGTGGCTAAAGCTGACACTCACCCTGGACAGCTGTCAGCAGTTCTGGCAGTGTTAACCAACGTCTGTCAGGAGCAGAGTGAAATAGGAGTGAGAGAGAGAGATGAAGAGAGAGGCAAGGAATCAGCCAACTATCTTCTGTTTTGGTGGGTACTAGTCGGGGAAGGACACCACAACCTTGAGAAGGTAGCAGGTGTCGCCTCCTCTGGTAGAGGGAGGGTAATGAGGCATAAATGTTGGCTGATGGACTTCGTTTGTCCTGCTTATCTTCAGGTCGAAACCACTACATGACATTTTGCAAGGGACAGGTGAAGGTCTTGGCCAACAACAGCCCCCAGGGTGTGTTTGAAACCCCTGCAGTTCAGGACACATCAAGGGGCATTTTGAGTCTATGTCGATGGGCTCTTTTGCCAATAGGTTAAGGTGAATATGGATGGATCGATCATAAACATTGTAGGTAGTATTGTGGCCCACCGTTTTGTGGGGTTTGGTGACAAGGTCATAATAATTGCCAGTTAGAGTGAGATTCTCACAGCCTGGATGCAGGAAAAAGTCTGAAGCCAATTATTTCAGTTTCAATTGTAAGAAAAAAGATTCTGAAACTTGCCGTCTTTCAAGTTAGATTTTTGTTGGCGTCTTTGTGCAAAGATGCGATAGTCATGTAATTAACGTGTCCACTTGCAAAACAGTGAATTCTGCCCGAGAATGAATGGCTTAATTTACACATGATTCAAAGATACAGCTCTTCCTGGTAATATATAGATACTTTTAAGGTGGTGGTGCATGTGTGAAAGAGGCCTAGGGTTATTACATCAGCTGCCAAAAGTTATGGCTCGAAATGCAACAAAAGAAATTGGTCACCTAGGTGACAATCAGACAGGTTGTAAACAGGCTGGATAGAATAGACAGTTACTGTTTTACTTTGCGGTGACCAACTCACTGCATATTACTTTGTCTTTTTTCCAAATCAAGTCAGTCAACTTCTGTTTAGGAGAAAACCGTTGAGAAATCAGAAGAGTCACAACTCTCTTATATTAGCCCGACCCCCAGTTGAGAACAACTGGTTTTGCTTATCTGGCTAAACTCTCAGCTTGTTTATTGCCCAATATAACCCATTTTAGAAATGTCACAACATCCTGAGATTTCAGAATAGCAATAACTTCATTGATTATTATGTTATGAACAATATAACTTACTAAACCAAACATGCATTAAACTATAGTTGTCGTTCGACTACAATTTTGAGATACCCATACTCTCATATACTGTACTTGCTTTTTAGGCTACTTTATGCTTATATGCTATATCGTTGGAAAATATATTGCTTTGTAATCAACTGCATATATATATACAAATCCCAACCAGACCAATCGCTAAAATTGCAAAAGAGAAACACAGTCTATATTACCTCCAATACTACATTACTGTAGGTATGTGGTTAATTGTATTTCCTGTCCTGGAAAAGATGCCTTAACAGAAGAATATAAATAATGAAGACCAGTCATTTCCTAGCTGCTTTAATTACACTACACTTTTCTTGTTTTATTTTCTGAATATATTTTGTCTCTCAAAGACTTAAATCTTCCTCTTGTCAATAATGAAAAGGCTATCATTTAAATCTTCCATAAGCCTCTAATAGAGCCCTCCTGCTGTGTTAAGTAGCGCTAATCAGCAATGTCAATGCTGTAATTGCGACACCTAAAAGAGAAATACAGAGAGGTGTTTTAATTAAAGAGAAAGGCACAGTGCAAACGCTCATTATGGCTGGCAAATTGAGTTTGATTATACTATATATTAAGATTATTACTTACATTAAACATTAAATGCATCTTCATTAGTTTTAAGCCAAATAGAATGGTAAATGCATGCACACATACCTGCATAATTATTGTATCTTTACACTGTTGAAGGCCGTATAAAAGGCACAGCTATGAGAGTAAGTGGGTGAAAATGATGCTTCCTTATTTTGGCCATGTGCTTTGGCATATTGCCCCTCCATCTCTGTGGGGTTGGATGGATATCAGACAGACGATCCAAGGGAAGTGTTACCTGCTGAGAACAGACCAGGTGCAAACTCCACAGTAAGACCACGAGCTGTAGAGGTGTATTAAGCACTGCGTAGTAATCCATTCTCTTCTCTTACCTTCCTCCCTCTGGATATGGTCGAATTGTGTAAATAAATAAAAGATGATTGCTTTGACTCTATTAGTTCGCAAATATTTGGTGAGGTTTATTACAGCTTTAGCAAGATTTAATTGAGGAGAAATTCATTAATTAGTCATGTGCTGGGAAGATATTGAATATTAGCCTCACAACTTAACATGGATAAACTTCACATCATAATAAATATTAATCTGATAAGTGTTTTCCCTTTTTTTTCTTTTATATATATATATAATCAAATAACATAAATATAATCAAAACACGTAAATCCTTGAGCAACAAAATCATAGAAAATGCCTCAATGCTTGATTAGAATCCTTAGAAAAGCCTTATTTGTTCTTAAAATGTTTGAAAATGATGTGCTATGTGTGTCTTTGTTCTTCTATTACTCACAATGTATGTACAAAATTATTTCCAGTTTTACAATGTTTGGACTGCGGAAAGACTGGTCCATCAAAGGTAAACCCTGACAGTGTGTGTATGTGTTTATGTGTATTTATGTGTGAAAATCAAGAGCTTATGAAATCAACGGTTATGCCCAACTAATCACTCTGTGACATTTTAAGCCAATATTTGAGGGTTTTTGTCATGTTGGTTATTTATTGCAACAAAACAGTCAATGTTATGGCAGATAATGGACTGAGATGTGTTATCTGTGTACTCAGGCAAAGAGTACTCACTCTCCCTCACTAGCACACACACAGAAACACACACCAAACACACATAGTGCAGGAGAGACATCAAAAGTGTCTTCTCTTCACATGCTCATTTTGCTCATCTTGCCATGAAAAACCCATTTACTTACATAAAACTAACCCAAAAACCTTTTGTACCCGATGTTGTGGACATCCTTTTGTATTCATCAGCACACAACCACCTAAAAATGCATGGTCTTTTATTAAGGCACTCAGAAAAGTCGGTCACTATACTCTCTCTTAGTGCAAAAATAAAAACAGACATGGATAGAGATAAAAGAGGTGACCTAGGGCTCTTTTTGGAATGTTTAAACAATTCAGTAAATCAGGCATTAAAAACCACATGGCAGATTAGAGTACTTCTTTGCTTGCCTCAGTACTGAACATCCACCTACTGACATTGAAGGGTTACAATAAAAAAAAATTGTATTCACAATATTGTGATAGGCGAAGTGCCTATGGTTCCACCATCTGTTCGCCCTCTGATGAATTTTAGTGAGCTCTCAAATGCATGCTAAAAGAGGTCACGTTTGTAATGCCTTAATGGATGTTCATAATGACCTTCAAAGGCATCAAAACCAAACTTTGTACATCACATATGTTGTCTTGCTTTCCATGACAGTCACTAAAATGTGTCCATTCATATTGTTTGTAACGTAATTGGGAATTCTAGGGCCAGCCTGCTTCAGGAAAAGATATAGCAAATGTCAAGAGTGCTATTCATGGTGGAATACACTATAATTCTTGCTATTCCTCCCAGAGGCTAACCAGGTAGAGCCACAGCACAATACTAACTCTGATTTACAACTTTCCTCTGTCTGCACATTATATGAAGGTTGCGTTGTCTATACAGAGAGTTTAGTTTTTAAATCCCATGCTTGCAACATCATGGCTGTGTATAGAAGAGATATCTTATTGTTCAGTCAAGAGGCATGGCAACTTAAAATGTGTGTCATATGAACTAATTTGAACAGTTACCAAATAAAGAACGGTTTATTGTTAACAAGACATCGGCAACAAAAATGATATTACTTACCCATTTTGGTTTGTAATTAGCTAATTAATTTATAATAAATACTCAAGTTCTCAAATAACTCACACAAAAATAATCTACATAGGCGGGACATTCTGACGATGCAACACACATACTAATGGGATGCAATATATAATAAATACATTCACATATACTGTATTATTGGATTATTTGACATACATGACCACCAAAAAAGTGAATCCTAAACCCAAAATGCAGATGCCAAATCATCTTTTTCAAAAAATCTAATCTCGACCACTGTAGATATATTTCCAATTTGTGCAATGGGCCTGAAAATAGAATATTGATTATAACCCAATTAATTCTGAGTTTTGTTTAACATTTGAATTCTTCACATTTTACAGCTCCCCCTTCAGGTCAAATGTGTTGCAATATTCTATTTGATTTTGTATGTAAAACACAGACAATTATTTTTGTAAATAAGTAGAATCAAATGATTGACAGTCATTATTTTTTCCTGTGCTTTTACAGTTGAGTACATTTTACATCTTCCTGATAGGATCACTTCTGTCCCCCTCCTCTCGCAGGAGCCGCTGTAGGACTCCTACACAGGGCTCACTGCTCCAGCATCCGCCTCTGGATTCCCAGCATATCCATGACGATTCGTGTCCGAGTTTACATAGGGGCGTGCCTGGCACAACATGAGGCCCCACGCAAAGTTATATGATGAGGCCCTCTGTTTCGTGAGCGTCGACGGGGGGTGGGGGGGGGGGGGGTGCTAGTGGAGCCTCGCAGCGGCGAAACCGTGCCGCGCCACACTAATTGCGCCGCATAAGCGCATAGGTGCGCCGCATTTTCGGCTCAGTTGAGGCACCCTCCGCAAGTTGAGGCCCCACGCAGTCTGCATGATCGGCCTGTAGGGAGGGACGGCCCTGGTGGCGCACGTCCTGCTCACCAGTGCGTGGAGCCACACGCGTGCATGGCTGCGAGATGTGCTGAGTGCAGGCTTCAGTGCTTAGTTCATGCATCCCGCTTCCAACCCCGAGGCACTGCATTGGCACCGCGTCGCTCAGAGTATTAAGCCACGCTTCTCGTTTTCTTCAGAGGCCCGAGTGCTTGGAAATCGATGCGTGAGCAACTGTTGGTGGAGGGATACATTTCTAGCACGGAAACCCCCTTTTGTATGGAGAGAAAAGCAATAGAGAGAGAGGCGAGCACATTCAGCACACTGGACAGAGTCAGAGAGAGGCGGAATTCACACATTGTAGCACCATGGACAGAGTCACTAACTCATAGTGAGGTTTTTTTTGTTAGTTTTTTTCTGTTTATGGAAGGAGAGAGCA
Organism: Dissostichus eleginoides; assembly: GCA_031216635.1. Taxonomy (NCBI): domain Eukaryota; kingdom Metazoa; phylum Chordata; class Actinopteri; order Perciformes; family Nototheniidae; genus Dissostichus; species Dissostichus eleginoides. Next base: position 17,267,546 of record CM062279.1, on the reverse strand, counting down.
AACTGTGAATATGTTCTGTTCCCTCCGCTCCCCCGTGGGACTCGCTTGACAGTAGCCTACTTAGAAAAACTACAAGAACAGCTTAACTCCCTTGTTCGGCATCATACCACACGTGCATGTTCACACCCACGCACGGAGGGTGTTGTCACTGACTATTAGTATTTTCCAAAGAACACATGATAAATGCAGATGTAAAGCCTAATAATAGGCACTACGGCCTGTATCAGCCTCATTTCTGTGTCATGTTTGCATTCCACCTTATATATGGAAGGAAACATTTAGCTTGAAAACGCATTGATTTTTTAAACTAAAGTTAAGTTGAATTATTCTGGTGTCTGTCTGCTCAGCGCTCAAATAATTATACATGTAGGCTACACTTAAATATATCAAATACATATTTCAGAAGGGAACCCCCGGGCAGCTCTGGTGGAACAGCTGGGTTAAGTGCCTTGCTCAGGGACAGCTAGATGACTTGGCAGACGGGCGTCTAAAGAGCGAACGGAGAGAGACAACCCCACCCACATTTCCATTTCGCCCCCGTGAATTCGAACCACCAACTTTCCGGTGACTGTCACTGCTTCTTAGACCGCCACATCGTTTGTAAAGAAACCAGGGAGACCCCCATGTGCCCCTGAGTAACTTGTATTCTTGGTTCTCCTTTAAATTTCCTCCGTGGCTGGGTACTACATCTGCCACTACCACCGGCAGCAGCAGCGCTGCTTCTTGATGTTGTGGTCGGGAATACGCATGCGCCCAGCATTGGAATTACTGCACTGGCAAGAATAAGTTGGACCTCGTCTGTCTTCACTAAAAGAAAAATAGACAAAACAAAACCATGGCAGTGTTCAGAATAAGAAGAATTAGGTTTTGTTGCGTCTGGTTGTTCCCTATCCTATTGACCGTGATGTGCGCTCAAAGGTAAGTGAGAGGGTCGGAGGATTCTCCACTCGTTTTTTTCTAAGTGTGCTTGTGTTACAGACGGCATGGTATATACTTGGACACTTTAAGGTCTAAGAATGTCTCGCTTATCAACCTGCTGTGCACCTTTTCTCTCTCTTTTCTTCCATAGTGCCGGTGCCAATGAACCTAGCAATATGTCTGTGGTTAAAGAAACAGTGGATAGACTGTTGAAAGGTTATGATATACGATTGAGGCCAGATTTTGGAGGTAAATTAACTCGTATTATCTCCAACTCTATTCGAGTTTGCGCCTTGTCAGCCCGTATAATAGCAGTGTTTAACTAGCCACTGTAATTACGGATAACTCTATTATCTCTGCAATTTCAGAAAATAAAGAGACATTTCTTATCAACTCCTACCAGAGTCTATGATATTATATTATACGATAAATGGAAAATGTGACAAAACAACCCAGAGTAGCGACATAGCCTAATAGAAAAAACACACGAGTGGCGTTGAAGGGTGGACGATAAAATAGGCTACACCAGCTCATGTATTTGAATGAAAATCACTCCATTAAAAAGGTGGCTGTCAACTCCCAGTGCACCCCTGTAGGAATTGTAAACACATTTGTCCAACCTTGTTTACATTCGTGTTTCAACCCAGGTGTTAACTGCGACGGAAGCATGTTTAAGGCTAGGTATTGAATGTCAACAACTTTTAGCTGAATTTCCCACACTTCCGCCGCAGCTCAGCACGTCTTATTTTACCCGAAATGAACACTATAAACTATTATCCGGCTGACAACAGCTAAACTCACAATTGTTAATCTGTGTTTTCATCACGTAGATATTGTTTGATCGTGAGAGACATGTCAGTGTAGCATACAGGCTGGACCTGATGTACAATATCTCTGTTGCTTACTGTTGTTTTGATCTGTCCTAGGTCCTCCCGTTGGAGTGGGAATGAATATAGACATAGCCAGCATAGACATGGTGTCAGAAGTCAATATGGTAAGTAGTGCATTATATGATCACCTTCACTATGACAATGTGGGACTCTTCTGGACTAATGATCCCTGCTAAGCATAAACCTAGTAGGGGAATACCCAAACAAACCACTGGGGAAACCCCCTCTTAATGCAGGTCTGTGTAAATGTGTATTTTCGCCCCATCACTAGCATCTAACATGTGGGCTTGAAAACTTGAAGGCAATGGTCGATTTGTTTTGGGTTGATGGCATGGATTCAGCCTTTCTGGGGTTTTGAAATAAATTGACTGACATAGGTGATCGCTTTTTGTTGATTGTATATGCTGATTGCTGCTCAATTCGCTGAGCATGCACAAAGCCAGGCATCACTGACTCCATAAAATCCATTATTTGGGGGAATACAAATTCAATCCACCACCACTATTTTATAGGGAAAGTTATAGTATAAGCCCATTCTCAACCATTGCAGTTATTAACACTTAAACATATTGCTTGATAATATATATTTTTTGTATTTTACGTTATAATGGCTGGTTTATAATGCTAAAAAAGAAATTGTGACAGTGTAGGAATTTGAGAGCTGGGGATATTAGAAGTGGAGATTAAGTTTTGCTTCATACAATTGCACCTCCTAGTGATGAGATGTTAGAACTGCACTTTAGTTAACAGAAACTCAAGGCTGCATTTTATCATCATGGAAGGTCACTTTTGACACACATAATACAGTTGACAAGGTGAGCAAAAATTGATATTTATGAAATAATATGCATGAGATGTTGATATGTTGACATTTTATTTCGGACTTCCTGTGGTTGACCTCTACTGTTTTAATTTACAACTTTTTTACATTTTGCACATTTATGTCCTGCTGTTGCAGTTGTTTTGGTGTAACTAGCTGTGAAATGAGTCATGTTGTGATCTCAGGGAATGGTTGGACGCTGGTATATTTTTGGCAGCAGCACCCAAAGGCTGTTGCTCATGTTATCTTTGTGCTCTTGTAAACTATGATGATGTGTAGAGATGAGATGAGAGAACAGATGATGCCATTTCTATTTGCATGTATTTACCCAGAAGACCAGCACAACGTTAGGGCATATAGATGCACACACGAGCACACATACACACAATGCAGGTCTGCAGAGTCCTCCACAGTGGCCTTGAATCTTTAATTAAGGCATGTTTTCCCTGTGTAACCGATGCAAGAGCTTGAAAGCTGCCTAACGTTGTGTTTATGAATGTGACGGAGTGCCTGCAAGCACAGTATGCATTTTGTTAGTGTGGACACAGGATGCATTTCCAGGATTTAAATAGCAAAGTATTATATAATATGCTATTTGTATCCACGTCCTCATCAGCTAATGCATAAAAGACAGTTTCATACAATTGATATATAGCTTTTTCTATAGATGTTGTTATGATTTATACAGGCAACAAATACATTTAGTTTTTAGGTTATTTATTGTTTTCGATAGCATTTGGCAAAGAAAAACATTTCAAAAGACACTGAGGAAAGAGGTAAAAAAAAATAAACTTGTCGTACAACTGAGCCAACATGACAGTCCAAAGTTGGTTGTGCCTTGTTTATTGTTTTGTCTACTGCTATCATCTTCTTAGGGCTACTACTTCCAGAGAAGAACTTAGTGAAGAGTATATCCTTTATTACTCCTACCCAGAAGTGCGTCAGGGCTTATATTCAAACACCCACACACATTGCCAAACAAAAAAATCCTACTCTCTATCCCAACACAAAGCCGGGTGCTGCAGAGCGTCTTTGATCATCCCATTTCTTTTTCAGCTCTCGCCCACTAAACACCATCTAATGTGAAAGGGGGGTCATTACCACCTGACCCATTGGAACCTCATCAATAGAAGAGGCCACATGTGTGCGTAATGGTTTCAGGATCTTTGATCTGCTCCCCTTCCTATAAATGTAACCACTTTTCAGGATAGCAGCTGGTGTAGAAGCACTTTCTTTTCTTCCATTTCCTCTCCCCCATCTGGCTCTCTGTCTGCCACTTATTTTGGTGCCGGGATAAACCACCCTGCGTACTTTCTTTAGAAAGCAGATGAGAAACAGGGTTGAGGATAATGGAGAGATATATGTCACTGAAGGATGTATCCAACAGTGTCCTATTAGCCATTATGGCACAGCAGGACTCTTTGGTGTGTATTAACAATATATTCTTCTTTGACCGACGCTGCTCTCTGCTAAAGGCCTTGCATTAAAAGTGGAGACATGAATGTGTGATAACAAAGTGCATATATTTGATTTTTCCAGAGGGGCCATTAAAATAAGGACCTGCATAGTGGTTTGTCTTAGACCATCTGTTTTACTTTGTTACCAATGTCACAGAGCAGAAACTCATTTAGAAACAACACAGGCCTCTAGCTCGCTTTAGATGAGTCACCAGACTAAGTATGCAAGCCTTCAAGCGTGAGTGGCCTGGAGGACGTGAAGTCCTCTCCAGTATCTGTCATGTAAGCAGTTCTTATGTTGTTCAAATTCACAACCTAGACTTAAGCATGTAGGGCCTTGTTCCAAAACCCCTTCATAACATTTCCTAGTTAAAGATGAGCCTCTGCAACAATGTAGCAACCAGTGACTTTTTATGTTCTAAGGCTAAAAATATGCACCAATAGCTGGCATGAGTGAGTCATATACATTGTCTAAAAACTACATTACATGTCACTTAGGCCCGGAGCCAGAGATGTAATGAGGACGCTCCGGCTGGTGTTCATTACATCCCCCTGAAAGGTCACTGGTTCCTGGGTGTCAGGGCCAAAGTCCCAAGCCTTCGAGGAAGAAAAGGGATCGGATATGACTGTGTAAGACCTCGGAGTCAAACTTTTCACCTCTATATGTATGTGACAGAGAGATAGAGAGCTCCCTGACATTAACAAGTCACCATGTGGAGAGCCAGAAGCATTGCTGGTGTTGGAGAGAAGGTCATGTACCTAGTGCTACTGAGGGTTCATTCTGCATGACTCAGAGCTGGACATACAGAGATGGACACTCACACTGAATACCAATGTCATGTTAAACATTCAACCCAAGGCAAGTGGCATAGCGTGCCTTCATTTATCCATCAGGCAAAGGAAAATTGGAATATATGTACAGGAGGCATGTAGACGGATTGCATGATTCTTCTATTTCCCTTCTTTCCAGAAATTCTCTTTTGTGCACTTTCTGCACTGCCATTTACTCTTCAATATTTGCCTTTGGTTGAGCTCCTGAGCACTTGAATCCTAAGCCAACCGTTTTGACAGAGGAAGAAATACTCCTGTCCGAGGATGAACTAAAGTTATTATCCTCCTCCAAAAGGCAGAAATACCATATTGATGCACATAAAGGTCGAGAGGGGCTTATTGATTGTTGGAAAAAAAAACTGTGAAACTCAGAGCCCCTCGATTTCTCTACCCACTTATTTCCACACTTTAGCAGAACATTTGGTGTGTCTGCTATAAAAGCATAGAATCACACTGATAACTACGCCTATACTATATATCACAAACATTTTTACATTGTAATGGATGTTGGCTGGAAGGCGAGGGCTTCCTATTTGATCATACAAGGAAAGGAACATTTGGAAGCACTTATGTAGGATTGCGTAATATCTCATCCCAACCTGAGAGCTTCGAAATGATATTAAGTCTGCATTGTGTTTAGATCTATTTCACAGGAGCCTTCAAAAGTCTATTGCTGAGGTGGGCAGGATTCTAAATCGATGAGCAGTAGCCATTACCCAAACAAGTACAATTGGTATGATTTAAATAGATTTCCACAGCACCATTTTAAACATTTATTGCCCAGTTAATAACGAAAACACTTAGGGAAACTTCCCCTTAATCAACTCAATGTAATGGTACCAATTGTTAAATGGATGATGACATTATTAATTTTAAAGGCACATTATTGTCTCTTTCATGGCACAAAAACTTTTTTATCAGACAAGGTTTCACCAAAAGTATGCACTAAAGGTTGATCACTGCAGTCTTTGTCGGTACTGAAATTATCTCTAACTCCTGCTCCATGATGGTTGCATGGTAACTAATGAAAGTGTGGAGGCAACGTGTGAAGATTCACACACTGAGACGCATTCTAATTATGGGAGAAATAAATCAATCCAAGTCTTGTCCTATGGCATAACGATCTGAATAACTATTAAAAATATCTTCACGCAATATCTGAATCTGGCAACCGTATAATGATAGGTATTGACCTTAGTTACTAGATGTAAACATGTTTGATAAAGCATGAAATAGATAAGTACAGTTTAAGAGGCTATTGTTATCCACAGAGCTGTACACAGTTGGTTTTGGTATCGTGGAGCACTTAGAAATATACAACTTTCAATGATACTATTCCAATTTTGAGTAATTACAGTCCTCACAACTGCTACATTAAAAGATTAAGTTACTGAAGTCCTTTGGAGGGACTGCTGCAGTGTCTCCTTTATAGGAACTGTCTATATAAAGCCTGCTACCATGCTGGACAGACATGAACATACTTGTACACTTAGAATGTCTCTAGTGAGGATGTACACTTACTCTCTGTCTCTCATGTACAGTACGCACGCATCCTCAGTCCTGATCCCTCGCTATTCTCAAGTCATGCTTCCTTATAAACTGGTATGTTAACGTAGCCTCAAGGAAAGTAGCTTCTCGAATTACGTAATACCCAGAGCAAAGACAAAGTCAGCCACGGTTCAGCAAGGATTTGACTTGATGATCTAATGGAGAGAGCTGGAGCAAACATAATGTAAAAGGATAGCCAGGCTCTAATGATAACAGTATTGATTCATTTTCACTGCTTAGGATAGATGGTTCATCGATGTCACTTAAAAGACAACCTAGACTTATCACCAAGCTCCTGTTCCTGTTTTGGCCCCTTGTGGGCAGCGGAACAACCTGAAAACACAATTTATTATCACCTACAAGGACAATATGGCAAATGTGTTGGCAAACTGTGCCCTAATACACATTCATCAGGCACAAAGCAACATTAGCATTCATCTGGAGTCTTTTTTTTGACACCCAATTGATTCAAATCCAATATTTACTCCTTTAGCCTTGTTTGGGAATTCATCAAGAGCTTTTGGCTGCTTCTGCACTGCTGGAAACAGGGATAGAGAGAGGTGAGGAACCAAACAAAAACAATAATCTGAAAAATGCTTAAATTCCATGTTAGCTAAGGGATAGTGAAGAGTTGGATGATAATTATTGTTTTTTTCATAATTATAAACAACCCCTTCTTCATTACATGTTGCTGTTTGACATATTGCTAAGATAAAACATTTGATTATTACAGCTTTAATACTGTATTTAATCAATCTACTCTGAATGCATTTAATTTAGCAAGTCCCTTCTGGCCTCTTTTGTATTCTCTTTAGATCATTTGAATGTAACCTTTTAGACAACGAAGACCCCCCAATTATATAGTTATTTCTGAACAACATACAGTAGTATATTTGGAAGGCTATGGTGGGAACCTGTTTTTTTTCCTTCTGTTTCCTAAACTAATTGAAAGCTTCCAATGTGTGTCATTCCCTTAACAACTCACTCCCTAATGCAAAGATGTTTACTGATGCAGGATCTTTAACTCCCATCTGCCTTGAAGGTCAGCAAAACTAATATAATGTCTGATACACCACCTATTGACCGATGCCATTAGTTTTTATAGGGAACATTGTGTCTGTCTCTGTTATTTACAAGGCAGTGTTGCTCTGCGCCTCTGAGGTGGCAAAAATGTTTTCAGCCCACGCACTGTTTCACTTTCTGTTTCAATTTTTACACCACTTTATTTAAGTAGCCTCTTTCCTTCCTAAAGAGATTTGCAAAAACTTTTTTAAAAAAAAAGAACATGAGACATACACAGCGGCTGCATACATTAAATCAGAATACCAAAAAGCTAGCTTGTAGGGGAAAGTCACGAGGGATGTTGGAAGGAGTGAATGAGGATTGACTGAATTGTGTGAGTGGAGTGCTGGAACAACCCATTCCCACACTTGCATTATTCATGCTGGTAGGTTTAGATAGATTTAGATTTGTCTCCCTATAGAGTTTTAGTAATCCATTTAGATTACATTGTGTGCCACTTGAATGCCGTTAAAGCATAGACATTAAGTGGGTTGTTTGTATACTGGAATGAGGTTTTTTATGTCACTAGTGACAATACATAACATATGGGTAGGTGTTTACTCATCAGCAGAACCAATTAACTCAATTTAAATGATGGTGAAAGTGGTGCCTGTGTTGCTGTGATGATGTCGGTGATCATGATGATACCAACATGAAGGAAGGGAGATGTTTTTACATGCTTTTATAAAGAGAATCAGCAAAATAAAGATAGATATAAAACTGCAGCGCTAAAGTTGCTTATAGTCCACTGTCATAAGTCAGTGAGAGGAGATCTATCTCTGCCACTGGGAGTTCATGTAACAACATTTATTTCTCTGTTTTGGCCAATTTGGCTTTTTGTTATTTTACTGCTGGGACTTGGATGTCAGTTTAACATATAAACATGTGAGTACAATAATTGGAAACTGCATACTCAAGTTGTTTTTACTCAATCAATAAATGGGCTAACAGTTGGAAACAAAGTCAATTAGATATGTCAAACAAATCCTACATATTGAAAGTGAAAGGCAGGCAAATGTACACATTTAAACAGATAAGACAACATAGAAATCCTGGCAGAGGCAAACTGTGAGTTATCCTCTATATGCTGGGGTTAAGTACAGATGATGTTCAACTGGGTGAGCAGGTGGCTTACAAAAGAGTTGTGCAGGACTTGGAAAACTCAGGAGCAACAGCTGTTGGGCGTCTGACGAATGGCACATCTGAAAGAGGTCAGAAGAAAACATGGCATAGTGAGGAGGAACAAGAGGCAGAGGAGGGAGGAGAAGTAGATGGAGCAACTGTCGGCGTGACAAGATTACCTCAGGTTTTTGCACAGTCAAAATCTCATAAGCTGTGTACAAAGATGTCTGGGAAAATGGTGACTGAAGTGCTAGGCAGCCAGTCTTATTGTTCTCACTGCAGATATCTCTTAAATGTCATCAGTAGTCTGCACAACAGGTTTCTGCAGTTTGCCAAAAATGCGGCTTTTCACTAGGTGAATTATTTTTAAATGTACTTTATGTTTCAGCACAGTGAATAGCCTTTTAACACTCTCTTTGTTCTATGTTAATTTCCCTGGATCGGGTTCGCTTTTACAACACATTATTTATCTATCCACGTTTAGTTATTTATTATCTTCTGACTTTTTTAGTGACACAAGCAGGGCAACATTTCTTATGAATCCAGTGACTGGTTATTTACAGGTTGATTGATGGTTTGCCAGAAAATGTGATGCATATCTTCATGTTCATTTCACAAATTTAGTAAACATGGTAAACATGACCTACTAGTTGTTACTGTCAGTGCACTTCCAACCCCACTTCACCTATTATAAACGTATACAGCCGCTAGCATGGATACATTTTTCCAAATATTTAGATAATTTCCTGAAATGAGGAACACAACATAGAATGTAAAGATGGAAAACAGCAGTTATACTATTACCCTCTCTTGGCGGGTATTTCATTGCAAACCTTTCTGTATAACCTTTAAAGCTCACTCCATTAAGCCATATTAAGGACCCTGTGGCATCGTGTTGTGGTATGGGTCAATTTGGATATCTTTTGAACATTACACACAAAATCTTAGTTTGATAAATTATGTGACATACACCAATCACAGCGCACACACACACACACACACACACACACACACACACACACACACACACAACTAACAAAGATGTACTACTTAAGTCATTATTACTTGTACAGACACTACTTATTGTACAATTAATAAACCAGCTCTAAATGTCAGGAGAAGGAAGGTGTGTAATCAATTCCCCCAGGTCAAACAAGCCTGCTAGTAAGGCATCTGATTCACTGTTGTCTGTGACAGTGAATGATGGGATGGATGTTCAGCTACCAGGCATGCAGCTGTAGGTCTAACTGTTAAACAGTAGCCTCTTGTTTTTCTTGGCGGTAGGCAGAGCGTGTGAAATTGACAGCATATTGCCATTGTTGCCGTTGGTTCCTTGCAGGGTAATAAGTTTCACACCTGTCCTTTGTCAAGAGGATGTTACCATCTTCAGCTTCTCATCCCTCATCCGTCTGTTCTCTCTCTCTCAATTATGCTGTGCCTTTCCTGTTTGATAATGACACAAGGCTGGTGCCCTGCTGCAGTGGGATAACACAGAGTTGCAAATCGAAGTGGGTAAATCGGCTGGCCCTACCGATCCAGGAGGCATCGCATCTCCCTGTCACTAGCCCCACTGCTCTATTAGTATTAGTTTTCTTGCCTCTTCCATCGTTTTTCTTTTTACCAAAACCCTTATCTTTTCTGTACTTAACCAAATCGTTTTGTTGCCTAAACAAAGTTTTATCCTGGGAAGACAAGAGTTCATTTTGAAAATACTATATTCAATTAATGAGTGGAAATTGAAATGTGTTGCTGGAAATATGTAATATGTAAGAGAATGCATGGTAAATGAAGAATTTGAAGAATCAAACTATTTGTACAGATCTTGTATGAACCATCGTAGGAGGATAGGTTGATATTACATCTGTAAGCTATTTTTCTTTTTATGTAAGAAATAATTATAACAATATTGTTAACTAACTAACAGTGCTGCCTTGAGTGTAAGCAACTACTGTGTTGTGTTGTGGGGATAACACTCATCATTGTGTGGGATCTATTTTTAGATTGTTAATCAAGGGAACATGTTCAGATTGACACACTCAGTATGATATCCCATGAAGTGTGAGTAGAGGGAGATCGCTTCATTTTGGCTCATCCACCGGAAGTAACCCAATAGAGGTCGAAATCACGTGTGTGAGAGTGCATGCAGGTTTGTGTATTTTCTTACATTGTAGTTTGTTCTTAACTCCATTTGGTTCCCGGAGGTTCCCTCAATTCCTTAATCTCATGATAATGAGACAATATCTGAGGTTATATTTGTAGTCTCATAAGGGCTATTAACAAGAATATTGTCTGTTTACTCCATTTGTTCTCGGCTAAGAGAGTTCTACTCGGTTGCCTTTGACTCTCTGTGATGATTTGAATTGATAAATGCTACCTTTTCAGACAGGCTAATAATAAGATCTGGTATGCTGCACTGAGAGTTTTTATCAAATCACAGTTTAATTCACATGCAGTCACGAACAGCATAAGCATTTGTCAATGACAACACTGTTTTGGTTGAAAGGTGCAACTTTATAGAATGACTTGCCTACGAAATAAAATGTAATACTTAGGAATTTCCAGTTTTACCTTCTACATGTTGCGAGAAGTTTCAAACGTATCCACACTGGAGAGCAATTTCGAAAAGCTGGAAATTGATAATCCCAGTGTAGATAAAAAGACAAAACAAAGAGAAAATGTTAAATGTTGTAACATCTTTGTGTTCGGATTGTCTAAGATGAGTGATTTTTATAGTTATATTGAATGGGTTTCTTTCTTTCAATCTAAATAGGTTTACTCACGTGGTAGTTCTGTCATCTTTTGTCATCAAAGCTTTGTAATTGGTCCTGCTGGTCACTGTGTTTGGGCTCATGTCCGGCACTTTCACACAGATTTCACAGTGCGTTGAAACTGCCACTTGTCAATCGAACATAAGACTACATTCTGCTTTACCACAGCTTGCCAAAGAACAAGAAGTTAAAAATGGCCAAACAGGACAGACAGCAGGTGTGGATTGGTTTTCACAGCAGCTGAACATGACACTGAAAGCTGATAATGGGATAGTGTGGAGAGGGATAATGCAGAAGCTGTTCGTGTTGCTCTTCGTGTTCTTAGGGATATGGTTGCACTTGTCTTCGTTCTGGCATCTTCTTTACATTTTATTATATGTTGGTGATAAAACAAGCTGAATTTTAAATGTAAATTTATTGTAGTGTTATCAGAAAATCTGACAGTAACAAATCATTGTCTATACAGCCTTGTATAGGGTGTTAGTTTACAGCTGCCTAGTATTTCTCTCTGTGTTTTGATTCCTTGACTGTAGGGAAAATGAAGCAAAGAGCAATAATGCATCTTTCTGTCCAGCTAGTAGAGAGTCTTAAATCTACATATTTGCTAAAGACAAAGGCCGATGAGATGAGAATGGTCTTTTGTTGTTTTTATAAATGAATTATTCAACCTTATATTGTCAGCTGTAAGCATGAATTCAGGAAAAGAAAGATGAAAAGAAAGAAACCTGGATCGGAGGTTAGCCACGCAGGTACCTGTTTAAAATGCATACATTATTGTGAATTTATCTATTTCGGAATATGCATCTCCCACTCATGGAGATTGAGTGGGAGAAATATATGTTCATCTTTTTCGTACGTGTTTATGTAGTTATATTCTCTGCACTGATGCTCTTAGGATTTTTCAAATGTGTTCTACATGTTGGTTGCTTTTCAGTATAAGTGTTTTATTGCTTGGTAAGTAGTGGGAGTGCCGGGAAGGAAGTAGGAGGAAGTAGTTCACTATTATGCTTTATCACCCTCTCTTCTTAGGCGGAGTTGCAAGTACTCTTTATATTCATATACGCAACAATGCAGGGCACTCTGTTGTGTAAAGGGATTCTGATTCTGATTCATAAATGTAAAAATTGAAAGGTCAGTTAAGGTGACATGAGGAGAGGAACGAATCTCTGGAAAACCAAATAACATTGTGAGGATTCGTGTTGACCACAATGCATCTGCAGGGTGGTGTGAGATGCACTCTCATTCCAGAGTACTACAGGATTTAAACCCTTTTGATGATCACATTAGGTTAATATAAACTATGATTATTCATTGTTGCATGTTTAAAACCCAATTTCGATTACATACTTCATTGTTTTTTTAACATGCAAAGTCCATAAACTAGGACAAGGGCTGATGTATTGAAATTAACATGTTTTTAATGTTGTATGTACCTGTACATTCAGATAGAGAGAGGTGAACTCAATTTCATTACGGAATCAAAAGAACTGGAAATAGACATTTGAAAAAATCAGTAAATGTCAAATGTCCGAGGTGCTCTGGTTATTCGGTAGATCTCCATGTTAACTTTTTTCATTATTACTTTCATTAGAAAAAGTCAAACTTCCAGAGTAGTTTTTTTCCATGGTATATTTGACCCATTTTTGCTTCTCAGTACCTTTAACTCAAGTCCTAAAAGCTCTATAAGATGTCCCAGTAGATTTCAATGAAGCCATAATCTTTTTTAGCCATCTATTTCTACAGTTATTTAAATAAGAGTAGATTTTTACTGATGTTAGTGGGGCCTTAAGATAGCTGCAAGAACTTTAACACTCACGCATCTGCAGGCTCCGTCTTAGCTAAAGAGCATGACCATCAATGGACCTAAAAGAATGTCCACTATTGGCTTACTGGTCTATTATTAAATATCTATACTCAGAGTTCAACCATTTGATGAGCACGCAAGTGTACACACACATGCACACGCACATACACAGACACACTTTCTGAAGCTGACACCTTCTTAAAGCACCCCTGCGTCTCTTGTAGTTCAGTCCAACTGTGAGGAGATATTGCTTCTTCAAGGGTGTCCTTGCTCAAGGAGAAACTGTATACAGGCCATCAAACCCAAACCAACACAACTCTGTTCTTGGACAAATAAAAAAGACTCAGAGACAGGCATAAAGTGCATTTGTTCAGATTTAGGTTGATAACCAGTGTTCTCCACTAACTCAGGCTCTATACTCGTCATCGATCCACAGATCTGTAAATTGCATTATCTCATTGTTGACAATGTGTAGATGTGGTGTGTGCTTCTTGGTACTCCCTTTGAATAGCAATCAGTTTGTTCCTCAGTTCTCCAGAACTCCATAATGCATGAGATGTGGGACTACTCTAGGGGATCAGCGTATGCGTATGTGCGTTGTGTATGTAGGGTACTGAAAGGACAGCTGTCTAAAGCTTTAGCAGTGCCAAAAAGGCAGAAATGTGTGTTAGTTTGTAATCAGACAGCTAAACTTCATTACCTGCACAATGACTTTCACACACACAATGAACAATGTATGTGACTCCATGCCCCCCACATCCACACACATAATCTTTTCAAGCAGTTGGAGCAGTAAGTGGGACAAATGACGTGCACAGAGCCAAGTTTTCTTCCATCTCTTTGGCCAGCTAACCTCCCGCTAGTTTGAATGACAGCTGAGAGTGAAACCTCCATCAACTTCCCCCCCTATCTTCCAGGCAAATTCAAAATCCACCCTCATAATTTGCGTCCTGCTCTGCCCTCTCTCTTCTCTTCCCCATCACCCCTCGCCACCAACCGCCCCTCTCTCTGAATTGCCACTCCACTCGACTCCTCTCCGGGGACACAAAAGTGCCTGCAGATGCTCCAATCGACTCTACAGTAATAAATTGTATGTAGTCAGTTAAGCTGCACGACTGCCAGCTGGCAAGGCTGCGAACCTCTGCTTTGGGAGAGAGCTTGGGAAAAAGAAAGGTTCGTCCAAATTGGATTCACCTTCAGCAGTGAGCTCACTTGAAAGCGATGTCCAGGCCAGAGTAAATGATAAGGGGAGTATTGAAGGAAAACAAGGATTTATAGCCTACAGAGAAAGAAGGATAAGAGACACTTATTTGCTAGAAAGAGCAAAAGAGAGAGGAGCAGTGTGACGGAAACAGGGGTTGGATAACGTAAACAGGAGTCTGGTCATTGTTGCAATTTGTCATAGTTTACACAAAAAAAACACGAAGAGTCTAGGAGCTTTGGTCAGACTTATGTCGTCATATAAATTAAAACATATCCTTCATGGTACTTTGGTTATAGACATTTCCTTGTTCTATATTTTCATTAGAGCCGTCAGTCTGCCTTTTCAGTTAAAACATTATTCATTCTGGGGTAAACAGACCAAGTGAAACCCCTGCTGCAGTCCTGTATGCTTTCCTGTTGAAAGTTTACTACATGCAGCGCACAAGCTGTTCCAGATACAGAGCTGAATACTAAGGACTCCATACACAGATCTCCGGAGAGTGGGGAATATATGTCACACAGCTCTGAGGGGATAGGCATGTTTATTATTAGACCTCTTTGGAAATGCTGTGCCCTATGCCAGGTTCCTCATACCCTGGCGCTGAGGGCATGCCGACTGTGTGAGACAGGAAATTGAAAGCCACTTGTTGTTGGAGGGCTTTTTGGAGGAACTGAAGAAGGCGGATGATAGAGTGTGGTATGGAAGTATGGCCGAGTGGTGGAGGGATCACATTTCCTCCCCACTAAAGGTATTACAAAGAGAGTAGGAGAGCAGATTGGGAGACAGACACAGAGAGGATAGAGGAGGCAGGCTGCTTTAGGATTCAGTGCCACTCTTCAAGGTCAGTGCACTATAGAAATAATTTAAAGCAACATACCTCTTTAAAAAAAAATCTTTATCACATGAAAATTACATGATGTAACAAAACCTGCCAAAACAGTCAATTGCCAATCAATGATGTAATTGCTTGGTCGTCCTTTTACCTGATTGCAAAGTGAGCCAATTTTGGAAATGAAGTCTGCCAAGTTTTATGTCGGTGAGCTTTGAGGTGGATATATTCAAATCTGAATCCTTCATGGGGCTTTTCAAAACCCATAAAGCACCTCAGAGGCTGGTCCAACACCTGTCTTGTTCTCTAGACGGCTCCCTCGGCTGTGTCTGTTTAGCGGTAATGATCTAAGCCATTCACACTCACCACCAATGTGTTCTCGCTCCACTTTTTTAAGCAAATAAATGCAACAGGAGCCCCCATTTGAGATTTAGATGGAGGGGAATATATGAGAGAGAGGGAAGCTATAGGGAGATATAGATGGAAGGAGATTCATGTAAAGAAATGAGGGGAAAATGGGAGAAGAAATAGAAGAAAATAACATGAAAGAGAGAAAAAAGGGAATGGATGGGGCAGATGAGAGAAGGGATGAAAGGGGGGAGAGGGGAAGTAGCAGAGGGAGGTCATTGCTGGTGCTGAAATCAGAGACTGGAAGTGAAGAGCTGTGAGAATAAAAGCAATTTGCATCACTGCTCCACTGAGCTTTCCAGTGCCTTTCATTTACCCCCCTCTGAACCCCCCCCCCCCCTCGCAGCAAACGCCCCACACCATTCCACAGCTCTCAAATGGAAAACTGGCTTCAAGGGTAGTGAGAAGAAAGAGATATATTTAACCAGTACTCACTATTTAGACATCCGCATTCCTTTATCTGTTTTCTTCTCACTGTAGAGCTAGGCTTCCATTATCATTCCTCCATCCTCATCATTCTTCTATCACACCGCATCACTCCCAAACTTTTCTCAAGCTTTGTTATCCTGCTTTTATCATTCTTTCTCTCTTCTTCTCCTCCACCTTGTCATACATTTCATACTCCAACCTTTTGTCGGTTTCCTCCGAAGGAAAATAGACAAAAAAACATATTTAGTTGTTTGTTAAAATGTCCAATGTGACTTTGTTGTGGATTACAGGACCTCTAGTGGCCAATATGAATCCTTTTTTCTGATATCCACATTTTTTTATTCTGATTGCTGCTGATCTATTTGGAAAATAAACAACATCTCAAAGTTAGATTTTTCTCTAGTTCTCTAATATGTTGAAGGTTATAACTGAATGCCCTACATAGAGACCAAGACAGCTATAGATTGTTCATAATCAAGACCAATTTATGGTGCAGAAGAGTCAACCAAAAAAAACTGATGATTACTCACTAACACTTTTGGCATTCATGAGTCTCCATGACAGTCAAATCATATCAGACTCAAACTGTCATATCCATGAAATACCAATATGACATTTTACACAATGATGCTGCCTGAAGGGCTGACTGACCAAGCATATACTGTATATATAGCATTGTCTGAAATCTGTCTGAGAAAACTGCCCACACAGAGACTTTGGCTGTAAGATGTGCACTTACAGTAACTTGTTACTTTTGGAAAACATCTTCTGGATGACATCTTCTGGATGGCACTATAGTGGGTGTAGGCAGGGCCTTGTCACAGATGATGTGTTTAATTAAGAAACACAGAGCTCCAAGGAGGGACATCATTCCTTTGTGCCACACCGATTATGTGATCACCCTTTGTCCCCTTAAGTTCCAGTTTACCCATTCACATAATTTATACTTGATAAATCTAACTGTTGCTGGCCATTGCTGCATGGCAAGCGGAAATGTACAACTCACCAGCTCAGTTTGTCCCTGCTATTTGTTTAGGCTATAAGCCCAACAGAACAGTGCTAGACAGCCTGAGAGAGGGTTTATTCGTTTTTTCTATTTCTGTTCCACAATCTGAAAATGTACGATTCTCCAACCAATTTAAAAAACAATAACAGGCTCACATTCGACCCAAACTGCTTTCATATCAGGAGTGACCCTGGTCATTATGACTAATTGAGGCTTTTCAGCCGTTTTTGGCTTGGGGTAAGATGACTCAAGACTCCGATTTTCAATATGTGTTAGCAAATAATTGAAGGCCGTTCCATTTGCCTCTCACTCATTTAGATGGCTAAAAGTTAATGCAGAGTGGTGATGACAGTGCATTTCTCAGATTACACTGTACGCTGGTAGGTCAAGTGAGCGGAGTCAACAGACCAATGGAGGCGTCAGATTTTTGATGATGATGTAGCTGTTGTACACATGTGCTGAGCATTAGTATTAACTTGATTTATATGGGTGTTTTACAGAAATAATTACCCTTTTTTGTTGAATGTTTGGATTGTCTTTTCAGAGCTGTATTGTAATTTTTTTATAATAGGTTGTTATTTTCATTTCTCCTAACTATTATTTTGACATAAAAGGCTTTAGAACAGAAAATAACGGGATTAGCAGTTATGAACAAAATGGATCACTGACAGTCGATTTATTTATTGACTGACTCAATCTGTAAGAAATGTATTAAACATTAGTCTTCGAAATGAGGACACATTAAGTAGTAGGAGGCGTGCTGTGGAACTGAGTCTTGGTTATTAGTTTTAATGGATCCTCGCATTCTGTAGTGGCTTCGAGTGAGAGAAAAGAAAGATCATGTTGTATTGTCCTTTCCTTGGCAGCACAGCAAGTTCCGCTCCCATAAATCTAACATCATTCTTCCTGCATCACTTTTTGCTCCTTTTCCTTTTTACTCCCTCTCTCTCCAATATAGTTTATGTACTGATGCTCATTATGACTGCTGTTATGACAGCCTCCCTTAGATGTACACAGCCGTTGTAGTTATTCTGGTGATTTACAACCTCCTCCTCCCACAGAGAGACAGAGAGAGAGTGGCACACTATACCGTAGCTGTCTCTGACAATAGCTTTATGTTCACATTAAACTAGCCACAGTGGCACCTCCACAGAGGCTGCCCAACAAAGCAAACCACAACTCCCACAAGTAGATAGGCCTCCAATAACAGGCTCTCAAGGATGACAATGGAAATATCCACTCTTTGATAATCAGCCGCCCGTCATACAGCACCTTCTTATTCCTTCATGGCTGTCACTTTATTTTTTTTATCTCACAGCTACCTAAGATTCTAAAAGTGAGCCCTGTGGTAAGGGAGAGTTGTGCGTGTGCCAGAATTGCTGATGGCTTTTTACAAATGATGCCTATTATGGGGCTGGCAAGTGATGTCACATAAGATCAGGGCCCATGTTATGATATCCCTGCCACTATATACTGCAAAGGACTTACTGCAATATTACATATTTCATCCACAGTGCCAGGCTAAAATCACAGCAGCTATGTCTTATAGCATCCCTGTTCAAACCTAGCTGTGATACTCATATTGTTAAAATGTCAAGTGCAAGTACAAATATAAGTGCTTCACACCATACACATAAATAAAGGCTCTTATGGGTGTTTGAAAAAGATGTACATTTAATTAAAAGTTAATCAGGCCTATAAGTTGTCAAGATTACTGTCATGCTCATCTGACAGAAATCATAAGATGCAGCAGTATAGCAACACAATGGACAGCTGATGCAGCTGTGCCACGAGGCATATATATTTGATGGCTTTAAAATGACGACTCCGAGGAAAGGATGTCTCATCTAATTAAATGCCTCGACTCTTATTCGTTGTGTCTCTTCCTTGCCTCCTATATTCCCATTTCCTGTCAGCGTGACTAAAAGGAAAGGAGGCGAGGGAAAGAAGCGAGGATGTACAAACTGGGTAATAGGAAAGGCCTTGAAGCCTCTCTAATGTTTCATACATCACAGTAAATGCTCCTGTTAAATGGTGTGTATTGATGAGTGCAGCGATGGTAGTTTAGGAGGTCTACATGGAAACAAGCATCTCTTCAGCTTAATGTGCTGCCGTGCAACGCATGCCTGAGAGAGCGGAGTGTGGGCTGTTACATAACCATCGACCAGGGGTGGAAGTGTTTGGAGGGCAGCACGTGAGCCAAGGATTCGCAAATGTAAAGCCTAGAACAGATATACGATTCTAAAGTTATATATTTTATAAATGACAATAAATATCACTGACAAGATTGTTGCATTTCCATGTAAAGAAAATGATTTATTTTTGTGTCAATAATCCAATCCTCATTAAGCCTCTATTTACCCCTCCAAATGTTGTTCAAAGTAATTTATTTTAGTGTTTTTCTTATTTATTGTTTTTAGCCTATAGATGAACTGAAATGGGTTATTTTCATTCCAAGTCCAAGTGTAAAGCTGAATGCCAGAATTGCTCCTATGTTATTCATGTTTCGTGAAAAAATTCAATTCTTAAACTTTGTTTGTCAGCATCCAGAGCCAAATAAGGTAGCAACAACAACAACAACAACAACATGACAACACCTATTTAAGTCAAACAAGGGTTGTACTGAGAAAAGCTGCTCCTGTTTTCCTGACTCCATCCAGTCAATATCCAACCCTGCGGTTCCTAAGGTGCTGTGGGATTTCAGATCTGTAGCCGACGGGCATATTCAAAATTGCATGTTCAGCCTCTTTGCAGGAAGTGGATGTGCCAGTCATGACAAAAAGTTCCCTGCGACAGCAAGTTTATTTAACTTAGTTTTTCATGGATGATTGGTAGGCTTCTAACCTCAGTAAGCAATATGAGCATCTGACTGCTGGCTTGGCTGTTTTATCTTGTCCTAGATTCAGCACAACAGGATTTTACTGCAAGTTTTCAAACATCCTCTGTTTGTTAAGACATGTATTAACCTATTGCAAGTGTCTTCAGTTTTGTTTATGTGGGATCATGAGTATCTGAATTATCTGCGTCCTGTGTGTTTCTTACCATAATGTGTATATATTCTCTACGTCAAACATGCACTTCCTTTCCTTTTTTAATTTTATTTAACATTTGCCTGGCTGTTTAAATCAATATTTGCTATTTAGTAGTATTCCTTTTTCTCTTTTTGCTGGCACAGTGTTCACATCAGTTGCCACTTTCCCTCTACCAACTGTTCATTAAAAGGTGGCATGAAACCATAAGCAGGAATATGCATTGTCACCTGCATGCAACCATGTATATATTGTAACACTTGAGGTATGAATGATATTGAAAACATTGCTTTATACCACAACAAGGGGTGCACAGAGTACCTCCAAATGAAAAAGAAATGCAGTTTGTGTAACACTTTTGCACACACAAGCATTCTCTTCCTCTTATCCATGCATATGATGAAGACAAACAAGCATATTATGTCCAACACACTCTGATGTCTGCCTCTTCTATGTAAAGCAGACATACCGTCCCTCAAAGGCTATGTGCTGTCTGTGCACGATGATGTGATGTGAGAGGACGAATAGTAGAAAATGGTTGAATATGTTATGCAAGTACAACATAGTGAGCTCATTTCACAAGCAATACTTAATCCCGGGAAGACAGCTACTGTCAAAGCAAATAGAGCATATAGGATATATTTTGAGGTTGCTTGGAGGTTATTTTAATTTGTCTGGAACATGTGGTCTCTTTCTCTCTCTTCTCTGTGTATACACAGTACACACACAAACCTAACAAGCGAGCCACACATAATTGTATCATATATTAACAGACCCTAACACACACACACACACACACACACACACACACACACACACAATCCATCTGTCTCTTTTTGCCTCCCTGACACAGACACACTCATTCACACGTTCTGTCTAAACCTCATGTTTCTATGAAATGAAGGAATTCCCCATTGCTTTGTACTAAGAGTGTTTTGGCCTGTACCCCTACTGTTTCATTTGCTTTTAAGTGAACTTCATCCAATATTGAAGACAAGCCTGGTCTAATCTGAGAGTTTGCAGTGGAAAAGTACTACAGAGCAGCTGTTCAAAATACTTCCTTTTTTCAAATAACCATGTCTTCTCCCTTTTCTCTCTCTCTCTCTTCTCTATTTTATCCCTCCCCCCACACCAATTCTGTCTCCTTCCCCTCTGCTCTTCCCCCCCCCCTCCGCTTGCTGTCCTCCTTTGCTCCCTCTCTGTGCACTTTCAGGACTACACATTGACGATGTACTTCCAGCAGGCCTGGCGAGACAAACGGCTGTCCTACTCTGAGATCCCTCTCAACCTGACCTTAGATAACCGGGTGGCTGACCAGCTCTGGGTCCCCGATACCTATTTCCTCAACGACAAGAAATCGTTTGTCCACGGTGTCACAGTGAAAAATAGAATGATCCGTCTGCACCCGGATGGTACCGTTCTGTACGGTCTAAGGTGAGGGTTTAATTACTAAAATATCTTTGCAGAACAAGAAGTACACATATTATCTCCCACACACTCTTCACGGCACACATTTTAGTATTTTAGCATTTAGCTCGGTCAGTAATTAGCTCATTAGAGCCAGATGAAGCAAACTACTGTCGTGAGGTGCAATATTGCCTCTGGGAAAAATTCACGATGTTGATTTCGTGACCTACTTGTGTCCTTATCACAGAACACACCACCTAAAGGCTTCTGTAACACTATATTGATGTGTGTATGTTCAAACTACAACATACGTATTTGCTCTGTAAATTGCATTTCATGTGTTCAATACATCCTTTATTTTATATTTTGTTGGCTTCATGATTATGCCCTCATTATAAAGTTCCAATGGTTTAATTATCTAGACTCTCAGAAGGAGAACTAATCTTGATACAACCAATCAATTTACTTGCATAAAGAACTCACTCATTATTCTATAACAGGCAGACAAACAAACTGACTAACAACGATACAACAGCCTGCTCTATAAGGGCCACAGACTCAAAATAACAACTCAGATGTCTGCCAATGTTACTCTCTCATGTTATAAACACACGTCTTGATTTGCAGCATGGTTTGTTGAAATTATGACACATAAATAATTAACATTTACCAGGGAAAATTATTTCACTGCTACTATAATGTCAATTTGCAGGATAGGCTGGTCAACTATAACATATTAGATAACTCAAAGAAATTACGGCAAATGTCATTATCGTCGGTTTAGAGTCACTTTTTGATACCACTGATTATAATTCACTTTCTGGCCTTGGCTTGTAAGCAATACAGCTTCCAGCTCGAGTTTATCTTTCTCCGTTTCCCTGTCATTGCTCAATCATATGCACTGACATGCAGTTTCAGAGGCTGAGAGAAACAATATTTTTTGATGTAATAAACCTCTTCGAAAAAGTTTGATTGCAAAACACGGTCCTCATTTCTGAATTTGATTGAGCTTTGAATGAAATATTTTCAGATGAGTGAAACATCCATTCATCTTAGTCATGTTTCCTACACGAGAACAATTGAGGAACTTAGTGTGATGGATGAGTGTCTCAGACAAAGATACCAAGTTTGTTGACACATTGAGTTACAAAGACTGGAGTATTATTTATAATAAACATTGGGTTTTACTTTTAAATATTCTTTGGGGAAGCCATTTTAGATGTTTTGTTGAATATTGCCCTAAGTTTAGACTTTTGTATGTTTAATAATGTTAGTAGGACATGTCCACATTGTGTCAAGTTGCCAGAAACAAATCCCCTACTGCACAATATTAATTTATTGATCCATTCCACTGAGTATCAAACTCTCAAAGTTAACATGATGACAGTGCACTTCTCACCCCTCATACATATCGTATCATCAGTTCATTTTTGCTAATTGTCCTCTGATGCCCAAACTATAAAAAGTTATTGAAAACCATAACATCATGGCAGCACTACTGCGGGAGAGTAAAACCAAATATTTAGAGAGACACTGAGCCAAAGAAGGAGAGAGAGGGGTGCTAAGGAGAGAATTAGAAAATAAATCTTGTCAGTATTGCTCTCTTTGGTCTACTTCATCAATGTTGTCTGTTTTCATTATTCACTCAATGCCCTGTTGCAGTATTCAGCATGTTGTAATTTGTTCAGGTTCCTAACATTACTTCTGTCTTACTTCCTTCATGTCAACCGAAGAAACATTTCTGCCAAGGTTGGTTGGAAGAAATGAGTTACAGTCCAAACTTTTTTCCACTCACAACGAAGTGGAAATAGTTATAGAGTGTTACAGCAAGAGTTGAGGAGAAGGACAGGAGAAGGAAGAGCAATCAGATTCTTAAGAGATGGAGAATCACAAATGATAAAGAAAGAGACAAGTATAAAGGAGAGGAAAAAACTGTTGCACAAAATCGTATGGGTAGCTACTTGCCATAAACACTTGACATATTAGCTAAATCCAAAAAGAGAAAGAAAAGAACATTTCAGTATGATGCTTAATACATTCCTGAATGTACCCACTTGAGGACTGTTTGCTTAACTTGAACATTGGATCCAATTGTACTGAAGCATTCATGAAGGCAAAGTGAATTGGAAACTATTTTTTAAGCTTATTTGTAAGCTCTGATACATTTATTGCCTTCATTTCAACCATAAATTGCCAGGTAAAACCAGATCTTCCTGGCAAACTAACAGTGACATAACCATTCTGCCTCAAGCATTTCATGAAAATGAAAACATTCAACGTAAGATTATTACACACAATAAATTGTGCATCCAATAGTTGCTTGATGTTGTTTTCCCAATCAAAATCTTTTATGGTTAATTTATTTGTGGGTAAATCGAATTTAAATTCTGACACCCTGGACATCTTGTACTCTTATTACTGGCAGTCCCTTAGGAAATCAATGATGTTTAATATTAAAGCAACTTCTGCTTGCAGTGTTCCTCTCTTATGTAAGGCACTGTGTTCATCGCCTGGAACATCAAGAGCAGACAAAAGCATACAGAAGAAAGCTAGAGGGATTGTGAGTGCTAGATTATACTGCGATACAGTTTACAAATCCTCCCTGTGTCAGGCTATTTGAGTTAAAATGTTATAGCCTACAGTATCAACTCAACCACTCAATACAATATGCACATGGAAAACCCCAAATCACTTGGAATATGGGGTTTTACATTTCCCATGCAAAGTCAGTGCAACTATTATTTTGGATGAAGTGGGATTAGATTGAAACTGGGAGAAGAAATCCATTGCCCAGGACACTTGTATCATGAAAGTAGGATGGCCAGATTTCTCCAAATCCTTAATTGGGTCATGGGATCTTGCACAAGTCATTGAGTGCACACAAATCCACGCAGCACACGCAGATACAGAGTATTACTGTCCCCTGGAAGCTTAATACAATTCATGTGGTTATTTAATTTATTATGCCAATAAATTAGAATAGAATACATGAAACTTTAATGGTCTCTGAGATGAAAATTGGCTTATTGCAGAGTCCAATAGCAAAACAATACACGAAAGAAAGTCAAATATGAATGATAATAGGGGTTATGTCATTTATAATTCACATACTTTGACAAAATAAGCACACAAATATATATAACATATCTGTATTAATACAAGTATTCAGATGGCAACTCATCAGGACATCAGTGTTTTGTTCTGAACATTATTGGAAGGTTTGACATTTTGGGAAATAAACTTAATTTCTTTCTAGAATCTTCCTAAAATGTTGATGCCTGCCATGTCTCTGCATCTGAGCTATAGCCTTTAAAATATTAGGCAGAGGTAAAAACCATAGCAAAGGAAAAAATACACCCAACAACAAGAACTCATAAGCTCACAATAAGTACCGTCTTGTTTGTTTGGTCCATACACAAAGGAATTGTAAAAACATAAATTCGTGGTTGTATGATGGACTTATTTCTAGACAGATAAAAGCTCCTCATTATCTTCAAGAATAGCTGTGGGAAACATTCTGTAAAATCATTAAATTGAAACAAGCAGAGTTGGTAGACAGAAACCAATGTTACTTAAATTAATTTTTCCCAGACTGGACCTACTGATTGTTGAATTACAACTTTAAAAAATCACATTCTTTCAGAAGAGTTTTGATAATGAGACGCTGATGCTATAATTATGTTTTGTCCAATATTATAAAGTTAGTATGTTGAAAAAAAAAAGTTGTGTAACTACGATCAAGTCTTCTAACCTTTGGCTTAAAGTGTTGTTAATGGCTAATGGTTCATTTGTTACAGAAATGCAATATACAGACTCTAATGAGGAAATGGTGGCCACATTATCTGTAAACACAACAAGTGAGATGCATTGTTGAGGAGCAGAATCTTCTCATTGGAACTCTTTATTGGTAATGTAATTGGATGCAGTGAGTCCATAGGTGCTGATAATAGAGAAAGCCACACACCCAGAATGTACAAACAGCTGATGAATATTCACACACACATACTAACTGTATTTGCCAATTCATCCCAGGGTTTCATTATGGTGGCCAAAAGGCGAAAAGCACCAACGCTTTTTGTGGGCTTATATGCATTCATTTGCAAATATCTGTTGGCCTGAAAACTAATGTTCTTTTTGTACAAAACGTTTAACACCTTCACATTGATCTTCAAAACTAAATCCACAATTTCAAAGACTTTGTTTAATAACCTGAGAAGAAATACAGAAAACTTGCTTTAGGGAGTTTAAGAACAAAAGGTAATCATAACAAGCATCCAAAGGGCCTCTTTGTATTACTGAGGCATGGTAGGCCTGACATCTAAAGGGGGTCCTTGCCTTTGTTCTTTATCAGGGTAATTGCTGCAGGATAGGCATGAATACTCTTTGGTGAATTGACTAGTGTGTGCACATTAAGAGTGCACGAGCAAAAAGCTGTTCTGACAATCCAGGAGATAAATTGGCATAAGCCTAGACAAGAAATATCGTAATGTAATAATTAATTTAGGGTTGACATTTACAGTAAATGCCAAACATAATATGTTGCCTTCCAACATTAAGTAGCATTGATTTTTTATTAATATGTTATTCTTGTTCCAGCATCCAAGTGATTTGGTTCTGTGGCCAAACTACTCCCTATGTTTTTTCTTAGTAGGCTGTAGGTGGGAACCAGCTGGCTCTGGAGGATAAGTGCTCTCTGAGTGCTGTCATTACCTCAAATAATGCAGCTTTGGTTGGCAGCATCCTTTGTGTCTTTGAATGAAACTTGTATGATTTCTACAGGCAATGGAAAAAAGCTATAAATACCCTTTATGAAAGTAAAAATGTTAAAAATACTGATTTGAGTGATTTGAAGTGAGTTTGAACTAGTTGGGAATATGTGCTAGGATTAGACTGTCATTAGAGAGGCTAGTTATAAGTAGTTATGTGATTCCATTGGAAAATATGACCGGTAAATAATAAATATTGGTAGAAGTATAGGTTAAAACTCACAGTGCGTCAAACATGTACAGGTCAGGAAAAACAAAAAAAACAACAGTTGCAATTAACGCTATAGACTGGGATGGGGATTAATAGATAGCTTTAAACGTAACTAAAGATATAAGCTACTATTACTGAGTGAACATTAAGTAATTTAGTCTAAGGATACTCTTTTAGTACAGTACTTGGATAAAACTGGGTACTTATTTAGTTTCAAGCATCTGCTCTGAGGATGTGACCAACAGTCAACACATTCACTTGGCCTGAATCCTAATGACTGTTGGAAACCCTCAAGGCTACTTGGCCATGATTTGACCTCACAAGTTTGATACATCCTGGAAGACAGTCTTTGAGCACAATCTGGTAAATATGGAGGGTCACTGCAGGTGATGCAACATATGGGGCTCAGTCGGTACGGCTGGCAGTGTCCTCAGGCAGGAACTCGGCACCCAAGAACTATACTACAGACAGAGCGAGAAATGTGGCTGTGCATCATTTAGTGAATGGGATAAGTTGGAAAGTATGTGAGGGTAAATGCTTGAGATAGCTTCAATCAGGCACTTACACAAACAACACATCCACAGAGTGACAGCAACAATCACAGGAACGTAATTGCACACATAAACACACACAAACATACACAACTTTAACCTTTCCCACACTGTCTTTCTAAAGACGGCCAGGGTCTTTTGCTCTCAGTTCTACACCGCTGACTCCATCTTGACACAGAGATCAGAAAGTTGCCAGAAAGTAACCGGCAATTTACTCCTTGGTTAAACACTTTGAAGCCACAGCCCCATCACCAGCAGCAAATCCATCAGAGAGAAAATAAACGCTGACAAAGACAGGGGACAAGAAAGAAAGAAAAGGGGAATCCATCTAAACCTCTTAGGCTCAAACTACCATCCCGTCTCTCTCTGGGGGGTGGAAACCCCTGAGGTGTGTAATATGTAGCAGCATGTTAATACTAGAACTCTTTCCTTTGAACTGCTTTATTGCTTTTAAAGGCTCTGTTATGATAGTCCCATCGCTGTCCTGCCTGACACCCTCTATCCTCAAATGTTCTCTCATCTCCTCTTTTCCCCTTATTTCACTCCTGTGGTCTATTTTACCTTGCCTCCTTCATTTAATCTGATCCACAATTCCTCATACTTAACAACTAAGTAAGCTGTTTTTCAGTGGAAATAGCAAAACAGTATTTTAACTGATGGTGGTAGGAGAAGCAAACATTTGTTGAAGTTATTTCTACTAAATGTAAACATAAACACTTTGAACACAGTTAACTGTAAGTGGTTGCTTGCTAGAAAAACATTACAAGTGTTTCAATGACTAATACACCTAAAAACATATTTTCCTATTTAGGAGCTTTAATGGTCGCCCACTGAATGTTCCCAACATTTAATTTACATTCATAGCTTTCCCTCTCCTTAAGCAACACTAGCCAAAGCAATGATGTGAAACAGTTAAAACAGCATTTATGCAACCACATTGCAAACCCAGGTTAATAATATAACTCAACTTAATCATATCAATAAAGTAGGTGTTATATATTAGTCAATAAATTATAGACAAATCTAAATTCAGATGCAGATGTCAGGTTTTCTGTTTATATGTAGCTATTGTGTTGTGTGGGAGAAAAGTATTTTATTTGCTTTTTCATTTAATCATCTTGCATATTTTTCAAACTGCAATCAAAACCACATCATTTATTTATCTATAAGCTGGTTTTGGATCATCTCCTTTTCCAACCCATCACAAAGCAAGCACAATGTTGATTGTGTCTAGTTCACCCCAAACAATTCACCCCCATGTCAGCTAAAGATTGATGCAATTAAACATCATGTCATGTTCTTGTTTTCAAGTGAATTTGAACATTTGATATGTGCATATACACAAGTTATATTTAAGACTTGACCTTGATCAAGGTATGCTCAACATCAATACAGGAGCACAAGATCCAACCATTTTTGGTTATTGTTTAGCTCTCTTTGGAAAGCTAAATCCTCCAGCTTAATTTGTGAAGAAAGCATATACAGACAGTCCTTGAAAGTCAGAAGATATCAAACATTTCTGTTGATGAAAACGTCTCTGTGTGGTTCCAATTGTTTGCCATACGGTGCCTGTGGTGAGCTCAGTTGGTCAGATTTACAGAGAGAATGGGATGCCTATAGAAAACTGACCACAGCAGCTTTGTCAAAGTAAAGCTGCATCATCATGCAAAAAGTTTGCTAAAGACATTTTGTCTGATGAACAATTGCATGAAGCTTTGATTGCTTTGATTTCAGGATTTCAAGATGCAAAAGATGGACTTTCCAGCTGCTGTTGGTCTGAATGAGAGAATAGTAGGAGGAAGAAAGAGAGCAAGAGGGAATAGAGACACGCTAGGGTGATTATCTCTGCTGTGTAACGCAGAGGATTGGACTCGAGATGAGCCTCTCTTCTGGAACAAATGTATCTATGTTGTCAGGTGTGCCTAGACGATTACCCACCATGCTGTGCTGCTCTGTGGCAACTCCCTCCGTGGGAGTAAAGTTCTCACACAAGACCAGAGCCAGGGAAAGAATGGCAGCCCATTACTCAGAGCCACCTCCTTGTGTTTCCTTCACAAAGTCTGATGGACAACGTCACCTTATCTATTGACTCATGGTTGGCTGATGTTATTATCCCTTATTATCCATCCCTGTCTTTTTGTTTGGATAGAGATTGTGCCTCACTCCTATTACGCAGACATGCATTGACAAGACAACTATAGTTCCTTGGCCAATTCATGCAGGCATTATAAAAGTACTTACCATGCAAAAACATTTATTTTTTAACAGTAGATTCCAATTATAAACATTGATCCCATTAATAATCCACATTTAAACGGCCATGTTTCATGTACAGTTTATTTTTTACAGTCCACGTTTCTGGTTTAAAATGCGTTTCCAGCTAGAATTCAAGTCGAATTATGAAGAATGTAGTATTAACTTTTGTTCTCTTTGTCAACTCGCAGCTATGTTTGAATCAGTGTCAAATAATTCAAAAATGTTGAAAGTATTCCTATCAATGTGTGACGTTTTATGGAGTGGCTCATTGGGCTGCTGCTCATGAAGATAGAAACTCAAAGTCTGAGATCAACTTGGTCTTTGTTCAACCAAAGAAGGAAGAAGAAAATACAAATAATCAATACTCAACAGAACAATTGTTAATAAATCACCACTGAGGTTCCTAGTATGAAAGAAGAATGAATCACTGACTGTACTGAAGTGGAGTTCACCATAGCTGAGATGATGACATGTTTTTGTGTCAAAATTGGATTCTGTCAGCACCTATTATCCTCTTCCCTCTCAAGTGACAATTCAGGGGTTAAGAACTTAAAACATGAAAAGCACTTAGATTCTAAGTGGAGACAAACATAAAAGATCCTCCCACGATCTCTTTTATTCTTATTTATTTATACAACTTTTCGCACTCAACAAAAATGTTCACAAAGCAAAGCACTGTCAGTCAAATTAACAGAGGGAGGGATGGACAACTGCGTTAAAACTTTACACAGACACAAAGCCTTGGAAATTACATACTTTATTGCCATTTGTTTGTGTTCACATCCTGCCAGTCACATTGTTTGTAACTGTTGTGTTCAGCAATAATAATATTCAAGTATGAAAACAATCTTAATTCCATTTAGTAGTAGTAGTATTTTACTCAAGCTATTTGATAGTATTTGGGATATCATCAGTATGTTATACTCTGCCTTCATCCGACATATTCCATGACATGTAATAATAGTAGTACAACCAACACGACTGTTATCTCTGGCCTACTGCTGCCACCACTGCCCCGCAGAGTTTGATCCCTCCTGTGACTTGCATCTCAGGTGGAGCCTGACAGAGGACCCATAGGATTATCCAAACAATGCTAAAACTGGGACATAAGGATTAGCTTTGGCCCTGTAATCCCCAGCGGACTTCCAACAACTGCTGCCACCACGTCCCGAATCCTCTGAGGCTCCTGCGTTTACCTGTGCAGGGTTACAAAGATTTTGAGTTTAGTTACCTATGGTTAAGTGGAAGATGAATGCATATCAGTATTCTGTGAATTATGTTGAACTGTTCTCACATTTGACCCTAATCATGTATAACATTTGATTCATGACACTCTACCTAAACGTCTAGTTTGCTGTCCATCAAATTTAACCACAATGCTTTGAATTGAACATACTCTGTGTTGTGTTTCAGGATCACTACCACCGCTGCCTGTATGATGGACCTGAGAAGGTATCCTCTGGATGAGCAAAACTGCACACTCGAGATAGAGAGTTGTGAGTATTCCTCCCTTTATTCTTTAATTATTTACTTCCTTCATTAATTATTTTGTTTCTTGTCAGCGCTCTAAATCCCCTAACTGTAGTAAGAGTCTGTAACCTTTAAAACAGTACATGGCATGGCCTTGGCTATTTTCAGTCAGCTGTCAGGAGCTATTTGTGACTGGGCACGCTGTACAATTTGTGCTCTACTGTAGTACAAGGATTTACTCAGAATTTTAATATTTTCAACATAATCCTTCCCATGCAATTTTAATGTATTTCCCTTGATAAAAGAAGAGACATTCTTTCCTTTCTAAATATACCCTCAGCCGAGTTTGCTCTTCTAGGAATACAAAATATATAGCGCTTATTGCATACAAGTTGATTCCCAGAAGAAAGGTGTTTTTTACCTACTACTTTTATCCGGCACAGTTTTGCAGGCAAGAGTTTAGGTCAAATACTTTAATAAGCCATCTTGTACACAAGATAGCACTCATCAAATGAGCTAATGGTCATAACTCAATGAGAGCCTCTAACCTCACTGGAGCAGCAAACTACGTTGTGTAATGTGCACTGTCGTTGGTGCTGAAGTGATGAAGTAGAGCTATTGCTAATGCTGCACAGATCTGAAATCTGCAGCCGATTTTAAAACGGCAACAATTTATGAGCAGTACATCAGAAGAGGTGTCCTAGGGGTGGCGTGGCATCTCTACATCACCTACCATTTAACCACAGCATTCTAGGTTTTAAGGTTTAAATGCACCCCAGGATTCTTGCTGTATCTCTGTGGTCTATTTCAATGTTCCATGCTAAAGTTGCAACTAAAATGGAAGGATGCTCTGTCTGTATGCATGTATGTCACTCCTTCGATTTTCTTTACAACCATTAATCCGATCGACTTCACACCCAGCAAGTGTATTGCTGATGAACCCCGGGCAGTGCATTGTCCAGTGTGAAGTGGTTTGGATGAGCAGTTCTCATGTAAGCTGCAAGCAGCAATACAAGAGGTCAAGCAATCGGCTGAACAGGCACTTCTAGTTTCATCAATTAGATAACAGAAAGGTTCATGTTTGTACTTTCATTTAAGATTTTTCTAATGGTATTATGAGTAAATCCTAAAATGGCAAGTTCACTTTTATCAAATAAATGTTTTTTTATGTGCTTTGCTTTATGCTGCAATGATTCCAAACACCTCCTTTGTTTCTGGCACATTAGAAAGGGATGAAAATAGTGTTGAAGATGACGAGGTGTATTCATTACTGTCACAGGGAAAATAAATCAGCTAAACGTGCTCAAGCTAAGTCACAACAACTCAATTGGATAACAGTAAATGCATCTGAATGTAGTTTCCATGTAGAGATGTTTAAAGGGTGTTACACTCAAATGTGCAAGTGAGCTGGAAGGCCTACAGCTGGTGCTGGTGTACAGAAAGAAATAGAGCGTAAGAAGCAAAGTAGGCTATATTACACTTTTTTTAACTCATTAACGCACTATACAGTTAAACAATGACATTTATAAGAGGTCGTATAGTTCAAGTAGTGTGTTTCTATAACCAGAACCTGATTTAAAAATGGTGCCATTGTTGCCGTGTAATATATGTAGATCAAGGTTGGATGTAGACTTGGTGAAAAAGTGGATAATGATTGAACACGCAGGCACAGAATTCTCCCCAAATCCATAAGGATACGCTGTGGGGCAGAGTACAAACAGTTGGCCAATAAACAAATATTTGGAATATGATATTATACTTTTTATCCTCCAAATAACTAACTTTTCTATATGTTAATAACACCGTTCTTAGCCAGTAGTCTGGAGAAAACATGTGTGCCTCACAATTATAAACTCCCATGATGCCCATAAGGTCACAGACTGGGCAGATATTAAATAAGAAGTGTAAGCAGGCTACTTGTCATCTATAGTTTAACTTGCCACGGGGGGCAACAAAAAACTAAAAAATAATTGGGAACCTGGTATGCCTCAAGTAAAATAGTGTATAGCTTGTAACTCCAAATGTACCTCATACTGTGCAGTGTCCATTTAAAGTACTTGTTTGAACACTGTTCAGAGAATGATTGAACGCAAGTTTAGGGGAGAGAGAGAAACACTGGCTTTTCACAGATGAGTGTTCCTCACAACACAGCTAGTCATAAGCAGACCAAGCACACATCCTTCGGTTCTAATTTGGTGATACGCTTAAAGTTTAAAACTATCTTGCTGGGGAATAGTAAACTGAAGTTGTGTTTGTGTGTGTTGCTGTGTGTATACAGTATATGTGCGCACATCGCAGGCTCTTGACAATATGATGTGCCTGTCAGATGAACATTTAAGAGCAATACACACACTCACACACACTCTTTTGTTTCATCTGAGTCCAGGGATTTGAAGGGGAATTTGGACAGTCTTAGATCTAGTGATGACTTGTATCATTGAGTTGGATGATTTATTTTCATGCAGCTGTGCTCTGCTCCTCCCTGAACTCTAGATTTTGATTCTCTAACTTGAGCTTCTGCCCCTCTCTGCACCACAACCTTCCTTATTTTCTTTAACACATTTTCCATAATAATTTCAGTATACATAGCAGTTATTTGGCTAGTTTCTAGTGAGGTTGATTGCCCAATGTCTCCTAATATCCTTGGTATTGAGCCAGTGAGTGATTAAATAAGCAGTGACAGGTTGAAAACAACATCCAAAAACGTAATTCTATCAGGCTTTCATGCCTTTATGCTCACCTTTTCTAATTATTTTAGGAAAAGTCCAACTCCCTACCCAGGTACAAACATTCAATCAGGCAATAACAAGCTGTTTGAGTACAGTGATTGTAGCCACCATGTCGATTTCAATTGTGTAAGAACATTCATTCATCAGTTATCGTCATGAAGTTACCTTGCCAAAACAATTCAATAGAATATCAATCATTTTTAAATTAGACTTGTTTTCCAACTTACTCCTGTCACTTGTTGAATAAAGGATATTTCAAGAAGTATTTCACTATTGTGGAAATTGGTAAAACAACTATACTAATCTTGGAGAAAACAGCATTTAGTGTATTTGTCCCATTGTAAACGGCATGGTTCCCTGTGAACAACTCTTTGAAATTCCCCCTTGGAACTGTACCAATTCATTGTAATTTATTCTTTTTCTGCAACTTCAGGAATTATGCTCTGTACTATACATTCATCATTGGTTGCATGTTTGAAATGAGTCAGAGGTTCAAACAGAAAGATTGGAAGGAAAAATAGAAAAACCTCAGGCTTATAGTTGTGGATATGGAGAGATGTAAATTATTCATTCTGGAAAGCCCAGACAAATGGTTGGCTGGATACACAAAGTGTTCACTTATATTTTGGTTTGCCAGTATTGTAAAATGAAAACTACATGGAAAGAGGACTAACATATTTTGGATCAAGTAAAATACATGTTTGGCTACTTTAGAGAAGTTTTACTCAAGTACGAGAACAATTAACTGCTCAAAAAAGTACATAAAAATACAAAATACGCTGAGTAAACATTACTGCTCGAAGATAAAGTGCTGTTTTGTAGCTGCCCACTGCTCCTAATACAATGTGTGCTGTGTGTTTTAATCCTTAATTTCCATTAGACGTGAACTAGAGGTTGACTGATCAAGGTGTTAAGTTAAGCAATAATGACACAACTCTAATAATGCACGTCCCATTATAATGTTTCATTGTTTGTGGTTACTGAAGTGTAATGCTTTAAAATGAATCTATGCAGCATCATAAGTGATTATGTTGCATACAAGCCCATTACTCCTTTATAGACTCATTAAGCCCCATGATTTGGGTCAATTTCCCTGTTCCCGGGGTGATGCATTAATCCAATAATTAATACAACTTATGGTTGTGGTGCCCAATTCCGACCCTGCTTATTGTTAGCCTTTTTTTCCCCCTCGAAATATAAAAAATGCCTACTCTGCTTTGGTTTGAGTCTGGATGACTCCTTGTCATTGTATTATCCCAATGTTGTTGCTACTTAGCACATACTGAGGACTTCTGGTTGTACCGGTACAATTGCTTTGAATGGTCAACACAGAATACCATATTGTTATATTAAAAAGTTTGCTCCAACTCATCTGTCCTGTCCACTGTTGTTCACTTCAACAGTATACACATTCAAATAATCCAATGTTCCCGTGTTAAATCCTACTTGGTAACAAGGCACAGAAGACTATGCATCTTTTTCCTGGTCCTTTAGTCTTTCTGTAAACATCACTAACACTATCTATTTTATCATGGTCTCTATAGTTATAGGACTTCATTGGAAAACACTTTACAGTTGCAGTCTTATTTTGTATATGAGGTAAGGTAAACCTTGCTTTATTACCACACTACCTCAACCTCACCTTAAACAGCATCGGATAAGCGTCAGGTTTATTACCTCACGAGCCAAGCCCTGTCAGCCTGCATTTGTTTTTTTACTACAAGCTCAGCATCTTTATAATGCATGCGTAATCCAGGACTTCAACTAGCGTAGGAGGCTACCCAAGGTTTTACCTCAGTGCAAGGTAATATTTATTATTAAAACGGGTTAAACCCTCGGTGTTCTGGGTCACTGTTACAGTAATGCAGTTTACCATGCACAGTATATACACTGCTGTGGAGTAGTCCTACCTTTACAGGAAGCTGATTCTAGTTAAACATGTCACATTGACTTCACAAGTAGAGCAGCTGGACACCTTCTCAATAAATCATAACAACAGTAAGGGGACTGAATACTACACAGAAACCTTTTGACCTGATTAGCGCCTTCAGCTTATATATTTTGTGTCAAGAGCTTTGGAAAATAATTCGATGAGTGAATATAATAACATATGTGCAGTCCCTGATACAATCATATATTCACCATGCATACATGCACATACAGAAAAAGTAAAAAATGTACTGAGAGTGGATTGAGAGGCACATTACAACTGTTATTTTACATAGTTGCTGTGGCCTCTAAGTGAAAACTCTCATTTCATCACAGCTTCTCTACCAAGTAATACGTTTATTTTCTACACCAGCGATCCACATCATATGGACAAAGCCACTTTCACAGTCTATCTCTCTCTCTGTCTTGCTCTCTTTGCCCATCAGAGCACATCCGATTTTTAGAAACTGCACACATCCTCTGCGCTGTGAATGGTTTTCTACACTCTGGCTTGCGTGGCTTATTTATCTTATCTTATCTTTAGATGTTCTGTCCCTGTCCAGGCATGCTGTCAGCTGCAGCTCGCTGTGTACTGCAAAAGTTTCGAAGACATTTTTAATTGGACACCAGGAATAACATTAAAGTCGCTTTGAACTGCGTGGAATAAAAAATTCATCTGAGACATATTTAAGAGAGGAGTAGCCTTCTCAGCTCCCAGGGGAGAGCTAGAGGCAGGCAGTTGTTCAGGGTTTGATTTGACGGTCCCATTTGTGTGTAAGTATGTTTTGATGTGTCCATGCAAGCACGTGCGTCTTTTTTTGTTTACATGAAATATGCATGAATACAAAATAAAAAAGTTAACTAGGTGAAAAAAGGTCAGATACACTGCCTGTATCCTAGGACTAAACAATGTACATTTATTTTGCATTGACTATTTCTTCCTAAAGACTCTGAAAAAAACCAGGTTTCCTAAACCATACATTGTAAACATTACAGGTCTGGTTAGTTAGGTATAACTTTGTAGGGTCTGTTATTAATGACTATTTTTATGAGTTTTTAACATTGACACACACTTC
Source organism: Dissostichus eleginoides (assembly GCA_031216635.1). Classification (NCBI taxonomy): domain Eukaryota; kingdom Metazoa; phylum Chordata; class Actinopteri; order Perciformes; family Nototheniidae; genus Dissostichus; species Dissostichus eleginoides. The sequence continues at coordinate 17,231,026 of CM062279.1, read as the reverse complement.
CCCAGACTCCTTGTGTGTGTGACTAGTCTAAAGGTTTGTTGCATGGTGAAGCATCCACAATACTCAATATTATTTATGGTGAGTAAATTAGCTTTCACATCTGCTGTGACATCTATTGATTCTGGCTGTTCTACAGCTAGGGTCTGTAAACACTGTAAATCGTAAAAAAGCTATTCTCATAATAGATGTGAAGACAATCAGATAAAAATGATGTGTGTGATTCTTTAAAGTGCTGCTGTGCGAACCTTTAAAATGTATGTTTCAATTACAATTGTGTTGATTATAAACTCTAATTTTGTAAGTTTAGAAATTGGATATATGATGTTTCATAGCACCATTTAGAATTATAAAAACAACCTTTGTTATGCCTGATTATGTTTTGCCAAGAGCAATATCAAAGCCAGTGTTTTATCTCCCTCCAAAATCCGTCTTTGCCCATTAAAACAAATCAACTGAGACATTATTTCATATAAAGGCCTGGAGTCAGATTCGGTCAGGGAGATATGCCAGTTTCCCAGTTTAAATAGCTTTGGTATTGTATCGCTATCTCCTCTGATGCTATCGTGGACAATTTCATTTATTTTTGGCCTGCCAACAATCCCAGACTTTGGAATCTATGAGAGAAGCCTTTGTGCTAGCATAAAATACACATTGTCACACCCATTTAATTTTTGTACTGAATGGGTGAGTTTGCTTATTATGCATTTGAAGAATCAATCAGCTAATTTCCTCTTTCCTTATTCCATTGTTTCAAAGACAAAGTTAATACATATACAGTAGACTAACTCTCTCGGGTGTAATGAATTGCAGATCGTCTTTTCTCTCTATTATCACTCACTCTAATGTATCACAGTTAATTTCATGCAATGGGAATTAGGACAAGCTATCTGTGCCAAATACTGTGACATAATAACTTTAGTATGAGAGCGAGGTGACGCAAAATTGCCAAGTCAGCTTCAATCTCGTAGAAGCAATGGAGTTAAGTGGATTGAGTAAATGGACAATCAAACACATGAGGGCCCGATCAAATCATTGACTCTGATTTGTGTACAGTTTAGGCAAAGGCATTCACTTCACCAAAAGTGTTTATACAAAGGATTGTAAACTTGTAATAGCCCCATTAAAATGTTGCAATGTATTATACCACATGATACAAAAGTGTTAGATGGAACTAAGAGTGTACTGACACATTTGCTTTTCTATGCTTTGTTTAAATTGCGTCTCTTGAGGTGCCAGAGAATAGGCCATGACATTTATATTTTACATTTTCTTAGATATATCATAGGAAGAGTTGACATTTTGTCGTGAACTGGTACAAAGCATTAGGGTTCTATCTTTTTTACCTATGGCACGGAGTTTATGTGTTTGGTTTGGGTTGTTTGTCAATCTTTCAACAGGATTATGGAAAAAAACTACTGGCCCAATGCTCATGAAACTCACTGGAAGGGGGTCGCATGGGTCTAGTAAGAACACTACATTTTGAGCAGATCTCAATCAACGCCAGATACAAACCTTTATTTGTACCTATGGAAACGTTATTGGTCTCACAGCAGGGGCGGATCTACGGGGGGGCAAGGGGGGAAGCTGCCCCCCCACTTTAGAGCCTTGCCCCCCCAGCTGCCCCCCTAACTTTTGTGTCCCTAAAAATGTACTTGTAGAAACAAACCTACTCTATGTCCACAAGCTTCTCAAGCAACGAAACAAGCAGTTCATTAATTAAAAGTGAATCCTTTTAAATATAATTTTTGGCCCGTTAAAAACGTAGCTACGGCCCTGGATTAAACTGCAGAGCGGCGTTCACAGACCGCGGCTCACAGAGAGAGGAGAAACAAACCTACCCACCCTGAAGGTGGATCAGCTTCCCCTGGGAGCATTTCCCCTTCCACTAGTTTTGTTTTTACTAAGGACGAGAGCTTGAAACAAAATATTAATAAAACGCTGCTGTTTGAATCGATAGCGTTTAACAGACGGTCGCTGTTTGGGACGTTACGTTACACAATACTACGCAGACAGCGCTAGCTGGGAGATCGATCACTTTATTTGCTAAACTATGCGGTACTATTAAATCCACGTAAATTACACATCACAGCAATGAGGCCAGATCAATTAAACCAGGATACATCCGTTACCATCAAACTGGGTCTAAACACAGCTGCCTGTGTGCGTTTGATAAATACTTTCTGATTTTATATTTATTATATGCTACTTATTAGCTACATGGCCCTAATTTGTAAAGTTATACAAGCATTTGTACCAGTGCTTTTCACAAGTAGACTATTGCAGGCCAGAGTAGCTGGAGTGAGTCAACAACAACAAAAAGACATATCTGAGAAGTGATCAGGACGAACATAAAGAGGAAAAGAGAGTACACTGAAGAGACCAGGAGGGTCAGAGCAGGAGAAAGCCAGGAGGAGATGAAGACATTAGTGAAGAAGAAGAAATGTATGTTAGGAATAAAGAGGAAGTGTCAGAAAGAGGGACAGAGGCAGGGATCATGAGGCAGATGAGACTCCAGCTGGACCACATGGTATGTTTTTATTCTCCTTGCATACATATTCCATTACAACAATCTAGCGGCTCTTCGTATTGACAAATATTTATTGAAATGAGTTGCTGGGAGAGATGGGTGATGTGCTTTGTGTACTTAATTATAACTAAGTACTTTTACTGTACTTACAGTAAACAGAATTCTAGGGTATCATGAGTATTTTCTGCTGTTTTATACTATATTTTAGTTTGTTTGTCTGAACACCTTGTTTCTCTTGTGCATTAAGAACTTGTGTTAGGGCATGATTTAACAATAAATAGGTTATATATACAGTATAAAATACGACGTACTGTCCGCCCTCCCTTGCCACCCTGGCATGACCTCTTGCCCCCCCTTTGCCACCCCATGTAAAATGTTCTAGAACCGCCACTGTCTCACAGTACCCTTCTAGTTGGAAATGTGATTGCACTTTCCCTTACATTTTAAATATATATCTTGTGTTTGTCCCTAGTGGTGACACAGGAGGTAAGATCAGTGGGTCACCAATAAAAATGGTGTCTCATCCTCTGGGGACGATCCCCTGGGACTGAACACATTGACTCAAATTACAATTTTAAATCTCCAGTAGAGCAGGTTGTTCAGTCACGGTTTTATCACTTAAGGTATGTATCTAAAATTAAGTTATTTTTCCCTGCCCCTGACCTGACCTGCCTTTATTTCATCCCATCTCCACTAATATAATTTCCTGATACTCTGCACTTAGTAGAGGAGCACTTAATCGTGTGAAAGTTGTTTCAAAATGCAGCTGCCAGGCTTTCTACTGGAACGAGAAGAGAACACATTGATCTCATTTTTCCATCGTTCCTTTGGCTACTTATTCACAGTGGAATATATTTTGAGAATTCTATTCATTTTTTTTTGTTTGAGGTGATGATGATGTCATATAACTTCCCATATGACTATATTATACACAAATGCTTTGGAAATACATTATTTTTGAGAGTTAAAAGGGGGAATATCTGAGTGCTGTGCGCACAGTCTCCACTTACGTCAAGAGGACGTAGAGATGTCAGAGTGTGAGGGTGTTGAGAGCAGCCACTGAGGAGTCTGTGTTAATAATTCACAGCAACTAAATAGGTCACATAAGTATTAATTAAGCAGAGCAGGATAGGGGGAAGGGAGAAGAAGAAGGAAGGTAGAGTGAGTGATAAATGGACACAAAATAGTAGTTATGACACAGAAATAACGAAAAGGGACGAGGAAGAGGAGTGGGATTAAATGGAAAAGAGTGGTAGGAAAAAGAGGAGATACAAATTGAACAAGTTATGGAAAATGGGTGGGGGAAAAAAGGATACAAGACCAACGAAAGTATTGGAGAAGAGAAAGGATGTGTCATGTAACAGTTTATATGCACACACACACACACACACACACACACACACCACACACACACACACACATGGTCATGTCAACCATTTTAATTCACTTTCTAGCTGCTCAAATGCTAGTGCAAAAAAGGAGAACCAACTTCATCGCATGCGATCAAATGATATAAGAATAATCGCTCAGGCAAATTCTACTAACATTCATGTAAATCCCCACAGCAGAGAATGCAGTTGTAACAACTGTTGCAACCATCAGAAATGATTATTATGTTGCGTGTTGAATGGCAGAAAACATTCCAGATTTGTGTAGTTCATCTCCTGCTGTTACCTTAATGCAAAACTACACATCCACTCTGGGATCAACTGAACAGGTTGTTTAAATGTATTATTTCGTTTTTTTTATCAGTTTTATGATGTAGGGCTATAATATCCAGTTGTTTGTCCTGAAGCAGCAAAGTGTATTGCCCGTTTTGGCCTCTTGCCACTCATTTGAGCCAGTTCACACTTCAATACACTCATCGTGATGAGCTGTCAGAACTATTACCATTTACAAAATGTAGCAATCGTACTGTGTTGCACTATAAAAATGAACTCTGGGTCAATTCTCAACCTTAGTGTTTCCCTAAAGAATGCAAACATCGAACAGTAATGCCATCTGAGTTTTAAAACAAGATTAACTGCTGTGTAGCTTTCTTTTTTTAAAACCACATGTTTTGATGGTAAGATGACTTTTGCCGTGGTGTAGGGAGGCTTAAAAATCACTTCATTACATTTGATATAGGCTTTCACACACCCACGCAGGTTTACATGGTGACAATAGCTTTTTTACATATTATTTTAAATGGCTGTTTTAATTGAGTTTGACTTACTTTACGTTTTTTTGCTTTAATGGCCAGCCAGCCTTTTAGCACACAAACCCCAGCTGTCTCCTGTCTCTTCTCATCTCCTCATCTCCTACCTCTCCTCTCTCTGAGACCAATACTCTTATGCCCTGAAGTCAGTAGACATGTCAAATGTACCAGAGCAGACAGTAGGCAGTGGATTATGCAAGAGAACGTTTCATGGTCTAATGAAACATTTCTACTTTGCTTCTTGCTTCTTTTCCAACACCACTTGTCTTTAACTATACATATGAACTACAGAGTTCTATGTTACTCAATCATTTATTGCCACTGCCCACTAGCTGCCTTTGCTGTCCTTGTCTCCACTGATTGGGCCAAATGAGAGCAAACGAGCTTCCAGCTTTGGTTCAGATTAATATTAATGGACTTGCTTCCTGTCTCTTTACAGATTTTACTTGGTTTTACAGATGAAAATGGATGCCTGGTTATTTAATCATTCTTGCTCTTGGTATTTAATAATTGAATTGCTCATGGGACAAGACATAATAAAGTTGACTCATATATATATTTAGTCACATATACAGTATAAGGGTTTCCTTCAGCTACTATATGGAATGTTTTATGTTTAACTTCCTTTCATTATTTATAGTTTTAACAGGCTTTTACATAATGTAGTTATCGTTAGGAATACAGTACCAGGGCATGAGCATGTGCTTTGCTTGTGGGAACTTCAGATAATGATGTTGAGCTGCATTCGAACAGGGAAAGGAGATACTCGAGACTTATAGACTGGTTGTACTGAGCCAGTTGTGTGTAACTCTAAAAGTACTTATTGAAACAGGGTTAAAGAAACAATTTTATACAAATACAACTGTTCAATGTTATGCCATGCTCAATTATCACAAGTGATGGGTCAAGAGCACACAAGTGATCATTTTATAATAATAATAATAAAAATGTAAAAAGTGTGCTCTGGTACTTGTTAAAGTGTCAAAGCTAAAATATATCTATGAATCACCCACTTTATCTGAAAACAGTGACAAAGAGGTGCTACTTGACGGTGTCATGGCAATTGACTTCTATTCATTCTCACCTGTAGAATCAAATGTTGCCACTGCATTTTGCTCTCTATATACAATATGCTAGTAAATGTGGGATATATAGATCCAGAAGCATCTAAGTCAGTAAGAAGTTGTAATTGCTAATTTACTGTAATTGCATTTACACACACATTCAAGTAGGATATGAGAAACATCCTTAATTTACAGATTATCTCCATCTCTATCTTTTTTAAGTCAGTGAAGCAAAGACCAATTATTCTTTGCTTTCAGCCAAGTGTACTTTGGTGACAAATGCAAACGTTATCATGCAAAGTGATTCATTAACTGGACTGCACATGATCCAGATTGGACATGATTATAAACATACATATTTGATCATACCATTAACAATCCTCAGTAATTCCTGTGCTCTGTGCCCTGTTTTAGATGGCTACACTACAGATGACATTGAGTTCTACTGGCGGGGAGGAAACGGGGCTGTGACGGGGGTGGACAGGATCGAACTGCCCCAGTTTGACATTGTGGATCATAATCTAATCTCCAAGAATGTCGTCTTCTCCACAGGTAATGGTGACAAAAAGGTTGAAATGCATGAATCAAAGTTGATTAAGCAATAATGGTATAACGCAATGCAATCCTACGTTCTTATTCTCAAAATCCATATTATCTACAAGCATGTATGAAAAATGTGTTTAAATACACACACACTTAAGTTTTTCTTTACTCCTATTATAAAACACCCTTTGGTTGTATTCAGTTTCTGTTATTGTTATTTCATTTAATCATCACTATCCTGCTGCAAAAAAATATTGCAATTCATAAATATTGAATTTCTCACTTATTGATATGAAAAATAGCATATACTTATTTCCCGAAATGCAGACCTTTATGTAAATGAACACATATACAAACCTCTGAATGAAGTGCAGTCGTGGGAGAGGGAAGACACAATGACTTATTTAACAGCAATAAACAAAAAGAATGCTGTCTGATACAATATTCATCTCTTCTGCATTTTCATATTCGTGAATTTTGTCATGCAAGCAAGCAATTTTAAGGGAACAGGCGTTCTGCTGAATACAGTTTCTAGGTACTGTACAGAATGGGAGCAGAACACTAAAGCAATAAGATCGTAGAGCCTCAACCAATGAGAGGGCTTGTTTTGCCATGGGGGTCACTATTCCACGCAACCTATTAATAACATAATGCTTTCTGACGAATGCACAATGTTTTTATGCGTGTCTAATTTGTTGTTATCAACCTAAGTGTTTCCATGCAGTGTGCATGGAAAGACTTATTGCCTCATTCCGAGATATGGTGGATGGGGGATTCCCTTTTTAACGTGCTGTCTATTGCAGTATGGAGTATATGACCTGTGGGGAACCCAGAGTTGCTGACATCAGCACAAGTCCATGGGCATTTACCCAATACAAGTGTCATGTCCAAGGATAGGCAATGACATTGTTTCCCTTTTGAATAATAGATATTCCCTGCTGTACCTCTGTCATGTAATTTCCTACCCAAGCTATTCCCTCACTCCATAAAGAAATTATTCAAGGATTCTCTCGGTGGCTCATTCAAACATTAACTAAAAGAAACAGCAAATCTAAGTGGTGACATTCAAAGAAGAGCTGAGGATGGGGGGTTGTTGCTGCTTTCATTAAAAAGCACAATCTTCCTCCCCCAACCGTGACTCTCCAATGGAGTTGATATTGCTCTGTTTTCCAGCCCCGTAGTGCAGTTACTTTGTGGTTGTAATGCAACTTAAAACCAAATACAGCCAATTCCCTCAGGAAGAAAGGATGTGTTCTGATAACAATTTTTCCTTTACCAAAACCCCAGCGAAGGTTTATTTCAAATAGAGCAGGATAAGCACAAATAAGAGGATCCTCGATAGAAAAACCATCAAACTTCTTGCAATATTTTGTATAACCACAGGAATTGGAGAGCAGGTAAATCAGGAGAGTGCTCTAGTTCAGAGACAACAAATAAAGCCTTTTACTGGGTTGCTTCTGCAATGGACACTCAGGTCAGAGAGACTTATGAATAGGAGGAAGAACTGATAGAGGAGAACCATCTAAATTGAAAATGCCTTCACGACAAGGTTAGAAATCAAACTGTTATTTTGCTCATGTCAACCCAAAGTGCTAAACATTTACTGGTTTCTGCTTTTCAGTGAATATCTTCTATTTCATTGTTTTGACCAGGGAAATTGTAGATTGAATAACCCATCCCCCAACAAAATAAATGATTACAATATTTACATTTGAATATTTACACTTCTGCTTGCTTTTTTCCACTTCCCATCCCCTCTCTGCAGGTTCTTACCCTCGTCTATCCCTGAGTTTTAAGCTGAAGAGAAACATTGGGTACTTCATCCTGCAGACATACATGCCTTCCATACTTATCACCATCCTCTCTTGGGTCTCCTTCTGGATCAACTATGATGCCTCTGCTGCCAGAGTGGCTCTAGGTGAGGCCTGCAATACAAATATAGACATATTGTCAGATGTTGGGGTGGAAGATTGCCCTGGTCTGTTTATAGATGGGTCAGTGAAAGTAACACATTGCTTTTATGTGATATTTTTCCCTTCTTTACATCATCACATTCATAAAATTCACCTGAAGTGCAATGCGGGACAAGAAAGGCACATTTCACACTATCTCCGGCAAGAAACCAGTGTCAAAACTAAACATTGAAAATTCAGACAAGGGTTTATAGTCTTTATAAAATACTGCCTTTTTCCGACAAAAATCTAAAACCGCTTACATGAACTGATCAGTGCGGTGAAAGCCTGGAATTGTACGTATTGTATAAATGATGCATCTTGTATTTTATATTTATAAATTCATGAATTACTGTGCTCTGTGTCCTCATTTTTTTTTAATACATGATCTTTAAACCTTCAGTAAAGAATAGCACTGCACCGATCCACAAACACACTTTGTTTCACTCCTTTTACAGTAACTGTGTTCAGGTTCAAATAACCATTCCCAGTACCACAAATGTAACTGTTCCTCTCACACGTATTATGATGGATGACCAGTTTGAGTTGTTTTCACTCTTATTTCAGAGCCCCTGTGCTCTTCTGGAAGTCACAATTTTCCCCCGTCATCCTCAATTATGTAAACCATGTGTAGCCTGCGAGGTTTGTATTGAGCTTCTAGCTTACTCTGTGTATCGGAAGCTCCCTGTCTTCTTTTCACCCTACCCCATCCACCCAGCTTCATCCATCTACCCATCCCTAGCTTTAGTCGACAAGGCAATTTCGCTGATTGACGACTGAGCTGCATTTAGTGATCCAGGGGAAGGCATGCATGGGATTTAAGGAAAAAAAAGGTAATGCTCCATAATGGAGGCGGGTCAACAGAGTTGGGAAATGTAAAGTCGCCCCCCAATCTACACTAGATTCAGGCACCACTTTACCCTGACCTGGTTTCAAGCATTAAAGAGGACCTGTAATGGCTGAAACACATGGCCACTGTGCTGCAGGAATCCTTTGTTGTTATTGTTAAGCTTCTGCATCAACAGCTTGGGAAAATTGCCTGAATCCTATTTTGAGCAGTGGTCACCTGACAGCTTTGTGACAGCTGTAAAATAATTTAGTAATTGTTTACTGAGACTCTCAATCGAAATTGCCTTAAATAATCATGCTTTGTGTGCTTTAACAGTAGAATATACAGGTGCGTGTTGGGGGATTTGTGAGCGCCATAGGAGCAGAGAATGCAATTATTTAATCATGCAAGGAAAATCACATTGAGGCTTAAGAATCATGGCTTTCATGCCAGTTATAATTCCTGCATATAGATAATACCTTAGACACACACTATTGTAGGCACACTACATCGAAGAGGCTGTGCTTTGCTAAAAAAGCAGGAATATGAAACGATATCACTGTGTTTCCATATCACTCATAATAAGCAGAAACTTACCCCATTGATATTCAAAGTCAGTTTGAGAGAAACTATCTGCACAGCTTGCTGGGCGAGGTTTTGAAAACTGACTACAACTTTTCTCTGTTGGAATTCTCTGCTAATGAACAGACCAAGGTTGACATTTTAATTTCAAATCGCTGCAGCACTTTAGGTGTGCCTCTTTTAGCTTGTCTCCCGATGCATGGTTTGAAGTCATGGTGGTAAGCCTTTCGGGTTTATTGACCCTGGCAGGCTTAATCGAGCACAGACATGGTATCATGTGGATCAAAAAGATGTTGTGTGGTGGGAAGGATTAAGTCTGTCACACACTCAGAAGAGAACAGTATGTAAGAGTTTCAGGTGATTGCTATCAATAAGAAAAATAGTATATGTGTCTGTGGATTACATAATTACAGCATAATTTCAACTGTTTTTAACGCAATACATGTTGTTTTCGACATTGAGTTATTCATACAGTATCTATAACGATGATTAGATGTGATGCAATGCATTTGTCTTTCTCTTTTAGGAATTACCACTGTGCTCACCATGACCACCATTAACACCCATTTGAGAGAAACCCTCCCCAAAATCCCCTATGTCAAGGCTATTGACATGTACCTCATGGGCTGCTTCGTCTTCGTCTTCATGGCTCTGCTGGAGTATGCGCTGGTAAACTACATCTTCTTTGGACGGGGCCCTCAACGTCAGAAAAGAGCAGCTGAGAAACTAAGTGTAGCCAACAACGAAAAGATGAGGATGGATCCAAACAAGGTACATTAGCTTGTCTCTTTAGTTTGTTGACCTATTTTTTCATAAAACTCATATTCTCCATACATAGAGGAAAGCACAAACTCTAGATGAGCTTCCACAAGTCTTACATTCTATTTCTCAAGTGAACGCTTTTCTTTTCTTTGCTCTAGATTTACAAAATTACACATTTTCTTTACTTTGCAATGAAATTGTGTCTTAATTATTAATGGAGCTGTCTCGGGAGCTCAAAATAATTACTAGAACATAAAATAAGTGTCAACACTTCAAATGATGGTTGACCTAATGTTTCCTGCTTCACTGTGCCAAGGGAAGCCATCCTAATAAACTTGTGCTAGCAATGCTTCAAATCCAAATGAGACATTTTGCCATCTGAAACGATGGGAAAGGAGGTCTCGGGGCCACTTGGCTCTTTGTTTTGATGGAAGTTAGTTGCATTCACTTACTCAGACTTTTCTCCCAGATGACATGAACCAAATGCCTACGAGCAGAGATACAACATGGCCGCCATAACCAAGATAACATGGCTGCGAATGGACCTGCTGATTATAAGTCTATGGTTGGATGAATGTCCTGTAATATCAAGTGAAGAGTAAAACAATTATGTTTCCTTGCAGTGGTTGGTGGGGAATGTAGTTGGCAGAGATGATACTCTGTATGCAAGAATGAAACAAAGGGATCTTGATGGTCATGACTCGATGTGGGAACCAATCTTTGTGGATGACGCAGCAATGGGACTTGGCGATCAAAGGAATAAGGTACTGCAAAAGCCTTAACTGGTGTTGAAATGCTACTATTCAAGCAGCACAACAAGATGTTGATAATGAGTTACCAAACATTTGGCTGTGTACACAACAAGCCGATTTAGTATTTAATTTGTGTTGTTATGGGCAATCGCACAAGAAAACACAACTCCAAATAAAAGGCCCATCTGGTGTGGTGTGGTCGCACATTTGTAGGAATAGATCTTTAAATTAAATGTTGGTACTTCATTGTTTAACATTGTGTATATGTGTTTTATCAGATAATAGATATTGTTGCATGATATCAATAAACTAGACAAACTTAATTATTTTTTCCAGATGGACCCACATGAAAACATCCTTTTGGGCACCCTGGACATCAAAAATGACATGGGCGTTACCGAGCTGGCACTGGGTCTCAATGACCCAAGAAATACTATGCTGACATACGACAGCTCAACTCTACAGTACCGCAAAACAGGGCTGGCCAGGCACAACTATGGCAGAAACACGCTGGAGTGCCACATGACTCAAAAGAAGAGCCGACTACGGAGGCGCGCTTCTCAGCTAAAAATCAACATCCCAGACTTGACTGATGTAAACTCTATTGACAAGTGGTCGAGGGTGATCTTCCCAACTGTCTTCACCTTCTTCAACGTTGTTTACTGGCTTTATTATGTCAATTAAGGGGGGAAAAGGACATCAGTGAAGGCAAGAACAAACAGCAAAATACTTAGGTCATTTGTTGTTTGTTTCTGGTTTGTTTCATTTTTATGTGATCTTGTAATACTGGACTGAAATACTATATTCAGGACTGGATCCATCATAACTTGGAATACTGCGTTTGCTGGCTAACACGTGAAAACCTTATAGAAGAGAGATTACAAACATATAAGGTGCCTGTTCCCGATTATTTGTTTAAATTTTACATGTTTGGGAAATTTGTATGTTCACACTTTTTTTAAATGTTTGTTTGCATATTGTTTACGTTTTTATTACTTTGAATTTACAGAATACATCATTCATTGCCAAAATATCATATCATTCAGATTCAAAAATGACAAGATGACATATCTAAAGGATTTGTTTACTTTCACTGAAACTACTCAAAAAGTGCTGGAGCAAATTAACGTCAGCAGGGTTTTCTAAGGTTATTTGTGTCAATTTACTCAAACTAATGTTCCTATTAATATTACAAGGGCCTGATGTTCACAATTTACAATATCATGTAATGTAAAATATATTTTAGATCAAACATTTTCTACTTTCTACTAATAAACTGGCAGCCCTGTATCATTTATTTCTAAGTATTTTCTCAGTTCATAGACCATTTAAATAGGGTAACAATAAGAAATATCAACTAAGAACATTCCAAAACGTCCAGGTTTGAACTCAATTGCACTCAAAAGCCTGTTGAAAGTCAAAAATGTTATAATGTTAATAAGCATAAAGCTAATACAGGCAATGCGGATAGTCATTAGTTTGTCTGTCCACTCTGTCCATTGGAAGAGAGTAAAGAACAGAAAGAGAGAAACAAATGTAGTAAAGGAATCTAATGTTTGTGTTTAGCCACATTGGATTTACATATATATTATTATAATCAAAATGTTGACCTTCACCTCAAAGTCCATTCACACAGTATGGATGTCTTTGGGGATGATTTGTCTGAAGAAAGTAGTTTAGTCTATAACTGTTTATGTAAACATCACCTGTATACCTTTTAGTATATCTATAATATGACCAAAAATTGTCTGACTTCAGCTTTCTATTCCCATTTTATTGGAAACATATTTACCAACTGAGAAGAAAATGTCCTCAAATGCCGAAAAGGCACTTTCTTGGTTCAAGAAGAACACGGATGGTAGAGCTTAAAACTGACGCCATTGATCCTGCCAGAAGGCAAAAAAGCACAAATATCAGCTTTTAAGGCAATATTTAAATATCATTTTTTTTATGCTAGGTTTTTCTTTTTGTTGCCAATGAGTTTATATATGTATCTGCCTCCAAAGCTAAAATATTATAATCACAATTTAAAACCAATAAGTCATTTTTCCAGATTGAAAATGGGTTGATGATCGTAGAGGTCATAGCCTTTAGTTCACATACAACAGGTAATTACAGATTATTTACAAATGATGCTGTACTTTTGACGTTGTGTACACAATGAAGATTTTATAAAGGATTTTGCACACAAGTTCTTAAAAGCCATAGAGGCTGTACCTAGTTCTTCACATACCTGGTGCTTATGTGGGCTATCTTAAAAGGAACTGTATTATTATGACTACAATCACACTTTAAGTTTCAGTTACAACAAAGTTTAAATGTAGGAAAACACGACTAGGGCTGCGATAAAGAGTGTACCATCCCTCTTCCCATTGATTTTCCACACAGCCCGTATGAATAATTCTGCTGTTATAGCCTCTTTTATTGCATATAAGTAGAGTCAATAGATTTAAGGAAAATAGGAAACTTCAAACATATTTCAAAGTTAAATTGAAATGATAGGAACAAGAGCTTTTGCATTGTTTGTCTCAAGTGCTTCTTTCGAGTTCACCTAAAACAACAAAGATCTCACTCAAAGATGAATATTTACTTGTATGCCATTCATTTTGATTGTGATGGTTTGAGTAAACACTTTGAACATTTATATTGTAATTGTTTACTTAAAATGTAGCCACATACAGTTATGTCTCACTGCATGATCTGTAAAGTAGTAACTCTTTGATATTCTGTTTTTATCTCACTTTCTCCTTTTCTCACTGAACTGTTTCATTTCATTTGTGCTTTTTGTGTTCAATTGACCTCGCAAATGAGCATACATGATTCTGTAATTGCAATTTTTAAAAAGTATGTCTAATGGATATTTCAAATATTGATGATGGTATAAAAGATATTTACATTTTTCTAATAAGCATTTACAGCTGAAACTGTTTTAAGAATAACACAATAACGCATTTTTACAAGCACTGCCCAACAACTCCAATGGAAACTTTGATTAAACAGTGTGCATAGTTTTAACCTACATTAACCTCACTGGTGTTTACATGTCATCCAAATGAACCATTTTCACATTGTGTTGATCTAGGAATTGAAATCTGCGCATTGTGTGTAAATTATAAAGTCTCGTTTTGGGAGTTGTTTAATTGTTCTGGTGATTATGTCAAACTAAATTCTTCTGACCTTTTTTTGTTTTTTATTTTGTAATTAAGTAAAATGTGCGAATAGATCCTTATAGATTATCTAATAATCACCTTATTATTGGCATTGTGCATTTTTCTATATTTGAGGATGAATTGAACTCAAATTTGCATATTTAGATAAGTATGTATATATCAGATGATATATTATTAATCCTCAATTGGATAATATTATTCCTGTAAATAAATACCTATGAGCTTTCAACATAAAGGACAAAACAGACATTTGAAATATAATTTATACTGTAACGTTAAGAGAATGAAAAAGGCTGATGTGAAACAATGTAAATAGTCTATTTTGCAGTGTCACATGATCACTTTTTTCTTTACTTCTTTTTTGCTCTATTTGTCAAAGCACATACCTTTGGGTTTGCCAAAATGTAACATATATTCATGAATGTAGTTGATATTCTTTTGCAGCATGTATTTGCTGTAATGTGTCAGCAAAAGTTTTACAATTTATTGTACCAATGATCAGCTAAATAACGCATAATGTACACCACCGTTTCTAACAAACTAACACACACACAAACACACTAAGGGTCAAGTGATAAGGAGGCTAGAAATGCCTTTGGATTAGCCCGAAAGTAAACCATCTCAGGACAGCACAATTCACACTACACACAACACTACAAAAACAAACTACAACTTCCTGCATTGTACTTAAGAAAAAGTACCTTAGTGAGCTTGTTTCAGATGTAATGTGTTTGCTTCCTCTGTTTGACAACATTCCAATAATCCCAGATGCAATACACATTTACACTTCTGACAGTATCCAACATATTTTCAGCATTGGCAGAATCTAAGGACCTTAGAAATAAGTCATTAATGTATTAAATTAACCTTAGCCATAAACATGTCTCAACCCGAAATAAATATATTTCTTATTTTCAGAAAAACTACTGTATGTGGTATGACATGGTGTGTTTGAGTGTGAGAGTGTATAGTGGATGTATGTTGGCCAGACAGGCATGTGCTTCCACAGCACACCGGCTACTGCCAAGAAAGGTCTGCTTCATAAGTTCTACACTTTGAATATGTGTTTGTTCTTCACAGCGCTTTTTTTGTTTCATATATTTTTATACTTCTATACTCCTGTGTAAAAAAAACAACTGCAAACACTGTTGTTTCGCAAAACCTTGTAAATCCAATTTTGGCAATTTCCACATTTATATGATGATTATATTGTCCTCTAGGGGTTCTGAAAACCTAATGACATATATGCTTACAAAATCCTGTCATGATCCCATGTATAAAGCAAAACAAAATACATTATGGTTTAAAAATGGCTTTTTTTTCTCTTCATTCCTGGAAAGTTAAGGTTTTTGGGAATGCAAGGTTTTCAGCAGAGTCTTCTCTTGGGACAGACTGACATCCTAAAAGCCTAAATGACACATCTTGGTGACAGTGTATGTTTGCACACACTCACAGAAGAAGCCTTAGCCTCCTGCTACCCTGGACTAAACTCCAAGGAGCATCAATCCTTTTTACCCTCTCAACACCCTCCACCTTGAACAATCCCTGTATGTGCCACTCACGAGAACATTCCCAGAAACCCAGAGCTGTACCCTTCTCAAAGATAAGCCCTGTGAAAGTCAGTGTCTGTCTTTACTATGAAAAACCTAATGAATACATTGTCAATAAATATTGTATACAGTTCTAATTCAGTGTGTTTATTGTAACCCTAAGTCGGGGGAAGAGAAACAATTGAGTGAGAGAAATTACATTCTTTGTTGAGACAAAATAAGAAAATATATATATATTATATAAGTGGTTCATGGGGCAGGTAAGAACATTTTGTAATCAACATTTGTTGCTCACAAAAAAACCTAATGAGATCAGAACCAGGTTAACATACAGTATATGTTATCATGCTAGAACAACTCCAAATACCATCTTTCATTTTGGTAATTTCAAAGTCTGTCCTGACATTTATTTGAGCTGGAACCATTTAAAAGCAACCTGGCTTCATTCCAAGAGCGTCAAAAAGTGATGTTCACAGATATATGAGACGCTCAGAGCAAGTGCTTTGTGAATTTGGTGTCATTATGTAACTTATTTGACCTAAGGACTTTCACCCAGTAGATGGCTGTTTGTGTCCCATGTGAAACTAAATGTAATTCATTTATTTCAGCACAAAACATGATCTTTTTCTAAACCTAATTCAGTGTCTTTTTGTTAGTTTTTTAACCGGAACGTTACTTTGTGGTTTTGTTTGAATTCACTCAATTTTTACTGTGGACATGGTTTGAATCGGGCTACACAGTGCGTTGAAAATCAAGGAAAGGGATATTGTGCGTCAATGTAGCAAATTTTCAATATTCTGGGAGAAAAAGTTAACAAAATCAAGCCAGACTATTTTAATTGACCAAATGTTTTGTGCAGATGCTGATTTGTGGATTCAATGTTGGCCGAAGTTTGCTTTATTCTCAATTAACCAAAGCACATTATATTCAAGGTCACTTCTCCACTTGCTGGCAATAAGCAGCTACATTTTCCAAGCCACTGCTCAGGCATTTGCATTTTAATTTCAAGGCTTCACATAATACAGATCAGTACACATTCAATTGTTTAGGTAAATAATGCCTGGTACTCTTAGAGTAGTGTTATATCAGCACATTTCAACCAATAGGTCTCTCTCATTGGCTGTTGTTTCTCCTTCCAGTCCCAAAAGAGATGTATTAACATTACATAAAATACTTTAATTTGTTATTTCCATTATCACACAGCTTTTAAAGATGTGTTTTATTTTTAAGATATCACAATTAGTGCAATACACAAGGAAGCAATACAAAAGTGGTAACTTGTGTAAAGTAGTTTTATCCCTGCACATTTCAGTGCTCTGGAACATTGAATGAATTAAGGCTGCACATATTTTCTTTGCTGCAGTATTTATTTTATCTTTGGTCAAAATGGCATCTTACCAAATACTGAGCCCTGTGTAAACAATAAATCATAATCAAAATAACTTGTTGCCTTTGTATAATACAACAAATGTGACTACAACCAAAGGCCGAACCGCTTGTGCACTTTTGCAGAAAAGGGCTGTCAAAGGAGAAGTGTAGCTTCGAGCAGAACATGGTTTTTGCTGTGAACAAGGAGGCTTGTCAGAGTCTCCGGGAGGTTTTAAATTAGCAAAGATTCCTGGCAGTCTGGTTTATTAAATCTGTAGAATATAATAAAACTGCTGCAGCCTTTTCAAAGTCTCAAGATATAACAGATGCCTCTTTTCAATTCATGTCTACTCCACTCCGTGCACCCAGAGATAATTTGGTGGTTTATTTTCCCATGAGAACATTTACATACCAAACTTAAGGAGTTTCATTTGAACACTTTAATGATCTAACGCAGCGTCCACACGGCGGCGTGCGTTGAAGCTTGCCGGCGGGCGTGTCTGAAGCTCGACCAACAACCAATCACATGAATCTCCTGCCCCGGACACACAAGCACGCGGTTGATTGGCTAGAGCTTGTACTGGCATATGATTTGATTGGCTGACTCTTCCGTCGAAGCTTCAAAAGTTGAACATTGCTCAACTTTTGAAGCGAGCAACGCGAAGCGAGCAACGCGAAGCGAGCAACGCGAAGCGAGCAACGCGAAGCGACGCTCCCACAATGCAGTTCGGCAAAGCGTGACGTCACCCCACATTCAAAGTGAATGGGCAGAAGCGTTGAAGCTTCAACGCACGCCGCCGTGTGGACGGGCCGTAAGGGATATTGGAGCCAAATGTGAAATTGGTCCAACAACAAGTGCAGCATCATCTATTTTTCTCTTTTGCTTTAGACCAAAATACAGTTTAATCAAGCTAATATACAAACATGAGCTTTTATTACATCGATTTAAAAGTATATCCGAGGATATAAGAGGTCCTTTTATATTTATTAAGAAGTTTCATAGATTAAAACATAGTTAATTCAACAATATTTTCGGTTTAAGATCTCAGTCTCTCTGAATATAAAACAGACAAAAACTATACCAATACCTGAAACATAATGTTGTCATACATTGAGTTAAATATCGCCAAATGACAAATGGATTGGCCATCTAAATGTCTTACTCATGCTAAGGCCTCCTCCCTCCTAGTCATGTAGACAAGATTATAGATTCCTTTTATGACAAATGGGAATGTTGCATCACCATGAACTAACTCAAAAAGTATGATGTAGGATCTACAACCAGGTTTTTCTTACTGTGGTTCAAAATGTGCTTCTGACATGAAGCTGTTGATGAGAGAATGTGGTTTCTGGAAGACAGCTGTCACCAAGAACTGTGCTCATAAGAGACAGCGCTACACGACAGCACACTTTAAAATATCTGACAGAATTCTGCTTCTAAAGAATTGGGGATGAATGAGATGCCATCAAAATAAAAACTGCAGTGCCTTTGGGCAAAGCAATGAAACGGTCCAAAGCTCCAGTGGAAGCTGTTTGTTGGCAGAAATTGTGCAATCTCCAGCTCATAATGTGCTCGTTCAAAATTCATATGTACCACAGCATAAGCCAGTTTAATCAGAAGAATCTGCATCCCATGGCAACAGTGATCCTTTCAAATGTGCATTGCCTTTTGTATACTAGCACAGCGTGATGCTGAATTTGAAACCGAGCCACAGCGGTGTAAATAGAGCTCTGGTAGCTCTGGATAGGAAATGAGTCATGACACAGAACTGTAGGCAGTCCTGGCACTACAAAAAAGACATTAAAGCGGCAAAATTCTTCCATTCATCACCCACTGCCTGTATGTGTGTGTCTGTTGCATAACCCACATCGTCATTTTTTATAATCCGGTGTTTCAGATTAAAGTAACAAAGAAAAACAGTGCTTGTTCAGCCAAGATATTTAACCAACTTTGTTGTGGAAGGTGAGTCACCTATGAGGGACACTTGTAATAAAAAGCATGACATTGTGAAAAATTGCATCTGAAGCAATTAATAGAGCTGAGACACCGGAAGTGTGCTCAAGTGCAAATAAAAAGCCTGCTTTCTATGTAAAAAAAACCTGTGAAATTGATGTTTGGCATGGAAAGATTTGCTCTGGCAAAACTGACACATAAGTGTTGTACTTTCAAATGCAGTGGATTTAGCCAAATGTAGCCTCCATGGACTCAAACACACAGCAACATTCATTAGAGAACCAGTGCCTTTATTTGCAGAAACAGAGTCAAATAAACTTCAAATAGTTTCTAGTTTCCCACAAATAATATAAGTATGAAGACCCTTTTGTCTGGGAAAATGTCCTGAGTTGGTCATGGTTGGTCAGGTGGACATGTTTTATGGGGATCATAAACCCTATGTCTCTTAAAAGATAGTCAGTGCCTTAAAATGTGATTGGTCTCTTAATGCTGCCATTGATGTTGGACTAGACTACTGTGTGTACGACAGAGTGGAAACTGAATTTCCCCCCTCGGGGGATTAATAAAGGTCCATCTTCTTTTTCTTAGTCTTTGCGGATAATCTGTTTTTGATTTGATTTGATCTCTTTTGCTTTTAAAATCTGCTGACAATTTGAGGGAATGTATGGTAGTGGTAAAAACCTTGCAAGCTTCAATGGTGGAGTGTGTTCCTCTCTCTCCTGCTTGTACTTGTCCCCTCCCACAATGCACTAATCAGGTGTGCTGATCCCAACAGGTGCGAGAGTGTGGCCTGGGGGGCGTGGCTTGGGGGGCGTGGCCAAGGGAAATGTTTTGGGAGGGAATTTCAGGTTGCGGTCGAATAGTCCATTTTGCTTAGGAACTTTCCTAACGGAGTGAAATGATGCGGAAGTACCTCAGTGGCAGCCATGATAAGTGCCGTTCGAATTCTCTAAATGATTTTAAAACGTATGTGTTAACTTGCCAAAGTGCTTTGTTTTGAACGTTCATCAGTATTATAATCAAAAAGAGAAATATGAACGTATGTTTTTACTGAAATTATAAAATAAAGTCAACATTTCAGTGTTTACTGAGCTGTGTGGGGTTTGTTAAACTTTTAAAAGATGTTTGAATGGTGATATACACAGTGATAGATGTTAAGGACTAACGTTTATAATAAATACATTTGTATTGATTTTAAGGTCTTTTCATACAATAATACGTATTGGGATCATTTGTATTAATGTGGACCGGAGGGAGAGGGTGACGAACATAAATTTCACTTTCCTTTTTTATTTAAATTCCAACTTTGGTCATGAAGAATATGTTTGTCTGTTGTCCACATTCATAAAGCATAAAACAACACCATCAGAGCACGGTGCAGAGTCTCTAGATGAGTTTACAGTAGTCCGTCGTTCTTATTAAACATCCATGTAGTCCGCTTTATAGAAAACTGTAGTTTCCCCACAGCAGCAGACGCACATTCATGACGTCCGCTGGCGCACATAAACACGTCGGATAGTGAAAGTGCAGTCGGATTCTCTAGCACCGCAGTTTCTTCTCCTAAGTCCTTTTGAATTCTCCTATCCACTATCCCTTAACCCCGTGACGTTTCACACAGATGTCAAGGGATAGACGACAGGGATAGACGTTAGGAGCTGTACTATCTTCCTAGTAAAATAGTAAAAAGTGAAGTAGTGCAATAAGAGTCTATATACAAGTGATTGGAATATGATATATTTGACAAATAATTTCTAAGTAGCAGCCAGATGAATGTTATGGATGTTGTTTCAAAGTTCAGGTGTTTAATAGTCTTCTGGCCTGTGGGATGAAACTGTCCCTGAGTCTGGTGGTTTTAGTCCTGATGCTGCAGTACCGCCTGCCAGACGGCAGCAGACAGAACAGTTTGTGGCTGGGGTGATGGGGGTCTTTTATAATCCTGGGGGGCTTTCTTTAAGGTTAACCTGGTATTTTTACTCCACTACATTTATTTTAGTTACTTTACAGATTTGGATTAATGATGTGAAATATAAACAACCCTTAAATCAGACTTTAGTTACACCTGAGTAAAATTCAGTGAAGGTGATTGTCAAGTGCAAACAATCAGGCGAGATATTTGATAGTTGGTGCTTGAGAAGACAAAAAATCTATCTGCAGATCCCTAAAAAGCATATTCATTACTCATTATTCTCTAATCGTTCATCAAAAACTGTATATAATGGCTATTTTGCACATCCCTTTCAAGATTTCAAAGGTTTATTGACATATCATATACACAACTACAGTGTAGTTATGCAATGATGACAAACTTGGGTCATAGGTTCCTCAACAAGACATCTATCAATATGTGTGTACCTCCACCATTAAACTGTCATATTCTGCACATTTCTTATTCTATCTACATACATCTTATAAGAGTATAATAAATATGTATAATATCGGTTAAAATAAGTGCTTCAACATAGTTAACATCGCAGGAAAGTTGATTGTCAAGTCCCAAAACAAACCATGCAATATATTATATATATATTATAGTACTTTGTCAGGCTTAATATTTATCAGATACCCCCAAAGCTTTTTGCTTACATGTATTTAAAAGAAGACCTTAACCTGAAGTATTATTTAATGTTTAAATAAAGCCTAATTAGTTTGTCTGTTTTGCACATCCTCCTATTAATATCTTTGTACATCCGGCACTGAACTGTTTTATTCTAGATATCATTTACAGTATCTTCTTGATATTTTCTATTCTATATTTCTATCATTGACCTTCTACTTTCCTCCTATTTTGTATGTACTCTTAATATTTAAATGTTTTCATAAAATATAACACATTCAAAAGTGCTTTACAAAAATGAAAGACATTAAGAAAAAGGCATTTTAAACAGTCATTAAAAAGCAACACAATCTACCTGCATTGCGATTACTCTAAACGTGTAATAACGTGCTTTAACCAGTAGGTGGTTTGGGTTAAAAAGCTGTCAAGTTTACAGTGTTAACAAAATAAAATATACTGCTGTTTCCGGTTTAGTTTACGACGGATATATTTTGTTATTTTTTTTTTGATATTTGTAACACAAAAGCGATGGAAAAAACCCACAGCAACACAGAAAAGATGGTCTTAACATGACCCAGCAGTCTAGGAGTTAATAAAAAACAATAATATCAAAACAAAATATTACTACTAACTGTATTGTGAAATTAAAACAGAACGGTAAAAGAATAGTTTCCGGTCTATTCTGAGGCCCGATCTCTGTAGATAAATAAAGAACTACGACAGATGTGTAATATTTAATGCAGCCGAACCATTTATTACAATGCATTCATGTGATGACTTTCAAAGAGTAAAGTAAGCACTGCTGAATAAAGTATGATTTTATCTTTTACGAAACGTTTTTTTTCATAAGGAATGCGGTTCGAGGTCAACCAATCACAGAGCTTGAGGACTAATCACGGGGTTTTTTCGAGCAAAGCACATGTTGTAGTCCCAAACGATAGCTGAGGATTCTGGGTAGTGAACTGTCTTCTGCCATCCTAAACTCCGAAAAAATATTTGTTTCTCCGAATCGAAGGGGAAAAATACAAAAGCATTGTACATAATTTAAACCAATCAATGTTGTGTAATTAACAAGGATAATCTGGTGTTTTGAGTTGATGAGTATTGCAGATATCACTGTAAAAACAATCGACAGTAAAGAGAATACTTACTTCCGGGTGTAAAATCCTCCGTTATCCAATGGGAATGGACGCTCACATTGCCTTTAACTGCCGCCGACATGGACCGATGAGGTGCTTCCCTGAGCGTCAAATACCGCCGCCGATGGGAATACATTGCAATCAGTTGAAAGCTCTTTGCGTCCTTTTATGAAGCTGAAGGAGACTCGGCGCGTCACAACTGCACGCCATAGGACCCTGACCAAGCGTCGCTCCTGGACGTTCAGGGAGTGAGACTGGGTTGGTTTTGGGCCATAACCTTAAATTACAACAGGATTGTACGGTTATGAATGCAACAGACTGGAATACTTTACCTGCTGCTATTAGATCTCTTGCATCATTGGGTATGTTTAAACATGCATTATCATCTCACTTTCAACTGGTCTGCACTTGTTATTGATGAAACTGATATTGATGAAACTGATTTGCTCGACTGTCTCTCAAATTGTAATGATTTTAATGAATGTATGTATTACTTGAATTTTACTTAACAGACTGTACGTGGTTTGTCTTGTGTGTCATGTTTAGCTTTTTGTCTTTTTGTTTATGTATGTCTGTAGGTTGTTGCTATTGTCGGGACCCCCTTGAAAACGAGATATAAACTATATATATATAATAAGTTAGTTATGATGTAGTTAAAGCAATATTGGATGATAGTCATTTTTTTTGTGTGTTTTGGTAACAGCTTTTGAACACAACACAAGGGTTAAGAAGTGACAGAGGAACACAATGGCAGCCTTACAGCTTACCAGAAAGGAGGAATAAGAAGTGAAGTAAAGAGAAGTAAACTGAAGTAAAGTCAAGTAAAGTCAAGTCAAGTCAAGTGAAGAGAATGAAATAAAACCCATTGAACTCGTTTTTATGGTGATATCTTGAGCAAAGGCCACAGTGAAACCAGTGGAGTCCTTGGATTCAGCAGCAAACCCATCCTTATCCCTTCTTCACACCGGTGAGTTTGATTCTTTTAAAAATGTTTTAATTCTTTGCAATGCTTTGCTTCTCCCTGGAGTATATTTTCGCATTTTGTATAACATTGGACTATATTGTATTATACTGCTTGGCCTTGGTGGGGTTTAGAGGCTGTTTAAGAGTTGGCCAGTTCTTGTAAATAATCAAGTGGCCATTTTTCCAGGTATATTGTTATGCCTTTGTTCGGAGCCAAGTTCCTCTTCATGCATTGTTGTTAGTAAAACATGTTGCCCTATAGCAGGGGTCTCAGACTCCATTTACCTGGGGGCCGCTGGACGTAGAGTCTGGGCAAGTCTGGGCTGCTTCAAGTATTCCACAAAAAATGTATTAAAAATACAACATTAACAGTTCTTCAACATCTTCTTAACATGAACGGTTCTTCACAACATAACTATTCACAGTTGCTCTTGCCTACTCCTTGCTGGTAGAGACCTGGCAGCGCTTCCTCTCACACAGCTGAGCCACATTTGGTTTGAGGGAGGAAGCAGTTGAAACCCTTAGTATGGCTTGAAGATGTTCATCAGTAAGTCTGGACCTGTACTTTGACTTATTGAAGTTCATGGTGGAGAAGAGCTGTTCACACATATATGTGCTCCCAAAAAGGCACATGGTCCGCTTGAACATCCTGGAAAGCTCAGGGAAGGAGGGGGGCAATTCTCTCATGAACTGTCCAAGCTTGTCTGCTTTCCCATTCACTTCCCTGAACTTGGCTTTGAGCTCAGAATTGCACTGCAGGTCAATGAGCTCCATTTGAAGCACACCAGGGGCATTTTCCACATCAAAGGAGAAGGGGTCTGCAAAAATTTGGAAAGTGGCTCTGTGTGTCTTGAAGTCTGCAAACCGCTGATCAAATTCCTCCTGTAGCTTCACAATGGCATCAACATACTTCTCACCACTGAATGCTGTGCCCCTGTCCATGAGAGCCTTGCATGCTGGGAAATGGCAGAGGTTTTTCTGAGGGAGCTGGGCTTTCCATAACACCAGTTTTGTAGAGAATGCTTTGACATTGTCATATGCTGCACTGACAAGCTGGCCCTGGCCCTGCAACTTCTTATTCAGTGCATTCAGCTCCTGCGTGATGTCAACAAGAAAAGCTAAGTCCATGAGCCATTTGGGATCACTCAGCTCGGGAACAGCCATCCCTCCCTTCTCCAGCATGAATACTTTCAGTTCTGTTCTCAACTAAAAAAACTTCTTCAGGACGTTTCCCCTGCTGAGCCAACGTACCTCTGTGAAGTAGAGCACATCCTCATATTCTGACTCAATTTCCTCCAAAAAAGCACGGAACTGGTGTGCTTTAAGCCCCTGGATCTGATATGGTTGATGCATTTCACAACGACAGACATTACATTGTCAAACTTCAAGCATTTGCTGCAAAGGGCCTGCTGATGGATAATGCAGTGCAGAGCAATAGCCTCCTCCACACCCTCCTCCTCCAGTTTTCTTTGAACAAGTGCCACCAGCCCATTTTTCCTCCCTCTCATTGATGGCGCTCCGTCGGTCGTAATTCCAACAAACCTCTTCCATGGCAGACCGATATCCACAATGGCATCACACAGTTGCTGGAATATCTCCTGAGCGGTGGTCTGGCCATGCATTGGTTTCACTGTCAGCAACTCCTCTGTCACTTCAAACTTGTCATCAACACCACGGACATACATTGCGAGCTGAGCGTGTCAGTGATGTCCGTGCTCTCATCAAGAGCCACAGAGTATGCACAGAAAAGTTTGGCTTTGTCGCACAGCTGATCATATATGTCACTTGATAAGCAGAAATGCGCTCAGCCACTGTGTTAGCTGACAGGCTGATGTTGTTAAACTGACCCTTCTTTTCTGGACAGACTATACTTGCAGCCTGCAACATGCACTTTTTTACAAACTCGCCTTCCGAAAACGGCTTTCCCGCCTTAGCAATCATCTCACTCACCACATAGCTAGCTTCGACTGCTAAATCAGCCTCATTGCTTCCTTTCTTGAAGAGATTTTGTTGCTTCCATAGACATTTTTTTAGCTCTGTGACTCTTTTCTCTCTCTCGTCTCCCAGGTATTTTGCATACTCTGCATGTTTAGTTGAGTAGTGACGTTTGACGTTATACTCCTTGTATACAGCGATTTTCTCTGTGCATATAAGGCACGTTGCGTTTCCCCTGTACTCGACAAAAAAATATTCAGTCTCCCAGCCAATTCTCCTGAAATGTTCTGTGGTCATCATCGACTTTTCTTTTCCCTGAAAGTTTTGATGAAGACATGACTGTGCGATATATTTTCCTTTCACTCTGTGTTACTTTTGGATCACTCTGTGATTGATTCCGCTGCGCGCATTTGATTGACGTGTGGCGGGATTCCCTCGGAGGGGGGAGGGGCGAGGGAACTGCACGCAGCAGTTCCCTGCCAGCAGCGGGATCAATCCAAAAATAAAATTAAAATCTAAAAGCGCTAACGTAAACGCGCGGGCCAGATTAACACTATTACGTGATATCAACAACCGGGCAATGAGAAACTATCTCGGCCCGCGGGCCTGGAGTCTGAGATACCTGCCCTATAGTGTTTTCTTTTGGCTACATTTAAATGACTCAACATTATTAACAATAGAACTAACACACAGTTAGCCTTCAACTTCTTATTTGTAACTGGGCTTAAAGGTTATACACGGAAACTAGAAATCATAATCAAGAACATCTAGCTTAAAGTAATGATCAAACTTAATTCCTGTTGACTTTGGTGTGCAAATTATTGCACTAAAGCTATTGAGCTGAGATGAACTGTTTATTCTGTCAGCAGGGCAGAACAAGGGTGACAGATTAAAGCTTTACTTTTCTAATTTGTTCATCTATTTTCTCATCCTACGAGACTTGAAGAAACATCTTTAATTTCTCTGTCTTTGCCTCTCTTCCTCTGTATGTGTGTCCTTGGTTAATTAGGAGGAATACATGTTAATGGGACGCTGCTAGCACACTAATTAAGATTCTGATTAGAGCGAAGATACTGTCAGCCAGTCGCAGTGTGTGTGTGAGTGTGATTGTGGGTGCTTATTTGTGTGTGTGTGTCTTCCTGTTGGCTTGCTTGTCGAGGAAATAACCAGAGCTCTAACGTACACTGGAGGAACAGATTCCACAATGTACTCTTTCTGTTTATACTCTGGTTAGAAAATGAAACAGATTGTTAGCTAGAATGCTTACCTACTTACTTATTCAGCCAGAGTTGGATTTTTTGATTCTTTTTCTTTTTGTCTGTATTTGCACGTGTGTTTTTCTGTATGTGTTTTTGACACTTGACAGTGCGTTGCATGGTGTCACTTTGACCTTGATGCTACCATTTGTAGACTTTGCTATGTTTCTTACTGCTGAAAGCAAATCCAAGGTTTGATCATCATGTGGTTCATCGCCCATAGCAACAGTGTATTGACAAAAGCCAAAAAAAGAGTCATATTAACAATTCCTTTTGTCCGTTTCTGTTCCACTCCCTCTTAGTCTTTCTTCATGTGAGTCACACTCTTTGTCTGTTTCTTCTCCTCTATGTATTTCAATTCAACAATTCAACGTCCTCTTCCAGCTTTCATGTTTTATCACATTTGTTCTATTTTCTAATGGATTTTCTTCATTTTTCTATCTACTGCATTGCCCACATGCTGTGCATTTGCATTGCATAGATGAAGCGAGAATCCAGCCTATACTGTATATGTTGCAAGAAAGAGTGACGATCTTCTGGTGCAGGGAGCTTCTCTGCATAGAAATAGTCACTATGAGCCTTCACAAATGACTCACTGGTGAAGTATGCACACCATGATTGATGTACGCACTGAAGACTGAACTGCAAAGATTATATTAATTTATGACACGGAGAGATGTGTTTTCTGGAAGTCACTATGAATGCACATACTGAGCTTTACATTACCAAGGAAGAAGAGATGGGGCTGTGTAGGATGTAGCAGTGTCAGATTACACTACATGATGTGTTTAAAATAAGATCTCTGTTGTCAAGTTTGAAATGCTTTCAATGGTTATGGTTTCCAAGTTGTCGTCTTGTCTGACATTTAATTATTATATGAAAAGGTTGCGGGCATACTACATTAGAATGTTAGACAATTCCAACCTCAGTCTGTAGATTAATACAAACTGTAAAGTATAAGGGATTTATGTCACAAAAAGCAGTTTTTAGGGCATTCACTCCTGAATTAAACAAGGTTTTTTGTGATCAAATCTTGTATACTGTCACAGCAGTGAAAAAGCCTTAAATGTTTGATAAATTAGTTTGTTTGTGTCCTTCAATATCCTCATGTTATTACTCAAATTCATTGTTATGCACTGGGAAGTTAAGTTGCATATATGAATTGATGGTTTACTTACTTTAGAAAACAATTACCACCCTCAAAGTAAAACACTTTATAAGTAAATAGTAGCTGAATTATTTCAGTTGTTCCATTGAAAAGTGATGAAATGCTGTTTCTTTTTCTTTTAAATGATTCACTTTTTTACAGCAGCAAAGCTTCATATGTAAATTAAAATGTTCACATTCATACATTTGACGCTTCAGAATGAAGTGGCAAGAGGGCACTTGCTCTGTAAAGTATGCTATAAAAGGTAAGATAAAAGCCATCTTTCAAAAAGAGACTGATCCTTGCCTTACATTAACACAATACAGACATTCATATGCACAGGCATGCAGCACCATCGGTTGGATTCGAAGAAATACATTATCAGAGGCTGAGGTGGGGGGATGCCATTAGTCATGAGCCATCAGAGCATACCTTTTTCCTACCTTTTAAAAAGTACACCAAAACGCTTTGACAGCTTGGTGGATGAAAGACAACAATTTAGTGCAGACCTGCCATAACTGCTGATGTCCCTGTGTAGGAGGTGCAGAATTACAATGAGTGAAGATAAAACACCTCACATTTGTTTTGCCTGGGAGGAGAACACACATCTGCTAAATGCATCACTCTGGTCCCAGAATAAGCAGAGCCAATTGTAAGAAACGGTAGTGGCCAAAAGACAAGTAACAGTGGTAATTGGAAAGAAGAAGAATAAAAAAGGATGTGGGGGGGCGGGGGAGGGGTTCACTTTTTTGATGAACTTTAATACTGGGAGGCTTGCCTCTTGTATTTGTTTTAAATGTTTGTGCTTTATGTAAACACATACATGTGGCAAATTTAGATAAGAAATTGAAACGAGTGGAGAACATGATAATCATACTGTAGTTACACTTTCCCCTTAATATTAAACTTTAAATTGAAGGCGATCTGTACATGCCATATTGTCCTTGCTATCAAAATGTGTGGGCACTGCTTGATGATTACTGATACAATCCCTATTACACCCTCACAGCAAGTGACCAACATTCTTTACACAAACACAGCCACCTCACACACTGAGTTAGTCCTTCAAGGAAACATTTTCTATTGGAAGCTAGAAACCTCCCACCATGTATTCTCTCACCATTATACACCCACTTTCCGAATTCCGAAAGAGGGTTAAAGCCATGCTGTGTGTCACCAGGTGGCTGTTGCAGCCATTTGAAATGTTCCAGTCATAGCCATGCGACTCATCTCTTACGCCTTATGCCTCTCACTTCAGAATAGCAGAAGAATCCTCAATAGGTGATGAAAAACACTCTTCTGCATGGATTTTTTTATACCAATATGAATTTCAACAAGGGTAGGATAGTCTGTTATGCTACTGACTCCAGTAAAAGCAAAGCAACAGGCCACTTTCTACATGATAGATGTACCCATTTGGTATATTCTCTTATGAGTGGATACCAGTCATCCAAGCAAAACGCCTATTTATCAACCTAGAGCCAAAAGGACCAGAGGGCAAAACACATACACATACACGTGCACTTACAGATACACATACACATACAGATACACATACACATACACTTACACTTACACATACAGATACACATACACATACAGATACACATACACATACACCACTTACACATACAGATACACATACACTTACACATACACATACCCACACACAGTCATATGCACCTGCATTTACACGTGTTTTTTCTAGTTCAGCATTTTCACCGTTTCCATGAAGCGTGTAACCCCCTTTGCTGTCTTGATCATGCATTTTAATCACATGCCCTTTGATGTTAAACATTCACGGTCCAAGCGCACATGTAACAGCATTCTTAGTTTATATATGTGCTGCCAAACGATTGTTGTTTGGAGTTTATTTAAATAGGTCACTTCTAATGAAGCAAAGAGACAGAGAGGTGCGTATAGAGGAAAAGGGTTAAATGTTCCCTCATGAATTCATCCGTAGATCATGTGATTGTACTGCACATCTCAACCATTAATTACAGAGTGCACATCAGTCAGGGTCCCTGCATCTAGATTTTAACCATTGTTCATCATTGGAAAAATGCAAATATATACATTTGTTACGTCAGAAAACTATCTCAAAATATTGATTTACCATATTTGTGTCTATATGACCCATTATTCTTGACGCCAAGCCTACATTTTCAGGGTCAAATAACCCAGTAAAAATGGTTGTGTATTTAAGTTCAACTGCCTTGAATTTTGAAGAGTAGGGCTATGCACATTGTATCTTCCTGCCTCAGTTGCTTCATAAATATACTGTGGAAACTATTATTTTGTAACTCATCATTTCAAGAACAAAGAGGAAAAAAACGTTTTATCGCCCCCCCCTTTCTCCCAATAAATGTTCTTTTCTGTGGTGTAAATAATGGATTCATATTATTTTAAGTGTTGCCCCACACTCCACACAGTAACTAAAATATGGTGGAAAATGTTTCATTAAGGGTGCCTTGTGATCCAACATACTTACTGCTTGCTTTGTTCATAATTACAACACATCTTTGTAAATGTTTTGTAGTTTCCATAAACAGCTTATGGTCTATGATTACACCCAACATCTCTAACTACCTGTATGATTCACAATATTGAATTGAACATCGAAACATAAACATTAACCGTATGCACACACCCCGTAGTCAAGGCAGTCCAGATTGTTTCTCACATTATATCACCATCTGCTAAATTCACCCGCACACACACGTACCTTCAGGATAAGTGCAACCATGTTTTCTTTGCAGTATGCCAATGAACACAACACAACAAATGTTGAATGCCTAAATGAGGCATACATATGGCATGTCGATGTGTTTTTAACAAAAATGACATATATTCAAATTACATTTTTTGTCATAGAAACGGAAGGAATTTATACTGTAAGGGCCCTCATTTCTCATAATTATATTTGACATTTATATAATATAATGTTTACTTGCAGACTTCGATTTAACATTCAAAAGTAGAATATTTTTAGTCAAGTCACACTATGTGCACATCAGAAAAGGCTATATAGGCCAGTGTGTGAGACGCCCATCAAAACTGGCTTCACGGTTTACAGTTTACTGCCACTTGTTTTAAAAATGATGTTTAGTTATCTCTTCAGTGGGATCGCAACAAAATTAGTTAACTTGTCTTTCACCAGAATAGATGAGAAAGAATGAGATTTGGTCAGTTGACAGTTTTCATAATAAAATGTCAAGCATGTTGGCAGCAATGATGGAGAGGTGGCAGAATGTATTCAGAAAAAGGTTGACGTCAAATTGACTTTTACAGCACATGTTTATTCAGCTTCACTGGGGACAAATGATGGATTGGGGTTAGCACAAGAAATATGTAGAAAACAAACAGAGTTTTATGACAATCATCACTGTATCTTCACTGTGGTTATTCATGTCTGGACATCTATGGGGCAGTTGGGAACAGACATTTAGTGAACACAAATACTCCAATGATGGTTCACCACACAAATAACTGCACCCAATGACACACTCACAGATGGAAAATCAGTAAATGCTATTGGCCAAAAATGGAAAAAGACCCAAAAATAGCACAGATGGAAAATTGCGTCTAACCTTCCAAAACCCCCCTTGTGCTCTCATTTCTAAAATAGACGTCAGTGATGTTATCATCATGTACAGTTTACAGTATAAAGGTCCATCTATTACCAGGAGGATGAGGTCATCATTGTACATGACCTCCACTTCCTGTGAGTAGCATGTGAGGAGGAAGAGAGGCGCTGTGAAACCCACACCGGGGGCTGTGTTTGCCAGGTGGATCCCACAGGGTGCCCTAGCTGTGCACAAATGTTGTATAATTATGTGTTAATCTGGCGTGTTGATAGGAAAGACAAGTAGAGAAAGAATTGAACCTAACCTGTCTCTCAAAGCTGAGAAAACTGCACATTAGCCACATTTGCACTAAATTATACTGCTGGGGATGTCCAAAATAGCTCCACTTCCTCCTAACAGTGTGCTGGGCAGCTTTATTTACACACCATTAAACTGAATAAAAGGGATATTTGTTTTTTAAAAGACAGAAAAACACAGTTGTGTGGCTCTTCGGACTGTTAAATGATTTATGATGAATGCTTAACCAAATCATTTGTTAAGCTGCACTTATAAATCTCTAGAACATGTTGTACGTGTAGTCTTTCTATGCCATTTTGAAATTAAAATATTTTCAATTGTTTCTTTGCAGTATGCACTATGCAGGCATTGTGGGTTTAGATTGGGAACAAATTGGCTTGAATAGGATCATCGACAAATATAGACATCACACACACATACATTGTTGTTTGGCCCTAATCTTCTAAAGCGTTTGATACCATGTATTGAACACACCAGCAAGTCTATAATTATAAAATCCTTTTACTGTGAAAAATATATTTCAATAAGTTCAGCATTCTGCGCCTGTGATGGATTCCTTGTTGGAGGGATCTAGTGGAACAAAACAGTTGCGTGGGAGAGCAGATCCAGTCTCTCTTTGCATTAGCAGGGATTTTAGAATCTGAAAGCAGAGCAAACACATTGACACATGGATGTTTTCAGTCAAATCATTCCAGTAAAATGCATACACATACAGATAAATATGATTATTTTCAGTAAGGTTTCTGGAAAGGCAATAATCATGTTTTCTTGCCTAGATTTTCCATAAGAAACCACATTGAAAATACAAACGGAGACTTTGTGGCACAGCATGTCACAATATTTAAACTCAATAAATGTTCAGTGAGAAACAAGAGATGCATATAAACACAAATTGCTGTAGACAAGAGTCCTTAATGCAACCCTTTTACATGTCGTATTACATAAGGGTATTTTTCTTTAAAAACCCTTTACTTCTTATCCCAACAATAAAACAATATTTGAAAGTCAAGGATGTTTCTTTTGCATTTCTGTGCAACATTTTAAACTTACTTTTGAGTATTATTCCTGCATAAAATGGATTTAGAGTGCTTGAGGAAAAAGGCCACAATTCAGCTGCCAATGACAGTTTTATGTTCCTTTTTAGACACTACATTTTTTTTAAAGCATTCATACATGCAATGATGTGAAAATGCAATATTTAGCTTTCATTTCATTTACCTTATGTGAATTTCTTGCATAACTCATGGCAGCCTTTCAGAACATGATTGATATACAATTCAAATTGAAGTATTTGATCTGAGATTTGAGGATTCATCATGTACATGCTATCAGTTCATATGGCAGTTTCTGTCAGTTTTGCAGCATGCGTGTTGATACTTTTCCCAATATGTGATACTGTTTTTATTATAACGTTCAAATCACATTCACATCACCGAATGCAGGCCCTATCACTTTGACAATATGTTGTTGATTTGAACAAGAAATCAACACTAGACCAAGCACAATGAAACCGATGTTGTTTCTATTTTGAGATTTCTTTTTTTAATTTGATGCTTATATTCCTTCTGGCTGTATTTTGGGTTCCACAATGTTATTAGAGGGATTGTGTTTTCCTTCTCCTACACTGAGGTTTTGATTATTCCAACAAACATGACAGATAACAGATGTAACATTCCATCGCTTCATCAAATCGGCACTCTATTTCCAACACTTCCGTCTCCAAAATGAATAAGCAATGCAGTGGGATAACAAATAGGGTGATCAAACATATTCTAATGCTCATCAGATGCAGAGATTTACGCACTTTGTAAGCAGCCTAAAATGGAAAGCGAAAAACAAAACACCAATCACTGTATCTATTAGATAGTTTGAAAGAATACTGATGCTTTTACTGGAAAAAACTAAAAAGGCTCAGAAACAATCAATTAATATTGGACATCTTCTCTT
This sequence comes from Dissostichus eleginoides, assembly GCA_031216635.1. Classification (NCBI taxonomy): domain Eukaryota; kingdom Metazoa; phylum Chordata; class Actinopteri; order Perciformes; family Nototheniidae; genus Dissostichus; species Dissostichus eleginoides. The sequence continues at coordinate 17,196,951 of CM062279.1, read as the reverse complement.
CTTTTATTTTTGAGAACAGTGCTCCAGTATAAGGAGTCATAATTATCAAACTAAACATCCTTATTTGCGTGAAGTTATTCAAAAACAAATCATGACCTTTCATGCTCGTGTTGTAAATAATTCAGATTATTTTAATTCTGTTGCTGACATTTCCTTTGAAGAGTCTTTAACAGTGGGTTGTTGATATTAAATCCAGTTTTTGACAGGTATGTTATACCTATGGGACTATCTTGGCTAAAGTGAACAAATTAGGCATTGCTATGCATTAGTACACAATATATAATAGTTTTTTTATTTCTTCATGCTATACTTCAATGTTATTGACACCAGGGATTAAAAAAAAAATATCGACAGCCTTGTCCTTATCCATTTATGAATGGATCCGCATAGTTTACTTAATATATTCATATTTATTTCTGTAAACATCCTTTTAGCTGTGAGAATCCTGCTCAGTATACAAATAATCAAAGTAATTGGGATTTTAAAATGTTTAACCTTCATGAAAAAATATAATTTTAGGGGCAAAAGTAACAGTCAAGACAGATAAAATCTGAAGCCTGTAATCTGAATATTCTTTTCACAACAACCTTGCTAATACAACGGAGAGAGTGAGGGTGAGAATAGATAAAATATAATCAATAACAGATGTGTTTGTGGTGAAGATTAGCGAATCCAAGTGTTTGGCCCTTCCTGTTGTCAGACCTGAGAGTCACTTGCACCAGTGCACCCAAATGATTTGTAAATCTATGTTGGCAGTGCTTGCACCGTGGAGTACAGACACAGCTGCCATATTAGTTTTATTTCACAATGTCTACGGAGTGAACATTTCCCCTACACTCTGAAAATGTGAAAAATGTCCGCAGCCACCCAGTGCATGCTGATTGTCCTGCTGAGTGTGACGAGGGGAGTACCGTCTATAGACTATTTATGCAGGGTCATGGGGCAAAAGATGTGAATGTTAATGAGCTTCGCATCCCCCAGCACCTTGCCTCGTGTTTGTGTGCTTTCTGATTAAACCATGTGGCTGTGCAGAATGAATCATTCACTCGGTCAGTTAGCCAGCCCCTCTTGGCTCCTCCTGATGGCCATTTGGTTCCTGGATGCCTGGCCATTTAGTTGGCCAATGCTGCAATGGCGCCACAGCACAGACGGTTCATGCTGAGTGCCTCCTCTGAGCTCATCAGCGGCAGCAGGCTCACGTCAGCCATCACATCTATACACCCTCTCAGCACATCTTCCTCCAACGAGCTGCCATTGCATTATTCTGGGTTTTGAATATTGGTTATTGCCTATTTATATGGCGTTTCCGGGCCAAGCCAGAATATGCTGCAGTGAGTCATTTGCTCTGGAGCACATATAAATCATCATATGGCAGGAATGGTAATGTAGTCTTATAACACTTTCTGTTGCATTGAGCAACATGTCTAAATGAAGATAGTGACATTTTTTTTCTTTTAATTTTCCCTTTGTACAGAGAGCTTAAAATTAACACATATACATAGTATTTCAATAAAATTGGCCTAAAAACTGCAAAAGTTTATGGTGTCATTTATGGATTTAACAAATTATCTTAAAGCATTATGCCCCCAGTAAAACTAGTGCCACACAACCAAATGGTGCTTGTGGTTTACAAGCTAACAAGCAATGTAGTGATGATTAACCTGCCTGTAGATTTTCTAGTTTTACTGGAACAACGGGACTGTATCAGCCTCCTATCAGTGTCTGACAGATGGTCATGGTGGCTGGTGATCTAGACACTGGACCTTTTTATATGGATCTGTGTGTCGGAAAATGGCGCAGCACCAGGGTTGATCTGATAAAGCTCTGTGGCTTTGTAGCGCATTAGATTATAGGGGAAATAATTAGGACTGTAAAGGAGAGAGACAAGGAGTGCATGATATGGCTTAGTGAAACACAGATTTCCACAATATGATGGGATTTCAGTGGCTACATCTCATCATCATCATCATCAGCTTCATTTAAAGAGACTCTTGGTCCATTATTAAAAGACATACAACACTCAAATATAAATTGAAAAAGGCAGTTATACCAATGTCTCCACAGAGGTGACTGGTATCGTATAGCACTGAGACACGGATTTGAAAGCAGCATAATGACAGAGTTATGAGAAACATTCAATCGACAGATGAATTTGTGCATCAGATTTCTCAAGAGAGCATGGAACGTGTTGACTCGTGCATTACAAAACATTTCACTTGCACTGCACCACCTTGGTTTTCTAAGCAGTATACGCAAACAATCATTATAAGCAACCTGGAGCTTCTTGATACTACTACCGATTTGAGATCATTATTTTTGCGCAAAAAAACGAACTAATCTTGACTGATTATCTATTTTAGTCTCTGTGCTATAAATATTAGTTCTTCAATTTACTCTCATAGCATTTTTGGGGGGCTTTTAAACTATAGTTTCAGACACATATTTTGTATAATGCATACACTACAAATCATGTATACTGCATGCTGGCTCAGTCACACTGTCATAACTTGTTGGAACATTGTTGATGTTTTCAGTAACACCTGGGCTTTAACCATAGGCTTTTACTGATACAACAAGTATTATATTCTGCTTTGAAAATGGCTTTTATTGTAAATTCTCTGTACTCTAGATGCGGAAGCAAGGCGCAGAAACTAAAGTTTACTTTTATGTTTTCCAATTCCAGAAAGAAGCGTAACAAATGGGTTGTCTAGTGAAGATAAACGGTGAGGAGGCAGGCACACAGTCGAAAACAGGCAGAGATCCTAAACAGGCAGGCAGGCAGAACAAGGGCTGGATTTATGGTTACAGACAGCTTATATATTACGAGCCAAAACGTGTATCTAGCCCCACAAGGCGGTTGGGGCAGGAAAGAGGGTAAGGTAGTTTGGCTAGTGGACTTACAGAAGCAGTCCACAATGCTGTAATTTATACAGGGGTTTCAAAGACTTCATTATCATTATCCTCTGGTCCTGCTGCTCCATATCTGCCACCAAGCCGACAGTGCAGCTTTTGATCAAGTTTATTGGACATTTTGGCACTTGACCAACATTTAGGTTTAAAACGTATAGGACCACAGTCACAAGTTTCCCATTGCACAGGAAAATGAGGAACTTTGTGAGCCAACTTTAGGAACAGAGTTTGAATCAGCTCCACCATCATCTATTGCTCTTTCTTTTTCTTTCATAGCTCGGGTTCTGGTTCCATACAAATGGCAGCCATCAATGTCTCCTCTTTCAGCAGCAATTTCTGTAAAAAATAAAGTGCTATTTTCTACAGGTGCTATTAGATAACTAGCTGTTTTAATTACCCCAAGGTGTCAGAGCTGGTACCTTTTGAAAATAGACACCCACGTAGTAAGCTCTCTTGATTCAGCAACAATAAAGGTTTTTAAGGTAGAGCCAAAAAAGACTTACATTGTCTACTTTACAGAAACCTTAAAGGGCTCTTGAGTTTATTAAGAACCACTTCTTCTCCACTATTTCCTTGCTACCCTCACAGGTTGTACATAAAGAGATACATATATAGACATATGTTTTTTTTTAATATATATATTTAATATGTAACAGTGTCTGTGTCCTCCTGATTTCATCCAGCTTTTTCTCAATCAAGGCTCAGAACTGGAATATCCATCAGAAGAATACTGTTATCAGCCTTATTTTCATTTTTTTACAGCATAACCTTTTTTTATTGAAGCAAACTCGGACGGAACATATGCAGATGGATATCCAATACTGATGGATATCCAATACTCAATATAAAAAATGTAAGCATTGCAAAGCTTTCATGAGGAATATAAGGAAACAGTCTCTCCCCTTGACTCATCTTCAAATGTTACTGTCTGGCTTGAATTGTACAACTATGCTGGCAATATTGTGTTTGTTCTTTGGTGTGTCATGGGAGTCTGAAATAAGAGGTCGGGAGAAAAGCTTTCAACAAGACGTCTTACACGGAGTAAATCCCTCATGTGGATTGTCAGAAAATTGAATCAGAGCCCACATTCATGGGATAGCATTATTGAAATATTTCTAAAGCATTCTGCATTTCTAGCAGCATTTAAAATGCAAAGGGGCCATAGTTGCAGTTCTCTGAGGGCTGAGGTGGGGAACTACTTAAGGGATCTATGGGTTTTAATGGGATCTGTCAGATTCTTATGAGAGCATTTCGAGAGCGACCTTATTCACACTGACAGCAGAACACTTCCTGTGAGAATGGAGCAGTGGATATATACAGCATCTCCTAATTTATACACAAAATAATGAAAAAGTATTATTAATTATATTATTTATATATTTTTAAATGTTGTCTTTACTCTTCTGGTAGTAGTCACGTAAGATGCTAAGCAAAAGCGTGCAAAGTCTCAAAGAGAAAAAGGTACCACATCAGTTATCATTTTATTTTTTGTGTGTTTTTCCTGCAGAAATTATCTTGATAATGATTTATAAACAACTTCATTTAATGAATTAAAAAGCGGCCCTTTTTGTGAGTCTTTCTTACCAGCCCTGATGTCAAGAAAATGTTTTCAGAACATATCAGCTTAGTCTAATTTTAAATTCTCACAATGCGTTATGTAAGAAATGGTGACCTTCAGCTTGCTAGACTGTGCACTCTCATTGAGTTCCTAATTTCTCCCACAATAGATAACTAGTCATTTGCCGACTGCTATACAGACTGTGATTAGACCGACTCCTTTGGGTTGCATTAAAAACAAGATTGGTGGTACGAGAAATAAAACATTGACCCACCTTTCTGCCACAATTTGCTCTGCTTGAAACAAATTAAAACGTTTTTGCTGGTGTGCCCCTTACACCTCAAAAGAAACTGAGTTTATGAATATTCTTACCTTAATTAGACTTGCCACAGCGCTGTTTCTCTGACTTAATCTGTAGTTGGAACATTACATTATTTCTTCCCAAATACAATTTTGCCTTATCACAGATGCTCTGTCAGGGATAGAATAGAATGTAATTTAATTTTTTTTTAATAAAGATATGGATATTCAGTATTCAGAAGTATTCACAGGGTACGATCAGAGACTTCATCATTGGCAACCTGTTTTCACTTCAAACAAGGTGAAACACCACAAGCTACCCATGAGTCAAAGTATAGAAACACCAGAAAAAGTTCCTGTTCATATTTGTACCCACTTATACCAATGCTTGTGGTATAGTAATGCAAAATATCACAATAATGAACTTGTGTTTTACATATATTTCCAACAAAGGAAGCCACACAAATATGGATCAGCAAAGCTTGTCGTCAGGGGACAAATTAGCCAACATATAAAAGCTAATTTAGAAGCTAATTATTTAATGTAACTCACTACTATACAGAGCGGCAGGGGAGGATTCAAGACAATGCAACCTTCAACGAAAAAAAGAAACATGTCCTGGAGACACTTAATTAAGGCACATGTGAAGGAAATTCATCAATCTCTTAAAAAAGCATCTTACTCTGAATAATTAGTCAGGTCTTATCTTGTGCAGTAATTGGCTTGTTATAGCCAATGGGGACATGCTTGCTACATTATTAGACAGATTTGTAACCTTAGTAAAAACAGCTGCAGTGAATTGGATTGTTTTATTTATTTGTATATTCAGTATCATAGATCATGCTATAGCACCTTGACTAATTTAAACATCATGGAATTGAAGTTGTCTAGATAACTATCAGAATGAAGTAGTGAGCAGAATGAAATCAGGCGGTCCCTTACTGATGCATTTATTTATGAACATCAATTAAATACCGGCGTCAGTATAATCAGCTAAGCTGGAACACAGCCAAGGATGCAGTACTCTATTCCCCACCACCCGACAATGCAATGACATCTCATCAACATGCACATGCACGTTTCTGCACGAACATGTTGAGTATCTGAACTCAAGAAACACAACCTAATCATTTCACACAAAGTGAAATCACTAAATCCTTATACACTGAAATCCTTGTTATACTTCTGCTAACCTACTTACCAAGAGTAAAACAACTCCTCACATGTTACCCTCCCCAACCAAACAATCACTGATTCAAACCATTCTAAAAATGCTGTGTGACCATGGACTTGGTTATAACGACGCTAATTGCATTGAAGCTTCAAAGTCACAATACATTTTCTTAATATGTTTGGGGTATACAGATAACATGATGTCCTTTTTTAGACATGGTGTAAGCTGTAAACCTTGAAATAAAAGTGATTGTAAAAAAGGGTTCAGTTAGCCATATAACTAAATTGAAGTCTGACAACTCTGGCATTAATAGAGAGGCTTTAAAATGAGATCAATTTCAAGGTAATTTTCACAGTATGGCATGGAATGGAGCATGCCAAATTCATCTTGTTAACTTGTTCTCATGTGAACACTTGTAAAATCCTGATCATTCTGCTACACCTCCTCCCTGCCTTATGGACCGCAAGTCCCTTAAGCAATTTGCAGATATGAATACTGACAGTGCTCTGGGCAGCTGGGTGGTGTAGCAACTTGAAACCCCGCCCATAAGTTAGAGCCTGGGGCTTCCTCATCCCCAAGTCAGTAAATATATACCCTGTTGATAAGTCCTTGAGCAAGACACAACACATCTACCAACTGCAAGAGTGCCTCTCTGTCTGCCCTGCATTCTGTTTTCCTTGTTCAAGCGAATAACATCAAGGTCTTTCATATTTCTTAGGAAACGGAGCACTGCTGCTTTTTTTTTCCAATGAAGAGCAATTTAACACTTGACCCAGCACATGTATGTCATTAACATCGAACAACAATTTCACAGGTAGTCCCTTGTTATTGTCATGTAAGGTCGAATGTAAAAAGAGGTCATCATTTGTGAAAAATCTCTTTTTAAGCCCTTAGTTGTAATTTCTGCTGCAGTTTGTGTATGAATGACCGGATGTGGACCAGTTCAATGTGTTATAGACGTCAGGCTTCCATAATGTTTTCCTGTGCTTAATGTGATCAGACATTATTTTTAAACCAGATATAGAATGGAAGCCAAGTGCATTACATTAGGCATTTTGCTAATAACATCTGTAATACTTTATGAGTTATAACACCAGTAATGCAACTTTTGGCCAAGCTTTCCATAGACCTGCCATTTCAGAATCAGTTTATAATTATTAAGTGTACTGACAAAAAGGAAATGTTTGCATATCAGAATCCTGGGGTAAACTGTCCACATACATATGTATGATTTAATTGTTATTATATCCAGACTAATGGATGAAAAGGGATTCAAGACCTGTAATTCAAAGTCACACATTAACAATTTGACTTGCATTTGTAATTTAAGTATGCCGGTAAAAAAGGCAACAGCTGGCCATGAAATCCAATTATCCAACAAATTGCTGTTACCTGATAGTAGTTCAAAAGAAAAGGATTGTCCTGATGCAAGATTAAACTGCAGACGCATGGCACAGCTTCCTATCTAGCCTGAATAATGCTGATTAAAAATAAATAAAATAAGTGAATGTTTAATTCTTTCAAGGACAGCTTGCCTTTCCGCTCCCGGCATTCTTTCACAAAACTGGTAGATGTGTAAATTATTCTGAGGTGTTCTTTTGTTTGTTTATGCATGTGTGTGTGTGTGTGTGTGTGTGTGTGTGTGTGTGTGTGTGTGTGTGTGTGTGTGTGTGTGTGTGTGTGTGTGTGTGTGTGTGTGTGTGTGTTTGTGTTTGCTCATGCAAGTTGGCTGCGTAAATCCCTTTCCCAGAATGGAAAGGTCCCCAGGCATCCTGTCAAATTGACAAGTATTCCTTGGTGTGTGTGACTGTGTGTGTGTGAGTGTGTGTATATGTGTGTGTGGGCATGTTCATTTGTATGCTAAGGCTTTCAGGTGAACAACCTCCCAAAGAAGCCACAGCCCCTGAATCCAAACATCCATGCCTCTCCTCTCTGCTTTCACACTGACTAGCAGCCTTTCGGCATCCTCCTGCCATTCAAGCTAATTTGCCCGTCCATATGCCTCTAGTGTTCGGGCTGAATAAGAGATTGCCTTACAAGTTTAGGAGCAGCAACCATGGCTGATAAATTGTTCTTTCAAAGGGGAGATTGGGGGTGCATTAGGAGTTGACCAACCAGAGAGAAGTGAATGAAATAGTTCTAAGAAACCGAATAAAACATATTGATGGCTCGGCTCATTATTTGTTACGACTATAGCCTGTTTGCTTTACGCTCAATTTTTTTGTATACCTCTGCTTGCTTTATAGAAAAATACTTGATGGAGCAAAAGTGACGTTGCATTGAGTCATGTATCCTCACATGCATGCAATAACACACAGAAACCAACATGCATGCAGTACAGGAAAAAAAAAGGGGAGTTTCAGTTGAATAGTTTTTATTTCACACCTGACATGTGTTGGATGCAGGGCAAGGAGGATTTCAGCAGAGGAACTGCTTCAGTTTTTTGAATTCCACTTTTAACTTCTCTCCTTTGGCTGCAAATGTCATGAGGGATGGTGAGGCCAGGGGGGGTGAGGAGAAGAAGCAGAAAGGAAAGCAGGGAGATAAGAGAGGTGACACAATGACAATGCAAGGGCCGATTTAGTGATTTGGGGTCCCAAGGATACCCAAAGAGTTTAGAGTTAGAAGAAATGGGGTCAGGAAGAAGGAGGACTGAATGAATGTTACCACGTAGAAGAATAGAAAATCACTCAACATCAAGACAACTCAACGAAGGCAGCAATTTCTTAGAAATGAATCATTAGTCCGGGCTCCAAAGCAATCACATCGGAGTTGCGTCTTTCCTAGAAAACAGAACCGCAAGGAAAGTGATTTTAATGATTTGTCTGTCATAATTATAGGTCATGCTTGTCTCCAGTAATTACAGGTTGTCTCAAATGTTTGGTTGCATTATTGGCTCTTATTGTGTTGTTGATTATGAAGGATTACAGAGTTGTTGACAATAAAGATGCTAATCAATAGTAACTCTCATTGTTGGATTTTTGACTTTATTTTTAAATCTATTTTCACTTCCTTTTCCTCTTCAAGAGCTGTTGATGCTTCACTGGAAACTATTAAGAGAGCTTTGCTAGCATTTTGAGTGCAAATTCAGGGTGCTTATTGAATCACTCAGCATGGAAAAGGAGCAAGCTTAATGTATAAAAGCACATTATTAAAATATAGGATGCTTGAGGTGAGGCCGGCACCATTTGATCATTTGAAAATGTTATCTTAAAAGCAAACCTTGAAGTCTTTGGGGTTATGCTGTATTTCTGCATACACACATTATCCTGCAGACACATTCTGTGTTCCATCATGATGGGCCTTACAAAACAAAGGCAATAACAGGGGACATGTATGGCTGGCAGAAATCTTCCAAAACAATACATTGAAAACAAATATACAGTATATAGGCCTATAAAGCTCAAATGGCTAATATGTTCGTAACACTTCATCCTAACACATCCAAAAGAAAGCTGCTGAATGTAAGCCCTGAGCTCAGGTTGAAGCCAATGAGTGACATGGTTAATGACATTGGCTTCATTGTATATTCTTATTTTGTGTTTGTTATTTCCCAAGAATGCATACTAAATATATTCAAAGTGTTTCCCCATCTTATCTTCTCATTTATCTCCTGTCTTCCCTTTCTCCCTTTGTTCATCATTCTCTTATGCTCCTGCTCTCCACTCTAACAACAATAGAGTAAAGTGCAATGAAAATATTTAATATTCATGGTCTTTCCTGCGAGGCACAAACAAAATACTTTCTGTCATCTTTCACACTGTGTTTACTGTTCCATTATCAATCGCCTTTTGCCAGAGAGGAAAGCCAGAGCATTAGCTTAGAGATGATTTTTTACAGTGTCTGTACGCTTTGCTCTCATGAGCATTTGGATCAAATAGCACTTAAGGGCAGGTTGCGAACTACACGTTTCAGGTTGGATTATTTTGTGTGCAAAACTAATGTGAGGCTACAGTAGCACATGCATAGCTGCTTTGGCATTTATTTACTTTTGGGGCCCAAGGCCATGTTTTAGCCTAGGGGTGTTGAGAATAAATCAGCAAGTTTGTATATGTAAATAAAAAACAACTGACAAGGCTTTCATAAAAAAACAAGAAATACATCATGCTAAGTGGTTATTGTTTTGGAGTTATGTGTAGCTAAATCAGGTTCTTCTCAGATTATGGACTGCAGCACACTGACTGAATTGCAGCCTTGGGCAGCATGGCACAGGGGATTGAGGTGTTGACTGATGTTTAGACGGTTCCAGGTCCCCAGTTTAATCCCTTGCTCTTTGGAAAGAGTGTTGAAGTGCCCTTTAGCAAGACCAATGAACTCCTAACCTGATAAGCAGCATGCCCTCTGCTATGAGTGTATGTGTAAGTGCTGGTATGTGCTTTAAAGCACTTTTTACTAGGTAAGGCATCATATAAATGCAGTCCAATTATTGAATAGTGCAAGCAGAACAAGTTAAAACGGTATTGTAGATCTAATCAAGACACCTTTGTGTCAAATGGTCAGTATTTTCTTTATACTCATGTGCCACATTACCTTATTAAGTTTCATATTATGTTTCACTTAGTGCAATGCATTCAGCAACACAGTATATTTAGCTTCATTTTCATTTTCACTTTCCAAATAAAGGTTTGAACAGTAACGGCAATATTTTCTCTTGATTTTCTTAAAGTGAGAAATGTGCCAGATGTCTAAAAAGATTATGTTGCATTTCCAGACACATTCAATCTGTTTTACTTGCCAATAGGGATCTTCTCACAATGAATAACAGCAGCTATAACAAGCATTCTGTTGTATCACTTTCGGGCCATTTCTAAACAAAGATTATCTATATAAAACCTAAAAAATAACAAGCTATTCATGCCCCCTTTAAACATTATTTAATGCTTGGGATCACATCCAGCACCGCTAGCATATAGATACTTTTTTGCATTCAAATACACTCTGCCATGTGTCCAGGTGTGTCTAAAGCCAAACGTGACATACCAAAATATGCAATGATGTACCTTCTATATTCAAGAGAATAATCAGACAATGCTTTGGTCAAATAACAATTTGGTCAAATTAGCAGTTTCGGAACCTGCTTAAAGGCTAGGCCATGTTAAAAGACAAAGATGCAGTATGAGCATGACTGTACAAACAGGATTGCTGATAAAAATGCAAGGCATGTGAGCAAGGAGATGAATGGAGAATAGAATACTGCTGCCAACTTTATAAATGGTTGCAAGCTATGTTAAAAGATATCGAACAGGAAGCTGTCCTGACTCTGTCTCTTACAATAATCCATCTACACGTATGTTTTGTTCTGGTTCTGTATAATTCTCTGTATTCGTACATGTCTATTCCTTTTAATTAACACGTTTTTGATTGATTGATTCATTAAAGGTCATATAAAATACATACAAATGACAACCAAAATCTAATTTGGAATTTGTATGTTACCAACATACCCAAATGTTTTTTTTATAGAGCATACTTCTCATTAAATAAATGCATACAAGACATCCTAACCCATACATCTTTTTTTTTTTGTTAACATTCCCATATACAAGCAATTTCTTTATTTTCAATATTTAAGGTACCACATACTAGTGACTCAGTAGGTTCACATATGTGACTTTGGATTTACTTTGATCGTTGTTTCTTGAATGCTGTGTGTTAATGTTTGCATGTGGTGCAACCACAGGACACAACTGGGCTTAGTGGACTCCAAGAGCATGTTGGCCATCTCATCAATGGGGAGGGGGGTTGGGGAAAGCTTGCTTCCATGCTGCTAGCTTAAAATGGAGCAGGATCCTATATCAGCAAGTGTAAGTGCTGTAAAGTATAAGAATAAGTCTGATGAAGAGCATGAACTGGATGAATCTTATGATGCATCGATTAATAGTCTTGAGATCCCTGTATGAACTTCCCCTTACCTCCTGTGAAAGCGGTTATGTAAAGTTATTATAGTTGCATAACATAACATTTCCTTACTATGTTGGATTAGTTGGTTTTTTGGACAGTCGAAGAGTTTAAAGGTGTTTGCGGTTGACCAAGGTAATGCTGGTGAAAACAGCAGCAATGCCTTCAGTAAGCACTGCACAGTATTGATTTATTCAGATTTAAATGGGTTTTGGTAGGAGTTCTAATCACTATTAATCGGCTTCTAATCACTAATGGTTTCTGGGGAGTCCTGGTAGCTCAATTGGTCTTGCAGTCTGCCTATGTACTAAGGCTGATTCCTTGTCGCGGTGGCCAGGGTTTAAAACCGACCTGTTCCCCTTTGCTTCTCTCCTTTCATTCCTTTTTCTGCATATCTTTAGCTGCACTATACAATAAAAGGGAAACAGTTAAACATAATGCTTTCTCTGTTTTATCTGTGTTTATTCTTCATTTTTCTAAATGATAGATGTGCCCATGAATAATGGTTTGGGTTGTTAAATAAAGGAATTCTTAAATTCAACGGTGCCTTCATTCAGCATTTTGTACTTATTCACATTCCAGACACTGCTACTGTGAGATGTCTGAATATGTAATTATCTCCTATTCGGGAATGACTATCATCCACATTTTATCACATTTAGTTAAAGGAGTAGAACAACTATAATTTCGCACATCAATCCCACTCGACAGGACTGAGCACCAAACCATGAATTTGGATTGATTACCTAAACTCTAACAGCTAGTATAACTTACGCAGCCCATTTAAAGTGTCATAGGACTTCCGATATTTCTCAACAAATATTAACAAAGTACTTGTATTTAATAATTTGAATGAATCTGGGCAATTTCTAAATGCTGAGAAAGAGAACATTATATTAATCTCACAATGGTGGAACTGTCCGCCTTAAAATAAAAAATATTTCATTCTTAATAGTCTGATGTAAAAGCCTGGTCAATTTAAAGTTCAGGCTACACAGAGTAAAATGTCACCTCTCACACACACATAGACAAAAACAGCTCATATAACTTAACCTGATCAAACACTATCAGACTTTTTATCCAATAAAGGGGTACGACAGCAACTTTATCTCAGTCTGCTGTTTCCTTCCTGATGCTCATGGAAGGTTTTTCAATTCCTGACAGCCGTAATGAGATTAGAAGGAACCCGGAACCAAGGGAGACATGTATCGCGTTTAAATGAGATAGAATGAAACTCTGCTAAACTATTCATCAGCTGCAATTGTTAAGTGCAGGCATGTGAACAGGCACACACACACACACACACACACATGCACACACACACACACACACACACAGATAATCTAAGTGCCCTGTTCCTCCCAACCTCCCTTGACTCAGCACGACAGCCTCCCAAATTACGGAAGTCGTGTCTAAGTGTTGTATGAGTTTACTTTCAGAGATAAGTGATGACCTAAGGACGTTTATCTGACTGGCTAGATGGAAGACAGAAGCTTTAATATATACACATGTGCTAGCTTCTGTCTTTTCTTCTCTACAGTATTAGTCATTATAATATGTATTCAGCAAATTTCACCAAATTAGTCTTCCTCAAAGTTGGTATAAGATGGTGTTTTGCTGAATGATGCCTGTATTATATATCGTGTTACTGTATGTGTTACTGTGTTACTCACTGAATTATCTTTTGAGGCAACAATAGTTGATTTATATCTTTCACATTTATAATTAATTTAATAATTGATTGCCTAATCAATAATGTTTTTCAGGCTACATGGAACATGCTGGACACATTCAAATGTTTGTATACACAAGTGGATGCTAAGGTCATACTCTACTGAGGTTGCAAGAGTGGCTTCCACTGACGCTTCTCATGGCAGAGACAAAACACATAATGGGGAACTTCTATGGATTTAGAAAGGAAAGGCAAGAGAAGGCCTGAGAGGGATCATAAGGTTTTTGATCTTACAGCTCATTTTGGCTCTTCCTGCTTGCACTATCCCTCCCTGCAGACCAGTCACTGACTTTAAAACAGCATTTGAAATGTCTGATTCCTTTCTTTTTTCCCCAGCTACCTATTGTTGCTGAAATTGAGGTGACCATTATTTGTTTTATTTAATTCGTCAATGTTTCAATAACCATTACTACGTTATGTGTTACAATTATACCATTTCTATATTTAACTGACAAATAAAGCACAGTAGTAGCAAACATTGGCAATCTCTGCTTTCGGGTAACTGTGAGTAAGAGGTTAATGACGGAAAGGGTCAATGAGACTAAGGAAAGGACAGATGGAGTGACTGAGTGAGGAATGGCTGATGGCAGTGGAATGGCTGAGAGTGGGAGAACAGTGGCGATCATGGCAGCGAATTGTGAGAGGGATGGAATGATTGCTTGGGAACCGTGTGTGTGTGTGTGTGTGTGTGTGTGTGTGTGTGTGTGTGTGTGTGTGTGTGTATGTGTCTGTGTGGATGTGGATGTGTTTGGATGTGTCAACGGTATGGGTGGGTTGTCCTATCAATGTCTAATTGTCTTTGTGTTAAATTGTAATTACGCTGGTCTGCCAGTGCCCCCATTAGGATGACCTCCAGCTGCTAATGGAAGAGGAATGGGAAAATTGTTGCCCAGCAAGAACTAAAAAGCGGGTGAGAGACAGAGAAAGAATAGGGGGATGTACATGGTGAGAAAAGGGTGGATGGAGTGAGATGGAAAGCCAAGAGAAAGGAGGAAAAACACTAACTGTTAATACTGAGGAACTGAGATCATATGGCTATCAGTGATTGAAAAAAGGCAATTTTGCCAGTCCCTCTTTCTCTGTTACACATTTGTACACTTGTTTACTTGTCAGGATCCTCTTGAAATGACACACTATGTACATTAGTTTCTAGTCTCCTTGACTAATAATCCTTACTATATTGCTAACCTCTTTAATTAGTTTGCAAACTAAGACTGTAAATTGAAAAAAACATGGAAACATGAGACACTTATTTTGTTGCAAACAACTTTTTGAAATTGCTCTTCAAAGTTAAAAACAACAATGCCCTGCTGTTACAGATGCTCACTTGTGCACAAAATCAATATCTGGAAATAGCCCACAGAAACTAAATGTCACTTGAGTGCCCACGTTGTTTAGGGAATTGAATTTTCTTTTTGTTTCATAGTAGTGTTTTGACTTTTTTTGATGATTAACATCTGTACAAGCGACTCATAGGCTTAGGGCGAGGGCCACAGACAAGACAAGGTCTTATAAATTATTGTTTTTTTACACCGTACAATCAATTGTTGTACGTCAAATACCCATTTGGGGATTTATGGATCTCGCTTTACAAGAACATTCTCACTTACATGGTGTAAAACTGAAATAGGCCCTTACAAAGATTCAAGTATTGATAACAACACACCTAAACAACCTATCTAATGGCGCGTTTCCACTACAGCGCGGAGCCCGGCCTCGCTCGGCCTCGCTCGGCCTCGTTAGGACCAGCTCACTTGATGGCGCGTTTCCATTACAGTTTAGGAACTGGGGCAGTAACTATAGTAACGCAGTGTAGGCGGAGCGATCGGCTTTTTGGTGGGCGGAGTCACGCTGCTTAAAACTGCCGTGACGACTTATTTGTTAGAAGTGAGCTTTAGAACAGATAGGGACACAACGCTTTCAAGCAAATAACAGAGCATTAGAAAAAACGTACCATGCAGAGACTCCAGTAACGCCGTTGCAGAGTCCAGGCCTCCATCCCTCCCAACTCTAGCCGGTCTATGGCCGTAAATGGTGTCCATTAGCTCAAACCACTTCCAGTTTTTCCTACTGGCACCACTCGTGTTGTTATTATCTTTGACCAAGCGATATTCACTCTTCATCTTTTTGAGTTTTTCCCTCACTGCACGACAGTCCTCGAGTAGCCGCTTGTGGACATCTGTGTAGAGTCCTCCTGAAATACTTTAATATTGCGAGTTGTCCCGTCGAGCTCCCGCTGGATCTTATCATCTGCAATGTAATGTAGGAACGTCGTCACTTCCTCGACCAACCACGGCGTGCTTTTCTTTGCCATTTTAGCTCCTCTGTTGACAAAAATGCTGTTTATAAAAATGCTGCAAGCTTCGCTATATATATGCGACGCTAGGGATTATCTCGCGCGCCGATTGTGACGATTCTCTCTGACCAATCAGCAGTCGAGAGTGTTGACGTCACAACTCAGCCTGGTTGTTCCTGGCCTTAGAACCACGATTTTATGAGGCCAGAAAAACTGTGAATTAGGACCCGCCGGCCGGTACTAGGCCAAGTGGAAACGCAACCAAAGTCGGGCCGCTGACGTCACAGCCCTCTTAAACCGGGCTCCGCGCTGTAGTGGAAACGCGCCATTAGTGAAGTATACACATATTGCTCCCCCCAAAGCAAATGCACTCAGATAAAAGCTATTCCAAGGACACAAGCAATACATTTTGCACACACACAGACATAAATATATGCATATAACGTACAGTACCTGAAGTCTCTACATTCCCTTTAATGAAACAAATGTGCATTTTTGTCACGGCCTGTCAATGTAAGGTCACCCGTTCCTGAATGGAATAATAATTTTTTTTTTAAAAAGCCTCCAATCAGAAATGATGTTTTGCTCCTATAAGCCTTGATGCATTGGTATAGAAAGTACTGATCACCTGAGAAAGCCAGGACAAAATTAAATCTAGGTAACTGCTGCATAGGCAAGAGCGCACACACACACACACACACACACACACACACACACACACACACACAATTGTTTTATGTCAGTAGGATGGCATTGTTCTTGATAAAGAGTTACATTTCCTAAATAAGAATACATCACGTGAAGAGACAATTATTTGGCCAGGAAAATACCCACTTTTGATGTCTCTCTCCCTCCTCTCACCGTGCTTCTGTCTCTGCCTTTCTATCCATGGAATACTTTAGAGGAAAAATAACACACTGAAAGTCAAAGTACAAAGTCAAAGATCTCTAAAGAGAACAGTGTCACCTACTGGCTTACCCTGAATTTATGTAAAACTGATGTAGGGAAAAATGTTCATAATGTAACGTTTAGGGACAGAAATCAGGGAGGACTAGCTGATGGTTCTCAAGGGCAGTGAACAACAGTTTGAAACATTTTATCTTCTTGATTGTGCTCTATGCTTTGTTTTCTGGAGGGTCTTCCATATTGGCTTCAGTATGTCTGTCACGTTCTTGTTTTTTTTTAGCTTCCCACCGTACTTTCCTTATCACTCACCTATTGAGGAGCATATGCAGTCTGAACACCCACAGCTGCCTGCATGACAAGGCAGATAAGGAAAGATAATGTTCAGAGTTGCAGAGCATGATATTAAATTGCCCATTTCAGTAGTTAGCTTTTTTTGCCAAGAACTTGGTGTGTGATATGTTTCTAAATGTATTAGTGTGTGTGCTTGAGTGAGTGTGTTTGAGTAAGTTAGAGAGAACCTCTTATAGATTTTTGCATGTGGCCAATATGTACAAAATAAATAGAAATGTACCATTTTGTCTGAAACAGCTACATGATATGGGTTTCAGTATTTAAACCGTTTTTCTCAGCATGTGCACATACACACACTTACAAGAATGCATGTGGAAAAAAGGTTTTTATCAAGTACCAAGTGCCTTGCATCGTCGAGCACTGGGGGCAGGCAGCTTGTCCCCTGTGCATCAGACTGGAAGACTGAGATCCCAAAGGTCAGCTGCGCTCGGCATAAACAGACATGAACCACTGGCCCGGATGTTTTTCAGCAGCACGAGAAGCAGCTCACGGCCAGATAAGCACAATCAGAAACAGTGCCAGTCAGAACCTTAAAGCTTTTGAGCACCATCTGGTTCTGGGCCTATCCAAGAGGAGCAAATCCCACCAGGTTAGGAGGGACAAGAGGAAAGACAAGAGAAGGGGGGATGAAAAAGCCCAGAGTTCTTCGATGGAGAGAAAACAGACGGCTATAGAAATATACAAAAAATGCATGGGCTTTTGCAATGAAAATTCTTGTGGTTTAGTATTATTTAATATAACGTAACACACTTACATTAAGAGATCACACAAATTCAGAGGAAAAGAGGAAACTATCATACATTTTAGTTGTCTAATGACTCATAATCGTGTTGTAAGGATTCAGGATGGAGTAATAGTCGTTGACACCTATGATGCATTATGTAGGATACAGACAGCGATCCTTTTTTACTCAGATGTTCCCTATAGAAATCTCATTTGGCAGAAATGACAGATATTCTTTTGATGGCAAGTGTTAAGTAGGATGGGACCAATTTGTACAGTCCCAAGATTGTACTGGATTATGCAGAGGCTAAGAAAATCTCTTGAGAAACACAACTTGTCGGTATTATCCCTTACACAGATTCTGTAACAGAGTGTTTCTGTGTCCAAAGCTATAGAGGTATTTTGTTAGTTTTATTGTATTATTCATAACGCTAACAGAAAGACTATGCAGTTGTCAGCCTCACAAATCCTGCTACAAAGGTGGTGAAAATGGTCTACCTGGCCCAGCACACTGTGAAACATATTGAAAACTACAGGGAAACAACCTCAAACAGATTGGGTGTAAAACGGCAGCACGACTCACTTTCCACCAGCACCTAGCCGGCAGACTGACCCAGCGAGCTGCAAAAGTACTGGCATAGGTGATAAAGACTTCACCAGCGAATGAAGCCAACAGCATCAACACATAGAGCTGCTTATTTATAGCAGTGCAAGGGGAGGTCTAAGTGTGCTAAATATCACTGGCCTGTTTCAAGATCAAATATATAAAAGAATCACCAAACGGCAACAAAAAGCTAAAACAACAGAGCTTGCAACGTAATAAGTTACTTTGCTTACAAATGTAATAATGTGTATTTCTGTCAGGTTAAGCTCCGACTTTGACATAAGTTTAACAAGTTGATAGTGTTTGACTTTGATTTGACTCAATGCAGATATATAACTCTTTAGATATGTTTGAAACATCTTTGAATAAAGATTGCATTAAAGATTCATAAACAAATTGTAATATTTTACCAAAAGTGAACAAAATATTATATCAATGTCCACTCATTGTCTCATTCCTGAGCCTTTATAATGCACCAGTAGCCCGTTATATTTTGAAAAGCTATTCAAATTCACACACTGCCCTATTTATTTCACAATTAGACCATTTGTATTGTTAGCACTCACCTATCCAGTTGGTGCTAAATGAAGTGCGAAGATCTTTTGCTGTATCTCAGGAGACACAACATTGCGGGTCAGGCACCACATCGAAAGAAGAGTGATAATTGGACTGTAATTAGTGGAAACGATTCTGCTGAAGTTGTCGACTACGGTTTCACAATAAATCAAGTAACAGCTGCATCATTGACAGTTTTTGCTGTCATGTTTTTTTCTTTTTTTTCCTCCATGTAAGACTACAGACAAGCACAGAAACACACACACACACACACACACACCACACACACACACACACACACACACACAGGAGTTGCCTGGCATCTCAGGGTCTTTCTAATTATGTCCATAGAGCCACAGGAGTAGCACAGGGAGAAATGAAGGACTTTGGAAAAAACGAATTAATGCTCGCTGTGTTCTGAGGATTACTTAATCATTCACTGCAGCCATATTCAGAAAAAACACAGCATTACATCACAAGTCAGTCTAATGGGAGGTCCCCCACTTGCATTATGAGTCACTCCGTGTACAACTAGAGAATTGTTATCAGATGTCGGATTACAATCATACCTTTTTATATTTTGCTAGCCCAAAACCTCCTGCTTCCGCCTCCATTTTGTTACATTAATTGTCCTTCTTGGTAATCACCCTGCTTTTTCTGTTCATCTTTGGCTCGACAGTGTTCCCTTTTGACTTTGTGGAGTTTGTTTTGTTCCCTTTGTCCCAGAGTAGTAACAGTAATCTATAATAAATTATTGTTTTGTTGTGTCCAACCAGTGATTTCAACGGCTCTCCAGGGACCTATTATGCTGTAATAATTACCATTAGAAAGACTAGGAGAACTGTGTGTGCCCACTCTAGACATTTATCATGCCTTCTATTGCCTGTGGGCCGTAGAGCTTCATTGCTTGAACAATTGTACACTTGAAACAGTGGGATTTGAGCTCTAAATAGAGACAATTCTTTAAATAATCCGATGCACCTGTTTCCGGGCATCTGATTCCAGGTGCTCATGGCCGGGCTTAGCAATGGTTCATTAAATAGCATGATAGATGCTTTAAATCCCTGAAATAAGTCGACACTACTGTATCTCATGACTTAAAGACCCAGTGAAGTGTGCGACGGTGCATGATCTGTTATGCTAATACGTATAGTAATGACCAAAATTGTCCATTGGAACCCATATAAAAGATGTTGGAATAGCAACGAATTTGACGAGTTGGAATTTTCCGCTGGGAAATCCGCCTTCGTGGGCGTGGCTTGCGATCTACTGCGTGACGTCAGAAGATGGGCTCAGCCGAAGTGTTTACATTCACCACCGTTCATTTTGTCTCTGTTTCAAAGTGGAATTTACCAACGTTTTTGAGCGAGTATTTTATTGGAAAGTGTTTCGCAGTCGACTGGAAGTGATTGCCAATCGAGGAAACCTGACAATGGAGGCGACAGTGAAGAAAAAGGGAGGAAAAACACACGGGAAGCGATGCATTGCCGCTGGCTGTGGTAATGTCAATTCTGCCGAAGTGGCGATGTTTCTGTTACCAAAAGATGAAGGTGAGTGGCTGGTGTTATTGTTTCGTAGATTCGTAGATTGTTTATGAAAAATAAAGGCCACTGTGTTTGTGTCTACTAACAAGACTATCATGGCGGCGGCAGAGCTCAAGTCGAGTTTCTCCGCCTGGAGATATTCTCACTATTTCACTTTTGTCGAGCACAAAGAAAAGAACGTTTTAGTTAAATGTAAGTTGTGTCTTGGCGGGTCAAAGATCCTATCGACTGCCCAAAACAGCAATTAAAATCTGTTGAAACATCTGCAGAAACAACATGCTGGGACGAAGCTAGTAGCTAAGACCACAGACCCAGACTCATCCGACGCCACTCCACCTCCACCTAAGCAACAGCGGCTGGATTGGCACTTTGAAACATATCTTTGTGTTTGTGTTTGTATAGACACATTGCTTAGCAGAGTTCAGTGATGCAAATGCATGTCAAGTTGATCAACAGGTTGTATTATTCTCCGATGCAATAACAGTACTGAAATGAAGGCTACAGTATAAGGGCATTAATGGGTGCCCTTTTTTAAGTAACTAAAAAGTTACTTTTCACAGTAACGCATTACTTTTTGGTGTAAGTAGTGAAGTAACTAGTAATTGTAACTAGTTACTGGTTTTCAGTAACTAGCACAACACTGCATGTGAACATGAATGTTGCATCATGCTATGAACAGATGAATGTATGATCAGGTGATGGCCAATCCTGTGTGTAGATCTACTCTAGATCTATGACAAAATATTGTCCTCAACTAAATTGACTTCCATGGCCACTTTCCTCATCTATCCTGTCCGAAAAGCTGTCAAAATCACTCATTTCTCTCGCACCAGTATCACTTTCCGAAGTCTCCGCCATGTTTACAATCACAACTGGGCCCATCTTGTGACGTCACAGCCGCTATCGTCTGCAGCAGCGGTAGGCTCAGACTCTGAAAAATTTGCGATGTTTATCTCGTCCCTCGCACTTCCTAAAAAATTATTTTAGCCATGAACAGGTACAATTATATGTAAGAAATGAAACTGCCATTTCATTTTGGCGCAAAAAAATGCACTTCACTGGCACTTTAAGGCCAGTCAGGGTATTGGTCAAAGTAAATTAGAAAAAAGGCATTATTCGGATAAACTGGCATTGGTTGGCATTAATTGTCTTGATTATCTCAACATTTGCATCGGAAAAAGATTGAAACTTACATGGCTTTGTGATGGAGCAGTTGAGTATTTCCAGTTAAATAATGCCACATACCTATAAAAGTCCCAATTGTGTGTGATAGTTGTGTGTGTGTTTACATGTGTGCAAGACATAACAATATCAATGTTCTGTATTGTAAGCTTAATATATTGGTCGATGTGCAGAGAGAGTTGTTTTGATTTCTGTGGATTTTTGGTTATTTAGTGGTTATCACTTTGCTGTTCAGATAGATCAAACTGGAGAGAGTTTTAGCATTCAGCCCCATGCCCGTGTTTCTCACTCTCAAATATTTGCACGAGCAGGCCTGTGTCTGCCTGCAATCGCTCTGTGTGTTTATTGAACGCTGTGTGCGCACCCACTTGTAGCGATCTACACTACCAGTCAACAAGCAGCTGTTTCGCCTGCACCCTAAATGTCACTATTGAGGTCAGCTGCCCTAACGTCCTGCCGCCGCTACCTGTGAGGCAAATGAAACCTGATGTTATTAAGTAGTGGCTTTGCAATCAGCTGTCCTGGCCTTTGAATGGGTGCGACTGTTTCAGTGCTTTAAAACAAACTGGGGACATTATTCCAATTGCTTTGTATAGTGAGATATGGTTAGGGATACCATAACAACCCTGTTTTCTTTGATTATCATCCTGTTCTCTTGCATTTCTCCTTTGACTGTCTGCAGATACATTTGAAAGGTTTTTTTTTTTTATGAATGACTCTACAAATCTTTCACACTGTACTGTAAAGCAACACCATTTCGTCTTTGGCAGGCTAGCAAAAGGAGCAGGACTCTCATTTTCAAAACTGCCAGGGCATAAGTGAAAGCAATTCATTTGTGTCAGACAGGAGGCAGAGATACTTTGAGCCATTTGCCACCAACTTCAGAGAAAACTCACTGTGTACTCTGCACCACAGTGAGGCTCAAAATAGATTGATTGTGGCACATTTAATGTCATGCCAAGTTTCCTTTTCCAGACACAGCAGTTTTCACTCTATGGCCAAGTCAGAACCATTTCTGTATACCTGATCAAATGTGCCAACACATTTTTGGGAGTTTTTATGGTTGTCAGATGAAAAGCAAGGAGTGAGACCATATAATGTACCACCAACACAATCCTATGAAATGGACCAACAAGCTTGTCATACATACTTAACATTAAAGTCTCCCTTCTGTTATTGCCCATACAAACTGTAGCTTGAAGCATTAACACAAGTTCACCCACCAGTAAGAAATCAGCATATGTGTTTTACATTTTTTTTTTAAAACACGAGGATAAAAGGTGAAATATTAATGAAAATGGAATGTGTCCGATGGTTTGCGTCAAGATGGAAAGTAATGGCCCCTGTTTCTGTTAAAAAGAAAACTTGAATATCTATTTTCAGTGGGAGGTTTATCTTTTGAAAAATACAGATGACCGTCAATTTGCAGTTGTAATAGGATGCACATCATTTGTTTAGTTATATTGTTTTCAAAGCCCTGAAAGTGAGATGATCTGTAGCTAATTTTCACAGCACACAATTACATCCCCAGCTCACCAAGTTATACAAAAAATAGAGATATTAGTAACATTTGTATATAAAGATACACACCCATATGTGATGCGTAACAAATGCTGTTCTAGGGGCTTTTTCCATTTCCATTTTCCATCCATAAGAATTGCTGACTTGAAGAATTACGGGCCTACAGCCATTGATGGAGCTGTTGCAGAGAGCAGCTGGTCTCTAAGGAAGTCAACACATGGATACACATACAGCACACAAAACATGTGCACGTATAGGCAGGAGGCAAAAATACACACACATGCACACCATGATGATAGTATTGAATGTGGGCCTCGCACTCTGCCATATCTATTACAGCATTTCCTGCTCAAGGGCTCTCACTGCCTTTCAACTCACAGCCGCACAACACAACTTTTCAACTCAGGCAGCACAGACCAAGGACATGACTAATACTCACTCTCACTCTGGAGCTTTGGCCAACAGTACAAATCATGTTATGTGCAATGCTCATATACACAATGCAGTATCAAAAGGTTTATACGCAAGAGTGCTGTTCAGCTTTATCACATGCACTGTTAGACATGTTATAGTTATTTATTAGCTTTTTACTGTACCTTAGTGTATTCATGTTTTTACAGTGAAACCGCTTTACTGTGAGAGTGCTTGACAGTATAGTAAACCAGGATATTGTAATTCATTGTATGATACTTTTACTGTGTTTTATAGTGTGATAATGCAAATATGTTTTGAAGTATGATTTTGTTAGGATATACTATACTTCCTACTACTTCAATTTAATAATACTAATGCCACACAACTCATTTTAGACAGTGGCTTAAAGAAAAAAAAATGTTAGAGAATGTATGTGTTCAGAAAATCAGGGGTTATAATGAAATCAACAGCTCTGCTAACAAATGAGATGAAGGGACAATTGTCCAGGTACATAAAATCAGTGCAAGTAATACTGGCCTGAAATGTTAAGTTCCAGTTTAAAAGCTGCATTAATTCTACTTATGAGAGACATCTTTAGCACAAATAAAATATTTTCGCCCTGGCAGTCAATGTGTAGTGCTGTAGATGTAATAGGACCAACGATCATTGAAAAAGCAATATTATATAAGTTTGATCATATTATTCAGTTATTGGTACTGTCTGCTAAGGCTTCAAATGACTACAACATTAGCATTATTGACTGTAAAACTGGAGCAGTTTCCGAGGTTCATAGCCCCCTGCTGTTTCTGACACAGAATCCTTTGTCAATTTGAAATATATTAAGTGATCTGATAGTGCCACGTTCTTAAGAGATGCCCTGATTAATACATGTATGCTTTGATGTTGAAAAGGTAGCCTGTGGTTGTTGTTGTGTGTGTGGGGTTATATAGACTTTCTAAGGCTATTGCATGGATAAACCAGTTACTTTTATTTCATGAAAATTATTTCCCCTTTTCCAATTTTTTACAGAACGATCAGTCACTTCCTAGTGTTGGACTAAAACATTGTTTTCTGTTGTTAATCACTTTTTTAAGTACATTTTGATTTGTCATTAAAATGTAAGGAATTGAGAAGTTAAGACCGTTTTTCACTGTTTCTGTAATCAAGAGTTTTTTGAGTATGCCTAAAATCCTGGCTTGGAGCAGTTACAAGGCTTATGCTTATTTTTCCACAATTTTGAAACCTAAATTGACAATCTTGGTAATTGTTTTTATAATTAAACATTTGGCAGCTTGGTTAATGACACACATTTATTTGGTTGACAAACTCGGAACACACTTATTTTTGCCTTACCTGGACTTTAAGGAAAAGCCTGGATGTCACAGAAGCAGTGGGGAAATTATATGGATGACAGCACTGAAAAACTCAATAACAGCAGTTTGCTTAAACAAGGTTTTGGGCCTCAGGGGTTCTGTTGTCAGGTCCCTCTCATGATCTATAGTTGTTTGGTTTGTGGGGTATGCACCAATGTACACAACAGTTCATGGCAATGTTATGCTCCTTTAGCAACCTTATTGCTTAAAGCCACCATGTGTCTCTACAATGATATCAAGAGACAGCTTTATTGTTCCTAAATCAGTATGAGGAAGCAATTTAGTGGAATCAGAGAGTGCAACGTTGAATACCCAGCAAATCTAAAGGTGGAAAGCAAAGTAATCTAATTTCAAGAACTTTATTTTATAGGATAGGATTTTTTGGAGGTGTATAAACTTTACATCCTTAAAGGTGAATGGGAATGCTGTTGGTTCAACACTTCTCCAAATATATTTTGCAAACACACACAAACTTACTGTTTATGTCTTTCTACCTCAAGAGTGATTCAATCCTAAACCATGCACAACACTAAACTGAGCTTTTATTGCAACAGACAGGACACTGCTGGAATTAAATATTCCAGCAGTCATTTTGCAAACACAGAGGTAGTGAGGGACGAGAAAATAAAGTAGAGAACAAAACACTAACCTTCCTCTTTAGGGTTCCCTTGATGCAACTTTCAACCTCATAATGAGAAACAAAACGAAAACCAAATTCAAAGATTACAGTGTGAGGGTTGTTTTAAGTCTGGAATATCATACTGTCCAGAATGCATTGGAGCTTGGGGACTGATAAGTAGAAAAGGAAAATGTCTTATGTCAGAATAATTGTAAATTGTCTATGACAGTAAAGTCCACATGCGACAGTGACAGTATTTTCTATGGTATCTTTTGCCAAAATAACTTGGCTATAATTAAGTGCTATGCCACTGTCAGCTTGAATGACCAAAATAAATATTCTGCTTCACTTAGGATAGTTGACTGAAATGTGTTCAAATCTAATTTGTGTCACTTAATCCGAGGGAACGTCAGCTAGGTAAGACTGGCAACCACATTTCTCATGGTGGTCATTGAAATGTTGCTTTACGATTTCTTATGTATTTGAATACTTGAGCACATTTAGATTTAACCAGCTTTATAAAGAACTCAAATATTAAATGTTTTATTTCATCTAACCATGTGGCAGTAAATCACAGGCACACTAGAAAGTGCTCTGAGGCCCACCTCCCACTGGTTGGGAATAGCTGTTCTAGCTGGTTTAATAGTAGCAATTTATAAATGGAAGAGTTCTTCATACGCTGTGCTGCAACCCCCCCTTCTTTACTCACCGATTTGATGGACTGGGCTTTACAGCTCACAGTAAATCATAGTTAAACGTAGTGAAAAGATTTGCTAGCTATCTTCATTTATAAGGTCTAAATGAAAAAAACGCAAAATGTTTAATTTGTCGGCCATCTGATAGGACAATGTGTTCACACACCATAGCCCCCTAAGGTGTGTACATTATTTCATAGATTAACTTGTATTGTTGTTATAGTATGCGGCACCCAAAATATGTAATCACATGGAAGCTCACTGTTGTTCCAGCCGTAACTCAAGGACATTTAATGGCTCCTTGGCGATAATTGTATGTGTCTTCTTTGTAAATTGGTTTGAAATTAACAGCATCCATTCTAGTTATCTGCTGTGTACACCTAACGCATGTGTCCTTCTGTTTCCATCCATGTGTGCAGGTTTATGTTTTATGTACTTTGCTTGCTAATGAGAAAAGTATTTCTGCTTGACTAGCTATCTGTATTGTATGAATCGGGCAAACTGATAAGAGCCTCCTGTGTGTACGTCTGTATGTAAAGCTAAACTCTAATTGAGGAGACTGAAGGATTTTTCTCCACATAGAAAGCCTAATTAACTTCTCTACTCAAATGTAACAAACTTGTATTGATTCAAACATATGTTGCCAGAAATTCTTTCTATAGATTCATCAGACACTGCCGATTCAGCAACTTCACGCCCTGTTTTAACCCCATTTTATCCAATACAATATGACTTTCAATGTGTTTCTTGCTTTTGAGCGATGTTAGACTCAATTTGAAAATCAAAATGAGTAATCTTTACCATTTTAGCAACGGTATATTTTGTATTATATGTATTATTTTTTCTCCCTTGGTCTATAAATTATAGCTTTGTGTTTGACAAGTCAAAAATCCAAAAGGTGAATTGTGTCTTTCCTTCTAGGGCTGAATAATCAGTCACCTCAGGACATTTGATTTGCTGTCACTGGAATTGAGAGCTATTTTTATTACAATCCATAATTTGCAACTGACAGCAATGTTCTTGGCTTTTCTTGTATTTATTACTTTTGCTATGCACAGAACATCAATGTGTAGAATTTAGTACCCCTGCCAGCAAGATTCAGCAAGACCATGTGCAGACTGAGTAGCACCCTGATTGACATTTTGGAAATCTCTATGTCAGCAATCCACTAAACATGGCTGCCATAAAAAACACTTTCGTCAGCATTAGCAGATCTTTGGATAGTGACCCAACAAGGATGTACTACAATAAGTATAAATGAAGACACAAATAATGTTGAATACAGCTAAAGCAAAGTAACACTTTGTAGTCTTCCCAATACTGCTATGTCTCTTCAACTTGCTTCAAGCATACAGTTGCTAATGGTTCACTAATTATAAATTTGGATTGAAACAAATGTTAGATATTATTCTGTAAAATTATAATGACAATGAGAACAAAACAGCCAAAAGGCGAGATCTCCGTAGACATTGAACATTGAGTAAGATAATTGCAGAACATATCTAGGTAATTTGTTTATCCTTTGCCTTAAGTATTCCGTTGCTTTCCTAACAACAACCCATCATAGGTAAAGAAAATCATAGTTTCCTTTTGGGCTATTTGCTGTTTCCATTCCCTTATCCCATAATTATACAGACTACAGAGGCTTGCCTCTATGCCATAATGTGGTCTGCCCAGATAAGCTCAGTGAATGTGTGATGGTATCAAATCACTTTGCAACAAGTAATACATTTAAATCAATCCTCACCTATTTGTAGGCCTGTGCATTATTCATAGCAGCTACCCTTTTCAGTCTGTTCCAAAGCTGCTTCTTGGTTTGCTGAAGATGTGCAATTGGCAATGATGTTTTTTTGTGTGGATTTTCCTTTTTAAGCTGTTCTGCAAAAAACCTTGTGTCACAGAGCAAAACATTGTGTTCCGAAATGAATGCAGCATTACTGCCTGGTATCCATTTGGAATCAAAATACTAAGGGAAGCATGCAGTTCTTATTCCGAACATAATCTTCTCTTCATTATGCAGTCTTCAGTGACTCTGCTGCAATTCACAGTTCCATGAGATCTTGGCACACTCTTTGTAACAAATTGCCAATACTAATTCATGGATGCACTTGCTTTTGAGGAGAGAACAAGGCTAGTGTCGTCTTACAGATGGTGATGCAAGGTCCCTTTGACAACAAGACTGTATTGAACAAAGCATGGGCTAATAAAGATGAACAGAACAAACCCTAAGAAGGAACAGAGGCTTCCTTGATCCCAGCCGCAGCTAATTTCACCTTCATCATGAGAGAGAAAAATGCAAGATCCACAAATAACGAAGGCCTCGAAAAGGTCATGAAATGCTGTTTAAATATCATCACAGAAATTTAAATCTCAGTAAGTTCACAATGTGCTTCAACCTTTCCCCCCCCCATATGTATTCTTTGTGGAATTTAAATGTCCATACTATCCAGAGACTTCTAGGTGCAGCAAACATCATTCTTGTCTTGGGTATGAACATAGAAAGTGCTGTATACTTCTTATTAGTAAAGGTCACTTTGGTGTTGGTTATGTAAATATAAAAAAAAGAATATGGAAAAACAAATTCTAAAGGTTGAATGTTCCTTATGGAAAAGAGTAAAGCAATGTTCCTATATTTAGCAAAGATGCTCACAACCAAACCAATGCTAATGTTTGACACACATGTTTGATTTATTAATTTGGTGTTGAAGCAATCCGTAATGTATTAAAAAGTCATTTAACTAGCAAAAAAAATACTGATTATGGCATAAAAGCTGATGCAAAAGCCAATAGCAAAATAGCAAGTAAGAGAGGAACAAAGTTAATATCTCCATAAAGTCCTTGAAATATTGTTTTCATAGTAAAAACATTATATCAAAGTCTTTCTGATCAACAACGTTGCTAAAAAAATTGTGTATAAAAAAAACAATGCTTTTATAAATGACAATCCAAGACATGAGACACCAGCTAACCTGCATGGCCGCTCAGGAGATTTACCCACAAGCTGCTGTATGAGGAAACCTGCCCACCCAAGTAAATAATCACATGGCCTTGATTTTGTTTGGTATGTTTTATCACTATCATTCATTTTGGCAGCTCTTGTTATATTGGAAGTCTCTGGTGGGCTGAGGTGAGAAGTACACTTCTAAAGTACCATCCAACATGTGGTGCACTTACCTTTGGTCTCAGCTTTACATTGTTCTCCGCATGCAGCAACAGGGAGTACTTTCTTTGACATTGTACTTGGAAAAAAAACCTGATTGATTTTCTGAATTGATATTGCACATTTGAATTTGTTTGGCCGGAAAAACGCGGGCACCCATCTCTTTGATTTAAGTGTAGTCTGATAACCAAAAATGTTGATATTCAGAATTGTTTACCTGTGGGTGGTGGGCCTGGCCAATAAACATTACATTCAAGGCTAACATAGTATCTCATGGTTGTAGTCTTTCTCAAAATGAGCTGTGGAACAAATACATAATTTTTTTGTATTGCATGTGTTTGTGTTTTCTGTCACATTTATCAGAGATCAGCACTCCCCCCTGCTGGCTGCTCTGCAGATCTGCTGGAAAAACAATCAAAAAGAAAGATTTATGCAATCTTTGTTTATGCAAAAGCGATCTCTGACTGTTTTGTTGTGTAATCCCACACATTTGTTTATGCTAATTCAAATGTATATTTATTTTTCACTATGTTCCAGTCTTATCCTATTGAAATACATCTTGGTTATGCAGTGCTCTGTGGTGGATGAAGAGAAAGCAAGTCTTATAATTAGAGCAATTACACAGTTTTATATCGGTATTATAACGTTTAGTGCCATGGCAATAATCATAAAGCAAATGCATTAAAGATTTCAATGGCATACTGTCCTCTGCTAAAGACTTATGAAGCAAGAGAGAGACATAGACTGTCTCTTAGTATTCCACTTGAGACACTGCCTCCATATTGCAATTTCCTGTTTGAGTCTTATCTAGAGCAACCTGGAACTGCACTCCAGCGAAGCCTCACACAGCTCCCTCTGCTCACCTGCTGCTATTCCATCTCTGTTCCTATTCCTCTCTCTCTCTCTCCCTCTCTCTCTTTTCTACACTCCTTCTTTCTCACTTTCACCCTTCCTCCCTGCCTGTGCAATGTCATGATTAGTATGCTAAGAACCAGTAAAGCTTTACCTGGACATCAGTCACTCAGACAATCAGTCAGCTGTCTCACTGTCAGTCAGTCTGCTGATCAGTCCCCAAGCTCACACTCTTGTTGAATTGCTCATTCAATTGCTCGGTTGATCGCCCAGCCACCAACTCATCTTTTTTTTCTCTTTTCATTTTTTATTTTACCATCACTTCCCTCACTATCCTCTCCAACATGCATGTATTATACCTGGGAATATACATACTAGAGGAAACAGGGCCAAGTTACTCTTTTTTGTTATCCTCCCCAATTGAAAAGCTGGCTTCAGCTTCACTAAAAAGCCATAAGTGCTTGTTTGAGCAACTGCTCAAAGTGCTGTCTAGGATATAGAAACAACTTTAAGTGATGGTGATATCTGAGCAATATGAGAAAGTCGGAAGGCATTGAATTATTTTGGCAGTTCCTAGCTTGTGCTTACAATTGAAATAAACTGTATAATTCACACAACACTTCCAGCCAGATTTTACAAGGTTAATACACTTACATAGAAATATAACATGTACTGGGCTAACTGGGTTTAATTCTTATTATTGTTTTCACATTATAGATATTACATTATGGTTATCATAACATATGTTAAATGTTGATTGTCTTGCTTTATAGCAATTTGATTCATCTGCATGTAATATTGTCACAACGGCAACGATGTTAGTCCTATACTCATAAAGGTGTCCCTTAAACTATGTGACATTTACCTAATTTTATAGGCACTTTTAAGCTGACCGCAGTATTATCAAACATCAGATACATTTATTTAACTGTTGCAGTGAGAGTTAAGATGAGAGAGATACAGAGTGGCAGGTAAAGACTGATCCCCTGTTTTTCTGATGATTACATTCTGTTCAGGCCCTGTTGCAGGGAAAAGGAGGAATATCAAGCTTCGGCCACAGAATATGAATTTTATATCTGCAATGCAGCCAAGAGGTACCTTCACGTAACAGCCGGCTTGCCTTGGCACTGGACGGTATGTGTCTGTGCAGCTGCTGGTTTATATAAAATACAACTCATTTTTAGGGATCAGCTTTGGACCGGGTTTCAGACTATGTTTGCCTACACAAATTGAACATTCCCCTGAGAATGTGGTGCATTTTGATCATGCAGTTGCACATTTATCGGCTGCATATCTATGCTGCATAATCTTCCACCACATCCAGAAGGAGGTCCATTAGATTGATGAGACCATTTGACTAGAGTGAGCTAACTGGCAATAAATCAGATCAAAATGACTTGTGTTTGTGGCATTGTGCCTTATCCTGCCATAAGAAGATTTGTTTCTGTGATCATAAAACTGCCTGTGCCACTGCTTAGCAGATGTCAACCGGTTTGGGCTTTTGCTGCTGTAGCCCATCTGCTTTAAAGTTTAGAGTGTTGTGCATTTAGAGATGTTGTTCTGTATACCTCAGTTCTAACAAGTACTCATTTGAGTTTATTTCCATCGGCACAAATCAGTTTAGCAACACACCTCTAAACGTTGCCATTAACAAGGCATTTTCACTCAGATAATTTTGTAATACTTGTTTTAAATTCAGCAGATTGTCTCACTTAAAGTGAATAAGAGTACATTTTAAAACCTTTCTTTGTCACTTTGTCATTGAGATTGTTGATATGACCATTATCATTCTCAAATCATAACAGCATAGACTCTTTGCGAATTTAAACCAAATGTCACACTATGTGTTAGGCAATGCCCAATGCAATGACATGTATTATTCATGGACTTTTCAGTCATGATAGTAATGAAAGGTCATTAAAGTCCACACAACAGCAGCGTAATGGATGAGTGGAAAAATGCTGACAGGTGCTTTCTAGCGCCTCACCATCAAAAGGGGTTTGACAAGGGCATATCATGGAAGAGCCTACAGGGTTAATTATTTTAAGTGGTACATTATTGAATTAAAGTTTATTATATGAGAAGGAAGAAGAGATTTTGCCTGCACAATATGCATGATCAAAATGTAAACACATCACAGTACGCTACACGTCGCCTCTGTCCATTTTTTTTGTTATGATGGATTCAACTGAACTTAAAGTATAAATTATTTTAATGCTAATGGTAGGTGCCAACTGATGGGATATTAACAGAACAGCAACAACCTATCAAATTGGTTTAAAATCAGCCCTGAGGCCACAACAAGCCCTTGCAATGCTCTTACGCTTCTATTTTTGCTGCCTAGACCCTGCTCCAGAAGTGCTACAGTGACACTTCACCACAGCCTGAAGGCATGTAAACATCCCATTACAATAGCTCTTCCTCTTGATTGCAGTGCAGTGTTGCCCTGCTTTTATACTCACTGTTTGCATTTTTCCACATACAACGGGCCCAGGTGGTCTACAGATTGTCACAACTATGTTTCAGCATGGTGTCTGTATTTTTCTATTTTCAACAGGGGGTCATCACATGTTCACTCACTTATCTTAAACAACAAGGCACCATGTGTGTGCGTGCGGGAGTGTGTGCTTGTGTGCGGGAGTGTGTGCGTGGAGTTGGAATCTCATTTTCTTTGGAATCTGCCGAGCTGTGGTTCTAAAGGCGATTACAACGTTAGAAAATAGGAAGAATTCACACACCTTTTGATGTTATTGTTATTTGTCATTAGTATTTTGCGTGTCTAATATTCTATTGAGAGATTACAGCAATCACGGGTATAGACCTGTATACAAATGAATGATTGTTTTGCTATTCGACATCGTTTCTCAACTATAAGAAAAATATAACTTTAATAACATAACGTCCATGTTCATATACATGGAGCTGAGTTGACACCCCAACTAATTGAATGGATTGATTGTGATATTGCTAACATTATCTCTAATGACAACAGATGATGGGATCCAATCTGTTAAAAGCAACTCTGATCTTTGAAATAACTAAACCAATAAATGTTCTACATTTATCATCTCCCCTGTTTGTATATCTCCTGTCCCTTTGGATTAGAATCAGAAAATGTACAAAAAAGGTTAAGCTCTCCTTTTCATCCCTCACTTGGCAACACGGCATCAAAGAGATCAAAGAATAGGAAATTGCTCAAATGTTGAAATCACATTTTGTTGCTTGAAGCAACACGGCATTGAAAACAGCTTGAAGATGAGTGAAAAAAAAAACCTGGCAAATCCAGACATCTCAAGGTCATACAATACTTAACACCCAATAGAAATACACACTCACACAGAGAAATACTGTATGAACGCATAAACCTTCACTCTTATGAACTCCCACTTACACACTTGTACCAGCCCATTGATGTTAAGCTTGTCAACAAGTTGCCCTTGTAGATTCAAAACATGAGAAATCATTATTACGCAAATCAAATCAATTATGTTCCTACAGTTCAAAGTAAATTGCACTTTGCTGAGAGGCCTTGAAATAATCGTAACTGTGGCAGCTTCAGAATACAGCACATAATCATCAGTGGAATTTTTTTTTTATTATGTTCTGTTTGTATATCCTTATCTCTCAAATTGCTCACCGTTGCGTGTTCAACATTAGCAGTGACTAGCTAAAAAACCTATGTGTCGTGATCCACAGAATAATATCCAGACGTTTTCCATAAATGCTTCTCTTGCTTCCTCTAAGTCACAGAGAATGAGAAGTTTCAGTGAGTTAGAGGGGCTGGCTCCACATGCCCTGCACACTTAGACCTTCCACCTCAGACAATATCTGTAATCTGCATAACAATGTAATCATAATCCGCCTGATTTTCTCCTCCTTTGATCCCCTTGAGTAACAATCGCAGCAGCACCAAATCTGCCTGTGATTGTTTTGGCAAAGCACTGGCTATTTAATCAGGTGAAGTGAGTGACGACTGCATTGAAGAAACCCTCCCCCCCCCCCTCATCCATCCTTAAAGGTCCCATGTCATGGCCATTTCTACTGATCATAATTCCATTGTTGAGGTATTTATATTGTGCAATTTTCCAAAATCACATTGGTTTCTCATACAGCATCTCTGTATAGTATGTGTATTCACTCTCAGTCCTCAACGGCTTGTTGGAGCTCCTGCCCCCCCCTCCCTATGAGCCCAGTGGCCGTCTGCGAGACAGCGAGACACAGCGAAACCCAGCCCGAAGCCAGCCCGAACACCAGTGTTGGGTGTAACACTACAGTTACAGTAATATATTACTTTTTGCTGTAACGAAGTAATGTAACGCATTACTAATGAAATTTGGGTAATATATTACCCGTTACAATGCTCAGTAACGCAGTTACAACACATTCTAACCCGAAATTAAATGGTGTTTTGTTTTTTAAGAATGTACTAACATAGCGAGACATTCCGACACCAGAGAGAAATTGTGGGGGTAGATTAGTAAACCTGGTGTTTACCCTTCAGGCTTCGCGTCGGGATCTGCATATAGGCATACATTGCACCCCCAGTTGAATGTTATGCACCCTCTATTCAAAAAAGAGAACGGAGCGAAAAATACAAACAACAAATTGTGTCAGTTTGCGCGTAACCTGCTCCGCTGCGCGTGCATCCTTTCCAAAGTGCTTCCACAGCAGTGATACACATCTGTGGATAATCATTTATACGAAAATGGTAAAAGCAACCATCACTAAACGCCAGCAACACTGCATCTACTGCAGACAATAGCAACAGGTCAGATGGGGACATCACGTTACCCTCCGTTGTGGACACTAGCTTACTCCCGCCTGACTCGCCGCCCTCGCCTCCGGAGCAGCAGTCTTCGTCGCCCGAAACTACGCCGCCCCTCTGCGGCCCGCAGGTGCCAGGATACCACGGCAAAACAGAGCCTGCCCAGGTATATCTAAACAAGTACCCGCCTGTACAGTGTGGGGGAAGGCGGTCATTTTGCAGCTCGTGGTATAAAAATAGACAATGGCTAGAATATTCATGTAAAAATAGTGCCATATTCTGCCATGCCTGTAGAAATGTTGGGTCAAAAATAATGCATACAATGGCACAGATGCCTTCACCACGAATGGCTACAAAAAGATCTCATATCCCAAGCTTATCAACGAGCTGATGTTGCAGCTGAAATGTTCTCCAGGTCACAAAGTCAACCTCACATGATGATGTGATACCAGTTTTCAAGCACAGTAAATATTCTCTTCCCAGAGTATATGATGGGACCAAGGTGATGAATAATACTTTTGCTTTTCAATGTTTGCCATTTCAAACCATGAGCTGGTTTAAATAATATTTGCCTTGATTTACAATATGTTCTCATTTGTTTTATCAGTACAGTTTTGAAGCTTTTGTGCTTTTCTTTGCCATAGTCCGGTTTGGACTATAAGAAATATTTCAGGATTGCACTTTTAACTTGAAATTTTCTCACTTGCTTGGTTTCAAAACATAACAATTGCCATAATCTGTTCATTGGGGACCATAACCTCAATGCTATTTTTCATTGCTGTTGCCGGCCACTATTGCTCATGTAAACCTACTGTACTACTGCTGCACCCCTGTAATCTCAGATGCACCGAGTCATTTTGTTCTGGAACCGGGCCTGTACAGTACATGGCCATATACTAAACATAATACAGAGCCCATTCCGTGTCCTGTTATTGTTTACTTCCTCTCTGCCTTCTTCTGGTGATTTATCTGACGTCCAGCGCTCCGTCTTTTAACCTCTTTTCCTTTCTCTTTCTTGATCCTCCTTAGCAACCTTCATTATAGTCCTTGACAGTGGTCTGTACTGTATTAATAATGTGTCACATGTTAAGAATTTACAATCAGAATCGAGTATTCAACTAAGCCGTGTAATAACAGTTGTTAGTAGCCTTAATGGCCTACACAGTTGTTATTCTATACCACATTGCCCTTCACTGGATGTATAATGAGCTGCACTAAACTACATATTAGCATTTAAAATACCTAGCCATTCTTTTGCGGTTATTTTGGTGAAAGTAACTAAAAAGTAGTGTAACTCATTACATTTCAGAGACAGTAATATTGTAATGTAACTTATTACTTTAAAAAGACAGTAATAAGTAATATGTAATATATTACATTTTGGAAGTAACTTGCCCAACACTGCTGAACACACACACACACACACACACACACACACACACACACACACCCGCAGCCTGGCTTGGAGTTTGTGTGTGTGCTCACACACCGACTCACAGCCTCGCCGCGTCCCGCCGTCTCAGGGAGGATAAATCGGCAGAGCTGCAGCTGAGAAAAGATTGAGTGTGTGTGTGAGGAAGTCTGCGGATTGGTCCATTTGGACCAATCCACGGAATTAACCTTACGGCTCCGCGGACGTTACGTAACGGCTCCACGGATTGGTCTATTTGGGTATGGGCACGTCACTGTACCCAGGATGAAAAAGAGAAATCTCCAACGAGGCGTTCTGGGGCAGCATATACAGGTATTTTCTGTATTAGAGTTGTACTCGCTACAAGGTGTACTTTGAGGGTTTGTGACTTTGCAGACCGTTTACGTGCATACAAACCTTCATCACACACAAGGGGACGGGTAATAACCGGAAAAGCATGACATGGGACCTTTAAAGCATTAATCACAAAATAATTGGATTGAAAATTAGGGAGACGTTGTGTTGTGCGTCGGCAACTGTGTTAAATGTTTTTTGTTAGTTTAGTTTTTTATGTTTCACTTCCTGTTTTATTTTGTATTCACCTTGTCTCGTTCCTTTTTCCTTTAATTCCCGCCATCGTCAGTGTCTGCCCCGCCCCTGATTGTTTCCACCTGTGTCCACTTACCTTTTGTATATAGTGTCCTGTCTCCCTTTGTCTATTGCCAGATTGTCTTGTGTCTTTTGCCAAACTCTCCAGCATTTTCCTATTGCATCTAGTTATTGTTACAGTCATTGTCCGCATCTATAGTTATAGTAAGGTAAAGATCAGGTAGTTATATTTTTCTATTATTTAGTTAGGTAAGAATTAGAGTAGATTATTTATTGTATGTATTTTTGTTTTGTTACTGCTTTTCAAGTAAAGACTCTTTTTGTACTTGAATCCTGTGTCTGCCTTTGTGCTTTTGGGTCCACTCCTTGTCTTTGTATTCCATTAGCTTGGAGTGGATTTCACATCACTCTCTGGCAGTGAGTGCTTTCTTTCCTTCTTTACATACCTCACACTCTCTTCCTCTCTCTCACTAACCCTGAGGGTTTTAGAAATGAAATAAAAAGGTGGAGAGAGCAGAGACAGATGAGGAGAAGGGAGCACAAGGCGGAGAGGGAGAGGGAGGAGAGTATAAAGGAGGAGTTCGGTAAATTTGATTTACTTAATTTTGTACAGAGGGCGCTGATGTCCTCAACTGGTAAATGTACCCAGTCATTGTGATGAATAGGCTCAATTAATTCAACCAGTGTGGGACAGGGCTGAATACATGTTTCAGGAGACACCCCCTTGTTTGCTAATATCTCAGACATAATCTTACGCTCTTCATGTTC
This sequence comes from Dissostichus eleginoides, assembly GCA_031216635.1. Classification (NCBI taxonomy): domain Eukaryota; kingdom Metazoa; phylum Chordata; class Actinopteri; order Perciformes; family Nototheniidae; genus Dissostichus; species Dissostichus eleginoides. The sequence continues at coordinate 17,159,031 of CM062279.1, read as the reverse complement.
AGATGTCACTTTGGTCAAGAGGAATAGATCAAATGGTTCAAATGGAAAAACGCAGAACATATGGATGTCTTTTTTTGTCATCGTAAATGAAAAAAATAAATTTCAACATATTTTCCGACATCTCCAGGTTTATTCAGAAGGGTAGCGAGGTCCACTTCGACTGATATAAGACTATTAATAGGCTGTGACAGTGGTTATCACTGTTCTAGTTATGGTTGAGAAGGGGCCAGCTAGTACTGTAGGTAGAGCAGGTTGTCCACTAATCCATAGAGGTCAAATTGCAAGGGCAAAATACTAAACCCTGTATTGTTCCTGAAGGCCTAGCCTGACCTCTGGGGCCATAGGAATTATCACAGGAGCAAAGGAAGAAGATCAACGATGTAGTATCTGGATGGATGGATGGATGGATAGATTGATGGATGGATGGATGGATATATGGATGGACATATGGATGTATCGATGGATGGATGAGTCACATGGGATGTAGTGACCTTGTGCATAAGTGCAGTGCTTTCAAGAATAACTTTAATAAGGCAGAATAAGTGAAAACACCTGTAATTCTCGGAAGCATTCCACATGTATTTTCACATGTAAGTGTCCCTTTTGAGTGAACATAATTTGATTGTACCATGGAACAAAAGGAGGCACACGTTTTTAATCAAAATATGCAGTTATGTGCTATTAAAGCACTCATGAACCTCTACCACTCCAGAGTTGAACCATATGTTCAGTACGTTTAAAAAAAGTCATAAATTCTTCAAAGCAAATTTCTAGATGCAGTTCCTGCAAAGTTGTGGAGCTATTTGCTATTGGGATTCGGAAGCATTGTGGTGCAGAAACTGAGTTGTTCGAGTTTCATTAAGGCCTCTGCATGTGTGCCCAATTACACAGTGACTGAAATATATGACAATGAGCATTTTGTACATAGAGGGTCATAAATCTGGCGCAGATTGCATAATTTCAGCTTTTGTGCATACCCAGCCTTTTTGTCATGAATCTAACATCTTATGCATATCATTTCAGGAGTCCAGCCAGGGCTTTGAATACGGTGAGCACTCAGTAAATTGCTCAAGAGTTATTACACTGGACTAATGGGATATTCTGCACATCTCCCCATTCTAACAAACCCCTTTACACATATTTTTCACTTTTCACTTTAAATGGATATCCCAGAATAATAGTGGCTGTGTCTATTATTAATATACTGAATCCATCATGGCAGGAAGAATAAGGGTTTGGAAACCCTGATGCTGGGAAACTTACAATGTATCTGCACATACAGCAGCTGCTTGTTTGAATGTGTGACTGATAAGGACCCTAACCATAGCAAGAAGTGTATATTGTACTTTTAGAATCCACGTCCAGTGGATGTGTAGGATCTATAGTTTGATAGATATTACGAAGATGATTTGAGGTCTCGCCAGGAGAATGTGTATAATACTACGTCTTTCCCCTATTCATTTCTATTGACGGCAGCATCCATGTAAAGTTGGCGTCAACCCTCACGGGGTGAAAACAGTATTTCCGGTCTCTAAGTTTTCATATTAAAACCGGAAGTATTCCCCTCACTGTCAAATTATTTTACAGTGATATCTGCCGTACTCATCCACTAAAAAACATCAGTTTATCCTTGTTGATTACACAACATTGATTGGTTTAAATTGTGTACAATGCTTTTGTGTTTTTAACCTTCGATTCGGAGAAACACAGAGTTTTTTGGGAGTTTAGGATCGCCGAAGACACTACACTACCCATAATCCTCAGCTATCGTTTGGGACTACAACATCCGCTTTGCTTGACAAACCCCGTGATTAGTCCTCAAGCTCTGTGATTGGATGTTGGAGTGGCAGTGCGCCAAGGTTACGCTGAGCTTCAAACAGCACTTTGAAATGGAATGAAAACACGGCAGACTATCCAAAACTGGATTCAAATGGGTCCAGCCCCACCCCCCACCCCCAACCCCCCAGAACTACACATGCTGGCTAATTGTCAAGGTTCAGAGGCAAGTTTTGCAAATATGGCAGTAGCCATCGATCATCTTAAGATAAGATAAGATAAGATATACTTTATTGATCCCAAGTTGGGAAATGCTTTTGTTACAGCAGCATGTACAACATGCAATTTATTGATACTTTGTAATTCTACTCCACTACAATTCAGAGGTTAACCTGGTATTTTTACTCCACTACATTTATTTTAGTTACTTTGCAGATTCTGATTAATGATGTGAAATATATACAACCCTTAAAGCAGAATTTAGTTACACCTGAGTCAAATTCAGGGAAGGTGATTGTCAAGTGCCAAAATAAACGATGCAATATATTAGACGTTGAGTACTTTGTCAGGCTTAATATGTATCTCTAGATACCCTCAAAGTTGTTTTCTTATTCAAAAGAAGATCTTAACTTAAAGTATTCTTTGGACGTCCTGCTCTAAACTGTTTTATTGTAGAGATCACTATAGTATCTTCTTGATATTTTCTATTCTATATTTCTATCATTGACTTTCTACTTTCCCCCTATTTTGTATGTAGGCTACTCTTAATATTTAAATGTTTTCATCAAATATAACATATTCAATAAAAAAATTAAATAACGTGCTTTAACCACTAGGCGGTGCGGGTTAAAAAACTGTCAAGTTTACAGTGTTAATACAATAAATGATACTTTATGAAGATGTTACAAATAACATACAGCATACAATGCCATAATAACTTTGTATTAGTAGTGTAGGACACTTGTGTGTATAACATCTGAAGATGTGTAGTTTTATTCATGTTTTCACATAATTTTACAGGATAATGCTATATTATTTCACATATTGTAGTTCTACACATTAATATCTGAGGTATATCCATCATTTAATGGTAAGCTATTGAAATTCTGATTCCATAGATGTGTCTCCCATCACTCAAAACCCCTGACTATTCTCTCAGCTCAGTATTTACATTCTTTAATTCAAAGAAAATCAGTAATATCTTTAAAAACTACAAGTGCCTTTCTATCAGCTGTGCACCGTTATGGTGTAAATATAACCTATTTACCAATTGGATCAAATATAAAAGTCAGCCGAATTACTATTGATACTGCAAGGAGACGTATTGTGTGAAGAGAAATTGAAGATATTGTTTAATTGCTGATATATTTATGATCCACGTCACGTATTCAGTTTCGGTGGCAGTTCTTCCAGTTTGTCAAAAGGTCTTCTAATCAGGGCTCTATAAATAGAGAACTACGGCAGATGTGTAATATTTAATGCAGCCGAAGCGTGTATTACAATGCCGTTATGTGATGATTTTCAAAAAGAAAAGCAAGCGCACTCGGAATAAAGTATTATTATTTACCAAGGTTACAAGGTTCTTGTATTTTGTTTGTTAATAATAATTTATTATTTATTTAGTTATTTTATAGTATATTTTAGTTTAATGGTCAACTTTTAAGAACAAAGCTCATTGGTTCATAACGCAATCATGATTACTGTTGGACTAAAATCCGCCAAGTCCCGCCTCCTCACTCAGGTTAATGAGGGCACGTTGAAGAAGTGTGTGTATTACAGAAAGCATTTTTAAACATCCATCAAAAAGCCAAGAAAAAATGAAGAAGAGAAAAAAAAATAAAGAAAAGAAAAGAAGAAAAAAAAAAGGAAGAAAAAAAAAAGAAGAAGTGTGTGTGAGGGAGCAGCGTCACGCTGGAAGAACGGAGACACTTGTTGTGATCATTATATGCACAAAACAGCGCAAATTATGAGTTTTACCGGGACAGCGGTGGACCAATCTCTGGGGCTGTCGTTGGAGGTTGGAGCTGCCTTGGAAAGCGGGAGTTTTGATTGTTATTTTATTTTCCTCTGTGAGTGAAGCAACACGCTACATGCTACATGCTACATGCTGGTTGCTGCCTGCATGCTGCGGCCATCGTGGTGTGTTAGCCACCTAGCTCTTTTGAGAGTTCAGTTAAATTGAGCAAATATGAGTTATGGTTGATAGAGTTACAGTAGCTATATGTTGTGTATTACTATACAGTGCTAACAAGCACTAGACATTTTTTTTGTTTACTACAATGTTTTGAGCATTGTTTAAATTGTAAATGCTTATCTTGATCTACATTTCATGATTTCATGGTTATTGAACTCAGTGTGTTTTTAGTAGTGCATTTAGAATGAATCTTTTATTTACAATGCAACAGTTTTCCATATTATGGTATCTAAATGTGTATATTTGCATTGATAATTTAGCACTGCACAGTTATGATATTTGATGCACATGTGTTGAAGATACATTTGCAATGTTTTAAGCTGTGTTATATTACACAGGCTGGGTTTTTATGATACCCTTGGATAAGAAGATTCTGGATTTTCTGGATTCTGGATTGTGGACTCTGGATTTTCTCCCCGACAAGGGGGATGGCGAGCTACCAATGATAACCTGAACACCTCATCTTTCCGCTACCAGTGGTAGGATTTTGAGAGGACCTTACAGGAACTGAACAAAGAACTATTTTCTTTTGGGGGTTTATTTTAATTTTATTTGGGGTGCACCCAAGTGTCAAGCGCTTTAAAAACAATTGGAATTATTTAGAATAATGTTGTTTATTCCTGTGCCAATATATATATATATATTTTTCTTTATAAAATCTCAGTATTCACTCTGGTGTTCGACTTCATTTATTACCCATCCTTTAAGAACCTGGAATACTGGTCCAGTTTTCACACACCTGACAGACTGGTTACATATTCTTTTCATGACCTCTAAATATTTTGGGCTGAAGAATGCTTCAATGTTATGTTTAACCTTTTAACAAGCTCTCAGCTTGACCTTTGGTTTCAGCCGATGGTAGCCTCCTCCATTACAAAGAGGACTCATTAGCAGCTAATCCTTGACTGAGTCCCATCTGACTCACACAAAGTGTGTGTGTTTGTTTGTGTGTGAGTGTGTGTGTGATGCCGACATCCCCAGGTAAGAGGTTTGGTCCCAGGCAGTAGAAATCCCATTGCATGTACCACTATCTATTGCTCTTTTTTGTTTTCAGTCACGAGTCAACAAACCTAAGTCCATTGAAACCAATAGAGCATTATCATCTGCAAAAAGTTTGGAGTTAATACCTACAAGTCTGAGGCCAAGCTACTGTCTGACAAAATTAAGCTTGCTTTATAGGGCAGTTGATGACTGATTAAATTAACTTATTTCGACTAAGCTCACTGTAGCTTTATGCAATCCTGAGACAGTTACTACAAACCTGTTGACTTGACTCGACTCAACTTGGCTTGGCTACTTGTGACACTAGCTCTCTTATGTCCCTTTCACACCAACGCGGTTCCCGTTCTAGCTCCGTGCTAGAGCTTTTCTGGTTCGGAACCGGTTTTTCTTTTCAGCCCCCGTTTTGTTCACACTGCCCAGAGCCCGACTGGTGCTGCCGCTGCTGCGTCATGACGTCACCGTTTACGTCGCTGATTCTCTCCCCAACGGCGTTACGGCGCTCACTACAACAACAATGGGGGACTGCGTCGGGTCGATGATCGTGTTGCTTTTAATCATACAAAGCCAGATTAAATTAAATAACGACTTCTCCAACCTTATACTTTTCTCCAGAGTGGTTCATTGTTTATTAATGTGTTTCAGCGGCATTTACCGACCGCTGCAGTACTACTCTTCCACCAGAGTTTATTCTCCCGTTAGCTCCGGGTTAGCTCACCAGTGGCCGCTGTAAAGTATTCACTGTCTGACTGTCACACAAGCAGCTGATACATAGCCCCAATTCCCATAAGTGAATGTGTTTCAGTATGAATTGACGCTGTTTGGCATCACAACGCTGTTATGAAAGTTTCTCTGGTATAAAATGGGTGATGTTAGCATAGCAACCGAAGCTAAACTGACTATCTTGACTACTTGTTGTTGCTATCCTATTGTGGCATAAGCCGTTTTCTACAGGCACATTTTACCGGCGTATTTTTCATTATGATTCTACTTGTGATGGTCGGACATGACAACCTGTGCAGCCCATGTATTGATTCCATCCGATAGCTGCTATAATACAAAAAAAAACGTCTGCCTGCTCTCCACAATGATCAATAACAGCGAACGGATGGTCAAAGTAAGGTACAAATAAACAGAATCACACGAAGCCTGGTTAGTGTTGCCTGACTTTATAAAGTGTGTTTTTTTTAAAGTGTGTGATTGCGTTCTAGTCACTTTGCTCAGCACTACTGCTTGTTACAACTTTTATTTGCAGTACTCGCCTTTAACTGTTAGCTCAGGTTAATCTCGCCCCCCTCCGACGTAAGCGTGACGCATGCGTTCTTGCTTCTAGACCGACAATTTTTTGGTGCTTGAAACGAACCAGATTCCGGAGCTTAGCGGCGGCTCCGCTGCGGTGTGAACAGGAAAAAACGGTGCTTTTCAGGCTCTAGCTCCGAACCAGCCCTGGAACCGCGTTGGTGTGAAACTCCATTAGATACTCCCTGCCCTGGACACTTCCTGAAAATGTAGAAGTGCAACCTGTAAGGCAGAATAGAGAGACCACTGTCTATTGCCACTTAGGGGCTCCAGGTTTGCCAGATTTTGTTCATATGACAAAGTGAGACAGTAGACGGTGCTATTAGCCTGAGGATATTATTCCTACAATTACTCACCTATAACGTTTGTGCATATTGCACGGTAGAGACGTTATCACAGTGACAAAATGTGCTCGGATACAGACGAGCATGTAAACACAGTGAGACACTCCCCTGACACGCAGACAGTGGAAATAATACCAGCGTTTCCATAAGGAAACCCTGATTCCAGCTCTCTGACTGCCAGTTAATCATGCATTCATTATAAACCTTACATATCATTTTCAATAGCATCTCACTGTTTGGCAGTTTTATTATCAATAACAAACTAAGTATGAAAGCAGTTCTGGTGCTCTGAAAATTTCTTTTTTTTTTATTTCAAAGAAGCTTACTTCGGAAAGACAAACTACATTTCACTGTTGCTGGAAATATAAATGAAAAGATGCATTGTGAAACCAGTCGTTGTTCTTGCATTAAACCAAACTCTAAATCCAGGATTTAGAGAAACAATAAAGCCTTTCTGTAGCAAGCATGAGGGAAATTTGTCCTGCATGTGCGTATTTTTTCTGCATCATTTATTGCTTTGTTTTTTTTCTATGTTCTCTCACCAGTTACACAAGGCCCCCTGGGGAACTGATGACCCAGAAAATGAGATTCTGTCAATTGGCTTCAAAGCGAGTTTCAGCTGGCTTTGAATGGTCTCAGTCTACTCTCTGATGTAATACCTTCCAGGTGCAAGTTTAACACTTTGTCACTGTGTGTTTGAGCGTGCTTTAACGGCATTACTAAGGTACGTTATTTGTATACATAAGCTCAGGTGAAGGGGAGATACAGTATCTATGTACCTTAATAAAATGTAAACTGCAACACAAACACATTAATACTTGCATCTAAAAATAATGTTTTGGTCATTGGATTTTCTTTTTACAAATGGATATTCAAAAACAAAAAACGACTGGATATTTAATATTGTTTTAAAACTGAAAAACCAAAATTGAAATACAAGGCTTTTTTCTTTATCATGGTCAAAAAGGGATTTACTAAACTTAAAAAACGGGATGATTTTCATTTTCTACTTCTCAAAACAAAAAATAAAATCACTAGAAAACAGAAACAAAAAAACTACAGTTTTTTCATATTCTGCTACCGGAAGTTACCTTACAAAATAAGAGCGCAGATGAGGACGGTCAATCCGTGTATCTACGGTCCATTTATTTTCACAACGAAAACAGCCAAGACACATATTGAGCCCAAAAAATTAATGTTATTAAGGGCTGTAAATATAATAGGCCTATGTCTGAAATGGACAACATTGTTAGGATTTAAAAATATATATTTCAATATTCAATATATATTTAAACTATACAGCGATTCTGCACTGCGGTCAACTCAGCCGTCTCTCGAGTTTGTTATTTGTTCTGCCATTAGTTCTTCGTGAGATTGACACTGTTGGACTCAGTAGGCTAGTAGTGAAACTACTCCCACAAGTACTATGAAGTACTTACTGTGTACTTTTTGAGTAATCCTCTGTCAATGTCCCCTCCTGGGAACAAGAATGCATGTTTCTCTGCTATTTTGAATCAGCGTTAAAACACCTTTCTTCATGAGACTGATATTGTTGGACAGAGTATTTTAAGAGGATATGGTAGACATGATATCAGCAATACTTCCAGTCAGTACTCCAGCAGCAGCATTTTTACCCCTTGGAAAGTCTTTAGAGTCTGGCCTGGATAGCTGGTCCCAACTCCTTCAGCACACTGACACACCCTGTCACTCTTGTTGCCTCTTATGAAGCTGCTGTCTTTTAAATAGGATTATTGCTCTGCTCCTAGTTCAATCCTCACATATTCTTCCATCAGTCCCAGTCATTGCATGTCAGTCAATAGGGCTTCGAAAAATGGGTCCAATTCAACAAAATGTTTTTTTGTGAGTGAAGGCCAGAGCTAAATTATAGATGGTTTGATTGTGTGATTACAAGGTGAGAGAAAATAAATCCACATCCTCCTACTAAACGTATTTTATTTCCTTTTCCATGTTATACTTATATTACTTGTATTACAACATTTGCATGTTGAACTACATGCTGGATATCTTCCCCAGCCTCAAGGAAATACAATAAAATAAATGGATTCATAATTAAAGCAATTGATTAAAATGTTTACATTAATAATGTTGTGTGCAAACATTTCAAATTAAAATATAAAATGAAAAAAAGTTTACTTTTGAAATGACTTCTCACAAAAACCTTTCTAAATTATAGTAAATTATTTAAAAAGTTTTAGTCAATATACGTTTTTCTGCCTAAAATAGTTGAAATTGAACGTAAACTATATCAAACACCACATCCATGGCAATTAACCAATTTTTGCCCGCTATTTAAATTGACTTTGGTTGAAGTTAATAACAATATTAATATTATATAGATATATAGCATATCATTGATGCAGTCTTTCTGAACACTTTTAAAATAAAATACTGCAAATGAAGAATATTTGTAATGTTCTGCACAGATAGTGCCTTAACTTGAATTTGAAAACACGTGGCAACTTTATTAATACAGCAGATGAAAAGATTTGTGGAAGGATAAATTCTTCATGGGCTTCAATGGCTCTCTAGATAAAGGGCGTTTTATGGTTGCTTGTATTATCCTCAGATAGTGGTTTGTTTAAATAACTAGTGACATTTTAATAAATATTGCAAAAAAGGGCTCCAAAAAAGGCATATATATAACCTGGCCGGCTTAACCAGTCTGTATTTCTTCAAGCACCACAAGATTCATAGTTTATAAAGTACAATTCTGGGCCATTGATTGTGTCATTTCTCCAAACACACAGTAAAAATGCCTGTTTTGAAGCCTTAAAATGGTGCAGGAAAAGGACTTTACATTGTATTATACTTAAAGACAGGACTATTCAGTTAAGAGAAGAGAAAAAAGGAAAGAAAACTGTTATAATGGGTGATGTAACATTAATGACAGACATAATATGAGGTCCTTGGCACTCAGACTCTAGAGGGATCATTTTGTGATCATGGGGCATCACCCTTGTATACAGCATCAGGACAATATCATATGGAGTCAGACACTGGAAGTGTGCTGGAGGCGTTGACTGGGACTGATGGAAGGATGAGGCTGATGAGACTGAAGAATCTGCGAAGAACGAACTAGCGGCAGAGGAATAATCATATATTAAAAGACTGCAGCATCATAAGAGGGCAACCATGTGACAGAGTGTGTCAGTGTGCTGAAGGATATTTGTGACCAGCTATCCAGGCCAGACTCTAAAGACTTTCCAAGGTGTAAAAATGCTGCTGCCGGAGTACTGACTGGAAGTAGTGCTGATATCATGTCTACCATCCTCTTAAAATACTCTGTCCAACAATATCAGTCTCAGGAAGAAAGGTGTTTTAACGCTGATTCAAAATAGCAGAGAAACATGCATTCTTGTTCTCAGGAGGGGACATTGACAGAGGATTACTGGAAAAGTACACAGTAAATACTTCATATACTTGTGGGGGTAGTTTCAGTAGTACTGAGTCCAACAGGATCAATCTCACGAATAACTAATGGCAACACAAAATAATTCCCTCATCAAACTTAGCAGGAGTGGCTTGATTTTGTTCTCAGCAGGGGACTTTGACAGAGGATTTCTCAAAAAATACACAGTAAAAGTACTTCAATGTATTGTTAGTAGTAGGCTAACTAATACAAAGTGAAACAGTATCAATTTCTTTAAGAACTAATGGTAAAATGATCTTTTTATCACTCATCAAAGATAGCAGAAAACATGCATTATGTACTATGGAGGGGACTTTGACAGAGGATTACTCACAAAGTACACAGTAAAAGTACTTCATTTCATTTCTGGTAGCAGTCAAACTAATACCGAGTCAAACAGTGTCAGTTTTATTAAGAACTTGTGGTAAAACATATTTGTATCACTCATTGAATATAGCAGGAAAAAAAATGAAGAGCAGCTGATTTTAAAAAACAAACTCGAGAGACGGGCGGCTGAGTTGACCGCAGTGCAGAATCGCTGTAGGCCTATAGTTTAAATCTCCTAACAATGTTGTCCATTTTAGACATAGGCCTATTATATTTACAGCCCTTAATAACATTCATTTTCTGTGCTCAATATATGTCTTGGCTGTTTTCGTTGTGAAAACAAATGGACCGTAGATACACGGATTGACCGTCCTCATCTGCGCTCTTATTTTGTAAGGTAACTTCCGGAAGCAGAATATGAAAAAACTGTAGTTTTTTTGTTTCTGTTTTCTAGTGATTTTATTTTTTGTTTTGAGAAGTAGAAAATGAAAATCATCCCGTTTTTTAAGTTTAGTAAATCCCTTTTTGACCATGATAAAGAAAAATGCCTTGTACTTCAATTTTGGTTTTTCAATTTTAAAACGAAAATTAAATATCCAGTCGTTTTTTGTTTTTGAATATCCATTTGTAAAAAGAAAATCCAATGACCAAAACATACACTGACCCCTTCAGCTAAAACTTAAAGGGGCAGACAAATATAAAACCTACAGTAGGAAACTATTTTCAATCTTTGAACTATTTCTATCCAACCCTCAAGGAAAAAAACGTTATTTCCTGCTAAAATTGCACAATATGCTATAATTACGGCTGCTTATGCAATGGGATACCTCAAGGGAAACGTGGGTGCTTGTAAACCCCAGAAAGGACACAGCTGCAAAAGCTCATGGGAATTAGTGATGGCAGGCTTTTCAGTTCCCCTGCCTTGAAAAAATAGGTGGTAAAGAGTCAGTTACTTAATAAGATGTTCCTCTGCGTATTACTACATGCTGATTCAAACACCCTGGGATCAAAATTGGACGTTTTTTCTTAGACATTTGACTTGCAGCCAACACACTGAGATGTTTCTCTTGCATCACCAGTTTTAATATATTTTTTAATATATTTTTATTATGTAATGTATCAATTATATCTATAACGTTATATTCAGTATTTCGAAAACTGTAAATTGATTTCCAGCTAGGGATAGGCTATCACTCTGATAGTGCCACTTTCTGAAATCCAATACTTACAAAAGTAAAACATTTAAACTCTATTTTTTACAACGAAACACACAATTCGGGAAAAACGGTTAGGAGTAGAAAGCAAACAAACAAATTAGTTTTGAAAAAATTACTAAGAGGACTGGAGGTCAATGATTTCACACAAAAAAAACCTGCTCATCCAGAATAGAATGCTGACATAAATGGACCTTTGATCATATGCCATAACACTTACTGTACTGGTGTCTGATGCTCTGGCAATAAAGAGAAGTGTTTGTTTATGACAATGTGAAATACACTTGTGTGCTGTGGCACAGTCAGGAGCTGTGCACACAAACTCTTTTGTTATATGAGGCAGCATGTCATCTCTACCATTCTTCACCACTGTCCCTTCATCAAAGATTGGAGAAATCATAGCTACCCTTCGTTTTCTCTAATACTACAGTTGTCTTTTTATCAACATTTCAGCATCTACAAATTAATATTTCCAGGAGATGACCATGTCCCAGTGGGTTTCACAAGAAGAGCATTTCTTGTCTCTACTGGTGTGCCTCATTAGAGATAATTGCATACATTTATGTAAATGATAGAAATGTGCTGTTTCTCTGGAGGTTTGACACATCTTCTCACCCACTCATTCTTTTCAATGTAATCTCCCTCTGAAATCATAAGGCCTCTGCCAAACATTGGCAAGTCTAAAATATGCTTATACTCCGCCTTTCCTTCTGTGTCAACGTTGTCCTTGTCTCTTCTCACTGTATGAATGGTGTCCTTGAATTGTGTGTATGTGTAGTCATCCTCTTTCTAGGTCTTCATTGTATAGAGGGCAACATGTGGCTATGCTTTGTAGTTTGTAAAGCCTTTGAAGCAAACATTTTTTGGGGCTATATAAAGCTGACATGATTTCACTATTAGATTCTCACTATAAGGGTTTTAAAAGTGAGCTTTTTGTACTGCAACTGCACTATTAGCACAGTTTTGCATTTTCAGTGCCTTCCGTGGTTAATATCTGGCTCTTTAGCTGCATATTTTATCTGAGTTTAGTGATAATTCCCTTATGGATCGCCATTACTAACTACCACTTTTGCATTACAGATCCAATGTATTCAGAAATTATTGATGCAGTGCAACTTTAAACAAAACTAAGCCAGACTCTCAATCACATGGTAACAACGTTTGTAAATCAAAGCTCCTGGACATAGCAAAAGTTAATCTAGAAATGCATGTTTAAATCATCAATGTTTATTCTCTATGTGAAACAGTTCACACAGTCTAAAACCCAGTGCATTCAGGAAATTAAATCAACTGGAATATTATGGTAATGTATGAAAAGCATTAGTGAGAGTAAAATGTGTCCTTTCTGCGAAGCGTAACGGTTTATCATTCTGCTCTACAAGTATAATCTTTTTAAAAACTGAGGCTAAACATGACACAGCATAAAAGCTCCCAGATGAGCCTTCAATCCAAAAGAGATGAAGGGTGGCATATTCACAGCCTTCAGATTTAGGAACAAAACAACATGAGAGTGCATATGCACCCAAATAAAGCCACACAAACACACAGACACTTGTAAGTAGCATTAGGCCATGTAATGTTATGATAATTGTATTGTCTATGAAAAGATGTGTGTGTGCGTGTGTTTATGCCTGCTTGTATGACCTATTGTTTATACAACTTGTATGGCTTTAAATCAAAATTAAAGGACAATTACATAATTATTCTTCAATCCCACATTACAGACAACAGAAATGTAAAAAAGTAATGGCACGATTGTTGTTGCATAAAAAACACTTTGATCTTCATGTAAAGAAGAGGAGGTGCAAATTAATTTAAATAACATCGCTGATACACAAATCAGCTGCAACTTAAACCAGGGCAGGATGGGTAAGGAACCGACTGCCTGCCACACTCGTCTTTGTTTACTCAATATTCGGCCGTTGCAATTAGGCCTATGGCAAAACTCTGCTTCAGTGTGTCTTATGTCTGGACAAGCCTTCAAACATGTTTTGCTTTTGCAATGACGACTATTCTTACACACCGCCAACTGCACAACGTCATCCCCTCCCGCAGTGACACACATGTTGCTGTTTAATGTATGCCACACAACAGTCTTTTCATGTCTTTTTATTTGAAGATTGGATGAACAAGCTGGTCCATGTGTTAATGACTGTGAAAAATATCACACATACATGCCGGAAATGCATGTCTGAATGAAACCTGACAAACATATGGGAGAATGACGTGGGTTGACACACTATGCACTTTTAAACACGACAAGATGTTTTATTTAGATTCTAATTGCTCCTCTGTCTTGGTTGCTTTGAATATGGTTGCGCCTTATAAGCCACAGCTGAACTATATGTGGGCGCAGAGACTTGGGGGATGAGGAGAAAATAGACAAATCTGTATTTGGATGTGTGAGAAAGAAAGAGACAATGTGTGAGGACAAGGCAAATCTAGCAACACTAACTGGAAAGTGCGTTATTTAAAGCTGAATCCATCTATCTTTAGTTACCTTGGGGAAGGGGGCAATACCACTACAAAACAAGTTGCCCATAGGTTGTTACGGTTGTTACGGGCAACATGTTGACAACCAACTATGTCTCTAGTTTGCTTGATTAAACTTTATACACCTGCTGGTCAATACATTTATTTGCTACCATTCGATTTTCCATGGAGCTGCAGAGTTTGTTATAAAGTGTGGGTGTGAGCAACACCTTTTTAAATTAAAGTTATTAAAAACTCGTCAGTCAGCCACAATGTTGCACTTGTTGTTTCACCATGAACATGGCCACTATGGATAATATGGAGAATATTTATGACTTTTGGTTACATCAATGTTTGCACAGACTATTTCACATTTGTGCTAATTTATTGCAATATGATATGTGCTCTGAGGGTGGATGTTTACACTTTCCGTGCTGAAATGTATTCCACCAGGAGCTGTGAGTCATATACAAAGATAATGTACATATGAGCACGGATACAGATATAGATCAAAACAACATTTTATTTTGGTCTTCATTCCTCTTTGTTCATATACCAACAAGGGAATAGTGCTTTATTCAAAACTTTCACAGACAGTTTCAGTGTCTTTTTCTTTCATTCACATTTTTCTAGGATTCACTTTCATCAGCAAACATGCTGATCTAAGAATTTCCCTGAGTTTCTGCTGGAGGCAGACACACAGGGGGTTCCTAGATTGGATTTATTTGAGTTTTATGTGGTTAAGGATGGGACAAAAATCTTTTTTTCTAATTATAACTTGCTTGACGGTCGGCTTATTCACATTTGGGTAGGGTGCAGTAGTGCTGAATATTATACTGTGGTTAGCATTTGGAAATGTCGGGGGAGGTTGTGTTTTCTCTAAGTACTGTTTATAAGCAGCAGGACACCTTTCAAATTTCCCTTCAGAAATCCCAGTCGTTTTAGAACATGATTCCCATTGATACTGTCATCCAAATGTTAGAGCTCTAGAGGTTATGACCATAATATTAATATATGCTTTCTTTATTTTAACTTTTAATGTACAGTATAGATCTTAGTATATTGTCTGTTGTTATCTTCTATTAGGGTTTTTTTTTTTTTTTTGGGAGGGGGGTTCTTATCTTGTTACATCCTGGTTCAATTAGACATATATAAGGTGTAGGTTGTAACAGGTAATACAATGGTTCTCTGGTGAACCACTGGCTTTTCTCCAGGTTATTACCCATGCTTAAAGGGGACCTATTATGCTATATTGGAAAAATATATTGTAGGGCCATACCTATATAAAACATGTCCAAACAGTTCACCCATTGTAGCCATGCCTCATACTGCTCATACCCCTCTTTAGCAGCCCTGTTAGAGAAACGCGGATTTTGGGTCCTTAGCTTGAAAAAAAAAAAAAAGAGGAGCGGAGCTAATGCCTGATCAGAATTCTACCGGAGATAAAGTTAAATTCTGCTGTGATAAAACGCCATCCTGTTCTAAACCACATCAAAGATTATTTCTGAAACAGTATGGAGCTCAAATGCCTTTTCTCTTGCGGGTTTATCACAAGGTGAGTTCCTTTTTTTATTTCCTGCTTTTTAAACACATGTGCTCTAAGCAGCGGTTTTCAAACTGTGGTCCGCGGACCACTGGTGGTCCGCGGACCACTGGTGGTCCGCGAGGGTACTGCAGGTGGTCCGTGGAAAAAAGCTAAATAAAATCCACTTTTTATTATCAAGGATTTTCGGGGACCTGAAGACACATTTTGAGTTGTATACACTGTTGGAAAGAGGAGATTCCTAGCTTTCTAATTATATCAGGCAGTGGGGTAGTGGTCGTTGGGCTCATCGGACGGATGAGAGAAAATCTCTAATGTCCGAGTGCAAGTGAATGCACCACAAGACATGAGTCTTGTAACCCCTCCCCCGGCCCTGGCGCGAGCGTGGAAATATGATTGGCGAACAATATTGTGGCTTTCCAAGTTAACATTGATTGATATGACTGCGATTAAATCAGCATATACTTCTGCCAGGGGATGCCATCCCTCAAAATCTCCTGCCACCCTCTTGCCACCCCATGAATATTTTTTCTAGATCCACCGCTGAGTAGGCTATATTTTTCGTTTCGTTTATTTAATAGGTTAATTTGTTTTTTGTTTGTTTTGAGATTTAAATAGATTTTTAAAGTGGAGATAGAGAGAGAGAGAAGCAGCGCTGTCTGCTTAGTTGCAATACTGTTGCTCAAGCCTTTATGCAACTTAGGCCTATACATTGTTTATGTTACTTATATGCCTGTGTCCATTGTTTTTGTGTGTGTGTGTGTGTGTGTGTGTGTGTGTGTGTGTGTGTGTGTGTGTGTGTGTGTGTGTGTGTGTGTGTGTGTGTGTGTGTGTGTGTTGAGCGCAGCGCCGTCTGCTTTTTGCAGTACAGTAACTAAAGTAGGAGCATACCGGTAGTTTTTTGTAGACCTGTCTGCCCGTTTTGTGAGTGCACTGCGCGCGTGCGCACTTATGGCATTGTTTGGGATGACCTAATTAAAATACCGTCCGCCGTCGAGACACATACACAACGCAGACAGACACCGGTCACAAAAGTATCAAATAGGCTTCAATTTACTTTTGATTGTCTATAATTAACTATAAAAAATATCGGCGTTTTAACACTACGTTTAAATATGTACTTATTTTTACGGTTTGCATATGAGGTGGTCCGCGAAAATCCTTGATAATAAATAGTGGTCCGCATAAACAAAAAGTTTGAGAACCCCTGCTCTACAGTACAGGTTAGCTCTGAGTGTTAGCGAGGCTTGCTAATGTAAACAAAGACGAGATTACGTCCAAAACACGTCAGGCATTGTTTCTGATAGCAATTTTCTGTGGGTCCGCTGCCGATTTGACGTCAGATCGGCAGCAAATCTGTATCCGCTCGTTGTACCCCTGTTTTTAAAAGATTTGGGTACGGAGGAAAAGAGAGAGGGTTTTATTTTCTGACGCTGCGTGAGTTCCCCGACGCACCGGGGACACATATTTATGTATAAAAGACATCACAAAGTGCATTTTGCATGATAGGTCCCCTTTAAGGCTTATGACCTTTGATGCTCCTGTCAAGAGACACTTCCAACTCTTTAAAGTCCTCTTAGAAACTAATGAAATGTTGAGCTGAGTTGATGTGCAATGTCTGTAACAATCAGAATCCAAATAATTTGAAAACTAAACAGTATCCTTTCTTGAGTGTTTTTCTTTTTTTTACCTGACATGAAAAACATGAAAAGTGTTTTCAGGGAAAGCCATCAGTGAGCTAGTAACTCAATTATAATTGAAAATAATTCTAGGAGCTTTAGTGGGGTTTACAGCGAGAGAGATGATTGCCTCTGTTCAGTGCTGCACGTGAGAGGTCACACCACAACATGCCTCACAGCACAGCAATCAGTATGGGGACAGTGTTAGCGACTCTGCAATGATGGTCAGTATAATGTTATGTAAATATGGAGGGAAACCATTAAGCTTCCAGATTGGAGGGAAGTCAGCCGGTTTCAGCTATCAAATTAGTGTGAGCGTCCGCATGCAAATCTCACACTAACCACTGATGCTGATGTCGGATGGCAGTTGAAATGAAACACTAGGCAGTCGTTGACATTTGTTTTTCTCTTCATTCACATGTGGCAGTAAGCTGTCATTTTATTATCATAATTTTGAATGGATTACATAGTGGTTATTATAATGCTGACAGAAACCCTTATGAATATAATTTTTGTTTTAATTTGTTTTCTTTTTGTCTTTATTACTGGATTACATATGCCATTGTGCCATATGACAGACACTCAGCGAGACAGTCTATGGCGCTAGTTTATATTTTGGATCATTTTCTATTAGCGGAGATAGATCGTCACTAGGTCAAACATCAATTTGTAAGATGGCAATAGAGAACCCCAATCAATCTACAAAAATGTTGTAAGTGGTTTCATTTTAGGAACAATGGATGATGGGAGGAGGAGGAGAAGGATAGGGAGGAGCAGTGATGGAGATTAATGTTAAAGTGGACTAATGGACTGTCTGTCTAAGCACTCACCATGGACAAACTCTGTAATCAGCCCATAGAGCGGCTCGGGTTTGCAGGGAAGCTGCAGGCTGCAATGGGGTTGCACATAGAATTTATTAAAGTGTGTCTTGGCAAAACGCCTCATGTCCCAAAGCCTCCCAGTCCTGTGATCGGCATCTTAATTGTTACAGTTTTACACCCCGATCTGCAACAGCACATCTCTCTGTTTGAAACATTATGACCTTGATGAAGAGCCTTTTTTTCCTTCATCCTATGACACTGCTCTTCATTACATTTCTATTCACTATGCATACCGTCTCTCTCTCTGTTTCCCAAATTATTCTGCTTTCAGCTTATTACCGCACTTACTGTTCCATTAATGTTGGAGCCTGTATGAAATGTTTTGATTGACATACGTAAAGGTCATGTATAGTTTAAGCAAAAGGTACAAAACCGCAACAGTGGCTTGTGCAATTACAATATATTATGTATATTACACTTCAAACCTCAGGTTGCTGCACTTAATTCTAGATGTTTTGTGTGAAATGGCACTACTTTGTAGCTCATATATCTCATTCCCTAGGAAAGCATAACTGAAAGTTGAAAATGGTATTCTTACATATTTAAATATGTGATAAGCTGGTTTTGAAACATGAAAATGCAAATTGGCAGAGTTAAGTACCTGGCTTTTAAACTTGTTTCTTTCTACTTTTCTTTTTCATTATATTCTTTCATCATGTGCTTATATATCTGAAGCAATAAACTTCAATCAGTACCCTGCATATCTTAAGTGACTATGTTTTACACAGCCTGGACACCCTGCAGTTAAAGTAATTACAATAATATTTACACTACAAAGAGTTGGAGGATAGCTGTGCAATACATATCATTCATGTAAAGGCAAATATGCCTGATGGCAAGTGAATTATAACAAAACCTCAGCATTGCAGTATTGATATAACTCAATAAATATAGCACTATCTCAAAACAAAGACGGATGTGAGTGAATAAATGTGTTTTTATGTTATTTTAACAATTCTGAGCATGTTAACATGACCCACCATGTCTCAAAACTGACATTTTGGAAAGGACTTTTCTGAGAAAAATTGATATATAACAGAGAAATAAGAGCAGTCCATGTCACATTATCACACATCATATTCCTATCTGTTGCAATCTCTCTGTGTGTTACGTTGCCATGGGGATCATAGCTGAGCTCTCTGGGTCTCCTGTCAGGTAATGGAAACTGCTCTGGCGCAAACACGATGCGAGTGTGTTCTGAATGCAAAACAAGCAGTCTCAGTGTCCAGCCCTGACACAGTGGCTGTCAAACATTCACAAACTGACAGAGCAAATCAGTGCGGACCTCCTAAAGTCCCGGAGAAGGCATGAAAGTGACATTTTGATTTGAATGATAGCATGCAACTGCTTTGAATCTGAGTACAGAAATATCAAATGGCACCACTTTAGGGTAAGGGCCACTAACGTTTGCCAAATAATTAGAAGGGTCTCAGTAAACATGTGAGTAATATTTTCAAATAAATATCACAACAAATTGTTTTTACCCAAATCTTGCGTTATGATACCTGTTTTTTCAAATGACATTGGTTGATATTGGGGGGACAACACCTACTTCATCAGATAAGCTCTCATTTAGCCAGCGCTGAACACAGTATGAGAATTGCAATGAGTATTTCAAAAACATATTACTTCTTCTGAGAAAACCAGTGCGTCAGACCTTTGACAGATAGTCAATAATACAACAAGTTGTAGTTATTGTGATGGCAGTAAGAGAAATGTCTGACACACTTGTCAGTGGCTCTTGATTTGATCCATTGATTATAACAGGATGCATGTCAAGTCTTGTGATGATAAAATGATAAAAAAAACTCTGCCTTGAGTTGATTTTGAGTTGTTCTAATGTAATGAGAGAGTCCCAAGGAACTTGGATAATGATATGGCATAAGAATAAATACTTCAGTTTAGTGGTATAACTTTAATTTCTCATTTCATTCATTAAACGTTCAGAACTGTGAACCAGCACTCATACAATTTTACGAGGACAGAATAACCTTGAAATGACTTTTGTGGTTTTGACCCACTTTTCAATCAATTTTAGTTTTCATACAGTTTAACAACACAAAATGTGTTGCAATTTTCTTCTCAATTGGTCTTTATTCTTAACAATACCAAACAAGTACATATATTTCTAAGAGCACACAAGATCTTTCTTTTGTCCCTTCTCCTTTATTGGAACTACAGATGACATGACCCTGGCATTGGATTCGGAGTGAAAATGTGTGCCATGCGCTTATTAAGGTGCTGCTAATTCACACTTGTGTGGCCATCGTCGAGGTGTTAGCAATGGCATGCATGAGCACACAACACACTCGGACATTGTCCATCAGTGACCACTTTCTAGCACCTTGGGCCTTGCAGCTGTCTGTGGCTTGGTCTGAATCACTCTCTCCTGGGGTGGAGACAGGTCACTTTAATCTCAGTGGAAGGTTACGCTGACCTGATATATCTCTGACTCGAACTTCTACATGACCTTTTATCAGGAGACGAGGATGTGTCTCTCACTTGGCAGACATCTCTGGCAAGTACGAGAAAGCACAGGTCACAGCAGGAGTAACACAGGATATAATTTGGCCTTTAGACTTTGCTAAGAGATGAAGCTATTGCTAAACGGTCCCAAATCCCCAAATTTTTCTGCGGTTTAATAATTTCTGGCCCAAATTGTAAAATGTCCATATCAAGATGAACTTATTGTCAAAATAGTAATGCACACTAATTTCATTGTAATGCGTTATTTCGTACAACAGTGCAATAAGTGCTGGCACATATTTATAGTTTATTTTCAACCAGACCCAATCCACAAGCTTGGTTCACTATTCCATAAAGATTACAAACGTTGACTCAACTGTTACACATTTTAATTGATTTGAATTTTCAAACTTATAACTGCTGGTTCATAAACACTGGAGCACAGGGACTCAGGAGTGTCATACCTTATTACCTTGAACAAGACATGTATATGGATGAAAGAGCCTTGCTGAGCAACATAATGTTAATAATGACAAACTGCTAGTAATGGCAAGAAAAGCTTTAGAAAATTATCTCCGCAAAAATCTCCTTCTTCCTTTGAAAACTTGTCCAAATCATGACCAATAATTGTGTTTACCTTTCCTCCTCTGAGATGAACAATGCAGCATTTTTGTGATGTTCTCGTCAAGTGTTTCTAACAATGAGCTGTTGTGGTGGTGAGCAATAAGCATACAAAAACAGCAGGACAAGGTAGAGAAAGGGATGATCGAGTCTGACACTCCATGCATACATTTTCATTGCATTTTCCCTTCAATGTGATTCTGTTGTGAATTTGTATGACACAGACAGATGAAGAGGAGGGTATAAATAAGCTTAAGTGTGTTGAAATATGTGATAGGAAAAACCTGGATAAAGAAAAAAGGGCTTAAAAGAGCTATGATATAAACCAGGATGTGTTCTGTGCCTTTTACATTTTACAGCCCATGCAAGTAAGACAAATGGATGGCTGCAGGAGTCAGTGTCGGAGAAAGAGCTGGGATATTTACACTCATTGGGTGCCAACGGAACAATCCGGCGTCTGCCAGCCAGCCTCATGACTGCTTGTCACCTTTACTTGGAGAGAGAGGTTTTATTTATGAACGCCAGAGTTGTTTATGCACTGCAAAATAACACCCTGAGAGGGACAAAATTAAACCGACGCATAACACTGCTGATGGGTACCGTATTCTTGTCATTACACCTGCTGAAGCCCGAGATGTAGCTGGCAAAGAAAGTAATCTGGAGTGAGACAAACACTGTCAGCAATTCACATAAAACTGATTCAACGCACTGTTATTTGGCACTGATCATTTTATCACTGCAGAATTGTGTCTATAGAGCTTTGATGTTCTAACATAAATGCCAATATAATTATATTACCTTATTGATTTCTGGGAAACCATTTTTCACTGGTTGTCTCATCTTTCCAGGGAGGCTTCGCCAGGGTCAGGTATGTCATCTTGTATAGCCACACCTCCATATTAAATGATCCTTGTCTGCAGAAAGTCTTTTCAGAAAATGTGCGATAATGAGATACTGCCGAGCCAAAGGCAGAATACTGACAGGCTTTGAGTTTAAAATAGGATTCTTTCAATCAGCCTTGGAAATGGCAGCGCCGGTTGGTTTATTTTCCAAGATAAATACGCTCCTACAATACAAAGACGCGCTATCGCCACTGGCTGTATTTTCACCTTCATGAATAGTACTTTAATCCTTCCCATCTCACCAGCCCTCTAATTAAATTGTATTTAAATGCTGTGACATTTGACACTTGTCTTTAAAATCCCTTGCCTAAAATGTTAATCCCGTCTTTTTCTGCTGGCTTCGGCTGAAATATTTTGACTTCTGTTTTAAAGCTCTGACAAGGCCTATGTTATGGCGGTCAACACATTTAATTATGTTTGTTCTGTCATTGTAAGGGGTACAGACGTCAGGGTCTTGTCAGGGTTTTCTCCACAATCTTGGTTGACCTTCAATAGCGTGTGTTTTACTCAGTGGTCAGCTTCACTCACTTGGATATGTCAGCCTTGGTTCACAGAAAATCTAAATGTTATCTTTAAGTCATAGTAGATTTTTCTACCTTGAATATAACTGTATTGATTTGTGTGAACGTATTGCCTCCTAAAGCAATTGGCCAATCCTGGGAGTAAAACTAGACTGTTTATTTTATTGATTCACATCATCTTGCACCGTATGGTATGGATAGACAACTCTAGTAATTAAAGTTGTGTTGTTGATTGTGTAGAATCATCAAATTGTTTATAACAACATAGTTCCAAATAAAATCAATCACCAAGGCGCACACGCACACACACATGGATAAACAATAATGTTTCTCCAGGAAAAATAGACAACCTTTTAGTCTGAAAGCATTTGCACATAACATACTGTTTGTTGTCAATGTATCACCTGCAGACAAAACACATTTTCTCATAAAAACATCATTCCTAAAACAAAGTGACTATTTGTATATCACAGTAGATTAATTAATGCAATGCACAGTTTGTACCATTCAAACATGTTGTCCAAATAATCCAAAAAGCAACAACAAATATCCTCTTTACTAGAGGTATGAGGTCCAAATGGTGCCCCAATCTGGCAATGGCAGTTTTCTATTCACACACACACACACACACACACACACACACACACACACACACACACACACACACACACACACACACACACACACACACACACACACACACACTATTTCATTCAGAATGGACTATTTTCCCGGTGCAGCTGAGCTTCCATTACTGCCAGAGCGGGCGTCTTGATTATTCAGTCTATCACAGCAGCGCAGTGTGGTGCCTCTCGCCAATGCTCCTAATGGGCCACTTATTATCATGCAGTATCCTAACCAGTTCAACTGGCCTGCAAAGATGATTACTGTGCATTGCTGCACATAATGACAATACAATCAGCCTCTTTTCCCTTCTGGCTTGTGCCGTTGTTTTTCCCTTTTCATAAAAGGGTATGAAACAGGACACAGTAGAGGTCGACAGTAACACTTGCCTTTTTTGTTATTTTAATTTGACTGTTGGATAAGGGAACACTCTCATTTGCCCAAAATGTCAAGTGAGCTTTTATTTATATCCTGACTTATATTTCGAGAACATTTCACAGATCTTGACACTCTGTTTTACTCGTTTCAAGTATGTCTATACAATGTGTTGATAATTCATGTCTATACATAATAATAAAAACAAAAACAACAACAAAAGCAACAACATCTGAAACCCCAGAATGTGATGCAATGCTATTCTGCATTTGTTGATGTCAGACCTTAGAACAGTTTGAGCCTGTGGCAGATATTAAAGGTCAGTGCTCCCAAACTGTAAAATTAAGCATTTACTAGATTTACCCTTACATTTCGGTGTGAGCTCAGTGAAATACTTGGGTTTTGTAAAGCCAGGTGACCTTGATAATGTCCTGACCTTATTCTTCACTAAAGGATGCTTTTTTCTAGGCTTTCTGACCCCCCACACATGAAAATACCTCTCTGATATTGGATAAAGGGGGCTGTGTCACACATTACCTTAAACAGAGAATCTGAAATCTAGCAGAGAAACTAGCCAGTGTTTGAACTGCACTCTCTAGCTACTGTATCTGTATGGCATTAGATAAACTGTATGTACAATTATATTGAACATATCATTTTCATATTATTGTTACACATATCATTTCTTGAGCCTAATGTTAGTGGTTTGTTTGTGCCATATACTTTTCAGTAGCATCAGTGTGACGTCCTGAATAAGTAAGATTACAGACCAAACACAGAATTCAAATTCAAGTTATGAATTCTCCACAGAACCATGACCATTGATTTAGAGACTTTCTTTCAAAAAACAAACATTATTCATCTCCATATGGCCTGGCAGTTTGGCCGAGGCAGTTGACCACAGGACCAGAGCTCTTCTAGCTCAGCCCCCCTCAGCCCGTGCATATGGCCTTCTTGGCCACTCTACATTCAGATGATACTCTCCACTGCTGCCTTTCTGCTCACAGCCAGGTGACACCCACCCACAGACACACCCTCATCGAGGTCTGCGATAGCATGGAAACTGGTTGTTTTTGAGCAGTTTTGGCTCACGCCGTTTCTGTCATGTTTTCGTTTATTTGCCTCAGGCGTCCGCCCCGCAGCAGGTTGTGCAGTTGGTGTGAAACAGAGTATGACGGAGACACACTGTATGAAGCACTGTTTGACGCAATATAGGCATCTGTGCTCTTTTCAGGTCAAATCATTCTGCTTTTGAGATGCAGAAATTAAAATGTAAGAACAAAATATAACGTCTGCTACTTTCAACTTTTGCTATAGTATTTTTTTAAAGTATTAAACATTTCTGAACAAATTCCTCTACAGCTTTAATATAGGTCCAAATAATACAGTTTCTGACTTACATGGACTGTATAGTGTAACTTAAATATTCCGTCTAGTCCTAATAATGTTTTTCATAAAAAACAAAGGGAACATAAAATGTTCTGATGTTTACATTTCATACGGAGCTTTCGGTGAAATGGAACATCTGTGAAAAAGTATACAAAAACAAAATACTCTGTGTTTTTGATGTAATTCTATCGCTCGGATGTATAATGATGTTGATAGTAGGGGGTGTAAAATCTGAAAATGTATTTGAATATTGACACAGCATGTTGAGAGGAATGTCTTTGAGGTCTAAACAGCCATTAAAACGTGCTGCAGTATTAATTAAAAAGGCAGACATCTTATATCCAGAGATAAAGTAGCACATCCGTAAAATCAGCACACTGTGAGATGCAGCCTCAAGCTGTCAGTCATTATTTCTAATTAGGGCGAATACAGTCGATGTCCTGACATACCTTGGCTGTGCCCATGCTGTGCCTTTTGATTACAAACAGCCAGTGTTGATTGTGATGATAAAAAGAGACTTGACCCATCGTTGCCCTTCTCTCCACCGAGCGCGCTCACAACTTGCCAGCCTTTCTGTGTCTGTTTGTGGAGGTAATGAGGAGGCTTCAACAGAGGCAATTAGTGAGTCCATAATAACAAGCGTTGTCTCCACCACTGCTAAGGCTTCTAATTTGGTTAATTAGTGTAAAATTGAATGAGTAATACCCAATTAACTCCGGAGCAGGATCAATAGAGCCTAACGAGTTATCAATGTGACTAGCTTTTAACCTTTCAGTTTAGAAGTTAGGAATACTTAGGGAAGGACCATTGAGGGCACATGTGTGAGTTTGGTGTTATTTTAGAATGTCATACAAGTAACGTATCAGTTGCTTTAATATATTTAAAAGAGTTACTGTACATGTGCCTTAATGTATTTTTTATTTCGACAACAAACACAGCTGGGTTTTTTTTCTCAGCAATTTGAACTCAACGTATGCAATGCGTAATATACAGAGTCTTCATGATGGGATTATATATTTAGTTGGTTTTTAAATAACTGTTGTTGGAGCTATAAAATACATCACTTCCTTTGCCACAAAAAAGGCTAATTTCCTTGAAGACATCACTTATTATTACACATAATCTGAAAATACAATTTTAATGGAAACATTTTAGGAAAATCCCTGAATTGTAAAATTGTAGCTTTCTGAGATTAATTTAGTCACATAATAACATTGTAACAGGTGAAAAATAAACACCATTGCTATTCAACATTGTACTGGCAGATTATAACCCGATCGAACAATTCTCTGGAGGTTGATTAATGAGTAACTTTCATTCATCTTTCAAG
Source organism: Dissostichus eleginoides (assembly GCA_031216635.1). Lineage (NCBI taxonomy): Eukaryota > Metazoa > Chordata > Actinopteri > Perciformes > Nototheniidae > Dissostichus > Dissostichus eleginoides. The sequence continues at coordinate 17,132,645 of CM062279.1, read as the reverse complement.
TTATGATTAATTTAAAAGAGATGATATTGTCACTGTGATTTAATGCAATGTGAGTCTCTGAAGTTGTATTTAGTGCTGAAAGAAAGTGATCAGAGAATGTTCAAATGAAACTCTATGAAGTGAATAAGACCATCACTTATGACTTTCTGTTCTCGATCTATAATTAATTAAAAGAAAGTACACAAAATATTGTTTGCACACACATGCAAACACACAAAAAAATACATGGATTGGTTCCTCCATCTGTAGCTTTCTGTTCGTTTGTCCACTTTCACACCAGAAAGACAAATACTCAGTGAGACACAATACACCATACAATCAAAATGATATAGGAGGAGCATACCTTAAGTATTATTTTTGAAAGCATACTTTTTTGTCTTGATGAGGGATGGACACACTCAAAATGATAAAATGTGTGAGTCCATCAACTGAACGTCCACTTGGCAGATTGGAGAATCGATTCTGAATGTTGTCAATATCCCATTACCCCAATCTACACCTCTGGAAACAAACCCACACCCTTTTATCTACAGTAGTTGTGTGTGTAGAATTTGGCAGAGATGGAGTCTGGTCACGTCCTGTAGTGGCTGTAAGTCAAAATGATGTTACTGACTTTGCTTGCTTTGCATGTTTCACTCCATGCTCCACCTGTTCCTTTGCCCTAACCCCGTACTACTTTGGCACAGGATCCACAAACAAACGCACACAAACATGCGCTTACAAGCACACACACAAATACACAATGCTACACATGAGCACAAGCTAACACCTCCTGTCGACATAGTCCGTACACATGTAGTTTATACACGCACATATACACATGCACACACAACCACACACACAAAGTTCCCTTCCACAACCTCCAACAGCTGTGACAACAGGAGGTTAGATGAGTGAAATGAATTAACAACATCTGCAGATTGCAGATTAATGGGAGAAATCATCTGTAAATTAGGCATGGAGCTCATCTGTTCATCCATGCATCGAGGACAGAGAGAGAGGGTGATACGCAAAGTCATGACATAAAACAAGGCAGCCAGCTCCTCTCTTCTAATATTTGAGTGTGTTAACTGTTTGTGTGATTTTGTAATGGTTGTAATGTCTCATAAATCTAGATTTATTTTTCCTTGAAATGTAAATCTTGACTCGGAGATGTTTTTGGTCATTAATGACAATTATTTCACTGTGGATTATTACATATTTGTTGATGTCCAATATTTATTTTTCATGTCATTCCAAAAAATTTGAGTGATCCAATTGACTTCCTGAAATGCTAGAGGGGAATGAAATATATTGATACTTCACTTTGATTTTTTACATCTGCAAAGATATTCAGGAGCCATCGAAATCCAAAATAGACACCCCGAAAGGATTAATGTCCATATTTTATATTTGCTTTAAACATCAATAACTGCAAACAAATGTATAGTTTTTTTAATTAAGTATTTTGGCACTTAACTACTTGGTGATCCAAGGTTGCTGGTGTGATACAAAATGTTATGTATGTAAGGTCTAGTATGGCCAAGTATTGGAACAAACGTATTGAGTTCACTTAGTAGCGAAACAATAAAACAGTGATTGTTGCAGGAAATATTTTACTTGTTAATGACAAAAAATGTCGGATCAACTTCTAAAACATTGATATAATGCATTATGTCTAAATTACATGTATATTAGCTATAATTATCACCACCTTAACTGGAATATGCTAACAATTAATACATTCAGAATGATAATAATTAGTCTTACAGGGCATTTTGATATGAGGTACATTCAGCTGTTAATTCTATTTTATGTTTTACTTCTACATAAGTACTATAATGTGATGACTTGTACATGTAATGGTGCATTTCTATAGTATTCAGCTGCAAATTGTACTGCAATTAACCGTTCTTTATCCACAGAGCTTTCTGCATAAAGTGAATGAGGCAGAACCACAGCTAGTGCTACAGTCTTTAACTTTCCTCACACACTGAAGCATACTTTATTTCACTCAGACTTCTGTATACTTAAGAGGCAAACCCCCTGCCATTACACAGACAGGACAACTGAGACTCATAATGTCTCTGGAGCAATCTGACATTCAGGAAAGGAAATGGATTAGCGCTGCTCTTAGGCAGAAATTGGAGATGTGTTGTCCTCAAATATCAGATCAGGGACAACAATTATTCAATAGGTTCCAAATGATGTATCATGCTGAGTAATGTACCGTTAGCAGATAAAATATTTGAAATCAACCCAAAAAAACATACATCTCAGAAACCATGCTGAACGCTAAAAGCTCTGAGCAGAGCTCTTTCTTTCTGCTGTGTGATAACAAGCGTTTTGACCATGTGGCTGTTCCTTTTTTCACTTTCCTAGTTAGGCTTCAGCCAGGCCAGAAATAAAAGAGTTTGTCAATCAAAGACTTATTCTCAGAAGACGAGGGAACGTCTACGCCAAATCCCCCTTCTTGAGGTCATGTTCCAAAAAAGAGCAACACACGCAGTAGATAGTATACTTGTTTTAGAACAATTAAGTAAATCCATCAAACTTGGTAACTAACACTAATCAAGACCAAAACACTGTGCGTGACAGATGCAGAAACATTTAAATTAACATAAATATAGACATAATTTTAAAAAGTACAATTACACAATTACAAGACTAATTGCGATAAAATATTGTAAGCAAAAGCAAAAGGGAGGGATAGCCATGAGTTGTAATTAAAAAAGACTAAAAGCTAAAAGACTGGAGATGACTAACTAAATGGTGATCAGAGGGAGGGAAAGAGTGGTGATGATCAGATGCTACGTTGCACTGAAAAGGAATTTCTTTTAACAAGGTCCATCTCAAGTTTGCCAAACTTTTAGCCCAGGAGCTAAAAAAATGCATCTCCGACCAAAGGCACCCAGATTGTGAAAATGTGAAATGTGTTGAGAAAAAAAAAATACAAGATGAACGATCTTTTAATTTGAAGTAGAGATTGTCAAATTCCTTTAAAATAATGTTACAATTTCCTGTAGCTGCTCTTCAGTATGTTGGGGTTAAATACAATGAACCTTACCTGATCTCAAACAAGTTGTTTTAGAGGAATGTTGTAGTAGGAGACACAAAGAGGAAACATGCCTGTGTTGTATATCTTTGATGAAAGTTGCAGGGCAAAGAAGCAAAGAAGTCTGTCTTCCTCGATACTGATAATTGCATGAAAGTTGGAGGTCAACATAGATGGAATGAGGTACTTTCAGTAGAGTTTAACTTTTGTTTCAGAACACAAGAACATCTTTAATGAAGGCATTGAAGTACTGTCAGGCTGGATCCAGTTTGCTTGGATAGGTTCACCAAATCAGAACTTACCATTATGCCATTGTTTTAATTATTATTTGAAGACCCGGATGTGGATGGATAGTTTTTGTACGAGACATCATTAAAGCATAACTTAACATATTTTACTTTTTATCTATCCAGTGTAAGCTAATGACACTAATGAGCATTAATTAAAATGTCACACTAACAGACTTTACCTGACAAAGAATATACACAGAAATTAGCTCTGCAGTTGAGGTTTTGCTCCCAAAAAACATACTTCACATTATATATAATTAGAAATCTATTTGGGTTTTTAATGTTTCAATGTTCAAGATAAAGAATGCGTGTCCAAGCTGCAAGCTCTTAATTGTATCTGGATGATGGGAGAAAATGTCAAGATGCCATTGAGTGGCGAAGAACATCATTGTATTAATAGTCAACAAGATATGTGACACACAAATGATATCAAGTGAAGGACACTGTGAAATAATGAGTAATCTTTAGGATAAGGTATAACTTTTTGTTTCCCAAGATTTTCTAATGCAATCTGATTTTGAGACACTGTAGGGATTTGAATCCATGTCCTGATATGTGTTCAAATCCACTAACCCACAGCACCACTGATAATGGACAAAGTCAGTTACAAGTAATTACATGCTGGTGAAGAATTAACGTTTTCAGAAATTATTGTAGTCGCATAGAGATCAAAGCAGTGGATTTTATCAGTAAGGAAGAGGGGTTTTTAAAGCGTTAAAGTGCAAAAGTATATAAAATACGCCAATGCTCCTCATTATTTTTTAAATGTTGTTTGACCTATATTTGCCTTTCACTATTCCTTTTAAAACCTCTTAAGCCCTGAGCCTCTTTTTCAGGTTTCAGGCTCGAAAATGCCACTAACACAACAAATGATATATCTTCACTTCTAAAAGGGGTAAATTAATAATCTTTTTTCTCAAAGCAAGGTTACATCTGTGAGTTGGATGTAGAAGTGTCAGAATCAATATAGATGTTTTTATTTTAAAGTAAATTCACATGGAACATAGTAAAAACATGTAAATTCTAATCTCCGCCTAAAACAAACCCATTACTTATAGTGAAAACCACCCTTGAATGATGGACTAAAAGCTTTAGGAATCCAAACTATAACATATAATAAGTACCCTGTATCAAGATTGATGCAAAACAAGTGAAATTTTACCTTTTTAGAGCGGTTTAGAAAAATAAAGTCCAGGTGAACTCACCTCTGGATAATTTGGGAACCATCAGTTCCATTTGACCTTTTTCACTGTAAAAATCATTTTATTAGTTTGAATTATCACTATAGGTATTCATTCCATCCAAATACAACTGTTGTAAAAAAAAAAGAAAATTAAAAAAAAAAACATACAAAATGAAGTTTGACTCCAACTGGAGCAGATTTATTTCAAACATTTACAATGTTACAATATTTTAGTCAGAATTTCCACTGCCTGTAAAGTATTAAAAGTCTCTTTCCTGCGAGCCATTATTTGACAAAAGTCAAAGTATAGAAAAAGTCCTAAATGCAAATCTTGTAATCTGCTCTGTTATCTGCTGTCCGCTCTGTGCTCCGTGCGCTCTGGGTCCTGCTGCTATTCCTGCTTCCTTACGTAGTAAACACTGCGTAGAGTCTGCTGCGTAATGTGCTGATGCTGGCTGGTATTCTTTATACTTTACGCAGGACCATATCTCTGGAACCCATTGGTCGATTTGGGTGATTTACACCTTTTTCTTAACCGTTAGATCCAATAGAATCGATGGGCAGTTCCCAAATCCACGTAAACATTACATCTGCGGACATAATAGAGATACAAACGAAGCATATCTGAAAGTACAGCCTTGGACTGTAAAACTTTATACCCACTATATTGCCATAAATATGATGATGGATTATCAGTAAAAATGTCTACGTGACACAGAGACATTGGATTAACCTTGAGCAGCGTTTTTATTCCGTTGAACACAACTTTTGATCACAAATAAAAAAAGGTAAGGCTTGATTATTGTTATTGTTTTGAAACTGGATGTTGTTTTTTTTCTCTTTTCTGGCTGATATCTCCGCGAATTCGGGGTCGTACAGTGATGACATTACATGTATGGAATCTGTGGAATCTCAGCTACTTAGTCGATATCTTGTTTGTGCAGTTAAGATAAGTAATAAGGGCATTTCTACCGTGAGTTCTGTGCTAAGTCCGTTAGCATTAGTTAGCATTTTTTCGCTCAAGGCTAATTCAAAGGCTTGGTATGACTCTTGTGTTTTTTTTAGCTAAAAATGGTTCATATTATCAGTTATCGGAGTTTCTTCCCGTTAAAAGGGTATGGAACATTAATAGTTCCATATATGTTAAGAAGCCCTGAGACACAGTCTAAAAAAAAAACGTTTGGAGGCCCCCTTTCGTGGGGGCTTCAGGGCTTAAGAGGTTAAGTTATTCTTCACATATAATTACACCACACTAATAGTACTTGTATTAAAATGTCTCAGAAAAAAATACCTGGCACAAGTTTGTTTTAAAAGAAGGCATTAAAAAAATCTCATAAAAAATTGCATTACGTGGTGAAAACTGATATGAACTAGTACTGTGGATTTCGTAAAAGAACATGACATCTCCACTGAAAGTCTGACTCGCACTGATATGACTGTAAATCCATGACGTGTGTTAGTCTTGATTTCCGGTTTTATTGATTCTGCAGCGGCACCTAGAGTCTTTATTAGTTGGCACAGAATTGTTCCCCCCTTGAAAATGAGCTACAAGCTTAGCAATGGCCTGTAAAGAGTCCCCGCCTTCATGAGGAATAGGCATGTAGCAAGGGGGCCGAGCCATTATCATAGCACCAATTGACTTGACCAAATCATATTAAATTGGACACTATCAGGGATATTCTTTTTCAGCCGAAACAAAACATTGTCATTCGGTTTAGATTGATAGAAAGATATATCGTATACTAAGAGTAATTGAGATTCTAAAGACTCTAATGGCATCACAAAACATGCATCCTCCTCGTCGGGTCGACTCCCACCGACTGCAGCGATGTGGAGACATTCATATCTGCGGATACACCCGAGACAAGTCACGCTTCAAAGGTGAACGTCATCAGTGTATTCCCACTTGTTCATCTACCTACCTCACCTTGACTCTATGTTTAAATATGATGTTTAGCAGACAGTGTGATATCATCATTAAAAAGAGATTGTGAAACCATATAATCCAACATCCATTTTGACGATTTTAAAGCATACTATCACCGGCCATATTAACTGCTGTATTGCTTCTGAATGAAAAAGGTAAGGGCCAAGCTAATTATATGGAGCCTGAGCATATTGATCCAGTGGGACAAGTTTTCTAATCATTGGCCTCATGCTGATAAAGTGTACATGGCGGTTGAAGTCAATCTGTCAATTCCATTTCAGCCAATATGCTCTTCTTGCACCGATGATTTCTCTTTAGGCTTGCTCCCGCAGCAGTAACCTCATTTGAAATAAGTTTTCTGTATATACTTTGAAACAACTTGAGCTGGACCATGTTCTAAAAAAAGCCATCTTGATTTAAATCGGTTCTTTTTCTTTGTAATGAAGACTGCTTTTTCTACTCTAAAACGTTTGTCCTTCAAGCAAACCCAAAAGTTCCTAATTTATTCACATAAATGCATGTATAAAGGGTTCTTCTTACTCTGTCCTGCTGACCTTTATTCAATGATGTCTGCTATTGCCCTTTCTCTTTATGTCAGCTCTGTGCATACTATGTCATGCTTAGCTTTGCCCTGATTTTCCTCTGCCGTGCTCTTTCAAATCAAGTTTATTTGAATGAATTGTTTGATGCTAATAGGCCATCACATGATATTGATGAAAAGGAAGAACCTTGGCATCTTTGCATTCCCTCTGAGCTCAAAACTAATTGCCTTAATTGATTGCTTTCAGCTTCAATGCAGATTGTTTCATTGTCTGTTTCGTTTCTGTGTTATTCTAAAAATACCTTAGCCTGCTTGTATTTTTGAGATAACCCTCGTCGTGTTTGTGTCAAATCTGACCGAATGTTTTTTGTAAGAGAAGTTAAAACAGACCACTCAAATTTGACCAGGAATACCAGAGTAAGGGGGAAGAATCAAATCCGACAGGGGGGTAAAGGAGAACTTTATTTGATAGTTGCAGTTTAAAAATAATGCTTACGTTTTTACCCCTTTATCATTCATGTGAAATGTTATGATTTTTCATATTAGAAAACAGCCTTTCAACCTGTAATATTGTATCATCTGGCTGTTGACACTAGGCTGGGGAAAAAAGTCCTTGCTAACCACAATACTAAGCTAAAGGCTAAGGCTATTGCCATGGAGCTGGTTGCCCAAGCAACAGTACTTGCAAATGATGACCTTTCAAGGAATAGGCGGGATAGGAAGTGGGTGGCATGAAGGGATGTTTGTTAGAGAAGAGACAAATATTGCCTTTATCGTGCATCGTAGGACTTGAACTGTTCTACGAAAAATATTTGTTGGCATGTCTATTTTGTTAACATGTTAAAATGAGTAGCCAGGGATCAAAGGACCAAGCCTGTGATTAATGGATGACAAGCAGTCATGTAGAACAAGTAGAGGCCTCTTCAATCATTATCCTCTATCAGTACATGTTGGACAGTACAAACAAACAGTCTGGTCTCCACAGATAAAGAGCTACGAATGCAATCATATGTGCTTCCGTCAGTGTCTCTTGCAGTCCCTTGTCTTCTGTATTACGTGTGGGTAAAATATAAGGAGGGTGAATTTTGTGAGGGTTATATCAATTATTATTATAAATAATTATGACTTTTTGCTGTGTTTTCATTACCAAGGCAACTGCTGCAAGGTCCTTTTTGTTTCTACAATGGTAAAGAAATTCGCATCAGTGCCATGCTGTGCCCTCTGTGACTGATATAAATGTGACGACTGCCTCCAATGTCGCTTCCCTGCTTTCTGTTTATGTGAAGATATGGCTACACCTAGTTAGCAGAGAGCAGGCCTTTCCTGAATAAATGAATAGCTCCTTTTCATGTCCGTCTCATAGAAAGAGTGAATGAATGGCATCATGGATAATTGTGCAATTAGACAAAAATATTTGTTTTTCTTTCCTTGTTTTGGTTGTTCAATGCTTTAATCCCACAACTTCTTTAATCTTTCTATTTATTTCACACACACACTGGATCCACCTATGGTAATGCGTCCTTCCCTGTGTGCTATCGCTACATGGTTTTATCTGTTTGACATACATGATTTGACTTGTCTTATCGTGCTGTAGTGTGAGCCGTGTTTGAGTGTATGGAAACGTGCTGGAAATCGTTTGCATATGTGCGTGTCTAGGAGGTCCCTACCCCTCGTCTCAGCAGGCCGCTGGTACTAGCTCCAGTGTCTGGTGGCAGCTGTCTCTCTATGTGTCCCTGGTTCACGTGACAAGATAGCTTCTCATGTCATATCATTGTTCTACCTCAGCGCTCAGACACCAGTCTTCTGGCTCGGCTGGTTGATTGGATAGCTCTCTCCAGAGTAGAAAAGTGCCCAAGAGATAAAAGCAACAATGCTTATCCAGCTGCCATGCATGGGGGATGTTAAATGTCCGTCTATTGGCTGATGCGTGTCCTTCCAGTATTTTGGGATAGCTACCTCTAAAACTCACAGAGGCGTGAGCCTAAAAAAGAAAGGCATTCACTTCTATTTCTATATTATCTTACCCAAGGGCATGCTGAAGTAATGAATACATCATTCTGTTATCTGGAGTGAGCAGTACACTTTGCCAAGTGGACTTAAACGATTTCTGGAAAGTTTTACATTTAAAAACATGTGCAGTCCTCCCTTTGTACATTAAAGTAGTTTATCTGTGGCCCTCTGAATTGCCTCTGAGTAAAACCATGTCAAGGTGATCTCCGTTGATATCCTTCACAGAATGTTAGTGTGTGTGTGTGTGTGTGTGTGTGTGTGTGTCTGTGTGTGTGCGTGCGTGCGTGCGTGCGTGCGTGCGTGCGTGCGTGCGTGCGTGCGTGCGTGCGTGCGTGCGTGCGTGCGTGCGTGCGTGCGTGCGTGCGTGTGTGTTGATGAGACTTAGGGGAAAAGTGAGAGACTTTAAAAAACGTTTGAATACAAAGTCATATCAAAGATTAAAAAGGAGAGCTAAGCTTATTCCCATCCACAGAAAAATGTGTGAGGTTAGGTCCTTTACACCAAATTCATATTAATGTGGATTTGGAGAGGACAGAACTGAAGATAAAAAGAGGGGGGGGGGCACTGAATTTGCATATCCAGGTGATGTCCTTGGCAAATATTAAAGCTTACACAGCCTTCCTGAAGAAAAAAAAATCCATGATCCCTCTCCACATCCTGCTTTTGGATATATTCAGTTTCCACACTCTAATTTTGCTCAATGGCCCACACAGTGTCTTCTTCACACACTATCTTGGGACACAGAATGTCTATTTCAGTACAAATTAAAGTCTGACAAAGGTATTTGAAAGCACAATAGTACTGTGGTTGGGGAATGGGGCTAAGCCTGTGAGAAACTGGCCCTCAGGGAGGCAGAGGACTAGAGAGTGGGACACCAGGCAATTCATAAGCGACTGGGAGTGCTGTGATCCATAGCAGCCACCGGCATGCTAATGTTATTCTTCTGACTGGATATGTCACTCTTCTTCCGGATGTGAGTGCATGAGGGTGCCAGTTTAATCTCTCATAACAGATGTTCAGACGAAGACAATCAAATGTAACTTTCCTTGTGGCGTCAATTAATAATGTATTTTGACAGTTTTATTCTAGATCAGTAAAAGCACTCAGAATGTACACTCATGTAGAGCTTCATTTTTTGATAGAGCTCTATGAAGAAAGCTTGGTTGGTTCTCATTATTTACCAATCACAACACTGTCTGGACCTCTTCACACTCGCATACTCACATGCTTAATACAGCCATGTACCTGGGAAGCCTGAAGTGCCTGTTGAGTTCCCGCAGTTGAAGTCAAAGCCTCAGACAGCTGCCATACTAGTAGGCATAACAAAGTATTTTCAGCATATGACTGCCGTAATGACATAGTCTATGGTTTACACTGACTGCTAAGATACATGATATAGTGTCATCAAATAAAACTTTGACGCATTGTGTCACAATAATAAACAAACAAAATAAACCCTAATCTGAGTAAGAAATGTGGATGGATATCAGCAATTCCCTTGTGTGAAACTTGTTTTTCACTCTGATCCTGTTGCTGCTATAAATGCCTGAATTGCCCCAAGGGGATAAATAAAGTACCATCGTATATTAAACGTGCAACAGAGGAAGGGGCCACTGTTTTAATTAAACTTGGAAACAAATATTTTTTTAAGATGCTTTCTATTCGTAGAAATCCCTTATGCGTAGGAATCACTCATGTTGGTAGTCTTGCATCATGTCCCATTGTAATTCCTTTCCAAGCTCTTCATTTATGTCGTATTACTTAAGAGCTTATACTGCAAAGGCCACCGTCATGATTTTAAGTGCTTGTAGAAGTAAAAAACTTGAGATTTCCTCCACTTGACACACACCTCTCTCTTATTGTGAGATGCCTATGAGTGCAAAAAGTACAAAAGTGCACAGACAGTCTTTCCTCTCAAAACCAGCTTCAATCAAATTTGTGTTAACTAGACTAGAGCACTGATTTGGATCGCACCATATATGCAGTATGCTGTAATGAAATTGGCTGGTAGCTTACCACTTTAGCTTCTCAATTACTGCTCTGGAACTCATCGGCAGATTGATTTTGTTATAAACTAATCAATTGTGACTGGAAATGCTTATGCTTTAGGTTTCACCAAAGCTCTTTCATAACTGCATGTCCTACACTTGTATTCTCTGCAAGTTACGGTATTCAGGATGCAGACAATAAACACAAGAAAGAAATGATGAGGATTTGCCTCATTTCGCTCTACTTGTTTCCTCAACTGCTCTCCAAATAGCAACCTGTAGGAGCTTTAGTAAACACTGTCAATGTTTTGGCCTAAAGCAACACATCAGAAGAGAAAAGTAGTAGTTTAATATTAACCTGCACAGATTAATTTGTCGGTATTATTACTTTTTTTCCTCCCAATGATCACAGAAAATAACACAACACAGAGAAATGTTTGCAGGAAAAAAGTTCATCCCAAATATAAAATAAAAAATGATTCATGTATAAAACACATCAAATGGTCTTATACCTAAATTAGATTTTGTCTCCATCACATTAAATATTGTCTGTCCTTCGATTTATGTTTTGTTTAAATTGTGCCGTTTTTTTTCCAGTGGTGTCCTGCCTAAGGTTTGACTATGGCTTGTACAGGTTTATTGTTTGCTGGCTTTTATATCTTTTTGTCAATATTTAGTACATGTATGTGCTGCCTCTATCTCTTAATACATCTGTTTTAAGCCAAGTTTCCTTTGAAGGAACAATACAAAAAAGTGAAGTGATAGGTGAACTTTAAGTATTTTGCTCATACACAAATAAGGATTTATTTTAGGCTTAAAGAGAGATTAAATGTTATCTAAAGATGGATAGCTTTGTGATTTGATGCTTCAATGAGCCATGACTGTGTGCTTGGGATATTCCTAACCACACTTTCCCTAACCTTTTTTCCATTTGTTCAGTTGTATGGATCTGGGATAAATGAGGTGTGGGAGTAATGAAATGCTTCAACCTTTTCTATTAAATGATAAGAAGGCCATGTGCTGACAGGTCTGCATGTTAAGAGCCTTGCCATTGACAAATACAAGACACATTCTTTTTTCTGCATTGTTCTTCATCAAAGGCAGTCCAAGGGTGAAGGTTATATGGGTGAAAGTCTAATGATGCGTGGACCAAATCAATCTATTTCCCCTCTTCAGTGCCTTTTTTCAGAACGATAAATGAGGAGGGCTTTCATTTCCCATCTGTACTCCACATGTTGTGTTCATGTGTCAAGGAAGGTTTGAGGCCAAATAAATATCAAAGTGAACTCAGGGTGCTTTACAATGAAATGCAGACAGCCACATTGTTAGAAAAAACATAATTATTCAAATATAACTCAACAGAGAATTCATAGGATTAATCAGACAGTTTGTATAAAACCCAGAAAATTAGACTTTAATCTTGTTTAAAAGTTGTTGCACTGCTAATCACTGTGCTTCACACGTAATGCTCATAACTGTGACCTGAAATTAAATGTGTTTGTGTCCTTCAAAAAAACAACTTGCTTCCCCTTCACTTTAACATTCCATTGGTAATTCATTCTTACTTTAATATTTACCATGTTTTTTGTCATTTCAGTCGGACAGCACTTTAGGTTTTAAGTCATTAAACCATTATCAGCTCATTCTAGATCATTCCATACAAAGTACCCTACAGTACAACGAATGCATTTTGAATGTGAGCATCTACAGTGTTATTGTAAATTAACAAAGGAGGCAAGATGTAAGCATGCATGTATTCAATTCACACTAACACTGAACTTGATTACAAATGTCCTTCTTAGCTGACAGGACATATGGCAAGTGGACTGTCTGTACCTGGCTGACTTATATCAGAATACATTTAAAAAGGGATCACGTAGACTTTATAAGGAGTATACAGGAGGGAACTGCATTAGTATTGATTCCTCTCCCTTTTTCCCTCAGGCTATACATGTAGTAAAACTCAATCATTGCACAAACAGTTAATGGGTCCTCAACATATTGGTGTCGAGCCCTCTCCAGAGCCAAAGGAGCTGCTTGTCATGAAGGTGACAAGGAGGCATATGGTACAGCCAGAGTAGAACTGAAAGTTGGCCCAATGAGACAAAGCTGAGATGTCAAGAAAGACTGGAAAGAGAACTCAATGCCAACAACTCTAAAGATATGTGGCAGTCAACGCAGAGTAAAGCAGATTATGATAGTAACAGTGCCCCCGTCACGAGAAACTGGTTCAACAGCATCAATAACAACATCCCATGCTCCCTAAACTCTCACAAGTTTGCATACAAAGCCAACAGATCCACTGACAATGCCGAATGCTGCCTTCAGCCCTCACACATCTGGAAAATAACAACACTTCAGCTCATTATTCAATATCTCCCATTGTCTAACTGAGCACTCTAAGCACCAAACTCTGCAACAATTGATTAGTCTTCATCACAAAACTATCTCAGGATGTTCAGATTGGTCAAACCCCAGGTCTGTGTGCTTTGGTGTTTCATATGCTCTTCTTTTAGTTGTATCGTTGGTGTGGATTGTTACATTTAATACAAGTGTCCATCAGATGGACGAATGAAAGACACCTACAAATGTGTGCCCTCTAGGTTGCCCTAGCAGTAAACCGTAGCAAATATAGTATACCATATTTAGTCATTGAGAAAATGTACAGTACTCATGCATAAAAAGCCAAAACCTCAGCTTTTTTTCATGTTCCTTTAAAGAATAAGGTTGGCTTTATTTTATTATATTTTATCATTTGATATTACATTGTATTATATCCAACGCATTCTATAAAAAGACCAAAACCAACAATGATTTGAGTAATGTGTCTCTATCTGAAGCCTGATACTGTAGCTCATTCGTTTGTGCCACAGAGCTACAGTGTTGTCCAACATCTATGAGAAGCATATTAATAAGCTGTACACAAGGTGACATGTTCTTTTCATTAAAATGAAAAATGGGCGAGGAAGTTTAATATGAGTCAATGGCACGTTCACTGTCCTGCTGTTGTAAATACCCTCTCGAGCTCCAAATGTATTAATCAGCCAGTGGAAATACTATCCAACAAATGCCTTCACTTCTGTTTGAGCAGTGCTTGCTAAAAGCTGTTTAGGGACTTGTTTATTTAATTTAAATAAAACAATTTGTAAAATTGTAAAAAAATTGTAAAAATAGCGCTGCGCCCCCCCCCTAGGGGGCGCGCCCAGTGACCGGCCTTGAGAATGTCAAAAAAAAAATTTCAAGGAGTAATGCATTAGACACCTCTGTCCCAGTGTTTTACAGGCAGCATATGTGGCTTGACTCTGGCCTGAAGGACGCTTGTTTAAAGGTCAGCAGCCCTGTTAGTCTGTTGGCCTTAATCACCTTTTACATTAACATGTTGGCAGTGGTAGCGATCGATCTCCTGCCCACACCCTCCATGCGTTCTGGCCTTTTTTCAGTCACACTTGTCTGATTTGAATTAACTATAATTTATTTGTCTTTCAAGAGGACGAGACGCATAAAAACCCAACTTAATCAGTGTTGGGAAGGAGACGGTTGGAAATAGATCGATCCCTTATTCTTTCAGGCAGTTCACCAGCCAGAGACAGATAACTATAGCAACCATGCTTAGTTTTTAACACAACTCCTTTAATTGGAATCTCTAACAAGTAAGAACTTGAATCATACTATTTTACATTATTGGATTTCTTAAAAATGCCAACCATATTATCTATGGAGATGATTCCTGTTCTGAAGAATGGATAGGTCAGGTGTCAGGAAGTGAATTACAGTAAATTCTGGTTGTGAGACTGGGTGTTTCTCAATGTCGAGGAAAGCTGCTCCAGAGCCACTATTTCAAGGATACTACGTCATCGAGTGCCGCCGAAGGACTGTTCCAATGTCCAGGATGCTTGGAATTCTACCGAGGCCGGCGTCCTTCGTTGCGGGAAATTTCGAGGCTGCACATGTGTAGACTCCGCGGTCTTAAAATCCCCACAATGCTTTGTGCACGGACCAATTTCCCAAATCTTTGGCGGAAAATGTAAGGCGGGGCCTCTCATATGACGCACACCTGCACACTTGCTAGCCTGTTCCATTCTTCGTTTTCCGAGGCTAGGAGGTATTCTTGCCTCGCTTCTGAAGGAACTCACTCTGAGGTACATGTGCTACCAAGCAAGCCTCCTCGACATTGAGAAACACCAACACACTTTAATTAGTATTTGTATGATGACATGTGTTCTAAGTTATTGGTGTTTTAAAACTTATTTTGGGAGTTTCTTCAGACTTCTTTCACAAAGTCCTATTTTATATCCCCACATAGTTATTCCTTTGCTTTATTTGGACAGTGCAGTGTCTTTGAGTCACCTTATGGATGTCTCATCTGCTGTGTCTCAGCTCTTTAACTCAGACTATATGTATTCAACTCTCAAATCTGCACAATGTTTTGACAGGCGGTCCAAATTATTCTCATGTGGCTTAATTTATAGCTAATTGGTTTGGATTTACTACGGAGAAAAGGGTCAAACAGTTGAAAAGACAGATTTTGAAATGCTGATGTTGTGTGAATCTATTCCAAAGCATTCCCATCTGTCATTTATTTCATTTTATGCTTACTACTTTACCATCATATGCATTTTCATATCAAAGATTCAAATCAAAAGGTCAAGCTGCTTGTGTTAAAAGTAGTATAACTGTAAGGTTTTAGCCTAAATTAATGTGTTCATCAAGTAGTAAGTGTGCAACAGTATAAATGATAGTTATAAGATAATAACATGCATGAGTTTTGTGAGAGTTTGTAAACAGATGTTCTGATATAGTAACTCCAATTCTTTAAAAATGTTTAACCGTTTTTGGAATTTTTGTTCACCATGGAGGCATGCAAGAAAAAACAAGTATTTTTGGGGGATTTGAATCTCACACAGGGAGAGTAAAAACAATAAAACAGTTAAATCATGAGTTATTGACTCAGCAGCCAATCAATAGCCAACACAAGGGAGGCAGTACCTCTATGTATTTTTGCCACACAAAGAAATAAATTAACTCTTCATTGTTTTCTGTCTTTTTCTATAGGATCCTTCTTGGTGAGAAATGAAACAGTTTGTTTAAATAGCCAAGCTGCTGTCCACATGTGTTTTATCGCAGGGGATGCAGTCTCTCGGTTGGGACATAAAGAGCCATTCACTTGAACAGGCACAGCAGAGCAACAATTTGAATGTCAACCAGTCCCGATAGGTTTCAGTTTTATTGAAAATGCAACACTGAGACCTAATGAAAATGTTAATTGGGACCAAGCAGCATTTTGTATTAAATGCATAAAAGTGGTATGGATTTAAAAACATTCGCTTTGTGAGCATGTACCTGGTAGTGTGTGTTTGTTTGTGTGTGTGATTAAGATGAACTGGCATGCTCGGATGTAGCAACTGATGGCAATATGGGAAGCTTGAAAGCATCAATGTTCCCTGTAGAGAACCAATTAGATGGAAGCCTTGGGAATGCTTAGAGCCATACGTTAGCATGCCAGCATGTTACAGGCCAATCGTAGGGAGGGGGCCTTACTTTTCACACCCCCACAGAGCATATACGCATAAACACAAGCACACACAACAGCGTATACATCAGCCATAAACAAGTTGCCATTTTCAAGTGCCAGTGCAGCTGATTTAAAGTGGTGACTCGAGGTGAATCAGTTTCACAAGCTGCTATTCCCAGCTCCTTGCTTTCATTGAGGGGTGCTTTAAATGTCAAAGGCGCTGTAGAAGTGTTCGCTATACTGCAAAGTTTTGTCACAAGGATCTGAAAGAAAGAAAAAGTTATTAAAGTCTGTGAAGCTTTCCACTGTGCTTCCAAGTTTCTCTGGTAGAAATACATGCATGTGTTATAGAGTAATCTTGTGAGATTAATAATGTTAAAAAAAAGTATTTATTTCAAACAACAACAATAGTTGCTGTGCATGTAAAGTAATATGAATGTGACAGTTTTGCATTATACAGTATGCATGATTGTGAACATCGCAAGCATATCCCTCCAGCATTTGCTTCCACAGATAAATCTCATGTCTCTAACTTTCTGAAATACACTATTTGATTGAATATGTTCCTTATATGGGCTATCAATGCTGGCTTCGATCACAGATCTCTTTGCCTTCTGTAATACAGAGTTCGATTGAATACTGTATGTTCCCTATGGGCTATCAATGCTGGCTTCTATCACATAGGTCCAATAAGCCACACAAACTCCCACCATTCTGCACTCAGGCGATCTATTAAAATGATCAATATCACTGAAGCTTTACTTTAGCAAGCAGCTGGCACGCTGTGTACAGGATTTTCTCTTAAATCCCCCACATCAGCATCGCTTAACATAGTTCCATTCATGTTAACACACAACACATCCAAGGAAAACAATCTGTAAACTAATGGTTGGTTTAATTGTTTAAGAGACATTTCGTGGAAACAGCCCTCTCCCCTCTCTCTCTTCCATGCATGCTCAGTTGATTTGTAGTGAGCTGGTAATTAGCCAAGCAGGTGGGAAGTCATTAAGGAACAGACGCTCTGTTCTAACCACAGGAAAAACGTGAGCAACAGAAAATAAGTTACTTTTGGGTGAAAGATGTATATAGATTGTAGTCATAATGTGTCTCTTCTACTTTTTATAGGAACTGCGTTTATTGGGGAGCTATCAAAACCATAAAACACTGGCAAATGCTTTCTGTAGCATACAAATAAATATAGCTGTTTTCAGCTGGAACAAATTTAAAGAGCATAATCACCAGAATTTATTTAGCAAAGGGACCATAGATGTTTAATGGTTGCTTTACTTGGAAATGTGTAATGCACTAGACCAAACTATGCTTTCCAAATATAACCATTCTCTGTCTTTAATTTAGGTCGTTTTCTAGGTGTTTTTATGTGCAGTTTAACAAGCTGTGAACAGAACACCTTTTAAAGTTGTTGGTGTTAAACTTTTGTCTTTTGTTTTTAACATTAGGTGGTAGAGAACAACACCATCATTCATATATACATTGGAGTTAAATAATCACTATTCTATGGCTCTGGTTAGGTCCAGAGTAAAACATATCTGCTCCGAAGCTGCTTATGCTCAATTATGATCACCAAGCTGTCACTAACTGTGTGTGTCTCCTCATTGCTGCATAGGCTCCATTCAGTGGGTGAATCTGATTTTTTTTTTGCTGAAAAGAGCTGCCTGCTGCTGCTGAAAGAAAGAAAGGTTTAGAGAGCAGAGAGAGCAAACCAAATCATTTAAGTTCTAGACCTTAAAAGGGGAAGGGAACTGTGTCAGAGGATAATTCTCTGTTGGTGAGTCACTCAAGTGGCTCACATTACACATTTATTTGATCTTTTGTTTACGCTAAAACATATCGATCAGTGCAGCTTTGTCAATATTACAGTAAGTGTGGTTCTCTAGTGTAGACATGCCAGTACTGATTTAAAGCCAGCAGGAAAATGGCCCAGTGTGTGCTGTTGATCACAGTTCAGGTCTACAATTATGGATCCTGAATTACGCATTCATGATGCAAGTGCAGTTTAAGAGTGTCCCATGACACAGGGATTACCTCTAAAAGATGGAGGCTACATTTTGGACACTTCTTTGAGGATTTCGAATACTGAATTATTGTACAATGACTTCATACAGAAACAACTCTCTTGGCTAACTCTATATTTATGAAGTTTGAACCGTTACAGCTCCCAAACTAAATTCTTGCAAAAATACATGTAGACTCTCCAGCTCACTGCCAGGATCCAACACTGAATGTGAATCCGTTTATCATTTTCTAACTCCATAAGGTGCTGCAGGCAGTAAGAGAGATAACACTAACTCACATTGATCCTCCATTTCAGTCCTTTTGTTAGTCGATTACGAGGAGGGCTTGTGACCATCGGCTGTTAGCAGAAGCCCAATGTCAGGTCTAACTTGGGGCAATGTTACCATATTGTATTATGTGGAGCGGTTTAATCTTTGATGTTACTCTGGACTTGAAGGATGCTGAAGGCAAATTGCCTCTGAGGTGATATGAAACAATATTTTGAACAAAAATTGCAAAAGTATTGTCTGATGTCTTCTAGTGTCTCTAAATGTTACAGATGTAGCAAAAAGCAAATATTTTTCTGAATTTGAGTGCAGCAGAATAAAAAGCACTCAAAGCGCTGTCATAAAATTTTCCGGCTGGAAAACCAAAAATCTTCTCTATTTTGGCCTTTGACATGATCCATACTGACACATACACTAAGCTGAAAAAATATATTTGTGCAGATGGTAAATAATTTACTATTTCTAAAAAATCTAAAAAACATTAACAAGGTGAAATTCCTTCGTGCATGAAGGAAGGATATATGATGAATGGTGGTTAGATTTGATGGTGTCCATTTATTTTATGGATAAAGTGAGATTTATTTTCCCTCCTTTTTTTGTCACTAATTGCAATAGAGGAACAATAACCATCTTATTCAATATTGTGTTGAAAAAAAACGTAGTTGTGAATTCACAAAATGATTATGTCCCTTTCTTCTCCGACTGCAATCAAATGGGACACAAGGAGATTTAGCTGGAGGGGAATTTAATCTTCCAGAGAACGCTCTTAAACTATCGCTTCAGGGGTCGGATGAGAGGATAGAACCTGTGAATTATATTTTGGCATTACTTGTTTTGCCGGGCAGGACAGTTGAACGTCATGGGGCTTGGAGCAGTGTTTCCACTTCATATCCACAGAGCTTTCAGACAAACACTTTGCTGACAAAGCAAATCTGACAACACTTTTCCATTACGCTGAATATAATTCATGAATGAGAGCCTGCCAAATCTTCAAATTGCTTTTGTTATATTCTTCTTTTGGTCTATGTCCTAGACACATAGACACAGTTTAATGTGATCACTCTAGGTTCATTTTTATACAGAAAATGTTTTAATGTGGGAGTTTGTCATCAGGACTTTACTTCTCACAGTATAAACAATATTACCTATTGTTAATTTAATTTCTGCTTAGTTAGTTAAGCCCCAGTGCAGTCCTGTAGCTGTGTCTATGCAATAACCTGCAGCCTTTGTAAATCAAGTGCTAAATAAGTGCATTTCTGCCAAAAAACTCCATAAATCCCCTAAATCCATATTGCCACATGTATTAAATGCATGATGAGATCATTGTGGATTTGGTGACAGTACACATTTGATCACTCATTGCTTGTGGAAATGTTGCATCAATGGTGTCTATCCATAGCAACAAAGATGTAAAGACTGCCTATCGTTTTTGGCACTTAATGCAGTCCCATACCCCTGTGGCCTTTTTAAATTTAAATGTTCATGCTGAGCAGTCAGAATTCACATTAAAACTGTATAAACAGTTAGTTTCAGCTATATATTTTCTTATATCCCGCATTCATACCTTGAGTCAACTCAATACGGTTCTTCTCCATTCTAAGCACTCAATGCACTTAACTTTCCATTTGCATACATTTCAGTATTTTATATGCTGTAATGTTGACTTACAACCAACTTTTCTCTCAACGTATATACCATCTGGCATTCCCCTCACCATGACCCCCACACAGACACACACACAAACACACTGTCACATTTCTTGGTATCCATGCTAGTCAGTGACAATGGCTCAAGAGACTCTCCTCCGGCCTTTGGTAAACTCACTTACCATGTCAGAGGCAGGGCTCATGGCAATCTGTCTCTTAAGATCTATCGTGACAGCTTCTCCTGTCTGCTCTCGACAGTGTTCCCTATGATGTGAGCTTGAAGGAGATGCCATGGTAAAAGAGCAAAGAGAAAGATGATGTGAAACAGCAGATACAGAGAGACAGAGATGGAGTTTGTCTGCAGGTTCTCAGTTATTTATCTGTTAAAAAGTGTGAAGGAGACACATTTTTCGACATCACAAGGCTGCATGTCACACCCTCAATACAAGTCAAGGCAGAAATAAATGTTGGGTGATAATCATAATCATAATTTGTGGAATCAGCTTCCAGTTTGTGTTCGGGCGGCAGACACCCTATCCGTTTTTAAGAGTGCGCTTAAGACCTTCCTTTTTGATAAAGCTTATAGTTAGGGCTGATTAGATTCAGCCCCTAGTTTAGCTGCTATAGGCTTAGTTTGTCGGGGGACACTTTACTTTACTTCTTCCTTCTCTCTGTCTGTACCTGTGTACTCTCATGTTCCGAATAACCCAGCTTCCCCAAATTTCTTTTTGGTGTCTATCTACGCCGGGACCCTGAGTCGTGGCTGATCCTGTTGCTGTGGTCCTGAGTCCTGGATCGCGAGCCCTGGATCTTGAGTCGTGGCTGTGCCTGTTGCTGTGGTCCTGGATCATAAGTCCTGGATGGATATCCTCGGGGATTCATCTTCTTATTATAGACACATGCATTTCCAAACATTTGGACTACCTACGTTGTAAATGTATTATCTTCTCAATTTACACACGGCATCTATTGAACGTCTGTCCGTCCTGGGAGAGGGATCCCTCCTCTGTTGCTCCCCCTGAGGTTTCTCCCATTTTTTTCCCCTTTAAACTGTGGGGTTTTTCCTTTTTCTGGAAGTTTTTCCTTGTACGATGTGAGGGTCTAAGGACAGAGGGTGTCGTATTGTCTACTGATATTCTGTACAAACTGTGAAGTCCACTGAGACAAATGTAACATTTGTGATATTGGGCTATATAAATAAACATTGATTGAATCATTTTTTTTCAACCTGACGGGGAGAGTTTTAAGGTCTTAGTGTTTTTGTGACTGTTTTTTGTTTTTTTTAGGACATTTGTGAGATCACTAACAAATAAATAAATTAAACTTTGTATATTGTTACATCTCTTTTGACAATGCAATCTTTACTCACCAAAAAGTCAAACTGTAGTACCGTAAAAGATAATGTGGGTGACTAATACAGGATTACAACATTTATAATATTAAATGTGAACAGACTGGTAAATTAGGGATTATAGGGTAAAGTGTAAAAAAGAGGGAGGAAGAGGTAGAGAAGAGAACATTGAAATGAGGGGTTGTCAGCAGAAAATAACCAAAGAGAAAAGTAAAGGAAGTAAATGCACATGACTGATCCTTTAGAGAGGAACTGTTATAGAATCAGAGGAATTGTATAAAGAGTTATAGGTGTGCATTACTAAATAAATGTTTAAACTAAAAGACTATGAAGATAAAGGGAGCCAATTCGCTTTGCTATGTGTCAGCAAGTTATGAAAGTCATTTGAATTTTAAAGCCATGATGACATGTCGTCACCAACATCCAATGTCAAATCGATCGATGTGTGCCTGGGTGCACAAGTGTGTGGTTATGTGTGAATGTAACCCATTGACAGACTGTGACCGCCCTTGGGTAGAAATCTATAAGCAAGTATCTGTGAATATAATTCTGCTCCTTTGAATGTCAACACTAGGTGTGTTTATACTCAATGTCATAGGTTTTTCTACACATACATGAAAGACAAGGTGTTCTAAGTAAAGTTGAAAAATTACTTGAGAGACATTTTGAAGTCGAGGAATAGTGCAACCATGAGTAGAACTCCTCCTTAGTGAAAGCGATGCCATGGTGTCGGCGTTAAGACAATGAGCACAATCGATACAATTGAAATATGTGTCCAATGGCATGTGTCTTGTGTTTCTCTACATACATGTATGCTTGTAACCTGCCTATGTGTATGTGTGTGTGTGTGTTGTGTATGTACCAGTTTTTGCTTCTAGGATGTGTGAATGGAATTGTCATGCTATAGATCAGGGGTCACCAACCTTTTTTAGGATGAGGGCTACTTTCAAAAAATAAAACAAGTCGAGGGCTACTTTTACTCCTCTTTTTTTTGTTTTTTGCAGTGTATATATTTAGCACATTTGAACATTATTATATGCTGACCTTTAACCTTTGTGTGCTGTTTGGGTCTGTGGGACCCGTTTTCAGTGTTTACTAAAAGAAAATGTTTGCAATTTAATTAATTTAACCTGCTTTATTTGGGGGATGGACGTCACCTCCTCTAGGGGGGTCCGGGGGCATGCATGGAAGATGTTTTTTAATGTTGAAGTGAAATGCATCAATCTGGTGCACTTTGAGCACAAAATGAATTTATGGATACAGCTCTCAACACTCATATGAAAGGGAGCTGTATACTTTTCAATAATCCAAACATCTTTAGAATATGATCACAACCAATAACAACTCATTTAAACTTGTTTATTCTTATCTTATGTTACCTAGTTAGCATTCTTTCTTTCATTTATGCATATTTTACTAATCACTCCACTTTTGAGCTGTTTTTTTGTTTTTTTTACTGTCCTATAGTACACATTGGAATGATTTCTTACTTTATCTATATTAAATAGATAAAGGTGTGCTCTCCCTAGCTCTCTCTCTCTCCGTCTCTCTCTCTCTCTCTGTCTCTCCCTCTCTCTCGCTCGCTCTCTCTCTCTCTCTCTCTCTGTCTCTCCCTCCCTAGCTCTCTCGCTCGCTCTCTCTCTCTCTCTCCCTCTGTCTCGCTCGCTCACAGAGGCTGTGTGCTCCTCCGTGGCGATGACGGCTTGCGTTAAAACATAATAATAAACATATTTGTAAAGTGGGGGGACACAAACGGGATTTCGAAAAGTGCGGGGGACATGTCCCCCCTGTCCCCAGTGGAAATTACGCCATGCGTGTGTGTGCGTCAAGTGCAATAAATATATAAGCAAGTTGCAACACACACAGAGTAAAACTCTGCCCCTCATGTGTTGTATAGGCTGGCATGACTAGGCTGTTCAATGGGCCTGATGTGTTGTGTAGAATCTGCCAGAAGGAAAATCCCGGTCAAACTCCTTATGAAGCGGGGAAGTGCCACATTGCTTTTCTTCCCGACTGCAACGCTGGTCCCGCAAATCAAGCAAGAACGTGATTGGTCGATATTCATTGTGGGGGTGGGGGAAGATAGAGTTGTAGTAAGTAGATAGAGTTCGCTATGATTTAGGTTTCGTTTATGCATAGGGTTGATTCTTTTAATTACATTTCCTTTTTTGTTTTGTGTATTTTTTACATTTTGGATTTGCTTGGCGAGCTATTTTTAGAACATGCCCGGCGGGCGACTCACGTTGCCTCTGCGGGCGACTAAGCGCCCGCGGGCACCGTGTTGGCTACCCCTGCTCTAGACAGCCTCCAGTGAGCAAACCAAGGCAAGAGCTCCTTGTCTCTTTGTTTTTTTGCCTTTGATACGCCCCACTGTCTGGCGAGAGGGATGACATTAGCTGTCACTCTCCTCTCCTTTGCTCACACGATCCTCTGAAAGAGCTCAAAAACACCTCAAGGATCACAGAGTCACACAGAGGGACATACACACAACACATGGATGCACACATTCACATATGATCTAGGACAGGGGTAGCCAACACGGTGCCCGCGGGCGCTTAGTCGCCCGCAGAGGCAACGTGAGTCGCCCGCAGAGGTAACGTGAGTCGCCCGCAGATGCAACGTGAGTCGCCCGCCGGGCATGTTCTAAAAATAGCTCGCCAAGCAAATCCAAAATGTATAAATACACAAAACAAAAAAGGAAATGTAATTAAAAGAATCAACCCTATGCATAAACGAAACCTAAATCATAGCGAACTCTATCTACTTACTACAACTCTATATCTATCTAACACCCCTCCTCCCCCCACCCCCACAATGAATATCGACCAATCACGTTCTTGCTTGATTTGCGGGACCAGCGTTGCAGTCGGGAAGAAACGCAATGTGGCACCTCCCCGCTTCATAAGGAGTTTGACCGGGATTTTCCTTCTGGCAGATTCTACACAACACATCAGGCCCATTGAACAGCCTAGTCGTGCAGCCTATACAGCACATGAGGGGCAGAGTTTTACTCTGTGTGTGTTGCAACTTGCTTATATATTTATTGCACTTGACGCACACACACGCATGGCGTAATTTCCACTGGGGACAGGGGGGACATGTCCCCCGCACTTTTCGAAATCCCGTTTGTGTCCCCCCACTTTACAAATATGTTTATTATTATGTTTTAACGCAAGCCGTCATCGCCACGGAGGAGCACACAGCCTCTGTGAGCGAGCGAGACAGAGGGAGAGAGAGAGAGAGAGCGAGCGAGCTAGGGAGGGAGAGACAGAGAGAGAGAGAGAGAGAGAGAGAGCGAGAGAGAGGGAGACAGAGAGAGAGAGAGAGACGGAGAGACGAGAGAGACTAGGGAGAGCACACCTTTATCTATTTAATATAGATAAAGTAAGAATCATTCCAATGTGTACTATAGGACAGTAAAAAAAACAAAAAACAGCTCAAAAGGGGAGTGATTAGTAAAATATGCATAAATGAAAGAAAGAATGCTAACTAGGTAACATAAGATAAGAATAAACTAGTTTAAATGAGTTGTTATTGGTTGTGATCATATTCTAAAGATGTTTGGATTATTGAAAAGTATACAGCTCCCTTTCATATGAGTGTTGAGAGCTGTATCCATAAATTCATTTTGTGCTCAAAGTGCACCAGATTGATGCATTTCACTTCAACATTTAAAAAACATCTTCCATGCATGCCCCCGGACCCCCCTAGAGGAGGTGAGGTCCATCCCCCAAATAAAGCAGGTTAAATTAATTAAATTGCAAACATTTTCTTTTAGTAAACACTGAAAACGGGTCCCACACACCCAAACAGCACACAAAGGTTAAAGGTCAGCATATAATAATGTTCAAATGTGCTAAATATATACACTGCAAAAAACAAAAAAAAGAGGAGTAAAAGTAGCCCTCGACTTGTTTTATTTTTTGAAAGTAGCCCTCATCCTAAAAAAGGTTGGTGACCCCTGATCTAGGAAGACACAATGACAGGAAGGTTGCAGATATCAACACATGGTTACTTGCACACACAAACAGGGCATAGGGCCAAATAATAATGTAGGTTGAAGGTTGACAGTAAGATTGGTCTCTGACAGGCTGTCCAGCTGACAGCTGGAATCTTTCAAGACATAAATGTGACTCACAATCAGCCTTGTTTTGAATTGTGAGCATCTGTGGCTCATTCACTCACTTTGTTTGTGATGAACACGAAGCAGGTTGTGACTGGAATAGAGCGAGAGAGATCAGCTGACTTTTCCTCGTTGCAAGTATTTCTTTTCTCAGTTATACAATCTTTTTTTATTTGCATATGTTTTGCAGCCTCTCCAGAAGTGATATAGTTCAACTGTCATTTGGTGCAAACAACCAAAGTGAGGAATCAACTGGACTTAGCTTGAGATCTTAAACATCTTTTTCATGCCCTTTTTTTCTTTATTTTCTTAACTGGTTGCACAGCATGCTTGGGAACAGCAGTATCAGATCTTAATGGAACCTCCTCGATTCTGAGCGTGACTCATGCACGTCATTTCTTTCTATTGGTCTGGTACTATCTGTGCATTTTGTCTCAACAGCAGTGAGTTATGCACGGCTCACAAGAAGTCTGATGGACCAAGCGGATATTTGTAGTTTTGTATTGTAACCAGGCCCGTACCCAGGATTTCGTAAATACCGAGGTCCAAAACATGCTAGGGGAGCTCGGGGGCAGGCCCCCCCACATTTGTGCACACAAAAGCATTTTACTCTGGGCTCAGCAGGTGAAAAACTAAAGAGGGGCTTCCACATGTGGCAGACCAGGTGTTGGTGCTGCCGGATTTGGCACCCCCACTATAACTTTGTCCTAGATAGTTGTACTGTCACCAAAATCACACTGGTGTTTGCTGTTCACCTAGTTGTGCACACAAAAGCATTTTACTCTGGGCTCAGCATATATACATATCTTTTTTAATTATTCTTTGCCTTTCAAAAGCATTACATCATTATTTACACAACACGAAAATAACTTTATGAAAAGTATTTATTTCAACTTCCCTTATTATACATCCATGGTACAAGTCCGGACTGCGGCTGTTTGTTGATACATTGATGTTGTCTTCTTCTGCTTGCTTTAATGTAGGCTACTTAGTTGTGCAGCGCCCCCACCGCCAGTAAATGGAAGTACTACAAAGAACCCTGTTAATTAGGTGCAGTTATTTCACAAGTTTTATTATATACACCTCGAAAGAATTACCGAGGTCCGGACCTCGGTGACATCAATGGTGGGTACGGCCATGATTGTAACCATACTCACACAGTCAGGACACAGTATAACGAAATAAAGCACTCGACAAATCACCATTTTCATGTTTACTATTTATTTAAAACCTTCACAATAATGTATTTCTCAGAAGGATTTTCACCCTCTATGTGTTTTCTATGGCAGCGTTTTTGACCCCTTTTATTTGGTGACAACGATTTCACGGTCAAATAATTTCCACCTAGCATCTCTAAATTGTGAGGTCACTGTACAAAACGCTTCATAAAGTGCTTTCTGCTACAGTGAGCAATCCAGGTGAAAGAGGACAGTTTGCATCGATCTAACCTTTTGATGTAGATACACTCTAGGGAGATTGTAGCAAATAGATGGCAACAAGTTAACTGTCCTCCTTTTCACCTCTTTCATCATTATGTCAGCCAAGCATAATCCTGTGGGGATGTAGTGTTCAGTTGTGTGTGAGTGAGTATGTCTGTCTGTCTAATGCAAATCACACTTATGACTGGGCCATCAGCCTAATACTGTAGTTTTGTGCTCAAATGCTGCATTCACATTCTCCTTGTATTGTCTTATTCCACAAGCTGGAAAGTCAATCATTGTCTTTGTTGTGTTCACAAGCAAACATGATATCTTGTGTTTGTATTGCTCAGTGCAGCTGCTTTCTTGGATTTTTTTGCCAGTTGGTTTCCGTTATTTTAAGATTATTCCACCATGCGTAATACAGTGCTGCTGGAATAGGTCCTAAAACTCTGAAATAGGTAAGCATGTGAACAGCACAAGTACCTTTGTCTGAAGGTTGTTTTTTTAACACAATTTTCTGAGATGCCCTTTTAATTCTCTGCTCCTCGACATAAAAGGTCATAAATACCCCACTCTTGAATTCCAAAGCTTTCACGGGTCTTTGAAACAGCAGTTGCTAACAAGTGGCTAAATGAGATTACTAAAGGTCATCACACCAATTAGTGGAGGTGATGTGTGACTGCAGTGTAGTTTGTTGTTAACCCCGACGTTGGCTTTTGACTTTAGTTGGTTTAATTATCTCCTCAAAAAGTGGGGTTTATCTGCAAAAAAAATGTTGCTGATAAAAAAAACGATATGTTCCATAAACATTTCTTCGTCACATAGCTTATTTTCTGTTATATTCCAAAAATAAATGTGAAAACCCCTTTAGCATGTTGTTGAGGGTACCAGTGCAATGCTAAATGCCAGGGTTGGCTTCCAAAAACACCTCATCCCTCCAGCACTTTATGTTATTGAGATTTAAACGTAATCCCCTATCCACATGATTTAGATCTGCGTAACTGTTTTTATTATTATTCGTATTTGTGAACTCCATGCACTTTTTTGCCAGTGACCCATCAGGTATCGTACACGGTGCTTGATATCTGCCCAGTTTGTCCCACTGTCTTCATTGTCACATTTACTCATAATGTCCTACCCTTGACAGTTATTTGCAGTCAGGAAGGGGGGAGGCCCGTTGTCAGTGCAGAAGATCTTTATAGCCCCAGAAAAAGGTAGGACATTGGCAGATCTCAACAACAAGAAAGCAGTGTATAGAGGAGTTGTTGAAATAGTATAAGGTTCTTCCTCCACATAGTAAAAGCAATGGGGGGGAGCAGGAGAAAGCAGATTGTTGTGTTTCTGATATCTTGAAGTAGGTCACGTACACAGTGCTTCATTGGTCATAAGTGACAGCTCCATTAATCAAGGAGGGGCAGTGTGAATGCCCAATGGCTTTACTCTGCAGGTGGGTTGTCCGTCCGGATGCCAGGGCTCCAACCTCTGTGTTCTGCCCATGTTCCTCCTCCTCTCATCCCTCTGTGCTTTGCTGCTCTGCAATGGTTCTCGTTGCATGCCATCCGTGCTGATCCAAGATCTCACCTTTTTATTTTTCCAGCTCTAATCCCCTCTTTGCCTGTCCTTGGAACTTAATGTAAATCTCAAGTCCTGCACTGACTAAAAAGTTGTCTCTTGCCTCTTAAAAAAACATCTCAGGTTTTCTGGCTCTGTCTTCTTATCAATTTGCGTTTCTCCCTGTCCAATCACTCTCCTGCTTTTGAATCGTCTCTTTCTCTTTCCCCCAGACGATGGCTCTGGATTATAGGCTACTCAACATGACTTGCTTCAGCAATCAGCCAGTTATCACTGAAAGCATAGACATGTCATCACCAACCTTGTTCTATTCACAGACTAGTCTCCTCCTTCCACCTACTCCTTTTTGTGCAGAGGGTTGTTAATACAGGCCTTGAGGGAGAAGGATGTTAAAGGGAGATGCCTGTGAAACTGTCTGATTGGCTGACAGGTTGTCAGAATGTATGGAGGAATGATGTGATATGATAAGACATGACCCAGGATTGGTTATGGCACTTCTGAGTTCATCACTCACTGCCTCCTTGGGCTGGGTGTTGATACCTTTAAGGTTTAGACCAAAATAATGAATTTTTATTTAATAGAGAAATGTGTATTTGAGTGTTAACACTAGATGTATTCCTGTATTCATGTTAAATACAGACATGGCTTACCACTGCAATAGTTACTGTAGACATTTTAGAGTAAAGTTTTCTAATTTAGGGAAAAGAGCTCCAATGAAGCCATTCATGTTAAAAGTGCAAATCAAACAACAGCAGGTTGTTTGATTCCAAATAACAACTTTCCCGCCCAAAACTCTGTATTAAACTGGCCTCATACGCCAGTTTAATACAGAGTTTTGGGCGGGAAAGTACTTATTTAGATACAAATACAGAGTTGATAAATGGTTTGATCTGTTTGGTCCCTCTGTTTAGTTGAAACACTGATTTGGTATGGAGGTATGGGGAAGAAGGCTGGCTACTACAAAAAGAGAAGGAATCCAAAGTCATTGCACTTACAGTATAGTGTGCTCTATGCTGGCTAAGGTGCCAAGGTTAACTGCTGATAAGCCTGCAATCAGGAATCTCCTTCTTCAAAGATGAAGGGTGTGTGAACCCCGCAGCTTCACTATGAGGTCAGGACTTTCAAAGTGATGCTAACCAACTGGGGGTGACATCAAACAAGGAAGTGATGCTCAGTAAAGCCTTTGAACTATAGGATATAATATTTGACACTGCACCTTTAACTGAGATTTGAAATTAAATGAAATACTAATAATGATAACAGCTATTATTATTATTTCAATAAGTTAAGAGTAATTGATGACATTATTCAAATAATCCTACACCAACAATGGCTCTTTAGAAACAATCTAACCAGCGCAGTCTTTGTCGCAGAGGCTATGTTGCATGGAGATGTTAACCTCAACAATTTGGGCCCAACACTGGCACGTGGCAGAGGACAGGGGGGGGGGGGGGCATCACAGCTGCAGATAGGGTTACATATTTCAGTCAGATCCCACAGTCATAGATCTGGGTGCATTTGAGACCCGAGATAAGAGGGGATTTAAGAAGGCAGCCCTCTGATAAGTCAAGGTGAACACCAGAGATATGATGGTTCTGGTTGAATGTGTAGCAGTGTGTGTGCCATTCAGTGTGTGAGTGAGAGAGGACAAAGGTGCATACACCATTCCCATGCATGTCTGATGAGTGTGTATTTCTGTGAGTGTGCTAACCACTTATGTAGTACTATCAACTTAACAATTCCCTCTGTGGAACGATTGTAAAGGATTTGATGTCTTATGGTGCTTAAAATCTGTCCTTTCAATATCTCACTATCATTTTATTCATTCAGTCATTCATTCTTCCAAGCAACGTAATCCTTTTCATGGCCAAATGGCCTGAAGCTTTACAAAGAACACGATTGTTAAGAGACAGGAAGATTGACAGGTGACGTCTTTTAGGTGTGTCCCTGCTGTTCATCCAGTGTAGTGTGTGCAATTTAACCGGTTGTAATACTTTTGTCTGTTTCCGATTTTTATGAAAAGAAATAAGAAACTAGCCTGTTTTTAAAGACAAAACACTCATAAAAAAAACCTCCTTTAACCTATGAAATAAACGTATTTGTTAATGTTGTCAAAGCTAAAGTGCAACCTCATATTTGTTTTTATACTGCTCCAGAACCTCAACTGTTTTGGGAATGGAAAAGTCATTATCTGTCAAACTGTGTAGCACAACGGGAGCTGAGTGTCTGGGAAGTCCCAAGCTTGTTTTTCCATCTGTCACTTACCAGTAGGTTGAAGGTTATTAAACAGTGCATTACTGCTAACCTTTTATTTTGTATATGGGTCAGTTGCCAACTTCAATTTATTTGCATTAATATAAGCTCCAGCTCCTCTCACAATGCTCTCCAATGATCACTGACAGATTTTCATGACCATTCGCCCTAGGGCTCTCACACACACTCTTCCAGAACAGGTCCTACAACGCATGCAAATGCTGCCTTCATTGCCTTTATATCTAAATAGCTCCACAAAATTCATAGACATAGAAAATACAATATTTTAACAATAATCCACATAAGAGTCTTAAGGATTTAGACCAGGGGTGTCCAAACCTTTTTCACCGAGGACCACATACAGAAAAATATACGAAGGGCTGGGCCACTCACTAGACACGAGGTATATTGACTCATAAGTTAAGTAAGCAAAATCAATCAAATGTAGGTCAATTATGCTTAATACTTGAACAGCCTATCACAGCTCTCCGTAGGGTTTCATTTATTGTGTTAGCAACTCATTCCTTAAAACAGAAGCCTCAGATTGCTTATAATAAGAGGAAATAGGAAGAGTTTATTTCAAGCTTGTTATGTAAATAAGTTATTGGGCTTTTTTTTATCAACTAACATTTGTTTTCAGCTTTACTGAATGTATGGAGTTCAGACAAATATTACACAGTAGAATTCATGTGTTACGAAGCCCACTGAAGTGGGCTTCGTAACACATGAATTCTACTGTGTAATATTTGTTTTCATCTATATTTAAGAAGTACAAGACAAGCACGTTTCATTTGTGGGCCATATTTAATTATACTTTGTCAATTTGCTGAGGGCCGATTCAAAATGGCTCGCGGGCCGCATTTTTTTGGACACCCCTGATTAAGACTATTAATGTATTTGAAAACAACACTTGTCACAGTGAGAAGTTAAAACTTGATATTTTAAACTATTCCCTGAGCTTGGAGGTCAAATGCTTTTCTTTGTAGAGATAGGGTCAATATTTTTTGGTGATGTATATTTTGAGAATCTATTAATGCTTCAGGGAATCATGATCCCCAGAGATAGGGAAAGAGACTACTTTTTAAAGTAAGTTAGGTGATAGCAGAAAAGTGGGTTTGGGTGGATTGACATATCGCTGCAGGTAATAGTAGTGTTGGGTGATATGTGTCACTTCCTATTGGCTGTCTCTCTCGCCCCGCCACCCCATCCACTCCTAACTGAAGAGGATCAGACTCCACACGGCGCCTCCTGCCCCCTCATATTTTTGTATTTTCATCAAACAGTCTTTCCTTTTTGGACTTTCCATGAAGTCCCCTCAGATCCCCTTGTCTTCCCTGTCACATATTTGTTTCTGTCATTTTTTCCCCTCCTCTCAAGCTTTTAGTTTCTTTATTTAACACTCAATCTTCATCACAAGGCACTCAATGCACAGCACTGGGACAGAGAAATATAAAAGAAGAAGCCTTTGTCTGTCTTCAGGTCTCTAAGTAACAGCATTTCCTGTCACATTGTGTCACATCGTGAAGATTCTGACATTGAGTTGGTGTTTACAGTATACTTTCATATCATACAATTGTCTTACTTTTTCTATCTCACTGTTTTATCATGAACAATTGTGATTCCAGTTAGAAAACAATTGTCTTACAAGGGGATAAGAAAAGAACATTGCCATCATGGGAGTATGGAATAATTGGGATACATTCTCACAAGCTGGGTTCCTTGGTTGGTCAATACTTTATGTGCTAAATAGGAAAGAGGTACATTGGTGCCTTCTTTATACTATTTATGTCTGACTGTGGTGACACTAATGTCTCCTGTTAACAATGTCCATGCTTCCAGCCAACTTTGGAGGCTTATTAGAACACATTGTAGTTCTCTCTCTCTCTATTCCTAGCTCTTTAGTCCTTTTACACTTGGTCTATCTCTTTCTGGATATGTATACGCACAGACACAAAAAACACACATTACCACAATAAACACAATATTATGAATACACGTATTATTGTAGAGCAATCGTAATATTGCATGTTCTAATCAAGTTTTCCGCTTCATGAATTTACTGCTTAAATGTAAACACATTTTATGTGTTTGTAAACAAAACTTAAACACATTTTCTTGCCCTTTATGAACAGGTTTCATCATTACTGGAAATGCCAATGCCAATTGAATATTTCATTGCAATAGTTTCTGCAAAACCCAATAACTTTAGGGAGCCTCGTCTGAGGTGAGCAAGGTGTCATTTTAAAATCCCCTGATTCATTTTTTTTGGCTTCTTTTTTTGTGGAATACAATTATTTCAGTAACATTTAGGGCCTTTTTTTGTCAAGTTGGGTTCAGCATTAAAAACATTAGTGTTTTGGTACCTTGGTACCCTTTGAAAGGATGTGCTCAGCTAAAACGTTTAGATTTGATTGTCAAGATTGGTTAAGAAAACCAGATCAATACCAGATCTTTATAAGTGACCCTGTATGATTCCTACCTTTCTGTTACTCCATTGCAAACTTCAATTTGTTTCATGTAGAGTTTTTTCTTGTGGGAATGTTTTGCGTCATTTATAGGTGATGCTTGCAAAGACTGAGAGAAAGACTGTGTACTGTGCAGTTAGTTTTATCGAACAATCATGAGGTTTTCTCAAAGCTTCAGCAGGAGAGCTGTTAATATTTTATACACAGAGATCTAGCTGGGTGCAAAGTTTGATATTCATGAAGTTGCCGTCTTAGAGTGAAATGGGTTTACACAATAAGATTGTGTGCAGAAGCGAAAAGCAATGTGGTATCGGTAAAGGTCAGAAACAGAACGAAAACTATACCCTTAGACAAACAGTATAGACCAGGCATCCTCAAAGTCCGGACTCCGGTCCGGATCCGGACCGAACCACAACTGTCTCTGGACTCTGAGCAAATTATACTTTTCATATGTATTATCTGTATTATCTGTGTTATCTGCGAGACATCGCCACAACGCAACGAGTCAAAATTCTCCGCTATGTCCACTGCAAACAGCGCTCTGCATGTCCGACTGTTCCAATGTCTGTGTGTGTCTGTCAACGCATTGGTCCAATCACATTCAGCATCCCGTCAGCGTTTTTGTCCCCCACCAACAGTCTGCGAATCAGAGGCAGAGTAGGGCGGGTCTTCGCGGAATGCGGGTGGGAAAAATGCGTGTCTCGTCTCTCCCCAGCTGCCACCCCAGTTGGCAGCTTTGTTTTGAAAGAAAAGTTGTGGCTCATCGGACATTTATGAGAGAAAGTCTGTAATGTCCGAGTGCAAGTGAATGCAGCACAAGACCCACGTCTTGTAACCCCTCCCCCGGCCCTGGCGCGAGCGTGGAAATATGATTGGCGGCGATTTAATTTGAACGGGACGGTGCAAAACGAGAAGCATTCGGACCCAAGTACTGAAGGAATGAGGTATTTGCGGTCTACAATAACAGAGAAGAGACTGTCAAGTTTGGCTGTACTCAGCATTGAATCAAAACGCACTAAAGCTGTTGATCTTAATAAGTTTGTGAGGCGTTTCGCTGAACAAAATGGTAATCGCCGCATTCAGCTGTAATAGACATGTCAACTTGATGCTCTGCTCACGGATGAGCATACAAAACTGTTAAGATGATGACCTTACGTGTGTAAATATATTTTTTTCTCTGTGGGGGTCTGCCCCCAAAAAACAGTTTTAAGTCCTGAGAACGTCAAATAAGACGGTGTGTAAAACTCCACTGCCCAGCCAAAAAAAAGTAACCACTTTGATTTAACTAGGCCAGTAGGTAAGGACATTCCACTGGATAATAACTGAAGTATAAAAATGCATGACTGAAGTGTTTGAAGGCAAACAAAAAGAGGAAATAACAGGTCAAATCAAGCAAATCCCCCTCAGATTCCACAGCAACCAGAAGAACATAAATACTGGCTGGTGATTTGATTAATCAGCTTTGTGATGGAATAAAAATGCATAGTGCATTTCCTTAGCTGTGGATGAGTCTACTGACACCACTGACAATGCTCAGTTGCTGGTGTTTGTGAGTTTTTATGATGAGGCAAAGGGGGAGTTAGTTGAAGATGTGTTGGGCCTGACGAACCTCAGTGGACACACAAGGGGGCAAGACATTTATAAAGCAATAATGGGAATGCTGAATGAAAGAGGGTGCAGCTGCCTTTATTCATAACTGTGCAGCTCTTACACTGCGACTCTGAGGGATCAAGCACAGACACAATAACAATGAAAACTGCTGCATACAGATTATTTTTGTTTTTGCAACCTCGTGTTAAGAATCTTGTTGCAATTGTTTGAATGACCGTAATAAACGGACCTTTGTCTTATTGAAAAATGTCTTTGGACCTTTAAGATTTGTATTTGAGTACCCCTGGTATAGACCCTCCTTTACTTCTGAAAAAAAACATTGATAATCTGGTAAAGTGCACTCGATGCCGATCACAACAGCCACCCTTGCAATGTTTGTTTAAATGAGTCGAAAACACAATTATCTAACCCCCGGTCTACACCGCAAGCATATGCTAAATGGACTGCATTAGTATAGCTTTTCTATTCCTACCAGCTACTCAAAGCGCTTTGCAACACAAGCCAGCATTCACCCATTCACACACGGCTTCATACACTGATGGCAGAGGCTGTACGCTTGCTTATATTGCTCCATAGGGCTTTGAGGTTCAGTATCTTGCCCATTTCAACAAACAACAACAACATCACAGGTGCCATGGATCAAACTACTGATTTTATATTTAACACTGTTACATTAATCCCACAGGTTCTCCCTTTACTTCTGTCTAGCATCACACAAGAACGTATTGGGAAATGATGAATACATGTGCACTCTCTATTCATCTGTAACCTACACTTCTTACCCTTCCCTCTGTGCTCAGTGCCAACAGCTGCCTACTGACATAGTAACACAATTCCTATTTCCTAGTGGTAACACTATTCCGCAGTCGTTGATCACTTTAGGTCCATTTGTATTTTTTAAGAGGAGTGAACAATCAGCATTAAATGACGGAATCAGTCAGCAATAATCACCACAATGAGAGGTTTTTAAGCAAACAACATACTGATGGGTTTAATAATTTGTGTAATTAGCCGTGGACAGACAGACAGACAGACATAAACACACATGACCGAACACATGATCCACCCCGCAGGCTTACGTCTGGCAGAGATAATTACACATGGAGACAATTGGAGCATATTGTATAAATAGATGTCCATCATGTTATTGCTGAAACAAAGCTCTAATGAGACCTATTTCACTTATGAGCCCCAACGGATGCCGCCATGGAATACTTTGAACTTACAAAACGATGGATCCACATGGACCGTTATGGCAGCTAATAGCAGTTGGACATATTTGGTCTGGCAGTTAAAAGTCAACTCCTTTTTTTTTTTTTTCATCTAATCAACCAACCTTGAAAGTATCAATCCTCTCACTGACCCACATAGGTGGTAATTACCCGTTGCCATTTCCAGCCATTTGACTGCACCTCCAGCCAGCTGCTTCCAGCCTCTGACGCTAATGCCAACAACCAAACAAAACCTTTTCCATCACCATAACAGCCCATAACAGTGGATTGAGTCCACACCATCCACGCTAAAATAGTCTCTGTTGATTAAAATATATTATTATAATCAACTGATTTGTCTAAATCAGACTTTTAAAGCCTTAGATAAACTAAATAATGCATATTTGCACAATAACAAGAACGTTGGTTTGTTCCCACATCATTGACCTTACTTTTGAAGGGATCTTTTTTTTATTTGTGCACAACATTTTTAATATAATAAGATCACACTCCGATGATTTTAATCTTAATCCATTTTAATAACTATTTATTAAATAACAATGAACACAATAGTTGAATTTGAACATTGGTGTTTAACGTCCCCATGACCAAGTCACAGAATCCATGCAATGACTGACCTTTTACTCTGATCTCTGATTAAACACCTCTCTGTATGAGTGTTCGTTCTCACTTATTAAATATATCTTAGTTCTTCCTCTTTCCTCTCAAAATCACTAGTTAAACCTGAGTAACCTGTCATTATATGCACAGGAATAGTAAGAGACACTAAACACGGCAATGATATTTTGAGATGATGTTTGCAGATTAACAAGCAAACATTAACACATTTATTACCAAGCATAATAAAATATTTCTGTATTTTCTTTACAGGCTATCTTTGTCACACACATTTTCTTTTTATCTCTGTATCTGCATCTCTCTCCATTCTTCTTTCCAGTTAGGCACTGTTTGAATGACTCCATGAGTGCTATGTAATTAACCTATGAGATTCCTGCTGTTGCAACGTGCATCCCGCCTGCATTATCAACCTCTTCTGGTGGATTATTACTGCCATCTTCTGGCCAAATAAAAACCTGAACAGGCAAGTGATGCACAGGTGATCTTGCAA
The DNA here is from genome assembly GCA_031216635.1 of Dissostichus eleginoides. Classification (NCBI taxonomy): domain Eukaryota; kingdom Metazoa; phylum Chordata; class Actinopteri; order Perciformes; family Nototheniidae; genus Dissostichus; species Dissostichus eleginoides. The sequence continues at coordinate 17,095,078 of CM062279.1, read as the reverse complement.
CTGTCTATGGTTGGAAAAGAAACATCTGAACCTCTTCTTATCCTTAATCAAAAAAAGGAAAAAGGGTAAAGCCCATGGTTGTACAAATTACTTAAAATCAACAGCTCTGTGTTTTTGTCCATATGCTCAGTAAATGTGTCCTGTAAACTCTCTTGGTTGGTGCTCAGCTGCTGCTCGACACCCTAAGTATTATACTGTTTCTGGTTCCTTCACTTCTTTCATTATTCTTAGTTTTGTCGCTGCTGGAAGTACAAAGACTCATTTTGTTTGACAGGATTAGAGTTCTGTTTCAAAACCAGCTAGAAGTCACAAAAGAAAGGTCGAACTGAGTGAAACGTGGACCCTAAGTAAGGCTTTTTTGCTGTATTAATAATTGTTGTGGAGACAAATTCGTTTTTTTTTTAAAAGCCTCAACATTTTTAGGGGCCCCAAGATAGTGCCCTGCCTTGATTGTCCATACATTGCAGGTGTCAACCTCTTCCTTTGGCTAATCTCATTTCACTGAAACGGGACACGTACGCTCTCTTTTTTCTCTCACACCTCTGTTCACTGTTATCCCAGAAAAGGATCAACCTGTAGTGCTTTGTTAAACAATAATCATCCCTTTGAAGGGCCTTATTTTGTATTTGTAGACACTATGTTTTCCTGTTACTGGTAGACAGGTGTATTAGTATCAATTTATCTCTTATGTGTGTAGTAGGTGCTTACTAAGGCTAATTATACATCAACGCTGTGTTGAAGGAGTTTTATCTTGGAAGTGGGATGTAAAAACACGTAATTATAGATAATGTGGGTGTAATTAGGTACTTCTTAATGAACAGACTTTAAATGAGATGTTGCTTGGATGAGAGCCGGAGAAAGATAGGACTGTGAGACTTTGTGAACTTACTTTAATATATTGTCCTCACTTACAGAGGTGGGTTTCTCCCATATGAGTTTGTAACAACAATTTCTGATGTGAAAATAGGAGACATCTGTGTTGTTAACTCATCAATGCAGCCTCACAGCGTAGGCTAATCGATCGAGTGGCTGCTGTGTTCGTGCTTTCCACATTTAACACCTGGGATGAGCTTTGTGAACAGAATACCTTAGTCTCATCTTATTTTCTGCACATGAGTCCTGAACATACACACAATACACGCAATATTGTGCACACTTCATGCTGAAATGTGTGTTTTTTGTGGTTTATGCTCCTACTTTAACTACACTGAGACACTAGTGAACCTGACTCCATCACTAAATGCCTTCTTTTCTCTCTCTGGTCTTAACCCCCTGGATACTGGCTGCCACGTTTCCAGTGACTTCGCTCTCCTTAAACTAATTGATTCCCCTGCCACCTCATCTTCCACTGCAAACCTCTGCCTTCTTCTTCTTCATCAAAGCGAGGGGATATGTTTTAGCCAACCTCCCCGCTGTGTTTGATATTCTCCCTCTCCTCTGCACCGAACCATCAGTCATGAAACCGTGCTTTGATCACACGATTGTCCGTGACATGCGTGACATTCGTCGCCTTGGCCTACACTTTCAGCGCTGTGGTTCTGTCCACTCCGTCACAGTTAAAGGCTTCGTCCTTTTCTAAGTTCAAGTTCTCTTTTGCTCTCGCCAAGAATCTAGTAGAATCTTTGTCATATTTTCTCTCCTCCACCCTTGTATTTGTTGTGTCACAGGCTTAAATCTCTCAGATCGAAGATTATGAAGCGGCATGAAGCAAATGTTACAGGTTAAAGTGTCAACTGGAGCCATTTGTTTGAATACCAAAGATAAGATACACAACAGTTTTCTTTTTTTTTCAAGTGGTTTAAATGCCAACTTTAAATAGAGAAAACAACATTACTATATAATATAAATAACAAACATTGTGGGGTTTTCAAGTCATGTGACTTCTTTCTTACTTCTCTCTTTATACTTCTTGTACGGTTTTTGTACTTGTGGGATCTTAAGCTGTGTAATATCCATTGGAGAATATCAGATTGAATTCTCTGGTCGTTATTGCAAATGGTTTCTTTCTTTTAATGCTCGCCCACGCCTTTGGACCTGATGGGCCTTAACATTCCAGTCACATTCTGCTTGTTGCTCAGGTCGGCTTTTAACTTGTACTGTAGGTTCATGGAAATTCACAAGAGGGATGAAGGACATGGGTTGACATTTGTATATTTTAAAGGATATGCGCCGCTTAAATGTTGTTGTTTTGCTCCCTGTGGACTTATAGAGAGAGACATGGACGTGTGACCAGACTTCAGTCCATCCACTAACGCCCTTTGAAAGCCCTCCCTTGGCAGACATGGAAATGCTTTTAGTAGCACGCATTACTCAGACTTTGGTGCCCCCTGTCTGCTGCAACCAGCGTCACACAGTTTATTTCCTGCCCTATGGTTCTCTGTTTGTCTGGCTAAACACCTGCTCCCTAAACCCCACAAATATGTTTACCAATCGACAGAGCCAAGTGGGTGTGAGTGGCCTGAGAAAGCTGATTTAGACCCGCTGAGCTGTTCCGAACTGCAGACCACAGATTCTTTTCACACATGTTTCTGTGAGATATTTATTTCATCTTGGCACCAGAAAGACTCAAAATGAATTGGTGAAAGTCAGGATCATGCCCAGCTTCGTTCTTTTGATATTCTGTGTGCATACAGTTGCAGTGCCTTCAACCTTCACGGGGGAAAGCCTCGCTGTGTGCTTTTTCTTTACAGTTGACAGGGGCCTGAAAGTCATTTGATGCCGGCCTGGCAGTTTGCTGAAGGGAACAGGAGGGAGAGGGAGGGAGAGTCAGGAGAATTAGAATGTATTTCAGGTCTGAGGCAAGTGGTGCATTGCTGCAACTCGTATCTCAGGGAAGGAGGGAGTTTAAAGGGGGGCGGGGGGTATGGGAGGAGGTTTTTGCAGTGAACTGTTGCTAGGAAACACTTGTGGCATCTCTACTCCTTCTCGTTGAAATGCCAGGACTAACAGAAAAGCCGGAGTGAAATGTCAGTGTTTTCCTCCGAGGAGTTTGAAGAATGTGGCGCGTGTTTCTATTTAAGTAGCCATGTTTATCAAAGGGTTCTTAAAGAGTCAACACAAGCCTTTCTTATACTCAGAGAGTGTTTAGGATGCAGGCAGGCTGGCAGGAGCTTCCTCTACTTCGTTCTTGTCTACTGTTTGTCTGGCTGGCTGTCTTTTTTTTCCTTTGTCTTTGTTTTTTATTCCCATCTCATTCTGTCTTTAAACAATGTTCTGCCAATTTCTCCCTACTTCATTTCCTCCTCCCTTTCTTCACTAACTTACTCTTCATCCTTTATTATTCTTCCCCTATTCTCTGTCTTTTAAAAGTCTCTCGCTCCCTAATTCCCTCCCTCCTTTTCAAATTCACAGCCATATGGTCCATCGTGTAATCTTCTGCCAAGATATTTGATTATGAAAGCCTTCTGGCTGCAAAAGGCTCAAATCTCCACCGACCACTACTGAGCCGATTCCCCTACACACAGTAAATTGTAATTCAGAGAGAGTAACCAGCTCTGTATTAGAATAAAAGCATTTCAATTCTGCAGTGACCTCATCTGCACCAAAATACATAAGTAGAGAAGGATACATCTTTCCATACAGATGAAGATACATTTGAATAAAAGAACCAGAATCAACAACACTTAATTTCTGGACACTTTTATTCCTAAAATTGATTAAAAAAGGAGCAAAAGCAGAGATTTTTGAGTTGCGCATAATTAATAATTTCTATTATGAATGACATGAATCATCTTTATGCTCATGCTAGTTAAAGCTAGTTTGCTCTTTGTCAGCTTTTGTCAGTAAATGTGTATAATCTCTGAAATAGAGGCACATTTATACAGGCTTTCACATTGTTAAACATACCCACTCAGAAAGATGGCCTTCACACAGTTTCCCTCAAGCTTTGGACTGGATTACGGTCCACATAACCTTGAGGAAATCTGATTTGCTGTCAACGGCTTTTGCCACATAATATATATACTGCACAAAGCACGCTCTTTAATATCCTACACCCACATGCTTTATTCATCCATGTACTTACTTTGCACTCCACTGGGAGGGGATCAAATTCATACCATTGATTGACTTCCATTGCATTGTGTGAGTCCTTAGAGCTAATTATCTCATAATAAATGCCAGGCTCATGCATGGGGAATAATGAGTTTTTTTGTCTCGTTAAGTGGAAGAAGCCAGGATTTGACAGCGTGAGGGCACACAGCGGTAGGACTTGACACAACAGTTCTATGCCTGCTGACTGCACTGCACATACTAATGGGTAAAAATGGAAGGCTGCCATGAAAGGAGTCCCAGTTTTAGCTCATGTGTACTGTAGAAATGCTGAATTGAAATATCAACATTTAAAAGAAATATACATATTCTGCCTTTTCATTATTCAACATATTGTATTGCAGCTTTGTAGCAGTTGACATTGTGCTTACCACCGTAGTAGAAACAGTAATTGCATTTCCTCCCACTCTACACAGGGTTGCAAAATAAAAACATAGTAAAAAAAACCTTTCAATGAGATGAACCTTGATGATAAAACATACATTCTACCCCTACTTCACCCCTGTTCAAACCACACCCATCTTTAAAATTGCCCCTTTATTTCGATCTCAACTATACAATTTGTATAATGTTGTGACTGCTTCTTGCCCTGTTTCAGCAAAGTACTTATTACATGTCCCCAGGGCCACACAAGGTGAAAACAATACCAGCTGGAATCAAGATTAAAATGAAATTTGTCAATGCTGTTGCTCAGTTGGTAATAACTTGTTAAAGATAGATATTTTTACACTACATGTTACTTTTTAGACGCTTTTATCCAAAGCGACTTACATACTCAATACTGTGGGCAATCCCCACAGGAGCAATTTGGGGTGAAGTGTCTTGCCCAGGGACACAACGACATGCTGACTGCAGTGGGGTTTGAACCGGTGCTCCCCTGATCTGAACACCAACAATCTTTACTTCCAGCTGCTATAAAGTGAGCTTTTTCCAGCAAGTAAATGGATGTGTTTTCTAAAGGCCAATATCAATATTGACAGAGGGGGAACGTCCTGTGGTTTAGGGACTACAGCATCCACAGCGGGCTGGGTTTCCAACAGTCGCTGCTTTGTGTTTCAACTGACTGCGCCGGCAATACAGCTTCTCCGTAAGTCTTTAATATTATTTTTCTCTTCCTAGAAAGACCAGTATTAAGTCAGATTTTGGTACTTGGTCTGTTTCTGTTAGTCTCTTGAGATTTGAGATATGTTTACTATTGCATAAACTGAATAATTGTGCAAAATTAAGCTACATATTTGATTCTTAGGCAAGGCAAGGCAAGTTTATTTATATAGCACCTTTCAACACAAGGCAATTCAAAGTGCTTTACAAAAATGAAAGACATTGAGAGCATTAAGAAACATATTATAAAATGATATCTAGAAACACTCTTTTAAAAGCAATGATATAAAATGACATTTAAAAACACTCGTTTAAAAGCAAAGGTAAAAAGCAAAGATAATAAAAGTTACAGTGCAGTTTAAGATATGAATATATCAATTAAAAGCATCGGCAAAAAGAAAAGTCTTCAGCCTGGATTTAAAAGTAGTAAGAGTTGCAGCGGACCTGCAGGTTTCTGGGAGTTTGTTCCAGATATTTGGAGCATAATAACTGAACGCTGCTTTACCATGTTTAGTTCTGACTCTGGGGACAGAAAGCTGACCAGTCCCTGAAGACCTGAGAGTTCTGGATGGTTCATAATTTAGCAGGAGGTCAGAGATGTATTTTGGGCCTAAACCATTCAATGCTTTATAAACCAGCAGCAGTATTTTGAAATCAATTCTTTGACACACAGGAAGCCAGACGGTGTAAAGACTTCAGAACAGGAGTGATGTGATCCACTTTCTTATTGTTGGTAAGGACTCGAGCAGCAACGTTCTGAATCAGCTGCAGCTTTCTAATGGATTTTTTAGTGAGACCTGTGAAGACACCATTACAGTAGTCGAGTCTACTGAAGATAAAAGCATGGACAAGTTTTTCCAAATCCTGCTGTGATATTAGTCTTTTAATCCTAGATATGTTCTTTAGGTGATAGTAGGCTGATTTAGTAACTGTTTTAATGTGACTGTTGAAACTCAGGTCAGAGTCCATGACTACACCTAGATTTCTGGCTTTATCTGTTGTTTTGAACATTGCAGACTGAAGCTCAGCGCTAACTTGTATACATTCTGCCTTGGCTCCAAAAACCATTACCTCAGTTTTATCTTTGTTTAATTGGAGAAAGTTCTGAAACATCCAGTCATTGATTTGTTCAATGCACTTACTCAGTGTTTGAATTGGAGCATAGTCTCCTGGTGAAATGGTTATGTAAATTTGGGTGTCATCCGCATAGCTATGGTAACTTATTTTTGTAGTTTTTCATTATCTGAGCCAGTGGTAGCATGTAGATGTTAAAGAGAAGAGGCCAGTTTTCCAGTTGGTCTAGTAATATGTTGTGGTCAACAGTGTCAAACGCAGCACTGAGATCTAATAATACTAACACTGAAGTTCTGCCATTGTCTGTGTTTAAGTGGATGTCATTGAAGACCTTTACAAGAGCAGTCTCAGTGCTGTGGTTTGGACGAAAGGCTGACTGGAACACATCGAAACAGTTATTTAAATGCAAGAAATTACTCAACTGTTGAAAAACTACCTTTTCAATGATTTTACCTAGAAATGGGAGGTTTGATATGGGCCTGTAATTGTTCATTACTGCAGCATCTAGATTATTCTTTTTTAAGAGCGGTTTAATGACTGCCGTTTTTAGGGCCTGTGGAAAAACACCTGAGTGAAGAGATTTGTTTACTATATGAAGTAGATCTGAGGCCATGCAATGAAAAACATTTTTGAAAAATCCTGTTGGAATAATATCAAGGCAGCAGGAGGAGGATTCAGAAGTTGAATAATGTCCTCTAGGTTTTTATCATTAATCTGATGGAATTGTGTCATGGTGTTTGAATTGATATTCGGTGGACACAGGGACAAAACATTTGCTGTACCTGATACAGAGGCACTGACTGCTTGTCAAATGTTCTGAATTTTGTCAGTGAAGAAGGAGGCAAATTCATTGCAGGCCCTGGTGGATAGAAATTCAGAGGCTACTGACACTAGGGGGTTTGTTAGTCTGTCAACAGTAGCAAACAAGGCACGTGCGTTGTTTTTGGCAATTATGTCAAAGAAGAAAGACTGTCGTGCAATTTTCAATTTCAAATTATAAAAGCCAAGTCTCTCTTTATAGATTTCAAAATGAACTCTATAAAGTTCCCATAAAGTAAAAGGCTAGAGGGAAAGCTAACGACTGGGCCCGAAACTCTGGAGATTTGTTTTTCGCCACCTGCGTTCAGCTTTTCTACACTCTCTTTTTTCTGTTTTCACGGTCATGGCCTTTCTCCATGGAGATATTTTCTTGCCAGTCACTTCCTTTATCTTAGTTGGAGCATTGGCATCTATAACATTTTTTTTTTTTTATTAAAATGATCTACTAGCTCATTTACTTTGATGTTAGCAGGGGCAAGTGTGGAAGAAAAATTTTGAGTAAACATTTCCCTATTTTCAGTTAAATATCGCTTTGTGGTTACCTCTTTTTGAACATTTTTGTGAACAGAAATAGAGCTCTCAAAGAAAACACAGGAATAATCAGAGAGTGCAACATCAGTCACCACAACCTTAGAGATATTCAGACCCTTTGAGATAATTAAGTCCAGAGTGTGCCCCTTATTGTGCGTGGGCTCCGTCACATGCTGAGTCAGTCCATAGTTATCAAGAACACAAAACAGTTCTTTAGCCCCTCTGTCCTGGGGGTTGTCAACATGGATGTTAAAATCACCAACAATGACTAGACGGTCAAAGTCAATACACAATATAGACAGCAGTTCAGTAAAGTCATCAAAAAAGCTTGCACAGTATTTGGGTGGTCTATAGATATTTAGGAACAGAGCTCGAGAGGAGCATTTCAGCTGAAGGGCCACATATTCAAAAGAAGCAAAGTTCCCATAAGATGTCTTCCTGCATTGAAGGGAATCATTGAACAAAATAGCAACTCCACCTCCTTTCTTATGCATTCTTTCCTGACTCATAAAACTGAAGTTGGGAGGTGTTGATTCGATAAGAACAGCTGCACTGTTATTTTGTTCAATCCAAGTTTCCGTTAAAAACATAAAATCGAGATTGTGCTCAGTGATAAAATCATTGATTAAAAACGTTTTTCCTGCCAAAGACCTGACATTTAATAAAGCTAGTTTAAGTTTGTTAAATACACTATCAGTCAGATTTTTGTGACAAGCTGTGGCTGACATGGAATCACTGCTAAATTTGATAAACTCACACAAACGTTTGAGCGCTTCCTGTTTCTAAGCTGATTCACCGCTCTCAATCTATTACCTATCAACACAGATATCGGCAAAGCTACTGGCAGGCAGGGCCCCGGCTTGTCCTGGAAAGAGTTGAGAGTGCCATACGCCCTTGAGCCTGGACCCAGCACATATCAGTTAGAGTTTGCTGCGTTTTGTACAACACATTCTTATCAGGCTTCGGAGACCGCAGATGCTGTCTTGAAGGGGGGAGGTGGTTGACGTAGGCACGGTGATGAAGACGGGGGAGATGGTGCGCGTCTCTGCTTCGGTGATTGTGGTGGGCGTCGTTGAGGGGCGGGGGTAAAGGACATGCTGCCAACCCTGCGTATCGCCTTCATGCGGTCATTGATCTCCAGGAAGGACTTGGTGCCAACCCTCTGTATCTCCTTCATGTGGTCGAACTCCAGGAGGGTGGGCGAGGGTGAAAGGGTGAACGGAGAGTAGAGAGAGCTGGGGGGTGAAGGAAGAGTATCCTCAAAGGTGATAGGGGGGTGGGGGTGAAGGGCGTGGAGACTCCTCCATTTGTGTCATAGGTCTCCCATAATCAAGACATTCCTCAGGCGGGTGCAGTGATACTTCTTCAAAGTTTTCTGCGCGATGTGTTGTGTCTTTTTCTTGTTTTGATTCCTCTTGTTGCTTGTGTCATGATTTGAGTTTTGTGTGTTAAGTTTTGGGTTTTATTTTTGCTGTTCTGTTCTCCCTGTCTCTTGTCTTCCTTCCTGTGTTTTTCCTCTTGTGTCTGATTGTCTGATTGTGTTCACCTGTTGCCCTTGTGTTTCTGCCTCCCTTACCCAGCTGTGTCTTGTCCTGTGATTACCCCTCTTTGTATTTAGTCTTGTCTTCCCCTGTGCCCTTGTCGGTTCATTGTTTGTCTTTCCTGTCTCCCTCCATGCTACCTTGTGCTACCCGTGTGTTTCATGCCATGTTTTGTTCATCAGCTTTTGGAATAAATCTCGCTTTTTGTTCATAGACCTTTTTACCTTTTTTGTATTCTGCATTTGGGTCCTACCTTTTCCGAAACCCTAACAGCTTGTCCTTGGCAGAGGGAACAGATTGATGACGCAGGCAGTTGAATATGTTAGAGATAAACAATTTCACCCCTGACTTGTTCAGGCAAACTCCATCTGCCTTAAAAAGATGTCTGCGGTCCCAGAAAAAGTTAAAATTGTCAATAAAATGGACAGAATGGTCAGTACAGGCAGTTGAAAGCCAGCCGTGTTCAGTGCAAACAATCTGCTGAATCTCTCCACTCCTCTCTGACTGGCGGTAGAGGGCCACTGATGAACACCTCCGTATTTAGAGAGCTGACAGTTTCCAACAGACACTTAAAGTCTTCTTTCAGCACTTCTGACTGTTGTTTCACAACATCATTTGTTCCAATGTGCAGTACCACATTTTTCACAGTCGGATGTTCAGCCCCAATATGCAGGATCTTCTCAGCCAAGTCAGAGACCATATCCTTGGGAACACAGAGTACTTTGGTGTTGTTGTTACTACACAGCAGAGGTGTGGACTCGAGTCACATGACTTGGACTCGAGTCAGACTCGAGTCATCAATTTGATGACTTTGGACTCGACTTGACAAAATCACAAAACACTTGCGACTCGACTTGGACTTGAACACCAATGACTCGGGACTTGACTTGGACTTGAGCCTTCTGACTTGAGGTGACTTGATCATTTAATTCAGGGGTCTCCAACACGCCGATCGCGAGATGCCGCTAGAAGAGCGGACTCCCGTCGGGGAGAGCAGAATCTTCAGCCGCTCCAACTCTTGCTGTGAATCCATGCAGGCAGGGGCGGGACTTTATTTTGCTGAGCCACCATGCGGCCAATCATATGCGAGGACACAATAGGATCATACCATTATGTGAAAGAAGGGTGGGGGGCAGACGCTCCAAAGACAGCAGGTGTAGTGGTACAGGCCAGCTACAGAGCCACGGGGAGACGGGGAGCCGGATTTAAATGCAAGCGCGTCGGAAAAAGTCAAGAAATTTGCGAAAACCGAAAAAAGAAGCAGCATCTGGCTGCATTTCAATGATATTGGAGAAAGCAAAGCTGAGTGCAGGATTTGTAAAATGAAAATTACCTTCAGAGCAGGGTTTTTTTTTGGTAACCACTCAGGATTTATTGTCAGAGGTGGGAGAAGTTCAGATCTTGTACTTGAGTAAAAGTACCTGAGTGTAGGAATACTCGGTTACAATAAAAAGTCCTTCATTCAAAATGTCAAGTAAAGGTAGAAAAGTATTAGCATCAAAATATACTTAAAGTACCACCTGCAGAGGGATCTAGATTCAGGTTTTTTTCCGCGCATAAAGACCGCCTAGCTGCACATTATCCCTTGCATAAAGATAGATTGTGGGTCCCTTATAACATGTTGTACACAGTGGAAATAAACATTCTGGTTACCTTAACATCAGGGATCTTATACATTAAACTCCTTCTAAATCAAACCGTCACAGTAGCCTTACCTTACTGATCCCTCTTAAAATAGAAAAAAACACGTTACTTTACCAGCAGAGAGAAAATTGATTATTAAATCATTAATGTGACTAATAAAGAGCAGTTTGATTATTAAGTATTATTCTGTTGATCGATGTCATTACATTTGTTGAAAAGCACATAATGACTTGTTTAAGACTCGTTTTGTCAAAGTTTAGGACTTGGACTTGACTTGAACTTGAGCGCAAAGACTTGAGACTCGGACTTGAGCGCAAAGACTTGAGACTTGACTCAGACTGGCAAAACAATGACTTGGTCCCACCTCTGCTACACAGACTTTTTACATCTCTTACAGCAGAATCACCCACAATCAGAGTTTCGGGCCCAGTCGTTAGCTTTCCCTCTAGCCTTTTACTTTTGGAGTAGCTATTGGTCCTTACCCTGCTGTGTGAAGAGGACAGGTTATCCAGGTCATCAGAAAGAGATCTCCGGTTCTGGGTCAGCGGAGCGTATCTGTTCTGGATTGGCACACTTGGTGGTTTAGGAGGATTGTTTGTAGTTCTCCCTTTAGCAGCTGTCCACGGCTGTTTCCTAGTATGAATAGGGGTTGAAGAGGCGCTCTTCCTGGGTGACGACAATGCAGGCCAGCCGGTCTTATCACAGATTTCAGCGCTGGGCTCTGCCTGTTATTCGTCCCTCCCAAATCCCATGGAAATGATTTACTCTTAGGCTTTGCACCCAGAGAGTTCCAGGGAGGACTACCACTTGTAGATGTGTTACCCGGTACACAGCCCTCCTGTTCCTTGGAATCCTTGTAGCTGCTAACTAGCTGTGAGTTAGCATGCCTTTGTCCATTCTTTTGCAACACTGGTAAAGTGGTGTCATTCCAACCTAGTCCATTCACTTCCACGTTAACTTCCAACCGTTGCATTTTCATTTCCAACACGGCCATCTTCTGTAGAAGTTTGTGGAAGTCATCTGTAGAGAACGGAGGCATTTTGCTGCTTGTGGGGGAAAACTTCTGTGTAGCAATGCAGGAGGAGTCACCGACTCAAAAGGAGACACGGGGAGAGCTGGAGCTTTGATGTGAAACAATGATGGTTTATTTAGGAGCTTCGGCCAGAGGATTCACAAAACAAGTCAAAGAGTCAGAGGTTCTGACTTCACGGTAGAGTCGCCACGTCAATTCTGAATAACTCTCCCCCAGACCCATGTATTTAGCTAGTTCAGAGAGAATAATCAACATTGTGCATAACAAGATAGAATCATAACACCTCTATCAGCTGACGCCAACAGGCAGGAACAGGGAGACAAAACACTGAGAGCACAGCAGCCAAGGTTACAGGTGCGTGTGCTCAGTCAGGACAGCATGAACTGATAAACTGGGTCAAAGTTAGGGGCCTTGGAAAATATTTCCCCAACACTGCTAACTACCTTAAAGTGGACCTATCATGCTATATTTGAATAATACATTGTACCTATATAAAACATGTCTGTGAAGTTTTTTTTTCAAAATACCAAACAGATCATGCATTTTAGCCATGCCTCATTTCGCTCTATTTGCTCTTTTTTAGCCCTGTTTTTGCAAGGGCTGATTCTGTGAGAAGTCTTCTTCGCTGCTTTTGTTGCAGACTACAGCGCCACTTACAGGCCTGGCATATGTACTACAGCGTCTCCAGCGCTTTCGAGCGGCAATGGCCGTGGCTGTCTCCTCCTGATAAGTGGAGAGTTGCCCATATAGGCAGAGCTTCCCGTTTCTGACGTCAGAACAATTTCAAATCTGTATCAGTCTGTATCAGCTCCGTTGCAGCCCCGTTTTTAGAGATTTGGGTACGGAGGAAAAGAGAGAGAGTTGTGTTTTCTGACACTTGGTGCGTTCCCTGACACACCGGGGACACATATTCATGTATAAAAGATGTACAAAAGTGCATTTTTCATGATAGGTCCCCTTTAAGCTAAATAGCATGCAGTACCAGGCTACTAGGCCACGCTACGATAAGACTGAGGTCGTCGTAAAAATATTGAAATATGGCTGAAACCCTCCATCTATTTACGAAGAATAACTGTCCCAGTGATAAGTTGATGTCCAGGAGCTGCTGCTCGAAGTTTTCAGAAAAGAAAAATAGGAAAATCAGCATAAAAAAGTAAGCAGAGCAGAGCAGAAAAGTGTCTGCACTGTAAGAAAGCACGAAGACTAAGGGTGACATTTGTTTGCATGAATGAAACCCTTATATGCATGAGAATGACACTTTGCTGACTAAATATACACTTTCCTCTGTTTTTCATCTCTGCAGATTTTTTTGTTCTGACCTGATTATAGGTATGCTGTTGAGGGTCTGTCTCATTGCGGCTCTGCTAGTATGCTGTAGGTGTGCTATGCTGAATGTACACTATACAAGTTTAACATGCATTATAACATGAACAGTATTCCTGGAGTATATTTCTAAAGTAAATACTGTATTAAAGCTAAAGCTTTTACTGCAGAAACACAGAGACAAATGCACATGCATACATGCAAATGTAGGCACACATACATAAACAGCAAATTACCATTCCAGTGTTGACTAATAAGATTCCTATTACAAAAGCAATAAATGGTGTATAAATATCTGCATGCCCCATGGGATTACCATGAACTGAGCCCTATTAGGAGACCGAAGACTCCAGTAAACATAAACTTGGGGGGCCTATTGCTGAAGTGACTGTGTGATGGTGAAAGTAGATTTAAAGTAGACATTTAAAGCATGATTGAATGCTTAATGCAACATTACATAATTGCTCCCAACTTCAAAGCTTAAGGCACACTTTGACTCTGAGGGACTGTCGAGCAACATGAAAATGAGACCACCATCTTGTTGCAGGGATAAAATAATTAACGCCCCACAGTGAAAACAACTCTCTCAAGTTCTCCAGCATGTAAAATGACACGCCAGCCAATCAGAACGGAGAATTATTTGCATCTCCCTTTGCTTTAATCTGTTAAGATAAGTAACTGTTGAATTTCCTTTTTTTTTGTTACTTTACTCATATTCCATTACACTTAACATTTATCATAAAACTCAAAATAATTCTCCCCCTACTCTTTTTTGTTGTTGTTATGTAACTTTGTCTAGTGAACATTGAAATTGAAGGACACTTGAAGGACACTTGAAAGAAGATGATCAAATTCATTATGACACTCAAACAAAAAACTTTTTTGGAATCATTTTGCTGAATCAATATGGCATAATTGTTAAATCAGTAAGGTAGAACCATAATAAGTATACTAATGTTAGCTGTGGCTTGTCACAGTGAACACACTAAGTAAGAACATAGTGTGTGTTGCCTGACAAGCACACTTCAACACAAAATATAATAAAAATGATCAGATGTGGTCTTGTAAGTTGAAATGTTGTCACCTTGGATTGAGAAGGTGAGAATGGCTTGAATTCAGCGTATGTGCCTCCAAATGCACTAACAACCATGCCAAACACCCGAGCAACCATTGTCAAAAATCAAGATCCAGTTTTCCTCATCTCACCAACATAATGTCCCTCTAACAACCTGCTGTGACAGCGGTGAAGTATGTAGCACCATAGCACCCCCATAATGTAGCAAACACCGGAGTAATGCACTAACAACCTTAGCAAAACACCATCCTACTCCATGCTTACATCGCTCAAGCAAGGGGCAAACTTACATTTTGGTCACAAAATACTTGCCAACTTCAATTTTAGTTCACATGCTGAGGAAAATTGCTTTTCTATGCCACAGCCAGCTATCCAGCCCGACAGTCTCTCTGTCATTAAGGTCGTCTCGTGATAAGCAGCTTCTTTCAATCACTGAGCCCAGCATGTGTTCCCATGCCCGGGCAGCGTGATTGAAATATTTTCTATGCCTCTGAGGTTAATAGAGTTAATGAAGATCAAAGACTCATGCCTGGGCAGGATGATTAGTATTCTCCCAGAAAGAAAACACACTATGAAAAACTGAAATATGACTTTGTCTGTCTATATGGACAAGTAACACAGTTCCCCGTGTGCCCAGGCACTGATGTAGGACCAAAAAGTTTTGTAAAGTCATTACCGTTATTCGGCTTTCTTTATTTAATCTCATGGGTTATTATGGCATTTTGAAGCAATCGTGAGTTAGTGTGGCTGCTCTGAATTTATCAAATTTGCTACGCCATCACATTTTTGGGGAATAGTAATTTAGTTTTCTTTAGTTTTTATCATGCAAATTTCTTGTGATTGGTTTTTGAGCCCTGAAGTGAATCCATTTAATTTGACCTCACCACTTACGTTTTAAAAGAATGTGCATTGACTGTCAATAGGTAATAGGGTAAACATAATGTATATGTATTTAATAGATAAAAGTAATGAGTACCTGAAACCAATATAGTGTTATGAAACAGAACAAAACAAAATATAGAGTCCATGAAGGTTATAATAGTTCAGGTTTGGTTGCAACTATTTCAAAGAGGTGTGGATTCATCAGTTATTTTGGAATCTACAGTTTTTGGTGCTGCTGAATTGCATTGTGTTAACTGACAAGTGTTTATTTTAAGTACAGATTGGTTGTTTGAATACCGACAATACAAATATCTTAGTTTCTTTTAGATCTCAATTGACAATGATTTACGGGGCATTTCTTCATCAGTTTAAAATGTAAAACATGTACCAAATCCAATCCATATCAAAGTTGGATTTTAAAGGAATGCCTAATCAAAGAAAGATGTTTTAAACCACATTCTTATTGTTAATCCTCCCTCTTCATTTTCTTATTACCATTCATCTCTCTTTAAGGTTGCACTTCAGAACTTGCAAAGAAGAAAGTGAAAGAACTTCAAAGCCCAGACAAGGTTGACGACACTAACATCAAAGTAAAGAGAAATTATATAATAGCAAATGACGGGAAACATAAGGCTGTGGCTCCAAGAAAGAAGGCAAAAAAGACAGGAAGTGAGAATGCTCCCATTGGACCAAAAGAGGACATCACCTGCACAAGGCTGGGAGGCATCTGTCAACCTAACTGTTACATCTGCCCTGGCCGATACCTGAAAGATAAATGTTCAGGGGTCAGGATGCGGCAGTGCTGTATGCCAGGTATAGTGACACATTAACACATGAATGTGAACACATGCAGGCACATACTGTATGTATATACAACAAGGGCTAACACCTGAAAATAGGCTACTTCAGACATTTCTTTTATAGACAGTCGCACAAACACACTACTGTTTTCTTCTGCAAAGTATACGCTTAAAAGGGTTGTGAGATATGCACATGTGTTATTGTGGGTTTGAGGCTGTATCAATGTCTGACACAACACTGGCATTAAAATATATCAATAAATTACATTAAAGTGTTGTTCTGCTGTAATTGGATTTATTTCCAATGAACATGAGGTGACTCAGAGGATGTTCAAGTTGTTTTTCAAATATGACCTTTATTGCTTGGCCTTTTGGAATGAAATACAGAAATCTCTAACTATGCTGCATTTTGGAAAGAAAGTACAAAAACATGTTTTACAAACACTTTTGTTTCACCTGTCTCTGTAGTTGGAGCCTGGAGTGTCCTCTGTGCTGGTCAGCACAACAATAGAGTGAGGATGTGCGATGTGCACGGCTGTGGAGCTTTCAACTCCCACAAGTGATTCTTCCTGATAAGATCCTGAGCTAAACCCTCGGAAGATAACTCATGCTGCAGCATCAAAGCTGAGGAGTTGATAATGCAGCATTTCTGATAACATCTATGATCATGATCTATTCAAAGGGAACAGAAAGTCTAAAGTTATAGAGAAGATCAGTCCAACTCTTCCCCCATGACTGGGCAGGCATGAATTGCATCCATAGAGAGACATAAGAATTCATTTCCTTGAAATGTGACAAATTGAAACAGGCCCTGTTCGATGTCTGTGTAATTCCAATCTTTCCCCTTGCTATTACAGAGGTAATGACCTACATAAAGCAGTGGACCTGGTGTGTGATGACTTTGGTATTATAGACGCTCCGTTCTCAGGCTCTTTGGCGGGTCCAGTTAGTCGGAAAGAGTCTGCTGGGAATCAGTTCGATGGGGTCAAACTTCTCAATGATGGTAAGGAGGACAAGATTTCAACAGCACTCGGAAGTGGGTGCAACAAGCAAAATAATCTTCTGGAGAATGTGAAAAAACATATTAAAAATACATATGATATATAATATCAACCATGTTCAAAATCAAGACTTTTATGTCCGATGAAAAAAAACAGGTTAAGAAATCTATAGCCACATAAGAAGCTGTGTGAGACTGTAGTTCTAATGGCAAAGAAAACCAACCTGTTAGATAACCCACGATGCTGTTTGATATAACATCAGGGGAGCACCAAGGTCATTTTGATATCCGTACCGAATTTCTGGCAGTCGAGCTGATATTTTTTAAGATATTTTAGTCGATTCTTAACCCTCCTGTTGTGTTAGTTTCCCCCCCCCCCCCCCCTTACTTTGGTGTTCGCGGTCAAATTTGACCGGTCCTGTTTTAACTGCTATTACATTAACACAAAAAACATTAATCATCACCAAATTTCATTTAACACCCTTTCAAACTGTACATATTGTATCAGACTACTGGTATACATGAAAAAACTGCAGTAAATATACAAAGAACAGACACTGAACATGTATTGCGTGTGCCAGATGTGATCCATGTGGGGGGATGGGCACATAAGAGCAGGAAATGTGTCAAATTGTTCTGTGTGTGTGTGTGTGTCTGTGTGTGTGTGTGTGTGTGTGTGTGTGTGTGTGTGTGTGTGTGTGTGTGTGTGTGTGTGTGTGTGTGTGTGTGTGTGTGTGTGGGTGTGGGTGTGGGTGTGGGTGTGGGTGTGGGTGTGGGTGTTTGTGTGTGTGTTTTATCTGATCCGGATGGTTACTAATTCCTTTTTTCTTTATGGCGGTCCGGGACCGGGAATACCATGGGTGTTACAAAGTTGACTAAATCATCCAAAATGTAATGAAAGTGGTGGTCAGCAATTTTATATGTTCAAATGTCTACTTTGAAGGATATCATAAAGCCTTAATGCAATCGAATGTAAAACAAAAAGGTTAGGATTGATGAAAGTAGTAAATCGGTCAGATTTGACCCGAACACAACAGGAGGGTTAAATGGTTGACCAACAAACTGCGCTGATATCGCCACCTTTAGAGAGATGGCTAAAAATCGCAGGTTACATTTGCTCAGTTTTATAGAAATTCCATCTGAAAGTTAAGCAAATGTAACCTTGTTGTGTTACCTCAGCTGGTGAATTCATGTAATATGTAGTCTATGGGGCCATGGCTAGGGCAAATTGGAATTATGTTCCTATGGTGGAGGCGTTAGGTTGGGATGGAAAGCAGGATAGATTTAGTGGAATTAGTCAAGGTGTTGGAGAGGGGAGCTGGGACTCTATTGAACTCTCAGTAGCCTCTAACACCAAGACCCAGCTGCATGTGAAACCCCATCAAAGGCTGTTTATGAGTAATGACCCCCACTAAGGGCCATCATTACAGAACAAAGCAGTGCATCAGCGCTTGTGTGTTTGTGTCGATGGAGCCGTGCAGAAGAGCGCACACATGCCTTGGCAGTGTACAGTATGTTTGTGTCTGTGTTTATCAGAGTGAGTTATTTTGAGAGCATCCTGAGCTGATAAGGCACTGGAGTGATGAGTAAACATCATTAGTCCTCATTCTGCCTCTACCTCTAATTGAACTGTAGCCTATTATCAGAAGAACACATGTACTGTCAGCTCCTTTCATCTCCGGGTAAAGCAAAGACATGATTAGACATCACAGAGACACATTACCTTTCCATGGTACCCACATTAATGCTGAGACACTGATCATTAGGAGCTCGGAGGATCTAATGATGGTGTTACATTCTAGACTAGCCTACTTTTAGGATGTGTGTTTCTAAGGTGGCATCTTACTTGTGATTGTCTGCAGAATGGCAAAAGTGAGATGGTCCAGCATATATATTTGAAATGTTTAAATATAAGTAATAATAAGTAACTATATTTCCACATTTCATATTTGTTGGATAGCTTAGAATATTATCAGCACATATGCGCTATACCTTACAACAAGTTTAATACAGCAAATTAAGAGGGATTTGTAGGTTTTAGGAAACAGTTGCCAGCTATCTCCACATTTCATATTTGTCAGGTGGCCTAAGAACATTTTCATTTATAGGTCTGCTATACATTCATACAAATATTTAATTAATGTATGTATCCCCTAGGTGAGTGGCATGCTGAAAGTTGTTTAACTCCTTTGTTTTTCTCAAACAAGCCCAATTATTATCACAGAAAGAGCTTTCTACTGATTTCATTCAACCAATTTCTCTCAAATATACCTTAATGAAAGTAAAGTAACGAGAAAAACCTGACTTTACAGGTATAAATAAGTCAAAAATATAATTAGATGTGTCAGTGAACTTAGCATCATCTCTTCATGTTACAAATATGTGAAGTATTCTTAAAGATGAAGTAAAAAGGGCATACTCGTAAATAAATAAATACATTTTAAATAGGTTCAAGCTGAAATAAGAGGGCAATAGTATCCACAAAACTATAATTGTTGTTTCTATTTTATCCAGTGCACTGTGTGAAGATCTTCAACATCCGTCCTTACCGTTACATGGGCCCGGTGGTTTAGGGAGAGGCCTTGGGGTATCTGTTGCCGATGCAGGAATGCTTTTCAGGCATCACATCTCACATGGAGCTCCAAATGTGTGATGGCACTGACCCTTCAACTTTTATTTGACCTCTAACCCATGGGGGCCAAATTCAGGAGACCACAGGGGAGCTTGTTTGCTCTTAATTTAATAAGACATAAGCTACCCTGATAACCTTATTTGTAAATGTTGGGGGTCTCTAAAATATTGGCAGTATATGCTTTTCATGTCATGCAGTTCTATTTATTTGCTTCTCCATCATAATGGATCATGAATACGATTAGGGTATTTTGATCTGTAATTCATGCATCATCCTCAAAGCCTGACCTAGAACATCAAAAACCTCACTTACGTTCGACCAAATTACCAACATTTCGTTTTTTATCCCCAAAGTGAGCTCCCCTCAAAGATATTGTATATTTTACACTCTGCTCTGACCTATAACTGTTATGGTGTCTGAGTCTTTACGTCTGTGACCTCTACTTAAATTACCCTTGACTCTTGACCTTTAAAATTACCCCTGATCTCGTGCTGCCAGTTTCAGTTTGTATTTTTACACTTAGGTTTATTTACAAAATGTAATAATCTATTCAATGATTATAATTATAAAGTTAACTGAAAGATAGTATCTATAATAACTCTTGCATCCCTTTTACTTCTCTTTTTCTGCTGAAAACATGTGACCATCCTCAACACGATAACTCATATACCCCATTTATGTAACCTTTGTATTTGAATGACGAGATAAAAACTTACTTTCATTTCTGCTTTTGATTAAAATAGACAGTTTAATCAAAAGTAGTCCAGTACGCTGTTCTTAGTCTATCCAATAACCCAGTTGGAAGTAAAATGGAGAGTCACATATTTTAGGGACTGGTCATAAAAATGGTTTTCCAATATGTAAGTTGCTAGGAAAATTCTGGCTACTGACCTTTTTTATCTGTAATAAAGCTTAATTTCATAATAATCAGCTGTAATGATAGAGGAAGGGCCCTGCTGCCTCAGTTAGAGAACTGCCACATGTACAGTTTTAATGTAATGAGTACTACAAACCAAAAGATGGCGCTGTCTTGCAACAAAACTGTCAGTTATCTAAAACTTGGTGACCAGTCTTTCTAAAACCTATTATCATGAGGCAGGTATAATCTTATAAACTGTAGTACTTTATGATATTCAGGGAAATAAGGACAAATCTGTACTTACAAAGCACACATTTAGCACATTTCCCGTTTAACATATTATAGTTTTAACCAGTCCATCACTAATAAAGAATCAATCATCACAAACACACATGGTTATTATAGCATTTAAGGGATTTAGGTTGAGAAACAGATCATAGAGTCAGCCATAACACCTAGACACAACAGGTTGTGAAAAGTTTATGGAAACTCTATTAGTATAGTAACTAAGTCTTAAGTATGAGGACATTAACAGTGTTTCATACTTGTGGACAGAAGAGGAAAAGTAATCAGATCTTGTACTTTAGAACAAGTAGAAGAAGTACCAGAGTGTCAGTGTAGGATATCCTGCAATCAAAATGTTACTAAGTAAAGTAGAAAAGTATCGGTATCAAAATATACTTGAAGTACCAAAAGGAAAAGTACTCATTATACAGATCGGCCAATTTCAGAATAATATTGTATATGTTTTGATAATAATGACTGATGAATTAAAGTGTTATCAAAGCTGGTAAAGGTGCAGCTCGTTTTAATTATACTGCAGGGTAGTGTGTGGGTTTACTCCAGGTGTAACTAAAGTTTTATTTAAGTGTTGCTTATATTTCACATCATTTATCCAAATCTGCAAAGTGACTTAAGATATAAAATAATTGTAGTGGAGTAAAAGTACACTATTTACCTCTGAATAGTAGTAGAGTAGTAGAAGTAGAAAGTAGCACACAATTGAAACTCAAGTAACGTTCAAGTACCTCGAAATGACTTTAAATACAGTACTTGACTCAATTTACTTAGCTATGAGGGCATGGATTGAAGTCGAACCCATGGGTTGACCCCCAGGCTGAGTGATCTGCAGCCCTATGGTCTGTGACGCTGAGGGCTGGAGGGCTGGTCCATGGAGTACTGGAGCGTGCAGTTGCTCGAATGGGAGTGGGCGAGCTGGGATAGGCTGGGAGTTTGGTCGGAGCCGTCAGCGGGACGGGACAAGGCACAAGAAGGGGGGCAAACGAAGAACCGACCGACTATTAACTTCTGCCTTCTCAGCGGCTGAATGTTGGACAGGAAATTTGACGTAGACAGCTTTACGGAAAATACCATTTGTTGCATTCAGAGGTCCGGGTCTGAGCGGCGCGGATGACAAAGAAGCGTCCCCGTGCAAACTTTCTCAACCGGGTGTGATCGCTGTTAAAACCCAACCGGGAATTCTGTTTTTCTTTTTATCGGAGGAGTAAAGAAGAGGACATCATGCCTAGGCGCACCGTGCAAGAAGTAACAGTGCAAGATGTCCAGAAAAGGAGAAATCCGAACAAACACTACGTAAGCCTAAATCATTTATCACAACCACACTGCTTTGCTGCTAAAGTGAGCGACAGAAAGAGGTTATTTTGCTGCTTTTCTCCCTCTCCTACCCGGTAGAGTAAAAACAAAGAGAGTGTCAAATTACAGTTTACCAAGCCAGCCGAAGCGATCTGTTGTTTAATCTTTAGACATAGCCTATCATGAAGAAAACACCACAATACCAAACAGATGTGTTACATTCCTACAACCCATAAGACATTTAAACAAGTTTGATAGTCGTAAACCCTTATGGTCTTGCTTATAGTTTTGGCTTTTTTTCAAGTTGACATTTATCTTACACCTAATGGGTTAATCAATTCTTTGTTTGAGTTTGAAATGTAACCAGCAATTCTTAATTCAGGAAACAGGGATGTTGTTTTGAGTAACGTTAAACTCATGTGACATTTGACCCTCTCTGTCTGCATACATTCAATTAACTATCAACAGTTCAGTTGCCTATCACATGTTTACATGAATGTAGGTATTGTATTAATTCTGCCAGAGTCTGCAGTCTCGATCAACAAAACAATTTATAGTAATTTCTAGGCCCTGCTGCCACTGGTGTGCCACCAGAAAACATTTTAATAGGCAAACCAGTCCAGTCCACAAACATCCAGATTAATCCCCATGAGTTTAAATTGAGCAACAGCTTTGTCATGCCTCAGCCACCTCCAATTTACTCAGATAAACATGCCTTCAGGCACTGGCGAACCAGGAAGTAGGCTAACAGAGTTTCTAAGGTCATCACAGTGAACACAAAGCAATGTTTGAAAAAGGTCGGGCCTAAACAGTAAAAACCATATGCCATGTGGCATTTGTAATTTCATTACCTCAGTGTTACAGTGCAGTAGGCTTTATTGCACTTTTTATTTTATGTGTGTTTTAGGTCTAGGGCATGTCTGCTAGTCACTTTTATTGATAGGCTACTTATGAAGATTTCTGGTTTGGGTGTTGTCCATGTTTCAGTCTTGAAACTTTCACACTTTCACCATGTGTTTTCAGTTTATTGAAGTTAATTGTTACATTTATGTCCCTTACATGTCTTGTTTAGTGTTCAGTGGTACTTAGCTCCACCCTCACATGCCTCTTATGGTTCTAAAAAAACGAAATGGCGAAGGCCAATACGCCAAACAAGTCGACTATGTCCAATTCTTATACACAGGCTATGGTTCTTCCCAAAACTTCGTGTGGGGTCACAATAAGAAAGTACAATAAGAGTCTGTTGATATTTTTCCTGTTTCAACAGTAATTCCCCATTGGAACTGCAACCCCAATTCTGTGGGGGACAAGAATGTCTAAAAGACAAAGACCGTCTTCTTGCTTCTGCAATTTTGAAACAATGGTGGTCTCATTATTTTGCCGTTTAAAAGTATGTGGGTGAATTTGTCTGCAGAAATGCACGCAGTTAGTTTGAAGTAACACACATGACATCATATGATCTAGAAGGCCAATCGTGAGAGCCACTACCAAGGCCATAGCAGGTGTTAGTGTTAGTTCTGTGTGCATGGTGTGTGTTCTGTATTGCATATGTGGGTTTGCCTCCATATATGTGTGTAAATGATGCCTTATACCGCTGTGAGTGTTAGTGGTCAAGGACACAGAGTTCTCGAGGTCCTGTGTCCTCTCCATCTGTCTGTTTGCTCTGTGGTGCAGCCCATGTTGTTTTGTGCTTCTGGTTCTCTCTCCACACATGCAAGCGGGACATATTAAATCTTCCAGAACCCTGGAGGTGTGGTTAAAGTTTACAAAAAGCAGCTTATAGCTCTTCTGCTCATCAGAGTTGAACCACCTCTATAGAAAGGAAAAATGCTTGAAAATCTAACTCCTAAGAGACATACAGATTAATATATGAACATTGCATTTCCAGTATTAGTATTTTATTGACCAGAGACGTTTATATAGTTAAGGTTATAGCCACCCCTTTCTTCCACAGAGCTATAGCCTATGGCTTATATTTGCCATTGTAGATGTTGTTCTGGTAAATTAGAGAGCCTTTTTATATTTGGATGTATTATGTAGCAAACCGTTTTTAGCCAAAGAAAATGCCCTGAAAGTAAAATGTTCTCATGTTGGATACAGATATATCCATTGGCTTAAGGTTAAACACACCAATACATAATTCTTTATTTAATGAATACAGGCTGGTCTGCATAGCTTCTGTAGTGGATCCATCCATATCTAACAAAAGTGCCCTGAAAGAGAGTGAGCAAGGCCAGAGAAGGTCTGGGAGAGGGGCCAACACAATTCAGCCAGACACAGCAAGCCACCAGGGAGTTTCCAATCACCTCCCTGCTTCTCCCCTAGTCTTCTTTGGAAATCAAAATAAAGAACTGTGTCTGTTCCCTGTAGACTGCAATGATTAGGCTAGATGCTTTTCGCTGGATATTTAGTTTAACCTGGTATACTGTTGCTGATGGAATTTGCACAAAATAACTGTGTTTTAATTCACTTAGTTCCACATAGGTAGCAACAACTAATATCTGTATCCCAATGGAGTCCCAAAGGCTAGATGCTTTTCATTGGATATTTAATTTGACCTGGTATACTGTTGTTAATAGTATAAGGCTGATGGAATTTGCACAAAATAACTGTTTTAATTCACTTAGTTCCACATAGGTAGCAACAACTAATATCTGTATCCCAATGGAGTCCCAAGGATAGAGGCTTTTCATTGGATATTTAGTTTGACCTGGTATACTGTTGTTAATAGTATAAGGCTGATGAAATTTGCACAAAATAACTTTGTTTTAATTCACTTAGTTCCACTTAGGTAGCAACAACTAATATCTGTATCCCAATGGACTTAAAGCATTTTGCAATGTACCTCAAATGTGCAATATTGAACACAAGGCAAAGTCAAATCTGCTGCATCAAGGATAAGGACTTCCTCTTCAGCAGGAAGCGACACGAATAAGGAAATGAAATAATCGGATATCCCAGATGCCTTTGACTGCAGCCTTTCGTCATGCCATCCTCTCTTAGAGTCACAGCACTGCCAATTACTGGCACCATGAGTCATGACTGATGCTCCTGGGGGTTTGCATTGTCAAGTGGTTGACAATCATAGCTGTCTGTTAGTTTAAATGTTCCACTAATTTGTCTCTTTTGTTTTTACAGGTTTACATCATCAAAGTGTCCTGGAGCGATGGCAGTACAGAAAGCATTTTCAGACGCTACAGCAAGTTCTTTGACCTCCAGGTGAGTAAGAGTGCATGAGTCACTGTTTGGCAGTGTGTCTTGGTATGCTATTGGCTGTAGTCGTGTGTGCTGTTGCATGTATGAACATGCAAGGAGACAAGTTCTATCTTTTCCATCATTGAAGTCTCGCATAAAACAGGAAGTGAATGGAGGTACTTTCTACATTCAACACTGTCCCCATGTAGACCTAGTGCTGGTAGCCAAGCTATCCCTGCTCCACCCTAACAACACTGGTAATTATATGTGCGTGAGGAGTCGGAAAATGTCCCAATTAAGTTAATAGAGGACAGTGATGAATGTGTCCACCGCACTGATGACCACAGAAATGTCTGAATCATTCTCGAACGTCACGCTGGCAGTGTGTGTTGCACAAGGAGGGAATCTCATTAGTATACTAGTTTCCCTTCCTCTTTCAAAGGTAATGGATCTGAGACCCTGGCCGCATCTAAGCTTAGAGAACATAGACTTAAGGAAACGCAGAAAGGCAACCGTTTCTAATGAGCACAAAGTCAATAAAGGCAAAGCATACTGTCAATCCTAATTGGATTAAATTCCTTTTAATTGATTAGGATGGTCAAAGCATGAGCAATGAATTCAACAATTACAATGCTCTACCAAGGTTTCTCTGAGGCTGCAAGTGTCATGTTAACCAGAGGAATATAAAAGGTTTCATTACTAATTTCATTAAAGTTTGACTTAAGGCTTCTGAAGCTGCCAACAGTCTTACTTATAAATCGACTGATACCACACTCATGATTATTTTTTCAATTCTAGCATCTATCGATTGTTGAAATCATGTTAAGTGCTGTAATGTGCTCTTTAATGATACAAATTTAGGAGGTATTCAATCATCCATGCCCACAGTAGAAGAACTTTCAATCATTAAGACCTGCACCAAGAATTAAAGAACTTGATTCTTCTGACACGACAACTATAACCAATTCAAAATGTGGGACTTTTGGACTGGAATTTAGGCAGAACGGTTTTGTCATTGGCTTCTGTATCATTCTCTCAATTACATAAATATAATATTTTTTTTAATTTATTTAAATATAACCTTAAGTAATTCAGATTTGGTAAACATTCACAGTGTTGATAATTCAATACATTTTGTCCAGTCATAGCACTGATTTGCATTTGATGTCTCTTGCTCAATGAGGGCTTCAAGACTCTGATAGTGCTATGACTATAAGATGAGAAAATTGGTAAACTTTCGAATAAGAGGAGGAGATTGCCTCCAAACATCAATAAGAGGGAAGTTTTCTTTGCAACTGCTGGAAAGTGAGATTTAAAGCCAGAGATCAAAGCAGATGATAAATAATTGCTGCTTCAGAATGGATCAATGACCGTACATTAGGGGTGTAACGGTTCACATAATTCACGGTTCGGTACGTACCTCGGTTTGGGGGTCACGGTTCGGTACAACAAGAAAAAGCAAAAAAAAAGTCCCAAATGCATAATTCCAGGTTTGTTGTTATTTATTTTTGAACAGTAGTGCAGTAGTGCAGTTTCAGTATAAAAATAAGGAACTAAATTTTGAATAATTAACTGTATTACACAGTTCAAAACAAACCACAAACAGTACCACACACACTCAGATGGCCATATTATCTATAATGGCTGATCTCAAACAAAAAGGTTTCATCAAGCTGTAAAACTAAAAAGAATGTCTTGAAAATATTACAAAATAAATAATGAGAAAGTGTTTCAAGGGCGCATAGCCATTGAAATGTATATGCCAATAGCTTCCGTTATTTATTTTGGTCTCTCGGCTTGCATGTCTATTGGCTTCTTAAAAACAGCGGGGATAAGCTGTTGAACTGCTGTTGTCTTTCGCCGGGCTCCGGTGATTGGCAAATCTGGGTGATGCCTTCTGATATGATTTAGCATGTTTGGCGTGTGTTACCATTAGCATACCGCACCGCTGTCGAACAACACCGACACACCGTCTTCCCGATCCACCACTCGCACTCCATCGTTGTTGTAGCCCACAGGGAACCCGAAATGTTCCCACACAGCTGATTTAAAAGAAGCAGGTGGGTCTTCTAGCTCCTGTGTGTTATCTGAAATCGCCATACTAACTTCTCTTCTTCTTGTATTTTGTTTGTTTTGTTGTGTTTTATTCTTGTTCTTCATTTGTTGTTTAAGGGCGGCAGGCAAACAGCTTTTAGGCGCAATACCGCCCCCTGGATTATATATATAGTGTAATGGATACTGCCCTGAGTGACAGACTTCTTTCCCTTCATAAAAAAAGGCGTATTCGTCGTGTGACTGCATGTGCCGAACTGCGACGTTCGAACCGTGACGGTTCGGGACGAATACGGATACCGTTACACCCCCACCGTACATGTTGCCAGTTGTATGCTAACTGTCACCAATGACTATTAACAATATCATTCCATGTTTGTTTCATCTATAGAACCAGCACAAATTACTACTTACGCTAGGCCTTTCAAACAGCAATCGAATCAATGGCATTGAACCAAATGACCATATGTGAGATATTTTCAGCAGGGGCATTCCCCGCTGGTGTTCACCCTGCCATGCTTTGCAGCTGCTTCCTGCAGAGCTGACTGGCTGTGGGTGGGCTCTCACCAGTGAGGGAGTTGTAGTTAAACCCAACTGCGGAGAATACAAGCCAATCTCTTATCTCGTGTTAGATTTGGCATGACATATTCTTAGCAACCTTGAGGATGTGGTATTTCTTACAAAAAAGTGGCCTGTTGGAATGCTAAACATCACTTCAGCTTCTTCACTATGATAAAGGGATTTATTTTAAAGATATTTTTTAACATAATATTTAATAATTTTAACCTGGCACAATGTGTTCTATTAGGAGAAATAAGGAAGTGGTGTGACATCATCAGAAGTCATCCCAAGTAGGGCTGCACGATTTTGGGAAAAAATCTAATTGCGATTTTTCTGACAAATATTGCGATTGCGATTCGATTTGCGATATTTGTTTTTAAGCGACCCAACGGATGTTTATTGTAAAATATGGCCATATATCCGGCTAGGAAGGTCACATCAACATGCTCCCGTCTCTAGCACCCCCGCAGCCCGAGCTACGAGTGAAAGAACTAAACTTACATGAAAATTCCGTTGGGTTGCTTTAAAGTCAAGCTTCAGTTTAAGATTCACCCTGTAATAGATGTAAAACATGTGATGGAGGATTACTAACATGACTCAGATGGTTTGTTTCACCAAACCATCTAGGAAAGCTCCATTGGAAGCCATTTGGAAAGGGCAGGCACTTTCAAAAATACTTGGCAGGTGATTGGATCAATCTGTCTATCACCTTCTATCATGGGCCACTTCTGATTGGTTAACAATGGCTGGTACATGTGGAGCACAGCACTTCTGATTGGTGTGGATGAATGACACACAAGAAGAACAAAAAAAAAGTTTAAAAAATATATATATATATGTTAAAAAAAATATATATATGTTAAAAAAAAAATTGCAGGCTTTGCGATTTAATAATCGCATCATTTCAAATTTCGATTTAAAATCGATTCATCGTTAAGCCCTAATCCCAAGTAGCAAGGGTAGTGACTTAAGGCTGAGTCATTCAGCTCCTCCTGTTACCATTTCTTCATATCCTCTCATACTCGTCGTATTTCCCGTATTCTCTGGTCATCTCTAATTCGGTGTCTATGCTGTTTGCTGCTTCAAATGAAGTTTCAATCGTCATACGGAAACCTCAGAGCCAGACAGGAAGTGTTATTCACCACATCCCGTCAACACAGCTGGACCAAGCAGCTGATGCTCAACCATGCTGCAACATGTGCTTTGTATGTGATCACTGACCACAGCATGTGTTTATGCACTCAGTCTGAAGGGAATAGGATTTTTGCATTTTCAAGGGAGTCTGTACTCTGTCTGCATTTTCCATAAATCCACAAGCATTGTTTTGATTTGGATGGCATTATATCAGTTTTATAAACAGGCATCTACAAGCCGACTATACATGTCTAGATATATTTTTATACTAATCAGTCAGACAATCCTCCACTCAAAACATTTTTAATTCACACGCACCTTTTTCCTGCAACACCCACATCAGTGTCTTAATGTAGCTGCTACCCTTAAATAGCATCCGAGACTTACGTAGGTGAAATATTCTGTGGTAGGAAATAATTATTGCCCGCACTTGTGCATAAATGTCTTTAATGCAAAATGTGTGTGAAGTCTTCCAAGCATTTGAATACTGAGATAATGAATTAAGCAGTGAGCTTTTCAACATAAAGTCTTTTTTCTTCCTAGTTTAAGTCTGGTAAATTGTGAACAAAAATAGACTAAGCTGTTGCTTAAGAAAGATGGAAAGTGCAGAGATATTTTTGCCATGGGTTTATCAATTTTATTTCCATGTCGCTAAGAATAGTTTCCATGCTGCACACGTGTCCACTCAACTTCACAAGCTCAGTCTTCCAGCAGTCACTTTGGATAAACGGTACTTTTTAGATTTTCAGCTGTAGGAAAAAATCCAATATATTGCTACTTTCTTATTCAGGGCTGCACAGCTGTGATACATTTTCCACCTGCAATAATAAAGTAATAAAACGTATTAAAGGGCGGAGGTCATTTTGCTCGAACTATGGGGATGCTTGTTGGGCTCATTCCATCAAGCAGCAACAATGTGCTCCATTCCTTCTTGTACACATTTTCAGCCCTTTTCAAAATATGATGTACTTAAAGTATTTGTTATTCCATAACCCAAAACATGTGTTTTTTTATTGAGAGAATGTTAAAATATTGGTATTTTTCTGAAGTTCTGTTTAGAGTACTTGTATGGAAGAAATATTCTGACTTTAGTTACTGTGGACAACATAACTGCACAGATTAAATCAATGCTCTTCTTTACAGCTGCAGGGATTATGTCACAGCAAGCAACTAATATGCCTATTTGAAAATGTAGAAATAGGCTAAGTATATTTTCCCAGTGTTTGTGTTTTTTCCAGTAAACCAGACTGTATTGCACCATTTTTTCTGAGTAGCCACAACTCAGTATGACACAACTGTCATGGTGGTAGAAATATCCTTAAACCAGTTATGCCCACCTCTATTAAGTAAACAGGGAGACTATTTCCAAATTGAGAAACCAGGGTCAAGCAAGTTTATTTGTACTTGTGTACTTGAGAAACACCGAACTACAACCAGACCCTTGAGGCGTCCTGTTTAGCTGACCTGGCTGTGACCTCTGGAGGTGGCAATGTAAAAAGAAAACAGCCCTACACGGACTAAGCACAAGTCGAATTATTTATAACATATCCCGACTGACCACACTATGCACCAATATTCTCCATAGCCTTGGGGTTTACTATTTGCTAACATTTGCATATACTATTGGTTAAAGTAAATAAATATGTTTATCAGTCTGTGAATGGGATAATGAGGAGTTATTTGTACTACTTACCTCATTGGTGGACTAACAACTTAGCCTGCCATTAATGTGATGTACTGCATAACTGTATGGTTGTCTGTATAGGGTTAAAAATGACCTCAATCATGAATGTACAGTGGACTGGGTGAAAGCTTCAGAGGACTACTGAGATAGGCATGTTGCAAAGAGAGCAGCCATTGTTCTTTTATACTCTCATTAAATGGTGTCTTGTTCGTCTTAGATCGTCTTTACTACGCGTTTATTTGAAGACTGATGATGTGGTTTAAGCGGATATAGACTAGACAAATTAAAGCCCCCTTGGAAGATTATATTCTTGAATCTACAAGTTGGTGTATACATCAAATAAATAGTGTATTCAAGTTTACAGCATTACTGGGAAAAAGACAAATCTAGTAAAGTGATAATGAAAAGGGTTTTCCTTTCTTCATTACATCCCTGTACTTGGTTTGTTGGTCTAACTGTAATCAATCAATTACTAAAATGTTCCAGTCTCAACATTGTTTTTATTAGTGGCAGAATCAACATAGACACATTAGAGCACATTTAAGTGCAATTTTATAACAGTTGTGATTCTTTTCCCCTGCCGCTTGTATGTGCAAATACAATAGAGTTGACTTTCTCATTATGTTAATGTTTGGGGACAATGTCAAGAATTACCCTCTTGCCTTAACAGTTTATCTTCAAAGTGCTTTTACTTTTTTTTACATTTCCATGACAGATGATAGCTTTGCTGAATATTGATATATTTTTTTTAAATAAAAACAATATCTCCTCATCAGGCCATGTTGAATGAGAGAATGCATCTATGAGCCAGTGGTACTTCCACATAAATTCGTTTTTTTAAATGTAGCATTGCAGCTAGGTTTTTAGTTTAACTAAAAATTTCATATATTCTGACAGCGTTGGCATACTTTCAGAGATATATCCAGAGCTGATAAGCTCATGTTATCATTTAATGTAATCAGTGTGTGATGTCCACAAATGACTATCGTACTAATGTGGCATGCTTCTTCCTCTGAAATGAACTCAGCAGGATACAGTTTACAATAACATACTTCAGAGTAGCCTTGGAACGCCATGTGGAGCTTGACTACGCTCCGCCTTGGCCTGTCATGCCTGTAGAGCATGAATATTTGATGTTGGGCACATGTTGTAACTGGTATTTTGAAGGGACGTCTTTACTCTCTCCAGATGCCTTTTCTTGTTTGAGTGGCTCTGATTACAGAGTAGATACAAGGTTTAGAGTAGACACAGAGACTGGGTGTGTCTGCACTCACAGTCAGACACATGGGAACAATTACAGTGTGTGGGGTATTGGCTCTTCTGTCTCTGTCTGCCCATCTCTTTCCTCATGCTGTCTCTCTTCTACTGTGTCAATGATGAAGCATCTGACTTTTAAGACAAGTAGATTGTTGCTTTGTTAGTTTGTTTTTGTCCTTTTCCAAATTATTTATTTGACTCTGTTGTATCTCAACAACCCAACCAATGTGGAATGACTCACCTCTTTTTGGACTTTCTTTAGCAGACAAAGAGGGTTTATGGCTCACTTTAGTGCCCTCTATTCCTCTGAATGTTTTTGTCTCACATAGCCAAAGAAAAGTAGTTACAGTGCACTCATATTTAGTTTGATACAGTATTCAATATGTTTTACAGCCAAATGCAGGATTAAGTTGTGATTCATGTTATCTTTAGTTGGTTTGAGTTAGTTTGCGATCCAAATAATACCAAAGCTCATGTGTGTGAAATATGAAAGCTAAGACTGTTATTGGGTTATAGTTTTGCAATTAATTTATTGGATTTGTCACAATAAACTGCTTGTTATTATTGCTTGGCCAAAAAGGCCCTATCAAAGGTAATCTAGTGGAAGAAGAATCTGTTGAGTTCAAAACAATTTAAAATTAAGTTTAGCAAACAAAGGCAGTGTCTTTTTCTTGCTTTTCATTTACATTAACTTTCCCTTAAATGTATTTTTCTAGCTGTGTTTGTCAGAAGCACAGCGGCATGGGAGTAAACAGTCATACAGATATTCTCTCTGTCCTCAAAATAGAACAGAATCAAGTCCTATCTACCTAAGTGATCTGAGGCTGTTTTATATTTATGTCACTCATTGTTTATGGCAACAACATCTCTTAGGCACCAGACCAGACTGAGACAGTCCATATACAACTAATAGAAAATACTATTTGGCACTTGTCTCTGCCTTTCCCATAACCTCTCTATCATACCACCTCATATTATACCTCCCCTGTGTCTGTATTATTGGCACGATGCAGATTATGTTTCTTTCCAATTTACCAGAGGACATGAGGCAGCTTTATTAAGACATTAGATATTACAAGAATACTGCTGTAGAAACCACATCATTGCCCTGTTACAAAAGTAATATACAAATGAGTACTGGTATCAGGGCAATTTTTTATCACATATCCCAAACATAACTTTTGATGAATAATCAAAGCTCAATTAAAAAAAGTTCTGGTGAATGAATGGAGTGAGCACCCTACAACTCAAATCCTCTACAGTGTGATGCGCATGTTCCATTTTTCATTATCAACATGTTGAAAATTGGATTTAAGAGTAGGTGGTTCTGAGGAGACAATTATTAACTTGATATTTTGTTTCAGTAATATTTCATTTTGACATCAACCTTGATGCTTCTCATTGTAAAATACTGGATGAGTGGGGTTACCAAACCAAATACAGATCCGCCCTACGTAACGCATCAAAAGTCAACATTTTAGTTGAAACATTTTAGCCCAGAAAATACCAATTATCGATAGATTAACATATCTGAAGATATTCACATTCTAATACAGAAATAATCAAATCCATACAATTCGGAATGAGATCGGCAGGTCTAAAGAAATACAACTCTTCATACTAACTTTTTTTTAAATCTTAATGATTGCAATTGTATTGGCACCTGAGATCTGATAATTAGCCATTGAGGGTAAACGAACCAAAGCATTATCTCTAGAAATGTCCTATTGGGTATTGCCAGTGTTGCATAGTCTAGAAATAAGTGTTTCTTACCAGTCAATATACAGTGATATTTTGACAATGCAAAAATCCCTGATTTGGATATTTGAAAGCAAGTTTGTTTTGACACTTAAAAGCCTCTACGGAGCTCAGTCTTCATAGATATCATTGAATCAGGTTGACATTGAACAGACCACAGACAGAAAAGGTATTGTTCTCACTATTTGAAAGCCCTGTCAGTGTCCAGTATATTATACAGAGGGAGAATGGTAAAAAGTGTGGAAACGAAGACAAAAAATAGACTATCATAGGCGGTGGATTTTAAAGAAAAGGAACAGAATCAAAAGAAGTGTTGATCAGCAGATCTGAAGAATTTCTGCTCCCTGGCCTTTGAAAATCATGGAAACAAAAATGTTCCACTATGTCAGTGGTGCCTTTGCCGCTAACAGCCCCTTTGCTGCAACAACATATAAAGTAGAGGGGAAAACCATACCATCTGCTCAGGACATTGCTAATCATTGGCAGACCTTCCTTTATTGGCTGAATTCCTTATAGGAACTGCTGATTTGTAAAAATGTGAACCTTTCCTCTCCAGCCTCAGCTATCCTGTTCTGTGAAATGTAAAGGGCATGTTTATGCTTATGCGTGACTGTAAATGCTTTGTGTGCTAATAAATCTTAATTAATTGCGGTGTTTCAGATGGAATTGCTGGACAAATTCCCGGTGGAAGGAGGCCAAAAAGACCCTAAGCGCAGGATCATTCCATTCCTACCAGGTAAGAGTTAAACACACAGTGTCGCCCAAGGCCCTAACACACATACAAATGCATGCACGCACACAACTGTGGCTTGTTTATAAACAAAAGAAGAGAAACGCCAATCAATATTCAAAGATTCTAAAATGTGACGATGTGGTTTTTAATTATATTAAAAAAAATTGACTTTAACTAAGACTCACATTAAAAAATGATTCAATTTATCTGGAAATGTATCATGCAAATTGTTTTTTTGGCACATAATGTTGCAAGACAATATACAGAGAAGAGTGACCTCATGTATTATCTCATGAATCACTCTGTATTTACCGCTCCCTGTATTGTGTCTTTTTCCTATCCCTGCTCACTTTGAATTCTCCATCATGTGCACACAATGGGTTAAGATTTGTACAATGATGACTCACTGTGAGTCTGGCTGTGAATGAACTTAGAAAAGCTGTACATTTCGCACACAAAAGAACCAACCAGAAAAATATGCTACAGCCATGTTTGGCCAGAACCTCACTGATTCTGTGAATCAAAAGAATATGTTTATCATCTACTCACTATCAGCTGACTCAGCTTATCCTTAAGCATATTGCCCATAGACATATTAAACTATTTTATAAACTAGTTTGGCACCTTGGGTAAATGCTATACAAAAAGTAAATGGTTATAATGTGTAACAGTAATTATGAGCTTTTGTCTTGCTCAACTGCACCTATATCCTGTCTGAATCATCCAGAGTCAAATCTGACTGGCCAAATAATGCTTTCTTATTTTAAGTCAACATGGCCAACAAGGTTTGTTTGGAATAAAGGCTTCGGGTGTGCTAGTCCAACTTTTGAAATAGTTGAAGATTTAGTGACTGCTGAAAGTAATCCTTTATGAGAGTTTGGAAGAAAGCCTCACCCAAAGACCCCACCCACATCTCCCCGGGTGGGGGGGATAGGATATGTTTTGTGGCCACGCAGGTCTGGAACTCATTGAGAGAATACACACACACACACACACACACACAGACACACACTAGCAGACTGTTTGATGGAGTAGGAGGAGGGGCAGAGAGATAGATTACCACAGCTTTTCATACCATCTCCTGCTATCCCTGTATACAGTCAGATGAAGCATATTGGCATATTGAAGCATATTGGCCTTGGATAGTATTTGCAATTCTCATCTTCAATAAACTCTTCTTCTTTCCTTTTTTTTTACCTTTAGGCCTTAAAATTAAAAATGTTCCCATACCAATCCCTGTCTACTGAAGCTCTGATTGGTGGTAGAGGCTTTAACTTCTATATAAAAAAGAAGTTAAAGACTCTAAATGGTGCCATGTAGGAAACAGTTATTTTGTGACACAATGTGTGACATACATTATTTATGCTTATTGCCTGCGTGAATTGAGGTTTAAGAGAATGATCATTACTAGTCTCTAATGCCAGATCAGGTCATACACCTCTTTGAGACAGATTCCAAGCTAATATTTTGAAGATCTAATATGAACAGGAATTTTCCTGACAGCCTAGAAAATCCTTCACTTACAAAGCAGAAGTCTGGACTGTGGGCTGAGACTAACCTAACAAGGCAAGGAAGTGGTTTTCTCTTCTCGGTTTGTTCAAGGCCGCGAGCTGTTTTTACTTCTTTAGTATCTCCACATCAGCAAAGTGCTAGTCTGCATGTGTGGATAGTGCAGAATATCTGCTTTGCTTTACACACCAAAGAGCTTGGCTTCTGTATTGTTACACTACATGATTTCACAAAAAAAACTAGTAAAACAAGTATAGGATAGGAGGTAGACTATTTTTTTATTTCAAGATTGCATCCCATGTGCAGAGTATCTATACGCCAGTTCTCTTATGGTGTTCAATTTGTTTCCTTTTGAAAGTATCTTGACATTTAGATAAAAGTGATACATTTGATCCGGTGACCCCTGAGCGACGCTCTTTAAGGGGCTCCCAGCAGGTCAGCCTTTGAACAAGAGCTGATACCAATTATCCAAAGTTGGTGTTGTTAAACTATGAGTCAAAATCTAAGATGGAATGTGGGTCTTTTTTTCTTAGGGCCCCTGCATGATAAAGGGGTTTTATTCTTTTCATCAACTCTTATTCCACAACTCTGATTTAGTTTTGTTGGGTTCCCTTCTCCTATCAATGATATATATACAGTACATTCTTTTTTCAGCCTCATCTGTTTGCTTGGGGATCTCTCTGCCTGCCACAGTAGGAGACACAGTATGTCAGGCAGGTCAAATATGTTTCTGTTGGTATGAATAACACATTCCACAGTCGGATCTCTATGAAGGACAAACCGAACAGTTACAGTGTTCTAGTTGCTTATGCGTCATTCAAATCATGTTCATCCTTTGCCTGAAGGGAAAGCAATTACTGCGCTTGTCTACTGAAATTAGTTGCAGCAGACATGTCTTATGGAGTTGTTGTCGAATGTCAAAGCAGTCAATTCAAGGTCAATTTACTGTCCTCAATTTTGTGACTGAAATCTGACTGAAGTCCATGTATTAAGTCTACGGCCTTGGTGTTATTTGAAGGTTTTAGCTACTCAAAATCTTTTTTAATAGCAGCTCTAGGGCAGTTAAATGGGAGGAATTGATGTGTGGTTAGTCCAGTGATTAAGAGGTGAGTGTTGTAACAGCTTTCTGTGTCTGAGGTGTATAATAAAGAGCCTCTGTGTTCAAATCTCTTTCTGTCTCTTCTGTCCATCCAACTCCCTGACCCCAGGAAACAAGAGTTGTTTGAGACTCTGGTCACTGCTAGCTCTGAGTTTTACCATAAAGTCTGCCCTGCCTCTGCCATGGCTCCAAGGCAGCAGCTTTACTTTCCTCCCGCCTCCTTCCCTAAACAAGCCTTTTTTCTCGGCTGCACCCATGAGCTGCCCCGCATACAGAGTGGGCAGTGTTGAGTCAGTGCTGACCCCTGAGAGCTTTGGAAAACCGTCAAGAAAGCTTTCTGTTTGAGGAGTGACTAGTGGAGGAGAGGAAGAAACACGGAGAGAGAGAGGAAGGGAGGAGGAGAAGTACTGAAGGCATTGAGGGTTGACATTCAAATCTCTTTTTTTTGTGAGCTGTCCTGACAGTGTGTCCTTTCGTCGGCTCTGGCAAGTTGTTGCCAACTCCTTGGTGATTTAAAATGTCTTCTCTCATTCTTCATCTAGTTAATCTCTCCTTTTAATAGTCTCCGTCATATATTACTATACTGTTCCCTTCTTGATAAATGCGGTAAGAAATTGGGCTGGTCAGGCCATTTAGACCATATCAACAAGACGGAATAGTCTACAGCCATGCGGGTGGCTCTGTGGAAACTGTAATGCGCATGTATCTAATTGTAAAGTAGAAACAAATTGAGGTCCAATTTTTGTTTTAGATCCCTAGTGAGTGTGGTAAAGTATAAAAACTCTGTCGCTTATCCACACACTCATTACAGCAGCCAGACATTTTTTCCAGCATTTGCAAACAACAACCTTAAAGGATAGCTTTTGACTTCTGTCTATGTCAAGTTTCACATTTGAGACAAAGGTTTCATATACAATCTTATGACTAAATCCATGTCTATCTTATTGTATCACATTTCAGTGGTTTATTTTTGTAAATAAAGATTTAAGAATTTGGATTTAATTTGTACATACATTTCTAACATCGGTAACATTGATACAAACATTATTATAACCATATAACATCAAACATGAGTTTAACTAAAAACAATCAATATTTTATTGGGGATCACTCATTTTTCTCCCCCTCCCATGCTTCTTTATGAATTCAATTTGTTTTGGTTTTTGCCTTTGGTTTCGTCGTGCATCTGAATCAGCTAGTAGGTTAAGGTCAGATATGGGATGGTTGGACAGAGTACAGAGGTTGTGTTTTAGGGAGTTGGGTGTTTGTGCTTTTTGTGTAACATGTGTGAGATCTGAGTTCTTTTGAGGAAGTCACCGCACCTCAATCCACTGAGCAGCCTCATTACACATTCTCCCTTTTTTCTTTATAAACTCCTTTCCTCCATGGATCATTTTATGCAATCTTGATTCACAAGACAAACAGTAACATATGGGCATACATATTCATAATCAGATACTGGTATGATTACAAACAATCTCTGTGTCATTTCATCAATATGTCATTCACTCAAATACACAAAACAAACATGTGGTTTCGAGCTGTATGGGTCAAGGAAGCAGAAAGGCATTTTTAGTAACATGGGTAAAAGGGTGGCGCTGTAGGGGGGCTGACTGCCCAGTGGCGATCTTCTGTGAGATAGATTCTTGTTTCAGCAAGTCTGTTTTAAATATATTCTAAATAAATACCATAACTCCTTGATGGAGGGGATACAGTAACTTCTCAAAACATGTCCCGTTCTCTGTTCAGGATCTCATTGCAGCCTTGACTTCCTGCCCATTTTATATGTTTGCATTAGAGCCGTCTTGGTAGGGAAAATAGATGCTGGCTCTGAAATGTCCTGCTGTTAAGTTATAATAGTGTTTTGAGAGGCCTATTTGAAGCCATTTCTTGTTATTGTTATGGCGAACAGGCTCGGTGCCTGTGGGTATTTGGGCCTAGAGATAAGAGCAGGGGAATAGCATTTAAGCTGCCATGCACACGTAATTTGCTTTCCCAAAATCATTTATTCATGACTTGAAAAGGCCAGCTATTCACCTAGCTCCTTACCCACCTCATTGTGCTGTCAGAGTTATTGATGACACGACTGTATTGTGTCTGCATGCTAATTCACTAACCATTCTTTTAAAAAGCCACAGTGTCCTTGTTGTCCCTCAGTGGATCACTACCTATTCAAAGTTGCTCTTGATAAAGTAAAACATTTCATGTTTTAATATATTTTTATTTTTATTTATGTAACATACACATACTTTCCTATTACAGCAAGAGCAATAATTAGAAATTATTATGTCCTTTTGCTGCTGATGAATATGTGTTTATAAGTTTGGCTTTCCTGAATTCTAAGTCACTTTTTCATACTTTGTTACAGGGAAGATCCTGTTTAGGAGGAGCCATATCAGAGATGTGGCCATGAAAAGGCTAAGGCCCATCAACGAGTACTGCAGGGTGAGTATTAACCATACTGTTTCTTTATGTGGAAATCTCCAATAGTCATATGAAAAGCTATCCAGAGACCATTTAAATCTTTAATACAAAGTACTAAAACCACGATAGAAAGTACAGTGGTCAAGGGCTAGGAAAAAATGATCCCACCCACAATGTGTCAACTAAGTCATGAACAGGAAAATGGAAAATAATCTTTTCATGCCCTCTGTGTATAAAGGAGATCCACAAGTCCAGTTTATTTTAGCACATTCAGGATTACACTAAACAACCCTACCATCTGATTTCAGGAGTAGCTCGTTTATGGTTGAATATGTCTTGGATTACACATTTGGGACATTTATCTGTCAGATATTCCAATTGAAAGATGTAGTTATATTGAGCTCATAGCCACACTACTGGAGATGCATAACACAAGTTTTTCTAGGATTACAGTGTTCCAAGAACAGCTGTATGAATTATGCCATTGCCCTTGCCTTGAACATTTGCACTGTGCTGTGTGTCATGCTAAATTCCCTGGAGCAGGCCTTTGTGACAGAAGGCATTCAGCCTGCTGAGGTGTCCTAAAATCTCCCCAGGTGCTCTGTAGCTGACTCTGACCTCCCTGCTAAAGGAGACAAACTCAAAGAGAGTCTATCTCAAGGGATCCATATTGAAAGGGCAAAAATTGGTTTGTGTGTGGCGAAATGCGAATAAGACGTCCTATCTCCTCCCAAATGTACGATTAACCTCCAGAAGACATTTAGAAATGTCCTTAATATGTTTACGCTGTTAAGTTGCTGTCAGCGATAAAAAACATGATGAACTCCGCTTCTAAAGAGCGTGTAATGTGTTTGTGGTGTCAGTTTTATCCTTTTAAAAATACTGCAGCCATTTCCACCAGTTAATACAGAGAATGTAACATCTGTGCATTATCCACCCTATTACATGGCTTTTACCAAAGAGATTAATCACTTGGCATCCAGAGAAAATGCAACTGTACATTCTCAGGCTCCACTGTAGCAGAACTGCACCCATACAACTGCCAATAGCTAGCAACTAATTGCTACAATTTGACATAAATGTAACTATGGCAACATCAATGAATAAACCGTGATTGATGTTCAGCTTCTTAGCACAAGATGAGGTTGTTTGCCCTTGAAATTAAATCAAAGGAATAGTTTTCCATTAAAGAAAACAATAAATGTACAACATTTCATTTTTTTTATTAGGTTGCCAACTGTTTATCTGCAGAAACCACTGAGTGAGTTTGTTTTGCAACCTGGGTTCATTACCTTTTATGATCGGGCAACTCCAAACAGATATTTTCAGAAACACTAGGATGGATGAGCTGTTGATGGATCTCATGTTGTAGTGGTTACTTTCTGCAGAGAGTTGTGCCAAAGGCCGAGAGCTTGCTGAGTTTGCTCCAGTCAGCACATCCACAGCCCATAGGTTGTGTTATTTTCTCTTTATTTTACAAGCTTGCCTTTGGGCCTCTAACCCAAACACACAACTCCATCTGTCTCTCTGAGGTAGGAAATGTGAGGATGTTAGTTCTGACTTAGCCCTTACTCATACCTTCATGCATTTTCACCTGTATTATTGAATCACTTCTCCATAAAGAGCCTAGTGAAACCGTCATTGTTCACGTTCGTTTCTGTTATGGTGCTGATAGGTCACAAGGCCTCAGAGTGAAGACATCTCTTTATGTATGTTGAACATCGGTGCAAACTGGAGGGACTGGAGAATATAAAGCTCTACTTCACCAAATGTCGTCTGGGGTTAAAGGAATGTACAGCTGGTGTAGGCAACATCTTTAAACACTTGTGTGAAAAATAAAAGTTTGGGGGAGTAATGGGTAAAGTTGTTTGTTCATGTCGATGGGTGTGGATGTTTATGGGAATAGCTGAGAAGTTTTTACACCAGTTTGTCTTGCTGTATTCGAGGGTCTTGTTATGGAAATGTCTGAAAAACACATTTTAATGTTGATTGTTTTGTTAGGTTGGGTCTTTGAAATTCATGAAATATACCTAATGAAGGTCTGGGAATAAGTAACAATACAAAGTGACAGTGTACAGGATTCTGATTTTTGGCATTTTCTTCAATATTTTAGTAAGCAATCATTTACATTAACAATGCATGTGAGAGCATAAAGTGGAAAAACATGTCAGCAGCCCACGATAGCATCATATAGGTCAGGATGAAGTGACTTCAGGGTATTACAGTAACTTCTCAAACAAATCTGAACTTGTCCGTAAGCACAAAAATGGCACTTTCATCCACCCCCACATGCACCCAGGTTGACAACGTGAAAATTCATGTTTTTCTCTAGTGAAGAGCTGATTCAGCCCTTCTGTTGTACAGCTGAGGCTTTAACCTGACTCATATGGAATTTCCCCGGTTGTTAAGTTTTGTGTTTTTATTCAGCCCAGGAAACGCAGTCGGAGAGAAGAAAGAAGGAAAGAAAGAATATGGAGTCAGGGACTGTTTGCATAAACCAAGAGTAAGACTGCTGAGCTAGGATGACTTGGAAGGTCACACATCTTGAAATGCATCACATCAAAGAGTTATAAAGTCGTTTTAACATCAATTTAATTTGCCAGTAATTAAAATATATATAAAAAAGAGTTCTATAACTGAAAGACTACAATTTAAGGAAGTCTATTTCCTCAAAATGTCTTTATTTTCTTACTTTTTTTCAAAAGAGTCGCAATTTTGTCGTGATTTATTTGAGATGTATCAGAAGGAAAAATATAACCTTACAACTGAGGATATCTACTAGCTCTATGTACATGTGCAACGTTATTGTGCTCAATGCATTCACAATGCACTGTACCTTATTGGAGTGCACAAATAGATCTCTCATTTCCATTACCTTTTTTCCTTGGAGAAAAACACACACACACACACACACACACAATTACCTTAATGCTGCCTGCTGTAAAGAACACCCATAAAGTCCATTTGCTGTAATGTACCCTGAGCCTCTCTCGCGTCTCCTCACAAGGGAGAATTATAATGAGAGGACGGCCCACAGGCTGAGATGAGGGGAGGAATAAATCCAAGGAGAGGATGGCCAGTTTAGGATGCACTCTGACCTCAGACACAGTGCAACAGTGTCGGCTGAGGGAATAAACATTGGAGGTCACCCATAAAAACTCTTAAAGGTCCCATGTCATGGCCATTTCTACTGATCATAATTCCATTGTTGAGGTCTACTAGAATATATATATATTGTGCAATTTTCCAAACTCACATTGGTTTCTCATACAGCATCTCTGTATAGTATGTGTATTCACTCTGTCCTAAACGGCTTGTTGGAGCTCCTGCCCCCCCCTCCCTATGAGCCCACTGTGCTCTGATT
This sequence comes from Dissostichus eleginoides, assembly GCA_031216635.1. NCBI lineage: Eukaryota > Metazoa > Chordata > Actinopteri > Perciformes > Nototheniidae > Dissostichus > Dissostichus eleginoides. Next base: position 17,052,351 of record CM062279.1, on the reverse strand, counting down.
GGTCAGCTCGCCCACTCTGTTCTGATGAGATCATCACCGTTACAGCGGAAGATCAGTGATTATGTGGTACAATGGCGTTAGCAATCAGAAAATGACACCAGTAATGACAAACAGATGAGAATGCTGCGTGGGGTCTGGGTGCCGTGTTGGTGGGAAGTTGCGCGGCTCGCTCCTGCGAGGAGTGGACAGTGTGAGCTGGGTTAATTTCTTGCTTGCTGCGTGGGGTCTGCGAGACAGCGAGACATCGCGAATCGATGCGGGAAGGAGGGGATGCTGAGGGGGCTGCAGCACCCCCATCTGCGAGGCTCCACTAGCACCCGCATCCCCAAACGCGGCGCACCTACAGTGTAAGCGCCACAGTTTCGGCTCCACTAGCACCCCCATCGCCGCAGAGAGTGTGTGTGTGTGAGGAGCTCCACGGATTGGTCCATTAGAACCAATGGGTCCATTTGGGTATGGGCACGTCACTGTACCCAGGAAGAACAAGAGAAATCTCCAACGAGGCGTTCTGGGGCAGCATAGACAGGTCTTTTCTGTGTTAGAGTTGTACTCGCTACAGGGTGTACTTTGAGGGTTTGTGACTTGCAGACCATTTGCATAAAAACCTTCATAACACACAAGGGGACGGGTAATAACTGGAAAAGCATGACATGGGACCTTTAAACCAGCTACTTAGCTTTAGAGTCTCAATTTATGGAAGAAGCTACTGGAAAATGTAGATTTTGAGGTCATGTGGGTGCATCTTAATCAAGCTATATTGTATGTGCCATGAATCACATACAAACATGTGAGCACTATACTCTACGGCTAATGGAAAACACTAGTTATACTTATCCATGGCAGTATTCCCATTCCTCTCCTCTAACACAAGCTTTTGGCATGCAGGTATAGTCATAAGTATGACAAGGCAAATGTGGCGCATGGGACAAGGGCACCTTGGTTGAGTATTTAGCTTCCTTTCTATTTCTGTCAGTCATGACGTTATATGACTGTGTCTGAGAGTGAGAGAAGTAGACATAGATTCTGCTCTTTTTAAAGGACAGGGCTGAAACACTTAGGAGTATTAAAATCAGAGGTATAGGCTGGCAGAGGAAGCGTGATGGATAGCATTGAGCTAAGCCTGCCAGCAAAAGAAGAAGAGGGAGTGGCTTAGCTCCCCGCTGTAAGAGAGACAGTCACCACAGGGTCGTTGGCGGGAGTTATTCTGTCTCCTGGTTTGGGACATCAGGGTGTTGAGGTGATTATCTGTTTCACTGCTGCCCTTTAGTGGTTTGTTAGAAAGAGATTGAAAGAGTAGGAGAATCAGATAAAACACAGACTCAGGAGAAAACTAAAAAAGAAAGGGCTAAGAAACAGAGACTGTGGGATAACATGATGTTATCAGACGTGTGTGCAAGAGAGTGATCACAACAATAAAGAGAAAACTGAATGTGGCGGTTTTTCTTTCATCTTCAGCCTTGTTGTCAGGGCCCATCACTCTGCCACCAATAATGCTCTACAGAAGAAAAAGATTAGGGAGGAAGGTAGGCGAGACGGATCAATGAACGAAAAAACAGAAAAAACCAGCTGGTGTGATTGAAAAACACTGCAGAAAGACAACGGAAAATAACTAGTTTGTTCTCTTCATCTGGAAATTGAACACCAACGTGTCAATTACATAAAGAACCTATGATTGTTGCGTTTATGTAAAATAGGCGACAAACGACTTGGGTTATCAAAAACAACATTTTGAGGATATCCAAATATGTCATGTTTGGTGCAAATAATTGTTTGGGAAATTAAATCTTAATAGAGAAAAACAATTCTTTGTCGAAGCATTCAAGGGGACAAACACTTTTTATGTTGTGTAAAAACTAAAGCCAAAACACCATCAGACCTTTTAGATAAAACAAGTTTCATCATGCCTTTTGGACACTGTAACACTATTCTCCTCCCCTGTGAGGACGGAAGTCTGAGAATGCCTCTTAAATAATGTCTGTAGTAATTGCTTGCTCCGTGACTTTAGGTAGCCCAGACAGTCATGAACACTATATTTAACCTCTGCTTGACTTCTGTATGCACTGGAGTGATTGTACTTGTCAGTTTATGTGATTAACTAAGTTTTCTGCTGTCTTTGTGCCTGCAGGCCCTCATTCAGCTTCCAGTGTACATCTCCCAGTGCGAAGAGGTCCGAGTGTTCTTCGAAACCAGACCTGAAGATATCAACCCACCCAAAGAGTGAGTACCAGACATGGGCAGACACAACCCTCAGGCTCACATACTGTACAAAGAAAAACACACGTTTTCCCTTAATGATGTCATGTCAAGTCACATCCTGCCAACATTTACCTCCAGCCTGCCGATAATGAGCATCCATTACGCCCTCTAATGGATATGATTTCATATCTTTGCACTACTTCCTGTCAAAGTTTTAAAGCAAAAACACACAAAATGTGTTTGAACGCTGTTAGCATTTTAGCATGTAGCATCAGGTCAGTTCAGCCAACAGGCTCCAGACAACTGAGGCTGCATGGGTGCTCCGAAGGCGTGTAGACCTGCTCTGACTGTCTCTTGTAAATATCACTCAGCACATTAGGGTCATATCCAGCGCTGACAGATAATATGTGCCAAAACGTAGACGTCAGCAGGCAATGAATGCCAGTATCCGACACGTACAAGCACGCGTTGACACGCACACGAGCCTCAGTTACAAATGTGTTGTTATTACAGTTACCAACACTTTAGGGCAGTGGAGGTTATGGGTGGTCGTTTTCACAGAGACCATAATGTGCAGCTGACATGTTGACCCTGGAGATGGTTTTTACACCAAGAGCTTTCAGCTGAGTTATTAGTTTTAACCTCTTTGTCGTCACATACTGATGTGAAGCACCGGGCATTGAGAAGTTTCCTCAGTCGGCAGGAAATTGAGTTGATAAGTCCTGCGATTTATTCCGTGAGTGCATGTTGGGACATCAGTGAGGAAGCCCATGTAAGGGAGTGGGGGTTTCAATTTGCAAGACAAAAAAATCTGCATCCATTTTTTTTTTAACACATCATTTATTCATTTTGGTCACATCATTCATTGGTCTTTCTGAGGTTCAGGCAGCAGTGTGTGTTGTCTCTCACAGTCACCTTGACATTTAGGCTCTTTAAAACTGCTGCTACCTTTTGATTAATTTGCAGAGGTGGGAGTAAGTCATACATGTGCAAGTCTCAAGTCTTAACCTACAAGTCTCAAGCAAGTCCCAAGTCACTGTGGTGAGAGTCAAGCAAGTCAAGTCATACGAAATTCCACGATTTTCCGCATTTAAATCAGTTAAAATATTGTGGTTATGAAAAGTTTAGTTTATTTTCAACATAAACAGCAATGGAGAGTGGGGCGCTGAAATGATAACCCTATAACATTACATTACATTACATTACATTGCATTTAGCTGACGCTTTTATCCAAAGCGACTTACAATAAGTGCATTCGACCAAGAAGATACAAACTAGAAGAAAACAGAATCATATAAGTACATCAGGTTTCATAGAGCCAAAACAATTCAAGTGCTACTAACTAGCTTTAGATAAGCCAGTCCTTTGTTAGTATATAAGTGCTTTGTTAGTAATTGTATTGCTCGAAGTGGAGTCGAAAGAGATGAGTTTTTAGTCTGCGCCGGAAGATGTGTAAGCTTTCTGCTGTCCTGATGTCAATGGGAAGCTCATTCCACCATTTTGGAGCCAGGATAGCAAACCGACGTGTTTTTGCTGATGGGAACTTGGGTCCCCCTCGTAGTGCGGGTGCAGCGAGCCGTTTGGCCGATGCAGAGCGGAGTGCACGTGCTGGGGTGTATGGTTTAACCATGTCCTGGATGTAGGAAGGGCCAGATCCATTCACAGCATGGTACGCTAGTACCAGTGTCTTGAAGTAGATTCTAGCAGTTACTGGAAGCCAGTGAAGCGAGCGGAGGAGCGGTGTGGTGTGGGAGAATTTAGGAAGGTTGAAGACCAGACGAGCCGCTGCATTCTGGATGAGCTGCAGAAAGTTCTAAAAGGGCTCTAAAGTGATAACAGGAGTAACACAAATATTTTACATCAACATGTTAAGCCTCCTGCCCTGGCTCCCCTTCAGCAGGGTCACAGCATTTCTCCTGTCTAAGGTGTTCCCATATGACACTGTCTCATTGTTTTCCTAACTGTGTCTGTGCACAAAGAAATATTGCATCAAAGCCAATACAACGGAATAGTGTATGTACCAGGGCGCATGATATGTGTGTGTGTGTTTGTGTGCAGACAGTGCGACATTAAGATTAAACACATTTCTTTCATTTGGGAACACCCACATATACATATGGAGTTGGCCAGATGTGTGTAAATTACTGTTCATGGTCATTTGAAAACAAATGCCTTTGTCGAACACACACACACAGAGCAGAGCTGAGCAGAGCACAAACACACACACACATCATGCGCCTTAGTGACCGGACATCTCCTTCATAAAACGAGTAATAGGGGGATTAATCGGGCAGTTCGATGTGTGTAGAGGTGTGTGTGGTTAAAACGTAGCAGCCTGCGGTCGCTCTTTAGCTGTTCTAATGAAAGTAAACACAGTGAAGGCGTTGCGTAAAAGGCACAGCTCTTTGCGCGCTGGTGCTGCACTTCTCAGAGGCGGAGTTACACGTCCCGCTGCCTCCTGGTGCTGTAGCGATTTCATGAAGTGAATGAGAGTCCGAGTTCGAAATATATCTAAAATAATGTATGCACTGCCATTTCCCAACATAAACATTACAGTCTGCAATGAAACGGCTGTCTCCTGTGTGCTCCACTTCCTACTTGGCGCTCCGGTAACTTTCTCATGCGAACGAGATACAGTATCCTTTTTTTTTCATTGCCCTTTAGGGGCTCCGTACAATACAAAAACAAATGCAAATATTTAATAAAAAAAAGTAAAGTCCTTTCGAGCCATCTGTCTCAAGTCAAGTCAAGTCTTAAGTCATGAATACCAAGTCAAAGTCAAGTCAAGTCTTTTATCAATGTTAGTCAAGCAAGTCTCAAGTCCAAAATGATGCGACTCAAGTCTGACTCGAGTCAAGTCATGTGACTCGAGTCCCCCACCTCTGTTCATTTGTATACAGTGGCTCCATGTGCTTTTAACCCAAAAGCCACTGTGTGTAGAATAGTTGGATTTATAACATATTTCAAAGTGATCCTTTTTTGTTAGCACAAAAGTGAGACAATGGCTGTGAGAATTGTTTACATGCGTGTGTTCATTACAGCTCATAATTCACTGTGTTGCTGAGTCGGCATGTCTTCTGTCTGCTAAAGTGTGTTTTTTAGTACAGCCTTAACTAGATATTTTGACTTGTTTATTAGTGTAACAGCATTTAATGTAATTATTAATACATGTTGTGTATAAGCTCTATATTTCCATTATATTCTGGGGTAATTAGGTTAATTTCCATCAGGAGTGACTGTTACTCAGCGAACATCTGGGAGTTCTTGCTCAAGGACAATTAACAGGACACATTGCTGTTATGGAGATTGAATATGAAATGGCTGCTTGCAGAAGCCGGCCATATTGTCACCCATTATGTTGATGGATTCATGTCACTTTGAAGTTAGCTTTATATTGCAGTCATGTGGTTTACTGGGTTGCTCTATTGCTCAGAACTACACTGATATACTAGAGAATAGAGATGCTTCTCTAATCCTATCATTTTTTACTGATGGGACAACAACAAACTTCTGTAACTCTCTTTGAAAAAGAAACTTAATATATGTGTAATCCCTTGCTCTGTACATTATGATATTACAAATGGATAAATTACACCACTAGCTTTAACACTCTGCAGTAGCTGTTTACCAGTTATATGATTAAAATCAGAGAAGGTTGCCAAGGACACTTGCCTCCTCTCTCCTATAAAACCCCAAGCATGTGATAGGAGAGGTAGGACAGAGGGGGAGCATTAGCTTGAGGCAGATGAATACTGTATAGGAAAGACCTTGGTTTGTCTTTATTGAAATTGGATTACTGCTTTCTGCTAGTGCAGCCTGTTGTTTGGCTGACTGACAACAGGGCTTGTGTACAGACACAGCAGCCACTGTGCGAGCAGATTTATCATGGGCAATAAATCTACTGCACAGAGAGGAACATCTTAGAGTTTCTCCTTAAGAGCAGCCAAGTGAGAGGAGAGGAAAAAGAGTAATTCGATATAAAGAGGAAGTAGAGGGTCACAGAGAACCAGATTTGGTATCTGAGAAGGGAAGGAGTCTCTAGAGAGGAAGTGTTGGAACATAGATCAGGCAAGGAAAGGAAAAGAGAAAGTAGGGGAGATCATAGGAGGAGCAATAGAGGTAGATGGTGGATTTAGATGAAATAAGAGGTGGATGGATAGAATGAAGAGGAGGTTATAAATAACAAGGGCAGAGGAAGGAGGAGGAGTCGAAGCAAGGATAGGTTGGGATAGAGGGCGACAAATTATGAGTGGTCGGATTTAAGTTACCATTTGAAATAATACTGTATGAGTCGTCTAAGGTTTGCACCTGTAAGGTTTGGCTCCAGCTGCAGAAACATGATAGATTTCATTTGAATGGGTCTGCAAGAATCAGAGCCAGAAGTTAATATATATCCATATAAAACATTATCTGGCCGCTCAGGACTCAAACCCTGTTGCCTGATGTGAATGTTCCCATTAAGGGTTATTTTTGGTTGTTCTTTGTAACTAGCTTCAGAGAAATATGAATGAGTTGGGAGATTTGATTTAATATCCTAAACAAGTTATAGTGAAGTAATTATATTAGGCCAATGAAATGGTCATTGGCTGCATCCGGTGCGTTACGTAACCCTGGTTTCACCTTGGTCGGTGGTTTCAGCTTGGTTCAAAACTAGAATACAACACATACTGTGCACACACATCCCTGCTCTGTAATGATCCATAACATTAGTGTTGCTTTGGTTTGGCCTACTGGGGATTACTTTTTATTGTACATTAATGGGCACGCTTATGGGTATAGATTTATTGAGACTTAAGCCTCTGCAATTAACAGGTCTGCGGATCGAACAAAGCTTTATGTGGCTGGAAGCGCTCATGTTGACGCAGGGAAACTGAGATGCAGTAGTCGCTTAGATAAATGATCAAGGGAGATGAAGGAGTGAGTTAAGGAGACATGGAAGATGTGTGATGGAAAAAGGAAGGCCATTAAGTTACAGATGAATATTAAGATGACAAAGAGGGAGAGTCTGAGTGAGGGAGGGACATGCTAAGTATTAGCCACCATTGACTTCACAGTGCATCTGAACATTGAATCAGCTCCAGACTACTGCAGTGGAGTGATGTCTATTTATCTGGCTAATGTCTAAACCAGACACAGCAGATTATTGAATTTACCATCAGACTGCATTTCAGAGATCAAATTTCATCTTGGCTTTTCATTCACATTGGCCGGCATCGGAGGGAGAGGCAGATCTTTTTAGATGTGTATTTTTACATATAGGTTACAATAGTGTTAGCAAATTGTAATGATTTGCTGTAGTCAGGGTAGTGTTGTGCAAGACACATTCAAAATTCAAATGAAACAATTCAACATATGATCAAATTCAATCCATTCAAAATGTTTAAAAAAAAAGTGCAATATGTGCTGATTTTCAATCCAAAGATTTAAACTGAAAATTAAAAGGAAAGGTTAAAAAAATTAGTAGTATAATGAAGTAAATGCATACAACAACCTACTGTATCAACTTTGGAGTAAAAAATAATACGTAATGTCATATTTAATCCATGTGGATTAAAAGGAAAAACACTGAAAGTAAAACAAGTTGACAAATTATGAAAGCCTTTTTTTTTTGACACCCATAAGAATTATTATGCATATTTATAATAGTATTTGTTGTTCATTAGTATCTCCTAAACTCTGCAAACTGATTTGATATTACCTGTTAGTAATGTAATGATGTATTTTCTTTTTCAGGGAACCCATTAGCAAGAAGAAATCAGGTAAGACACATCTATATTTGTGTATTTCCAATAAAAAGGGGGTTAGGTGGCCTTGGCTATGGTTTGTTATTTTATCTTAAAAAATGTGATTAATAGGATCATGTACTTCAGTAGTAACTTCGCTGATTTGATGGGACACCACTTCCATGTATTATTTTAAAAAGGAGTGCATGTCTTCTACAATTCATCTGTTATTCACCCTATAATTTGACATTACTTCCATCTAGTGGACATCTATAAGACATCTATTCCACCAGCCCAAACGTTCTTGCTACGTGGACAAAGACACTTTCTGTTTCTACTCAATTGTCTGAAATGTTTTCCTGGAGTGTTGTTTACGGAAATCACTTTTTCCATTGTTTTATTGTCTGTATTTTCTCTTCTCTTTATTTATTTAATTTTCCTTGTCATTTTTTTCAGTTTTTTTTCTCACTCATTTTCCTTTCCATTAGGGATTGTGGAGAGAGCGACTGCTTTCCTAAACCGAGGTAGTAAACACTTGGTCATGCTGTGTGTGTGACCCAGCAGGCTGCTAGTGGCCTGTTCCCCCCCCCTAACCCTGAAAAAAACAAACAACGAAAAAAACAAACAACGAATATCCGAATAACAAAATTGAAACCCGAATAGTACTCCAACGAACGAATATTCGGATATTCGGGTACAGCCCTAAGAGAAATTAGCCATAGTGATGTAAAGGTGTGCTACTGGTTGAGTCCTCGTGTGTTAAATTGGATCTTACCCAGGCTTTGTTGGGGCTAACACTGGTGGAGGTTCTTAGCGGTGTGAGTTTGTTTCTTTGTGGAAGTTGTCAAAGCTATGTTGATGATTGACTTAACCCTCTACACTAAATCCATAACCTTCACTTCTATTCTCCTACTCTCTCTATTATTCTTCTGTCGGTTTCCCTAACTCCATTTCTCCAATCACATCCGCTTCCTCGTCTGCTACATATTAAAACGCTTTGGCAGAAATGTTGACCTTGAAATTATTCATGTTAATCATCAAAAAGTAGTTATTATGCATTTTGACTGGTTTGAAAAGATCATGCTTAAATTGGAGAGTGTGTATAAAATCTGACATTTTAAAAGGTCATATCCCCTTCAGTCAGTGATATGCAAGACATTCTAAAGGTCAATATCTCAAAGCTGCACAGATGCAATCATAGGATTCCAAATCAATGGACATTCATTAAATATCACATTAACAAATATTACCAAAGAGCCCCCCTGAAAAGCAGAGGAATTGAGTGGAGGCTTTTTTACATTATTGAGATATCATCCTAAGCCTGCCTAACAAAGGAGAGAAAAGGAAAAAAGAGCTAACCAGCCTCTGTTCTGATTGGTTCCCGTTAACAGGAGATTCCTCCGCAGCAGACCCTCTCCTCCTCGACCAGTATGTGGCAGTCACAGACTATGAGAAGCAGGAGAGCTCTGAGGTCAGCCTGCATGTGGGTCAGGTGGTCGAGGTCATTGAAAAAAATGAGTCTGGTAAGTTTAGATTGTGCACTGTATCGCCAGCAACTGTTTATCTTGATGCATCCGACTTTTAATATTGTAATGGATGGAAATGTGTATTCATTTGCATTTTTTCCCTGATCTTTATGGAGAGTAGTTTAACATTTGGGGTAGATTTGGTGGAAAAGTGACGTCTGTGTAATGAGTATATTAGGAAAAACATAAAAATCCATCATACATTTTAAAGGTGAATTACCAAAAATCCTTAGTAATGTAGATATCAATCAACCTATCTTGTATATCAATGTTTTTTCCATTCTTCTCATTTAGGCTGGTGGTTCATCAGCTCCGATGATGCCCAGGGCTGGGTCCCTGCTACTTGTCTTGAGGCACAGGATGACCCTGATGACTTCACTATTCCAGGGGAAGAAGGTACACACACTTTTTTCTTCCGGGTGATGTGTGTTGCAAAACTGTTTTTCTTTAAAGTAGATGTTTAGATAAAAGAGACCCTATATTTAACTCTCTAACCCAACTGTATGTGTACACTTTTACTTACCAATTAGCTAGCAGAGGTTCAACAATAAATAACCTTTTTTGTTCTGTCGTTTTTCCGTTCCTTTTAAAACCTTTAGTGCCACGTCTTTGGCACACACAAGACACCATATATTAAAAGAAGCAGAAGTCAAGGTTACAAAATGTGCAGATGTGGGGAACAAATGTAATGTAATGTTTAATGACCATAGTCTTGGTTTAAGACATATATTGTATTGTACTGTCTGAGCCCTTGAGTCAATCCTTATAACATCTATTTCACTGATATGAAGCAAATACATTTGCAATGAGGGCAAGTACAAAGCACAATAAAGTATGATGACGTTGTCCTTATGCTAGTCTGCGTCAGGTCAGCAAGTCGTCAAGGAATTATAAGTATTGTTTATGAATACTCCTAAGACAATGATAGGGGCTAAGATGGCCTCACAGATCTTAACTAATTCTTGAAAGAACAGGTTATACAATAAAACGCTCTGTGACAGTAGCAGGGTCTAATAGTTTTACCAACATGCTGGTACATACAGATTGGAAAAGGGAATCAGAGGTAACTAAATATACCATAAAGCATGGATTGATTAAGTGACACTAATATTTAAAAATATATACTAAGAGAAGATGTGCAAAACTGAAAGAGAGTCAGTTCTACTAGGCCCGCCAGTACTGAAAATACTTTCAATTAAGATTAAAGAAACATCCTTCAGATGGCGTATATAACGTTCACTTCATATTTTGCCTCACTTACTGTGCTGGGATGTCAGTGCCTCGGAGATTCTGGTCACTGCCGAGGCACATGGGTCGTCGCAGGACATTAGGGGATCTATTCGGCACTGGTTTTGGGCAAGGTGGAGCGCACGCCTTTCTTCTCCCCCTATTCTCAATGTGTGTGTGCACATGCTCAACTGAGTGCATGTTTGTTTGTCCATGTGTATGCATGACATGTTTGTTGCATGACAGATCCGAGCATGCAAATTAAATCCTTGCATGTAAAGTAGATTGTTTATTTCACACTGATAATTGAACAAAATATAGTTTGCGTTAACAGGAATTAAACATCTGATTAAACCACAGTTCTACAAAAAATATCTATAATACATAATAACAGTATAAATAATAGAAGTAATGACTGCAAATCTAGTACAGTAGCAAGTTTGTCCTGTTTTTGTTTAATATTTGTGGAGGATGTTTGTGTGTTTTGTGTGTTGCACATGTGTGTATCTACTCTCTCCATATGATGCTGCTCAAGCCTTGCCTCATTCAAATCAGTTAGCTTATGTAAATCTGAAGCACTTTGATCCTAAATTACATAGTAACAGTGTTTGGTATGAGAAAATATTTTAAAACTTTTTAAACAGACAGACAATTTCACTGCCTACAAATATCAACACGTTTATATTTTTTAAACTCAGTTAGACTTTAAAACGCTTAAAGCCATTGCAATCCGAGTCTGCCACTGTGTTCCTTGTCTCCCATACCATTATCCTGCATTTATTGTTGCTCCGCTTTGTGAAACCCGTGTACAGAAAGACAGACTTCAAGTTCTGATATTTAACTAAACTGTGTTTTTATGAATGCAGATGAGAAGTATACAGTGATTTACCCGTACTCGGCCAGGGACCAAGATGAGATCGACCTGGAGAGAGGCATGATTGTCGAGGTGATTCAAAAGAACCTGGAGGGCTGGTGGAAGATCAGGTAATAAATCAATGATGGGTGAAAAACTCCGGAAATGGGACATCTGACCTTAGATAATGATAAAGGAAAAAAAAATACTTAACCTCAAACCACTGCCTGTAAGGTCAACACAGCCAGTTTTTTCAGTGTTTCTAAAGCCACATCTTTCCCCCTCTCAGGTATCAGGGTCTTGAGGGCTGGGCCCCAGCCTCCTACCTGAAGAAGACCGACCTCCAGGGCCAGAAGCAGACAGCGGGCGCTGCTGCTCATGCCAGCACCAATGACTTAGATGGGCTTTCTAAGCAGAACCAACAAAACAATGCAGCCAAAGAGAACCAAGACAACAGCCAAAAAGAAAACAGACTGTCCTTTTTTTCTGAGAACAAACTCAGTAAGTGAATTTAAAATAATATGAATTGTCCTTTGCTTTTTATACTTTTTGCTGCTCCATCACTCGATATGATTTATAGCTGTTTGTCTGTAATGAAAAAAAACATACACACAATCTTAGAAGTATACAAAAATATTATGGTACGTTAAACGATAAACCTTCAAGTATTTGACAAGGTAGTGATTAACTCTAGCTTAGAGTTTCTGCAGTGAGCATAACAAGTACTCTAAGCTGAAAAAACCTGTGTAATATGAATTAATACAAATAAAACTGCTTTGCAAATGTACACCTTATTTATTGACCAAATGATTGATGACTAAATATGTTTTTCCTCCACAGAAGTGGGATTAAGACACCGACCTCCTCCACGTAGAGATCTTACTATTGTAAGAGATCCAGTTAACATCTCAGATGTACACATTTTTATTGTATAGGAAAGTAAAAGTTAACCTTTTATGCTTCTTTCTCACATTCCACAGCCACGTGGTACAAACCTCCCCAAGCCACCGGTTGCTCCCCTGGTTGAGGAAGAGTTCTACACCATAGCAGACTTCCAGACCACAATCCCTGATGGTATAAGCTTCCAAGCTGGAATCAAAGTTGAGGTGGGTGCAGCACTTTAAAATAAAAAAACAATATCGCAAAATATTTGGTTTTGTAAATGTTTTAATTAATTGATATATTAAAATGAGGTCAATCCTTTTTTTACCCACCAGGTGATAGAGAAGAATAATGGTGGTTGGTGGTACATCCAGATTGATGACAAAGAGGGCTGGGCCCCTGCCACCTTTATCGACAAGTACAAGAAGACCAGCAATGCGGTGCGCCCTAACTTCCTTGCCCCTCTGCCCAATGAGATGGAGAAGCTGAGACTGGAAAATGGTGGTTCTTCAAATGTTTCAGGCACAGATGACAGCTGGTCCAAGCCTTTACCAGATGAGCCAACCACTGCCCCTGATTCCTGTGCCCGGCCTAAGCTGAGAGATTGGAAGGCCAGTGCCAGCAAGGTTCCCCCTACCCTTGCTGGGCCTTTACCTCCAGCCCCATCAGCCCCTCCAGCTGAAGAGAAACCAGCTCTGCCTCCTCGAAGGGAGTCCATTAATAAGAGCTTTGATTTGGAGGTATCAGAGAAACCGAGGCCTGATCTTTCCAAACCTTTGCCTCCAAAACCCCCAGCTCCTGGGGTCATCATGCCGCTGGTTCCACCCAAAGCAGCCCCCTTCAAACTGGACAAACCACCTGAGAACAAGAAAGAAGATAAGAGCAAAGTACTTCACCTCCGGAATGAGATGGGTCTTGAATGTGGCCACAAGATCTCTGCCAAGGAGGTGAAGAGGTTTAATCTGAAACCCGTACCTAAGCAGCCGCCAAAACCCAAAGTAGAAGCACAGGAGGAGAAACCAGATGCAGCCGGCCCCCGCAGTGTTTATGAAACCGAAGCCATCGATCCGACCTAAACCGGTTCCAGCTGCCAAGCCAGATCCTCCGGCAGAAAAGAAACTCGACATCACTAACCTGAGAAGCAAACTGAGGCCTTCAAAACCTGCAGATCCCAGCTCAGAGGCAAACTCTCAGAATGGTGCCACAACAGCAGAAAAAAGTTCCCATCCCTCTGCACCCCCTAGCTCTCCCCCCCATCATATCCCTACTCTCAGCAATGGTAAGCACTGCGACGAGCCAAAACTCCCCCCAAAACACATAAATGGTCACAGCCTGGAGATCTCACCTCCTCCGGCAAAACCAGCAGTGCCTCCCCACAAGGAACCCCCACAGAGACCCCCCAATATGCTTCCAAGGAGACCGCCACCTCCAAAGAAGACTGACCCGTCCAGCCCGACCGAGTCCAAGCCTCCACCAAGAGAAATCCAGGACCATCCCAAAGGCCCCCCACCCAGCCTCAGCAGACCCCCTCCACCTAAACCAAAGGGGTTTATGCCGCCACCTCCTAATAAAGATAAAGAAGAGCCCAAATGTAATAAAGTCCCGGTTCCTCCCAAGCCTCAGTTGAAGCCCGGCCCCCCCCAAGGACAAGCTTCCACCGTTACTTATGGAGCCCAGTAAGGATGAGCTGTATTTAGCGGTGGCAGACTTTGAAGGGGATGACCAAACATCCAGCTTCAAGGTGGGTACGGTGTTTGAAGTGATGGAAAAAAACAGCAGCGGCTGGTGGTTCTGTAAGAATGTAGGACAGGAAGTCGAGACCTGGATCCCCTCGAATTACCTGAGCAAGAAACCTTAGTGCGATGTGCTCTCAAATCCATGACCACATGATTAAACAAACAAACAAAATATCACTACTTTGTAGCTAATAGGCATTTTTTATTTATAGGTACCTTTTTTTTAATAACTGTTTTAAGTGACATTTTTGTTTCATTTTGATAAAAAAACATTTCTCAAACTGAACCAGCAATAACACTTGACCTTGTTGTTTCCTATGATGTTTACGTTCTTTGGTTTTTATCTCAATTTTACATGTAAGAAGTGTTTTGCTTTTGTTGCAGTATTCTAGTCCCTGTGTCAGTCTTGCTTTTCCTTAGGCTAGACTCTGGAATAGGGATCCTAACACAGAAATAAAGCAGATAATGTATCTTTACCCATGCCTTCTATGATATCGTGCCTCTATATTATATGCAAAGTGCTTCAGTGCTTATTAGACTGTATGCAACTGTAGACATAGTCCTTGTTGTTTGACAAAAATATCGAACTTTTACATCACAGGAGAAAATGCTAGGTGTTCAAATCCAGCTGTAGACAAAAAAGATCTGAGACAAAGATTGCACATGAACTCACTGGGGGAGTTCCACGACTACATTTGGGCTTTTTAGTGCTATCAGAAATGACTAAAACAGACATTGTTGCCGAGTAGAATACTGTTTGTTATACTAGAAACATGCATATAAGGTTTTCTGCTAATGTATTGCTTTATTTTGTTGGCTGCATAATTGTGGTTGCAGTGACTTGTAACAGATGTGCACTTTTTCCTTCATTTCACACAAAACCATTTTGAGGTTTGCACACGCTGGACGAAGGGGAGGAATGCCACAGTGCATTTTATTTTACATGTTATTAGCTATGTTTTTTATACTCACTGTAACACATATTCACCCATGTAAAGATGAGGCTAGAGCAAACAAACTAAATCGTTTCAAAGAATCTGTGTGAACGTATTTGACCAGAATCATGTTATATCACACCCAAAAAAAAAAAGTGTGAAATGGGACTTAAAGAGCACATCTGCAAATCTGTATCAGATGTCTGACCTAAGAAATTGGTGACCTACAGTGATTTGTGCAATGATTTACAATATTGTAAGTGTAAAGTCTTTCTTTAACCGAAGTCTGGTGCTAAAATAACAGCAAAGAATGACCATTGTATAAAAATAATGTTTGACATTAATGCTTGACTGGTATCAAGCATGGTCAGTATAGTTAATTATTTTTTATTGTACAGAAATGAAAGGCATATCTTAGCTGTTGTCACTTTTTCTTTGATGGTCATTCTGTCATCTATTTTACTCTGTACTGAGGAAGAGGAAGAAAGAGCCAAGAAGGAATTTAGTTGTTGGAATTATGGGATTTGCTAATAAGAGGACGTATAAAGAGCTGTGTCGTTGTTGTTGAAAAAAAGTAACCTAAAGAATTATGTGAACTGGATGCTCATTTCTCACCAGGTTGTCGAGAAATGATTGTCTACATACATTGTGTTAGGTTTGCTAAATAAATAAGCAAAATTGGAACATAAAAAATAAGTTAATCGTTTGCTAAACAATCCGACAAGGCTACAAGCTGTAAAACCGCTTTTAGTCGCTATAATGTTGTCACCTTACGTTCGTGTTTAATACAGAAAAATGCTGAAGGTTCCCAGACAGAAAATGTTATTGTCGGGGGTTATTTCATGAGGACAAAAGGCAGGTACAGAACGGGGTAAGAAAGATTTATGGGTTGATGGTGTCATCATTTCAGTATTGTAATCATATATACTTTTTTTGCTATGTACTTTTCATTACATAAAGTCTCATGTTGCTTAAGTCAATAAAAGTTTCAGATTTTTCAATCCAGTTGTCTTACTGTCTCAGAATTCATATTTCAAATATCCCAAGAAAAACGGTCACTGCTTCAAGTTGTTTCATTTTTTACTCAGAGTAAAACATTGTTAGATTATTCTTTCTTGTTGCACCATTCCACATCTCATATTATCCCTGTAGAGTTTATATGGCCATCTTTTGTCGGCATCATGCAAGTGAGTACTCCCATTTCATTTGTCAACTAAACTATTACTTTTTTCTTTTTTATTCGACATAAAATACTTAGACATTTTACGACATATGACCTTTTTCGATTAATTAAACTAAGACATTTTTCATATTTTCGGACATACTTTACGATGACTTTTTGACCAATTTAAACTATGAATTTTTTTCATATTTTCGGACATACTATGAATTTGTATTGAATTAATCTATTATTTCTTAAAAAATGTTTGACATACTATCACTTTTTTCCAATGTTCACTGCCACTTATAAAAGAGCCTATGCAACAGTCCACTATTTAGAAAATCTGCCTTTATTAAGAGTTATTATTTACAACAGTGGTTCCTTCTGATACAGTTTCATTCACTCACAACCCCTCAATACAAATAATATCATGTGAACTGCGACAGAGAGGAAGGGGCATACATGGAGCCATTAAACATGACAGAAAAGATCATTTTTACAACAAATTTAAATACTTTTGGGAAAATGTGAGGGAGAGAGATAAAGCTGTACCTGATTGCTGACCCAGTTCAAAGTAAATATCTAGGTCAAATTGCTTTAAAATAAAATAAAAACACTTTCTCTCACTAAACAAGGCAACACTTTCCTCAGCTGCAAACTTTAGGTTTAAGATTAAACATCTAGACGCATCTAACAGCAGGCTAAATTGTTGCACTCCCTTCAACATGATATGAAGAGTTATGTTCCAAAATAAGAGAAAAATCTAAATGATTGCTTTCCATAAAGTAATGATTATGAAGAATTGAGAATTTCCTAGCAATGCTCTTTCTTTCAAGAGGTTTATTACACCTATGTTCTGGAGTTTAACTCTTCATATATTTCCCCCTCAGTGCAATTGAAGGCAAATTTTAATAAAAAATAAACCTCTTTAAGCTTAGCAAAGACAGACATGGAATATTGCACTTTGGTTAGCAGGCAGTACATTCACTGCGCATGGTATAACAATTAGAAACCTAATACATATTTTTGTATTCAAATTGAAATCCCCTATCTAATGTCCTTCATTGAACAACAGTATTTTGCTTTGGCTTCATCAGTTCACTTCCCCATCCAGTGTGACTGAACTTACAGTAAAAAAATACAACAGTAGAAAGAAACAAAGTATTTTTCCCTAAAAGTTTTCCCTACTCTGGTCAAACCTCATTCTTTAGTAATCATTAAAAAGAAACAAATTAAAGTTTGATCAGCATTAAGCCTCATCCCCCATTTCAAATAAGATACAAAATAATAAGCACTAAGCACATGCTCCATACCAATGGTGTTAAAAAAAGAAAAACAATTAAATTAACATTTACAGTGATTAGTCTTGATAAGGTTGTTCTTTTTCAGTGAAAATAAATAAAAGCAGACTCTAGCTGCTGTATGACATCAGCTGACTTATGGATTTACAGGTCGATGAGCAAAGCCATACAGAAAAAGTAAAAAAATAGGTCAGTAAATTTGACTGTATATACTAGTAAGTACATTGGGGTGCATGTTTGGCCATGATATTTGGAAGAAGGCAATAGTTAACAAAAAGTGCTTATGTACTGGCTCACCAGCTTTCATAAAAGACAAACGGTCTTCCTTCCTTAAGAAAAAAAACTAATCCTCCCAACCAAATACTACTTTTTCTTATTTACTGATTATTAGTTTGACAAAAGAAAAGAAATCCAAACGCTGTATGAAAGCAGATGCTATGTAATGATCCATGTGGAGCACACAATGACTTTTACCCCCATCAAATACAACAACCCTTTAAACATTACTTAAAACATAAAAACTCACTAAAACATTAAAAGAACCTAATGAAGGGGTGGGTCTGCGTTACAGACGAGGCAAATTCAAACTAAGGCAGCAGGCCATTGAAACGCCTGTGGTTGAATGGGTGTTTTGGTGGCCAGGAGATATTGTGCAACGTCACAGGTTTTCGTTTTTTTAAGTGGTGGAAGAGTCTTGGTAAGGCACAAACTTGGAGAGTTTATGTGGTGAACTTGGGTTGGGGCAATCAGAACTCTCACCCATCCTGAAGAAAGCCTCCTGCTCCCTTTTTTTAATGCCGAGCTCCTCTTCAAGGGCCTAAAGTATTAGAGGAAAAGCAAAATAAGAATTAGATCATCTTTCACATTGAGGGATTAAACCTTTATTCACATTTGTCTAATACCTTACAGGTGCAACACTCCTATGCGCCTGTCGTCTGTTATGCTCCAATCCAAGTTCAAATCAAGGTAAATGAATAGTTTGACTAATGATAATATACTTTGTTCTCTATCTTGCCAAGAGGAAAGCTTATTGATACCACTCTCATATCTGAGCTTTAAAGATGTTATTTAAGCATAAAGACAAGACTCCAGGAATGCCATTGGCGTTTGATTGCAAATAAATGGTCACAGCATGTTAGACTACAAGTTGAACATGGATTCTTTGACTTTAAAAAGTAACCGTTTTCCACTGCTATTAGGCTTTATGCCTAAGCTATAGTTCCTTACTACATGTGCAGGTAGGAGGTGTCAATCTTATCGTCCAAGTCAACACTTGCTTTACTACTTAGCCATTTAGTTATCAGCTGTGTTTTAGATAAATATTTATATATAAACTTCCTAATAAATATTGATTTGAATACTAAACCTCAGCAAGGACAGCTTCACTTTGATAAGCCTCTACTGTCCTATCTCTCAGTCCCACATCCTTATTTAAACATCCTGTATGTTTCACAACAATCAGAGTTTTTTCAGACTCAAGTGGTCATGCTGAGTCTGTCATAGTGGTTGCTTAACTTGAGTACATGTGCGATGAGAATTATTTTGTATATGTTCTTTGTAAAACAGAACTATAATGAGTATAGTTTTGTGTTTAAGAGCCATTCATATAAACTATTACAACATTGTGACAGAACACACATGTACCTTCTTCCTGGGCTTCAGCTGATCCCTCCAGTCTTTCATCAGCTGGTTGTGCTGTTCATCCAGCTGCTTGAGCCTTTGAGTCTCGTTCTCAATCAACAGGTGACATTTTTCATTCTGAAACACAAAACAAACTCTTGTTAACAACTGCAGCCCATTTATTGTGTTTTTTTTAGTTCAGCACATTCTATAGACTGGACAAAAACATGGATACGATAAACCGGTTCCTCACACAAACCAATCGATGTGCAGTGTAACAGATAAGCGTTTCATTCACCTGAAGCTGCTGCAGCTCTCGGATGTTGCTCTCACACTGGCCAATCATCTCTCTCATCTGGTTCTCGTGCTTCTGCTGCTGATTCAGCCTCTCTGCCTTCTGCCGTCGTTCCTCCTGCTGGGAGAACTACAGAGGGACAGAAGGAGTCAGTAACTTAATCTACTTTATGCTTAAAGGTTCCCTATTATACTGTTTTTCATCAATATATTATAGGTCTCAGATATATACAAAACATGTCTCTGAAGTGTTTGGCTCGAAATACCAAACAGATCATGCATTGCAGCATCCCATAATCCCTTCTGTTTCAGCCCTGTTTCAAAAGTGCTGATTCTGTCTGTTACTTTAGATGAAAATAAGGAGCCACTCCCCACGCCCCTCTGAGATATTTGGTGACAAAGAACACAATGGTGCTCTAGGAGGAGATTCAGGTGATAAGCTGGGGGGGTTACCTTGGTTGGTTATTGGCTAATGGTTACACAAGCAAAGAAATCGTTATGACATCATAAAGTGGCCAAAATCTGATCAGCTCATTTTCAGACAGGTTTTTATATAAATGGATCAGGACAAAAAGTGAGCAAATCTTTTTTCCTGAAACTTTCAGAATCTCTTTACACAGAGGGGACACATGATTATGTATAAAAGACATGAACAAGTGGATTTTGCATAATAGGCGACCTTTAAATATAAAGTGAGTAAACCCTTGCTGCCCGTACCTGTTTGATCTTCTCTCTGTCCTCCGAGGAGCTGCCTGTTGAGTTTATGCGGAGACTCTTCTTGAACATGGCCATGCGGGTCTTGGCTTCGCCGCGCTGGATCTTGGGCATGCGGCTCTTCTCCTGCTGCTGCCGAGCTTTCAGGATCTCAATCATTCTCTGGTTGTAGCACTGCATCTGTTCCTGCTCCTGTAGTGACGCAGGACATAGACACATTGTCAATTAAATGTAATATGTTTTCAGGGAATATGAAAAATACCCTTTGACATTGTTACTTAAAAAACACAAGTGACAGGTGGTGGCTGTGACTAACGCAGGCTAAATGTTGCATGCTGAACATAAAATGGAAGGTTAATACCAGATATAAAACTTCATTTTGACATTTACATGTGCATACATACTGTATAGAAATCCACTGATTTACCTTTTCATGTTTTTTGAGAAGCTGATGCCTCTGGAGGAAGTACTGGTCTTTCAGCTGCTGCTTCAATAACTGGTGTCTCTCGTAAAGGTTCTTCTCCTCCATGTCCCATATTGTAGCTTCACGCTCTAATCAAAGCAAGGAGGGGACAGAAGAAATGATCAAGAGTTACTAAAAAGACAATGTGTCAACACTGTGACATCCTATTACATCAAGGCTGGGCTAAGATCAATAAAACCTAAGGGTCATTTGATCAGGCGATGCATTAGGGTTTGAATTAACTCCTGTGCTGAACAGATAAAGTACCTCTGATCAGCTGATGTTTCTTGTTAAGGCATTCCCTCTCCGTCTCTGCAATCTCTCTCTTGTTGCTGGTGATGATTCTGTTCAGCGTTGTGTCCAAATGATGCCTTTGAGCCGCCAGAAATGTCTCCTCCTTAATCACAGACGAAAGAAAGACAGGGATTTAGGGAAGGAAGGAATAGTTAAAAAAAAACTAAAACCGTAGTTATCGAGTATTATGTCCACAAGAGAAAAAACTAATGTTTGATTGGACGGTTGTGTAGGTTGTACAGTGGAGGAAATATTAACAGTCTATATTTTTTTCTTATTAAAAATGGTATTTGTGCCTCTGTGCTGTCCAACATGGGTTTCTCCACCAAGTACAAGACATGTTTTGCAAGGAGATCAAATACTTATTTCCCACAGTTAAATGCAAATCAATTTGTATATTTTATATAATGTCAATGTCTGGATTTTCTTTTTGATATTCTTACTCTCACTGTTAAAATAAACCTACCATTAAAATGATAGACTGTTCATTTCTTTGTAAGTGGGTGAACTTACAAAATCGGCAAGGGATCAAATACTTATTTCCTCCACTGTATGTTCCCATTTCCTATTTTGTGAATGTATGCATGAACTCCTCCCCATTTACCATGTATCAAAACTGTTCAGTTTAATATTAATATCATAAAACCGTAAGCCCAAATTGACAAACTACTTACGTCTTTTAACTTATTTTCTTGGAAGGCCGTCATCCTCTGCTTCAAGGATTCTTTACGCTGATTTCTGGGCAGCTTATCGACAGATTGTTTCACCTAAACGTATTAAAATAAGAAAACATTATATCCAAAAAGTCGCATGATTGAAAACACACAGGCCCACGAGGAAGCAAGCAAAGTATGTGAAGAAGGATAAAGTCTCGAGACAAAGCTTTCCTTGACCTTTTTCATTCCCCATATCTTCATAGTCAATGTACCTCTTTTTTCTTGTGTTTCATCTGATCCTGGAACCTGTGGAGGTCGCGTTCCTGCTCAAATTTGATGCGTTTGGTTTCTTCCTTGAGTTTAACATGGTGATCTCCCTCCATCTTCTCAATAGTCTGCTTCTGGAACTTCTCCAGGTTCTCCAGCTCCACATCGTAGTGCTTCTTCTTGGCCTGGGTTGCGACACGAGGAAACAAGCACACAGTAAGCTTTGTTGAAAAATAAAATGATTTAAAATATGTTGCATCACACCACCACTATCTAGCAATCTCACTAAACTTGATGAAGAGAGTTTATCAATGAAACAGGGTGTGTGACAAACTATAAAAGGATTTTTTGTTAATTAACTTTCTAATAGTGTCTACTTTTTATTCGGCATGTATACAATGAAATGTTTAGTGACATTTTGTATACTATGACATACACTCTGAGAAAGTACACTGACAATTTCCATGTATATTGAAAAAAAATGTATATTAGAGAAACTGTGACTCACATGCATCTCCTGGTCAAAACGTCTCTGCATTTGTTCTCGCTGTGATTCCAGTTTGGCGTTCAGACCAGCCTGAGCGCGGTGCTCTTCCTTCTGCAGCAACCGGAGCTCACGTAGCTCCTGACGTCTAAAACACACATTTATTTATGTCTTGTAAATTGCACTCTTGAGGAACCTGCGATCTAAGTGTTTTATACATTACACAATTACACCGTAGTTGTCTATATGTTATGACAATAAACCTTATTTTTAAGATTTTCACTTAACAACTCCCCAGACAAGCAAAAAAGTAGAAACTACAAGTTAAAACTCTAACTCTGTATTTGTTATTTAAATCTCAAATGTTTCTCCCAGCTACTGAAGGGGCATGCCATAGTCTTGTATTAATTAGAAATAAGCCTGTTGGTATAACTGTAGTCCCATATGCAATGTCATATTTCTACCACTAGATGGAATTGGTAACACGTGCGTAACTTCTTGGGTTTCACAAAACAGTTCAGTGTTTTAACTATGCACAGAAATCAAATCATTTATTACAACAAATAAAGTTATATTGATCATTATGTTTAAACATCTAGACTCACAAAACTAAACACAGCTAACCAAATCCCCCCTTTAATCTAAAAGCAACCTTTAGATTTTCCTTTAAACCATTCAATGACATAAAGCAACCTGTACCAAAATAAGAATATTTTCCATAGTATGGGTATTTGGAAACTTAAATCTTAAGGGGCCAGAGCCCAAGAGCGCAGGACGCCTCAATCTTAATATGTATTAATCAGACATTTTGAAACTGAATATATGTCGTGTAGACAGATTGAATCATGCACATACCGCAGGAATCTCATTTCCTCATCTTTCTTCTCATCATCCTTGATGATCTTGGAGGTGGTCACGCTAACCTCCACGCCGTCAATAACAAACTTCCTGGTTCTCTTCAGAGTCTTACTCGAGAAGTCCTGAGGCAGAGAGAGGAACAAAGATCAAACAAAAGAGGATGACATTAGATTAAATCAGACTTTAAGTAAAAGGGAGCCCAGTGAAACTCTCACAGGGGGTATTTCTATTAGTTTAATAGTTCAAATATACTGTATGTGGGGGACACAAGAGTTTAGGGTGCACAAACATTCCTTTTTTAATTAAAAAAAAACTTAAATCCCAACCTACGCAGATTTAAGTTAATCACCTGAGAAAAATTATCACATTCCATGCAGCCAATCAAGGCTTTATACAATGTTTTTTTTCTTTTTTAACATATGCACTACCCAAGACATTGATGTGTTAAATGGGTTGAGCTCTCCTTTAAGTATGCGTGCCTTTGTGACTCATGGTAACTTTTTCATCTGGTGGAAGGAGCGGTTTCTGAATGTGTGTTGATATGTTGTGTTAATATTCCTGTCAATCTGGTATTACTTTGACAAGCAGCATGATGCTCCATCTGTCACTGTAATGCCATGCAGGAAGTAACCTCATACAGGAAAATATCAATCACTGTGACTTGTTTTTTTTAAATCTTACAAAACTTCCAGGTGAAATTCAGAAAATGTAGTTGTATTAACATAAGGACGAGCAATTCTAGCAGTCTATTTCCAATCATAGGCCTACCAAGAACACAGGCCGGTGACCTTATACTTTAATGTCTGATCAAAGTTTAACAAACTCTCTCAGATTTAGGAGGTTTGAGCGGGGTTGACATAATACATGAACTGTTCCTTATAAATTGAACATAAAAAATTGTTATGGCTTACACGCTTGCATGCGTCCCTAATCTAAAATCAGCCTCCAATAACAATATTTACATGACTTGATATGGCAGGGTTTACTCTGCAAACACTGGGTAGCTCAGTCCCTGTACGTCGTCATTTCCTGGTTTATAAATAGTTTGTATATAAGGAGAGGAAAAGTGGGGAGGGGAGAGGAGAGGAGAAAAGTGATCCAAAAAAAGCATGAATTAATTTAGTTTGTGTTAACTTCTGTCCACTCTCACAAAGTTGCTCTTGAACTCTCTACAGCTGAGCAAATAGGATGAGACTATTACCGTGGATGGCAGCAGCTGGAAGCATTATTCCTGTTCTGTACTGTTGAATCTCTTTCTACAAAACTGACACATTTACGATAGCAGTAAATCAATGTAATTGTGTGTTGGACTGTATTATTAATGACACACTGGCACTAAAATAAAAAGGGCATGTGGGTCATTCTGTAGCTCAGCCTTGTTGTTTGTGGCTTTAACTTCCTATCTCATGTCATTCACAAAACGACAAACACTCAGCTCTCCTGAGTGTACACATCAATTTATCAGCACATGCAAACTCTGCCAATCTCAATCATACACATTTGTGCGAAAAACACACAAATGTAAGTGTCCTCCTGTCCGACAAAGATGGCCCATTCACTCTGACTGTTTGCTGCTGCTGCTGAATAATCTGTTCTGGAAAAACTTAACATGCCAAACAGACACGACTCCATGCGCAGTCAATAGGATTATATTGATGGGCAGTCTATAAGCCTCCAGAAGCAGCAGAGTGACAATGAGCAGTACAGAAACTTCTATTCACGCTGGTGAAAGCTGAACAGTGCCCACACAAAGGGCACTGTTGGTCCTGATGAATGGGAAATGTTGCATATTTTGCTTCAGAAAGGCTTGGTGATAAATGATGAAATGGTTTCTCTCTTTTCTCCCTTTGCCTTCCCATCTTCCCTCCCTTGCTGGTACTGTCAGGCTATGCACACATTTGGTAAATGTTATTACTTTATTGATTATGGGAAAACTAATTTTTCCGTCTTTGATTGAAATGTAATGTCAAAAATGCACGGTCATGAAGTGACAGTTTTGGAGATTGAGTTTTAACATCTTCCACAGAGGTATTTTAATACAGTAAAAGTGTTTGCCAATAATTTAGCACCACAAAATGTATCCTAAATCATAACCAATAAAGAGAAGAAGAGTAGGGTTTCTGAAGCATGAACTAGTGTCCTTCTCCATAATCTCCCTGAATGCAATATGTAGTGCATGCCTATTGGAAGACAGGCTATCGTCTGTTTCAAATGGTTAACACCCACACCCCAAAACACAACACAATGCACTTTCAGTTCCTCTGTGGGTGCTGAGAAATACTTTTTCCAAGGAGGGGCTTTCCTTCATAGGCAGGGAGCTGCCTCTTCTACAGTAAAATACTGGTCTTGTTTACCTTTTAGACATGCTCTCTAGTGAAACACTTCAATAAATAGTAAATAAAGGATACATCTATATCCTGGGTTCACATCTTAGCATTTACAAAAGGAGGCAGAAGAAATATATTGAACTAAGATAGATCAGGCTTTTTCAATTAGTTTTGCTTTGTGTTGACTCACCCTTGCAGACATTGAGATATTCTCCTTGTGGCTGGACATGTCCATGCTCTCTGATGCCATGCTGCCTGAATAAGAGTACCGTTTGTTGATAATCCCGCCATTGATAAAAGGTGAGACAGCCTCTGCATTTCCTCCTGTGGATGTCCGGACTGGGGTTCCCTTGGTGAGGCTCCCATTGGGCTCAGAGCGGGGTGTAGGCATTAGGGTGGGGGCAGTGGAGGGAGCAGGACTGGGTGCAGGAGTGACACTTGTACTTTTGCTTGGAGTTGGTAAGCCTCCATTAGTCACAACTCTGCTCTCATCCTCTGTCACCTTGACCTTGGGCACCTCTGGGTCGTTAGAGACCATAAAGATGTCAACATGTTCCCCAGATGTTGGCTTGGTGAGAGACGGTGGCAGTTCGGTCTCTGGGGTCTCCACAGCAACCTACAAATACATTTTAGGATTTTAATTTAATGAAATCACAGTCAAAACTTGAGAATATCCAGCAGTAGATACACTAATATTCCAAAATCTAAAACTTTGACAAGCACCTTTTCCTCAGATGTTGGGGTACTCTTCCCATCCTCAATGCCCGAATCTGAGCTGGAGGTCTTCGTTGAGGCTTCGCTTTCAGATTTCTCAGACTCGTGAATGACTTCATCAGCCAGTTTGTCGCCCAACTCCTCCGGATCTTTTGGGGGGACACTCTGTCGCGGTAGAGGGACAGGGACCACCATGCCTGGCTGCTCCTCTGCTGGTCTTTCTGCCTCAGCCCCCTTCCTGGGTAGAGGGACTGGTATGGTGGGGGTCTGGGTGGTCAGAGACTGGTCTCCTTCCAAACTGGTCTGACTGGTCTGGCATGGTTCCTTTCCTGGACACTTTAGGAGTGAGGAGGAGGGAGAGAGGATTGTTGTTAAGCGCGAATGCGAAAAACATTTGATGTTTTCACACTTTGACAATAGAACAGCCTTGACGTTTGTCATCTTGAATGCTTTGAAATGTATACAATATAACTTGTTTTATATATAAAAAAATTAAAAAGACAGTCCGGTTATTAACCCTAACCCAACTTTCCATTAATGATCTGTACTAATTTCAAATTGTTTATATAAAATACAAAAAAAGGCATAATTTTCATATATGTTTTAGGTATCCTAAACACAATGAAGCATCTATCATGAGAGATGATAGAACTGAAACAATAAAACCAAAAATGAAAATAATAAAATAACCAATAATAATCAAATCAAACAAAATCATATCCCAGTAGCAACTAAAAAACATTAAAAGCACTCAATCACTGAATGAATGACTAGAATGCCCTTTAACTTTAGCAACCAGAAGGGAAAATATAGCTTTTCTCCAACAACTACTTACATTCTCAGAAAGAGGCCATTTTCACTATTTCACATGTAATTACAGAAAGTGACGGATGTCTGCTAGACATGGGAATTCTATGGTCTGTAATTATGAACACAAATTAAGATGTTATTCTATAATTATGTGCACAGCCATATGTCAATCTAAGCAATTCCGTTTCTTAAAAAAAACTCTCTGCTGACTTAAACCAGAGGCAAACAACACTATCAGACATCTTTATGGTCCGGTTCAGCCTTTCTAATTTCTCAGCAAACATCTCTGTCTGGCTTTGTGTGATATATAGAAAGAGATTAACACAGATAACTGCTTGGCCGGCTTTCAGGGGCTTTTACTGTATGTGTCAAAAAGTTGCTGTGTGTGCACTCCTTGCTGGAAGAGAAAAGGGAACAAATGGAGGATATCTTAGTTAACCTTAACACAAGGATGAGAAATCTAATGGTTGGATTCACACCGTTTTAACATAATTTCCTATTTACATATCAATCACATCATATAAATAATAATATCCAGTAAAAAACAAATCCTGTTTCCAAGTTATTTTCACCTACATAAATTCAAATTTCATCACACTAACTGTTGATAAGTAAAAAAAAGAGATATGATATCAACATTAATTTGCATTGAGAGAAAAACCTCTATGTTTATCACATTTGCCTAGTCACAACTTCCTGTTTGCAGGAGAGTTTATAAAGGTATTTTCACCTTGTCGGTCCCTGGAGTATATTGAAATGTCTTTCTTTACTTAAGGGTCACAGTGTCACAACAGAACAAGGTGGGACCTTAAAAAATGTAGTCCATCAGAGGTGAAGTGACAGCGTTTCTATACAGGAGCAAGGACGAGGGCAGCACCTATATTTAACTACGTGTGGGTGTGGATGAATGTCAGTGTTCCGGTTTCTGTTCCTTTGTTTGTGCAAAGTGCAGGAGGTAAACTGCACTTTTATACTACTGCATGTTACTTTCTAAATTGTATGGTTTCTGTGGATTTATGCATGGTTTCTGCAGAATGAACCTTCCGTCCTTTGGCAGGAAGGCCATGTTTACCAAAATATGCAGTTCAAAGACTTCAAAGACTAAAGCAGAACATGCGTTTTTCTGGGTATGGTAGCATATGCCTTTGTGTGATAATGTGCATGAGTTATGGCAAAACTAAAATGAACAGTTACATGACCTTGTAAATATGAATCATATGTACTCTTACAATCCAACCCATGAAATGCTCAGTCTGCTTTTGGAAACAAACAATGACGCAGAAAAAAAACGAAGGGACAGAAATTAAAAGTACCACAGTGAGCTCCATGGCGTCGTCCTCCTCGCCTTCCTCCCTATTGTCCTCGATTTCCTCCATGACCTCAGCTTTGGCCTCGGCCACCAGCTCTCGCAGCGGGCGGTTAGACGTCACCTTTCTCACAAAAGGGTGCTGTAGGCACAGAGGACAGAGGATAAATGGTTAATTAATTAGCAGTTCAATTACAAAGAGTATTTGTATTACATGTAATGCTTGTACAAATCCGATATATCCTTTACACATCATTTGGACGTTGCCCGTACAAAGAGGGCAAGAGACCAATGTGAGCACATAATTAAAACCCCTACAACAACAAAACACAGGCAATAAGGAATAAGACGAGGAATTAGATGAAGATTGGCTAGAAAATAAACAACATGTCTATTGAAAAGGTGAAGCAATTTCATTAAAATACAATGGGTTGCCCATTAGACTGCGACAGGCAAAAGACACAAGAAGCAAGGCTGCAGGAGACTTTCCCTGCAGAGGAAACTCTATCTGCCACCTGCCAGTTCCTAAACAGCTACAACAATAGTGTCTCTACAATACAACTCTCCCTGATGTAGCAGTTTAATGGCACACTGATGTAGAAGTGTTCAATCATCATGTCCGTAAAATAGCAAGCCATCTTTAGTTTTACAGCCTTGGAGAGACAATTTGTGTTTTTGCCGAGGCGCAAACAGAGCAGTAATAAGTTGAGTGCAAGGGAAATAAAACAACTAAATTAAAAGTTGAGTGCAGCTGATCATCTATTATTCAGAGTCTTTGCACTGCAGTGTAATTTAATTGGAACAGCTGACAAAGGGGAAAAAGCTACAAGTGGTGCTGGACCATGAAGTGTGCATAACTCGGGGGTGTGTGTGTGTGTGTGTGTGTGTGTGTGTGTGTGTGTGTGTGTGCACATGTGTTGACCACAGTTGTTTGTGTGCAGTCGCTTGTCCTCGAGGACTGCATTAGGCTTCAGCTCTTAACATCTCCGGTGACAAACAACAGTCGGCTATTGTCTGGTGAGTCAGATAGTGTAAATGCTGAGTGCCATCTTAGCATGTATTACACCACATTGGAAATAAGAATACAAAGATACACACATGCATAAATTGTCCATTGCAATGTAAGATACTAAGGGTCGCTGTGTTGCTAATGCTAACTCACTAAATCTTAGAAAATAATCATACTTAGCTTTCCTGATCTGACACAGCAGAGTAACTTTATGAACAACTATTTCAATTCAAATTCAGCACCTTATAAAGAAGAAAGTCACACTAGTTCAATGAAGACACAAAGTTTAACAGATTCAGGCTCCAATAACCTCACTACCACTTCCTGAGTACACGCAGACCCGCTGAGAGATCACACACCGGCTGTTAAAGCCATACAATCCTGTGGTGGTACAGACCGAGATGAACAAATGCGGGGACTACAACATTTGCAGCTGCACGGAAAATGTAAATGCCGATTGGACCATTCATTCTTAAGAAATTCTCCACAAGCTTATGATGCTTGGAATAGGGTTCGACAGTTCAGCTAGTGTTGCAGCTGGTACATACATTTAAAGGGTTAGGTAAATAAATAACCTAGCTACTGTTCATAGGTCCTGTTCTTTTTACTTTACCCAAGCTTTATTGAATAATATTAAGATTAAAACTAAATAGCTTATCTATTAGAACAGATATCAGAATCATGCTTAGTGATGGTGGTCAATAACTTTAGACATTGACACCATAGCCTAAATGGTGAGTAGAACAAATCAATAAAAAACTGTCACTTGCAGCTTTAGTACTATACTTTATTTGAAATAAACACATATAATAGTAAACTATTCCACTGATTATGAATGATTTTTGCACAGTCAACACGACTGATCTAAGCCTACACTGTTTAGTTAAATGTAATACTGTAAGAAACAAAAATCTCTTTCTCCCTCAGGCACCACTGAAACCCCGACAGTAGAAGAAGAAGAAGAAGATACACTTTATTAATCCCTCACAGGGAAATTTCTTTCCCCACTCTGTTGTGTTTAAACACATTCACACAGGGGAGGATATACATGCACAAACACAGAGGATATACATGCACACACAACCACATGCAGATAGGAGAGGTGGCAGAGCAGAGAGGCTGCCAGGTACCCGGCGCCAAGGGAGCAGTTTTGAGGTTAGGTGCCTTGCTCAAGGGCACCTCGGCAGTGGCCTTGGAGGTGAACTGGCACCTCTCCAGCTACCAGCTCACTCCATCTTTTGTTGGTCCGATCGGGACGTGAACCGGCGACCCTTCGGTTCCAAGACCAAGTCCCTACAGACTGAGCCACTGCCGCCTCTAGCAGTAGTAGCAAACATCTGAGATTTCAACTTCCCACTGTTTATTGTAACAAGTGAACAAGAAGACCTCCCATACTCAGGCTGAAGCCAGTTCTCTGAGGCATATCAAAGGGGAGGCAAGGCAAACAGCCAGATTTACAGAGCACCAACTATATTTGTCTTACTGCCATTATGGATCAAGATGTGGATCACTGGAGCTCATGTCCTCTCTTTTAGGTTTCATGTTGCGTTAGACCCAGGGACTGAGAGATTCTGGCTTTTACATGCATGGCTGGGCGTGAAAAGGTTAAATGTGAACAATATGGCCCATTAGGGGACCGGAGGTGGGGGTGCAAGAGGACAGAATTACCTGTTAAGCATTGAGAGTGAATTGTGTGTTTTCACTTCTGTATTTGTGAGGGGACATTTGAGTTTAAGAACTTGAGAGAGCACATTTTTGGGAAAGTGAGGGAATTTTCTTCAGTCCTCTTCAAAGGGTGGTTCAGAGGTTCAGACTTGTTTTACTTTTAAGGTTATAATTAAGTCTAGGTTAAGTTGGGGGCAAGTGCTGGTGTTAGGTAAGTAGTAATTTTGGTCTCCGTAAATAAAATGATTTGATTTTTATTTGCACAAATTTTGAAGTATCAGTCTGAGAAAAATACTTTACTCTGTGTGATCCAGAAAAAATCTTCCTGTGAAAACTGTTGATAGCTTATTGTGGGGTTTATCCAGAGAAACAGACACATGTTGTATTTTTTAACAGTTTTAAACAAAACGGACTCTGGCATTAAAAGTATGTACATTTATCTATAAGCAAATTTGGTTTGCAATATAACAATGTACAGACCACTAACACAGGATAACTTAGATACTGGAGAAAACTTGAAAAGATGGTTAGTGTCAAGCAAGTTCTAAGCTGAGGTTTTTTGGGATGGGTAAAATGATATCTTTGGAAAGTGTAAGTCACTACAAATATGTGTACGATGTCTGTCTGTTCAGATATGATTGAGTTATGATTTGAAGAAGAAGTACTCATTTAATCTTTGAATTTGGGTGAAATTACCCTTTAATGTTATAATTAGGTTGAGACTAAAGTAAGGGTAATGCTTTTGCTTATAGTTGATAGTGTTGTGGCTTTGGGCTTAGGAATTCATGATGTCAATTAGAATTCTCACAAATATAAATGTATGTGCATTTGTGTCTGCACAATGTTAATAACTGAAAAACCACTGCAAAGACCAAATAGGTATGATAAAATATCAGATATACAGTACAGACATGCTATGATCTTAACAGAAAAGCTTCTTTTGTGATACATGAATGTAGGCTGCTCCCAAAATTGTTGCAGAAATCCTGACCATGAGAAACTATGCGGGAGGAGAAGCTATTTTCAGTGTAATGAGTACAAGTCATCCACATGGTCTCCTGCCAGCACACAGCCACAGTGACTGATACTGTGTCATGTTGTTTGGTAAGCAGTCTTTACAAGCACACATGTGCGACAGACTCAAGGCAAGAGGTTCACATTTTGTTTATCTAATAGCATCTTAGTGAAGCCTGATGAAACATTATCCATTTATTTCCTTTTGAAACAGTCACAACACAAACCTCACATATTTTAACACCTAGAGTCCAGACACTCCTATCTATGATTCATTATAATCTTCTTGTCACTTCCTGCACTTCATCTGTCCACATCCATACACGCCAATGAATAAAAAAGAAACACCTTAAACAAATCACATTATGTAACTCTCACTAAACCAACTTCATTCAACATCCTTTACAAAGCAGAATGTTATGTCACCATTGCCCAACTATCTGCAGTAAATACTATCTGACAGCCGTTGGGAGCAGCAGGCATGATAAACATCTAAAACCTCCAGCAAGGCACCAAAAACTGGACCGCGCCCGTCTCCCCCACTGGAGAGCACATGCAGAATTCCCAGCGGGCCCGGGTCTAGGGTTTTTATCTGAGCCTCTCTCTAATTGGCCAGAGGTGGCGGGCTCAGGGTAATCCAGACATACCATTGGCTGAGGGAGGGAATGTAAATAACTGGCATTCCCTCAGCTGTGGGATACAGACAGGAAACTGTGGCTCTGAATTTCAAAAGACGCTGTGGTCGTGCTTTAATCCACACCCTGTTCACTTTTTCTCTAATTTTCTCTTGCTCAGGACTTTGGGAAAAGTTCAATCTCTGATAATCATGTATTACTGCCAGACTGTCTGTCATCAGAATCCCCTTAGACATAGCCCAGATGTGCCAAAGTGCCTTTACATGTAAGGATTTGTCTTTTCCTACTGTGTCACTAGCTGAATTAATGTGCACTTACTTTTGTGTGACATTTGTTTATCGTTCATAAATCTTTGACATGTCAAAACTCAATTGTCTTTGGGATGGGAATGCCCTAAGGAGAAGCCCTCAGAGGGTTCTTTTAAAATCAATAGAACAATTATCTTAAAGCTGATGGTAACCAAACTTTATTTTTTCCAGATTCGTTTTTGTTCATTTCCTTTTCACTTTGTATGCCATCCTTCTCCTTCTCTGCCGGCTCCTTTTATGCCCACACCTTGCATTCCTCTCCCCCTCACATGCCAGTTCCCTCCACGGGGGCATCGCTCACTTCCCTGGCAAAGATCACTCCATTCAGGTATTACAAATAAAAGACTTAATGTTCCTGTGTGTGTTGCTAGATAAGGAAAGAGCTAGGACAATGTTTCTTCATATATCAAAGTTCAGCAGTGTGCAACATCGGCAGTATTATTATAGTGCATTACCTCAATGAGTTGTGTTACAGTCGGACGAGTCTCTGGGTTTTTGTCCAAAGATTTCTTCAGGAAATCTTTAAAGTCCTGTGACCTTGAGTGAACACAGGAAAACAAAAATTAATCAAAACAATAAGTATGAAGAAAGGGGTGGTGGGAGGGGAAGGATGAAGGAAAAGTTACACATAACAAAACATTTCCAGATATGCAAAGTCGATGCAAGTGGATCATCTTTGTGCACAGCTGTGCTTTGTAAAAAAGCTTTCAACAGGAATGATGAGTGGGCTCATTGTCCCAAATGTCCCTTCAGCACCTGATAGCTTCAATTTTGCAGCACTACATTTGAAGCTATGAAACAGTCAAGACCATTAAAGTGAAAGGGAAAAACGTATAGTTTGGCACGCATTTAAATGCTGATGCTATATTTTTAGAAAGTGCAAAATTGGCTTAAGGCAGAGAGGGGGTAGTAGATTACAGGAAACTGAAAATGATCAAAATAATTTAGCTGTAGAATGTAAAACAACCAAGTGAATCTAGAAAGAATAAATAAGCCCCTGAAACTTATAAACCAAGATTTGTGTGAAAATGTTGGACACATTAGGATTTATTTTCATCCCTTCCAATTATCTTCCAGAATTTCCCCAAATGATATGATAAATTCACTGACCAACTGTACAACAGGTGAATTCAGAGTATTTTTGTATGAATCCTCACCATTTGTGCGGCTGCTCCAGGGTGGGAGGCTCCGCTTTGGCGATCTTTAACAGCACCCTCATGGGGTTGAGCTCATGGTGGGGGGGTTCGATCTGTGCCAGCTCGATCAGAGTGATTCCCAGAGACCAGACATCAGCCTTGTAGTCGTATGGAGCATCCTTCATTGTCTCACACATTACCACCTCTGGAGCCATCCTGACACAGAGACAACAGAAATGTAAGGTATTTATATCATGGACCATTACATAGTGTAAGAACTTGAATGCTCAACTTTTGTTAAAATTGAATAAGTTAAAGTATAGTGCCCATTAATTACATTTAACCTTAAAATGTGCTTTTGGAGTTTTTCTCCCTTCTCTTGCTATTCAGTACATAATTAACTTTTCTTGTGTAAATGTTTAAATGTATAGAATGTGCAAAAAGTTAAACATACATAATCCTTGTCTTAAATTTAACAGGAAAAATGTGCCAATATCTACATCCCATGATTGGTTCACAAATGACTGTGTTGGCTTGAAAGGTAAAGTAATGCAACATACACTAAATGCATCTAAATCTAAACTTTCATTTATTTTGTTTATATTTCCCAGGTGTAACTTCTAAGCATCAAGTGAAAGAGCTAATAAGTTACCCAACTTGTAAAGATTGTAACTATCATGTGGTAAAAACCGGATATATCAACACAGCTTGTAAAATAGGGATACGTCTCAACAGGCCCAACACTTTGATATCATAAAGATACACCTACGGTTTTTACAATGTTTTTATCTGAGTAGCTGCAGCAGGTGACATATTGATGATTACTGCTGGGTGGAGAAGGGGTGTTTCTCCTCTTGTCTGCAGTATTATTTTAAGGATTGTGCAAAATGAGGGCAAGGTCATGTTTCCATTAGGCTTGGTAGGGTATTCGTGATGGCTGATAACTTGTTCTAGTCAATGGTTAACTGGCTTCAACACATGGTATAACAATATGGACCAAGGTTCGCTTTGGAGACTTTATAGGGAATCTTTCCAATGTGTTCAGGTAGAGAGAAGAGAACCACGCCGTTGTTACAAAAACAATACAGCACATCAAGTTGAGTGTATGTATACATCCTGTTCTTTTGGGCAGGAAATGGCTTTCTAACAAGCCATAAGCCCTTACTTGTATAGCGTATGTTAAGGGGTTGTTTATACATCTAAATGTAGAGATTTTGCAATATGTTAAATATGTTTTTAATAGCTCAAGTTGTTTGAATTGAAGACAATTTTTCAAATCAGTGAACAAAAAAATAGGAACATGTTTTATCATGGAATATGTTTTTGAATGTAGAGTAATGTCTTACTTACCAGTATGGCGTTCCAATGAAAGAGTCTCTTCTTTGTAAGGTTTTGGTATTTTTTGCAGACACGCCAAAGTCAGCTACAACACCAAAAAGAGACAAAAAATATGAAGTTGGTTAACATGAGTTTACTAAGG
Source organism: Dissostichus eleginoides (assembly GCA_031216635.1). Classification (NCBI taxonomy): domain Eukaryota; kingdom Metazoa; phylum Chordata; class Actinopteri; order Perciformes; family Nototheniidae; genus Dissostichus; species Dissostichus eleginoides. The sequence goes on along the minus strand of CM062279.1, from coordinate 17,016,756 downwards.
CCTTTTAAAAAGGGAGTGAATGCATTTCAAAACCTTCCATTTTGTGTTTCCCCCTTGATGTAGACAAATTGTAAATCTGTCATGACATTGAGACACAAAGCCAGAATTAGAGAATTTATAGGAGTTCAGTTTCCAAACAAGCTGCCCCCATTTCCTGGCATGAACCTCAGATTATAGGGGTGTTTACCTTTTTTTTCCCCCTGCAAGTAGGATTTCACGTGTGGCTCGCAGAAGGCTGCTTCAATTACAAACTGGCATGTTCTATTACGGGGAGTTAAGTGACTGTCTGTGTTTTACACATTTAAATTTAGAGGTCATAGTTTAAGATAGTTGCAGACTAAACTATCGAAGAAAAAACGTTAACATCATACAAAGACAATAAATCATACTACTGCTTCCATTGTACATCAAATTAAAGTTTACACCCAAGATTGTAAATATGTTCTGGTATATCATAACGTCAAACCAGACGTCAAAATCACTTCAGTAAATTGTGGTCATGCTGCTGTAAAAGCTGCTGCATCACTGGGTTTAACTCACACTATGTTCCCTTAAACAAGGCGCTGTCTCAAGAATAATTATTATCATTATACGAAAATATTTCTAGCCTAGGATAGTCAAGGATGCTATATCTTATTTGTTTGTAATTGTATTAATGTGCTTTTTTGTGCCGTCTTTGATATTCTGTTTCTAGATATGTACAGTATGTAGCACATACCCCAAAGACCCTGAAGAGTTTTAAAAAAATATATAAAAAGTTGACAACCAATTGTTCATGTGTAATGCCATGTATAATAGTTGAATATTGTGCATGTTGCTGCCTTGTTTGATTTAACATGTAGTTAGATAAGTTGGGAGACTGTAAATGAGTCAGTGTCATGACTTAATTAGTTTAAAAAGGCAACTCCCAGTGATTATATCCAACTGTGGTGTCTTTTGGGGAATGGAAGGCCATGGAAAAGGACAAGAAGTCCAGCTAAGTGAGCACAGTGGCTGACCAAATGTGTAATTGGAAAATTGAAGAAAGAATATTGAGGCAATTTGGAATCAGATTAATTTCAAAAAAGTTCACCAGCAATAAAATATGAAGCTCAAAGCAGCTTGTCGTTACTCTCCATTGAGTGGTTGGGGCTTGTCTGTCATGACTGAGTGCAAAATAACGGAGTAGTAAAACATCATGCAAAACAGATCTTGATTTGTTTAAAGTTGTATGTCTCAGGATCCAAATGTCGGATAGCCATTGAAAAAAAGCTGTCCTTCCTTATCTCACACTGGCATAAAGCTCTTGAGGACACTATTTTCATTTTTCTAGAAACTGCACTTCAAAACATGCTGGCAAATGTGTTGGATCTGCCTCTTAGCTGTGCAATGTGAAGAATGTGGAGAACTCTTCAAAAAGCCAAAAGATGAAAACATGCAACGCTTCTGAGAGCGCAGTATTTCCACACAATGGTCACTTTTGATCCTCCTACTGCGCCACAAGAGAGGGACTCTGACTGTGCTATGTGACAGTATTCATGTGTCTTCTAAGCGTTCAGCCCATACGTAAAGAAACAATGGACCAGAGTTCCAGAGATAACATGTAATGTGCAATGGGAACATAGGGTTTGTCTTAGAATTAGTTCCACCTGCAACACATTTGGCAGTGAAAGGGTTTTCTCTATGAATGATGGGACATTGAGACGGATAACAAATGGCCTTACAAAATTGATAATCCAACCCATAGATTTGAAATATGTTTAAACCTTTCATCTTCTGCTTTTCTCAGAACACACCCCATTTCATTTTAAGGCTTGTGTGAGATCAAACAAAAAAAGGCACCTGGACAGCATGATGTCCACACAATGACTAATGGTCAATGCATACAATCTTGCTTTCTAGAAATGCTAGAGTTAAAAGTAAACTTTGTAAAGTGTTTAATTATCTAAACCCTCACCCATTTTGATGTCCCCATCCAGCATGAGGAGGATGTTCCCGGCCTTCAGGTCCCTGTGGATGATCTTCATGCTGTGGAGGTAGGTCAGAGCTTCCAGCATCTGGCGACAAACCACCTTAATCTGCGGCTCCGTCAGTCCACGATCCAACTCTGATAAGAACAAAAGAGATTTAGTGAGAGAGAAATGGAGGGGTTAAAACGGAGGTATGGTAGAGGGATGAGAACAAGAACCAAATCGAATTGAGAGTCAAGAAAAATTAGCTGAGAGGGTTCAAACCCCATTATGCACACCTAGCAGATTCCATATTCAGTGTACGCACAATGATGGCAAGACAAAGTCTCCAGTGCTGATGTAGTGTGTGAACTCCGCCAGAGACAACAGAAAAAGGTAAACCTGCGATGATATCAATGAAGTTTCTCAGATAGTGTTTCTAATCCCGGATCAGAAAAGCTTTCACACATCCAAGCTAGATAGTCCTGCCCTGCAGACTTTATTCTACCGTGTCTGTGTTTGGTTAGCTGCACTGGGGGTACAGACAGTTATGAGGATGCGGATTACCCAGCAAAAACACACCAGGGGGTTTTCCCACAGCAGAGGACTCCACTATGTCTGACTGCTTTCTAGAGCATTCAAGGCTAGACTGGTGAGGAACGTGCATGACCATTTTCAGAGCAATCATATTGAGATAAATACTGATTTTCTAGTCCTGTAGAAAAGAATAACACCATCAGTCTTCACTGTATGAACTAGACAACTTAACAACACATCTTAGACCTTGTTACTGTATCTTGTCTCCATACTTATTTAGAGGTCACTGCTGAAGTGTAGTCCCAGCACCGTTGCAGGTGTGAAACTATAATCCTGTGACATGAAGAAAGGTGGAGGGCTTGTGAAAACACACAGAGAGCCAAAAGTGAGAGGCTTACCTAACATTGTGGCATCCACAGCACCTCCGGGGCAGAACTCGATCATGATCTGGGGAATGAAGGGGGAGGGAGCAAGGGTGAGGTTAAACTTGACCCAGCTTTATGAATATACTGTATAAACATACACTTGACAACTCCCTCTACTTTTTCAGGCATTCATATGGAGCTACAGGAAGAACAGGTCACTTTTGATCAGCAGAACATGCACAAACTTACATTTATACATTATCAAAGGGCATATTTCCTTCCACTATACCAATACATCTCAACACATTACTATCAAATGTTAAACAATACTGTTAAAGACCCAGTGAAGTGTGCGCCGGTGCATGATCTGTTATGCTAATACGTATAGTAATGACCAAAATTGTCCATTGGAACCCATATAAAAGATGTTGGAATAGCAACGAATTTGACGAGTTGGAATTTTCCGCTGGGAAACCTCCGCCTTCGTGGGCGTGGCTTGCGATCTACTGCGTGACGTCAGAAGATGGGCTAAGCCGAAGTGTTTACATTCACCACCGTTCATTTTGTCTCTGTTTCAAAGTGGAATTTACCAACGTTTTTGAGCGAGTATTTTATTGGAAAGTGTTTCGCAGTCGACTGGAAGTGATTGCCAATCGAGGAAACCTGACAATGGAGGCGACAGTGAAGAAAAAGGGAGGAAAAACACACGGGAAGTGATGCATTGCCGCTGGCTGTGGTAATGTCAATTCTGCCGAAGTGGCGATGTTTCTGTTACCAAAAGATGAAGGTGAGTGGCTGGTGTTATTGTTTCGTAGATTCGTAGATTGTTTATGAAAAATAAAGGCCACTGTGTTTGTGTCTACTAACAAGACTATCAAGGGGCGGCGAGCTCAAGTCGAGTTTCTCGCCTGGAGATATTCTCACTATTTCACTTTGTCGAGCACAAAGAAAAGAACGTTTTAGTTAAATGTAAGTTGTGTCTTGGCGGGTCAAAGATCCTATCGACTGCCCAAAACAGCAATTAAAATCTGTTGAAACATCTGCAGAAACAACATGCTGGGACGAAGCTAGTAGCTAAGACCACAGACCCAGACTCATCCGACGCCACTCCACCTCCACCTAAGCAACAGCGGCTGGATTGGCACTTTGAAACATATCTTTGTGTTTGTGTTTGTATAGACCACATTGCTTAGCAGAGTTCAGTGATGCAAATGCATGTCAAGTTGATCAACAGGTTGTATTATTCTCCGATGCAATAACAGTACTGAAATGAAGGCTACAGTATAAGGGCATTAATGGGTGCCCTTTTTTAAGTAACTAAAAAGTTACTTTTCACAGTAACGCATTACTTTTTGGTGTAAGTAGTGAAGTAACTAGTAATTGTAACTAGTTACTGGTTTTCAGTAACTAGCACAACACTGCATGTGAACATGAATGTTGCATCATGCTATGAACAGATGAATGTATGATCAGGTGATGGCCAATCCTGTGTGTAGATCTACTCTAGATCTATGACAAAATATTGTCCTCAACTAAATTGACTTCAATGGCCACTTTCCTCATCTATCCTGTCCGAAAAGCTGTCAAAATCACTCATTTCTCTCGCACCAGTATCACTTTCCGAAGTCTCCGCCATGTTTACAATCACAACTGGGCCCATCTTGTGACGTCACAGCCGCTATCGTCTGCAGCAGCGGTAGGCTCAGACTCTGAAAAATTTGCGATGTTTATCTCGTCCCTCGCACTTCCTAAAAAATTATTTTAGCCATGAACAGGTACAATTATATGTAAGAAATGAAACTGCCATTTCATTTTGGCGCAAAAAAATGCACTTCACTGGCACTTTAAATAATGTTTATTATTCGCTGACTAGAATATGTAAGCTTAAGTTCATTAACAACCAACAGATAACACTCCACTAATAATGAAAAGTGAAAACAGTAAACATTGATAATTCAACATTATGTTCATCAGAGAAGGATTTTTTTTATCATTTGTTAAATTGTTATTGTTAGTGAATTGTTGGAAGCAAAGAAGATGAGATGTTTATATTGTGTCATCACTACCTGGAGAGCTCCTCCTGCTCTATATCAGTCAAAAACCTATATATATATATATATATATATTATATCTGTGGGGAAAGTACTAGAATACACACACTTCACAAAGTGGACATCTGGATTGCAACTCAAGTGTGTGATAACCTGTCAGGCTGTAATGATACACACTTCCTGGAACACACTGCCAAAACGTATAATACCAGTTCAGCAGTGAAGTAAAAACACACAAAGCGAGAGGGAGACGGGCAAGAAAAAAGACACTCCCTAAATGGTGTCTTGTTGGCCAATAGCAACTTCCATAAACTTCATTTCCTCTCCTTACATAGTCAGTTTCTCTCTGACACACCGACTTTCGGAAAACCCTCTAAAGTTTCAAAAGTAGGACCAAAGAAAATAAAGACACCACAGGATTTCGTAAGAATCCTGTTAAGAGCAGTTTATCTTGATCTTTTCATTCCAAATGCTCAAAGATCAAACCTAGATGGTGTGCAGTTATATGATGTCATTCTTAGTTTAATCCTCCTGCTATGACAACAGTGTCAAAGTATTGACCTGGCACTGGACAGGGAGTGGAGTTTCAGTTCAGACAAAGCCATACTGAGGATTATAGGTACAAAAGGTGTAAACAGCCCAGGTAAAGAGGAATATGAGAAACTGTGGAGGTATGCATAGTTTCAAAAGATGTGCGTGAGTGCGTGTGTCATGCTCACAGACACACACACACACTGGGGAAAAGTCAAAGATGAGGAATGTCAAGCCTGGCATGCAGCTCTCCAGGTGAAACAATGTTCTTTTGTGACATTTGGATTAGCAAACCTCATTCGTTTCTTTAAATGACAGATGGCAGAGAGACAGTCACGCTTCGCTGCTTCCAACTTTTATATCTCTATACTGCATCTAAGATCTGCCCTCATTTTTTTTTAACTCTGTTTCTTCAGACAGAGAAATTATTGATTTTGTATAGACACACCTTAATGCCTTATTTAGAACTAAGAGCACAGAAAAAAAACAAGATCAAGTTTCTTAGAGCTTGTTATGAAAATACTATTGGCAAATATACTGTATGGGAATTTTCCAAACTAATATTGATATTCTTCAGCTTCAAAAGTCCATTATCAGTTTGGCCATGTTTGATGTATAGTACTCGATCACTTATAGTAGAACAACGTTTTCAACGTCTTTTTATTGAATAAAATGTACTTGTGGAAATTGTCAATTTGTGATTTATTGGAAGTTGAAATGTAAATAGTTCAAATGCAGTATTGATTTTGAAATTGTGCAATACATTTAACAAAACAAAATGTATCATATTTACTACAGTACTTCCTGCTCAACACTAACCGAACACACATTGTTTTTTATTTATCCTGTTTAAAAACCACCGCTTATCTGAAATTAGCTGTTCTTCAGTAGTAGCACATTGTACTGCCAAACCTAAACAGCTGTACATCACACTACTGTGTCACCAGGAACTGGTTTGTGTTTCCGTCAGTGTCTCGGAAGCCAGATTTGCTCTCCCTGCCTGGAACAATTCTGGGTGACGCGATGTGCTGCAGTGAAAAATGTGCCCCGACTGGTCAAACTACATGCAGCGCATACCTCCTATGGGCTGAACACGCAGGCAGATACATGCTTTATATATATATCACGCACACAAAAATGGAAAACCCAATAATCAATTGCAAATACTTTTTTTCCTTTTGAGACAAGCTGAACCGAGTTAGATACAGTCTAATTCTGAAAAGCCCGAATATAAACAGAACAGGCCTTCTTCCTGTGATTCACAGCGATGTCTCATATCATTTTGTAAGGATGTAAAAAGACTATTTGCCAACGACCTACGGAGAAACTGTGATAGAAATATATCATATAAATCTGAATCACACACACACACTGTTATATTTGTCACTCTCTGAATGTGACTAATGCTTCAGTAATTTGAGTGCATGGGGTGGTACTATTGATTCACTTACAATGTCATAAAATATCCTAGCAACCACAGCCAGTTACATTATGCAGACCTCGCTGTATGCAAATAATAGCAGAGGTGAAATAAAAAGCTTTGTCCTTGTCTCAGTGTGTTTAAAAGAACCACACAATATTACTTTACAAGGGCCAAAATTAAGGCTCTTCAAATATTTATATACAGACTCTGGGAACAAACTACACAGAGAGAAATTAAATACTTAGAGGGACACTGTCCAACTGTGAAACAGAGCATTTAATTTTAATTAGATTAACTACAAGATCTTATCTTCAATCGAGAAACTGTCCATATTTTTATTCTCATTTTATAATTTCAACTATAATAGGTTCATATCTTTGGCTTTTTAAAATCTGAAACAGTATATAATCATGGCTAAAAGCAGCAGTTTTTCTCCAAATTAAAAAAAAAACAAAGAAAAAACAACTAGTGGTAACTAGCCATGCAGACACGTGTGGTTTATCGTCAGTAATGAGATGAAAGTCTCTCAGATTTCGATTTTTGACCAAACACAATAGAGGCAGATGAAAGTTTGATTATGGTGCGGTCCTAGCATGGAATATATTTTGTAACAATATGATAAGAAACATCCTTTTTTCGTAGCGCTTCCTTCCCATTACTCTTGAAAATGCAGTGGGTTTTTTTGTATACATTCTGCTGGAGAAAAGGTCCCTATGGATTCGATTGGTATTTAAGTGGCAACATATTTCAGGAAGCCCTATCTCAAAATAGACAGTGGGAGAATGAGTTTTTTGTGACTTGGAAGGACATACCCTTTACTCTGGCAGGCTTTACGATGCTTTTAAATGATGTGTTCATGTTCTCTTGTGTGTTTATTGTCTCTTTTTCATCAGTTTAACTGTTCCCCCTTCTCTCTCTCTCTCCTTGTTAGTTATTCTCAATTTGCTGATGTCAGCAATTCCTTCCCCATGTTAAAGGCCCTCTTTTTCTCACGCTGGGGCTAGATGCCCTTCTAGCCTCAAGACCTGTTCGTGGATGGGAACAAAACAGTCCTTCTCTCTCTTTCTCTCGCTCTCTCTCTGTCTTAGCCTTTCTTCCTCTCCCTTACTCAGTAGAAAGCAGAAAGCAGAACGAGTGGGTCGGTACAAGAATGCATCATCTCACCCCTGCCCGGTCCACCCAACCGGAGGTTACTGAGGCCTGACCGCCAACCACTGGGTTGTTGAGATCCTGAGGCTAGCACACATTCAAAGGAACGGGGTTCAGAGCTAGTTCACTTCTTCATGTTGTATATTGTTATTTTACTGAAGGTCAGATGCTCTCATTCCAATTTTGGTTGTCAGTTTCTATACTTTTTTTGGTTGATCTTGAAATACAGTTTAAAAAAAACTTATCATGGACAGATTAAGAGTCATTATGTGTAATATAAAAAAATAAACATCAGTATATGAGCCAAGTAAAAGTTGACACTATGAAGCCACACACACTGCTGGAGGACGTTCACCCTCCAAAGGAATTCAAACCATGGCCAACACAACCACGACTAGCTCTGGGGCTGTGTCATAGCCTGGTGTGTATGTGTATGTGTATGTGTATGTGTATGTGTATGTGTATGTGTGTAGAGGCAGGTCATATGTAGTTATCTCACGTTTGAAGTGTGTGACATTTGTGCGGTACTCAAGAGATGTAATTGTTCCTGGAGTTTGTTAGTGTTGGTCATTCATGTTTTGCTGGATTTACATAACATTTTAATGCTTAACTTTTTCATGAAATCACTTTTTTATACTATACATATTCCATGTTTGTTTTACAATAACCATTCAATGTATCTATATGGTAGTTATCTTCCATAGTGAACATCCTTACTTGTGGAATTGCATCCCTTTAAAGGGCCCATGTCATGCTTTTCCGGTTATTACCCGTCCCCTTGTGTGTTATAAAGGTTTTTATGCATGTAAACGGTCTGCAGAGTCAAAAACCCTCAAAGTACACCCTGTAGCGAGTAAAACTCTAACACAGAAAAGACCTCCCCAAAACACCTCGTTGGAGATTTCTCATCTTCCATTGTTTACTTCCTGGGTACTGTGACGTGTGAATACCCAGAGGCCACACCGTCTGCCAGCATTTCACGAAACAAAGCTTCCCAAACCTTTCAGCGATTCATGCCGGATATGTACAGCGTAGGGCACTGAAGAACGATGCTGTTCCTACTTTGTTTGGACCAGCGGGAGATTCGGGTACACAACCTGTAAGTATTCATTGTTGTTTGTGTATTTATGATGTTTAAAACAAACAAGGTATCTACCACGACTGTTTAAATGGGTAAACGTTTTTCGGGCTGCTAAGTTGGGATCGCGGCGAAATGCTCTCTGCAGACCCATTCTCACAGCGTTATAAACCTTTTTCTTACTCAATATCAAGCCACACTTATTGTTTTTACTTCGGCTGTGAGTGTTTGTGTGTGCTCAGGATGAATTTCGCTTGTTCTCGCTGTATCGCCGACCCGGAAGCCTGTCCGCTCCTCGCAGCAGATCGCAGCAACGAGCCGCGCAACTTCCTGACCAATCAGAGCACACTGGGCTCACAGGGAAGGGGGGGGGCCGGAGCTCCAACAAGCCGTTTAGGACAGAGAGTGATACCGGTGAATACACATACTTTACAGAGATGCTGTATGAGAAACCAATGCGAGTTTGGAAAATTGCACAGTATAAATCTATTTTAGTATACCTCAACAATGGAATTATGATCAGTAAAAATGGCCATGACATGGGCCCTTTAATGAGACGGAGTCACAGGAAACCGCTAAGGATTGTTTATTAAAAAAGTTCTTAAAAAAAAAGAAGTAATTTTGGCATTTTCATCAGCGGATAATAATTTCTTTCTGCAAGGGAGTAATGGAAGCCGCAGGGGGCCGTTAGACCACTCCACTTCACAGCAGAGTTACTGCTGTTATGTCTAGACTACTCGTGCTGTGCACAGCATTAAATCATATCATAGGTGCAATCAAGTATTTTATTTGGCTGAGCTGTGAATAGATACACCAGTGGCTCTTGAGTTGCATTTCTGAAAGAACTACTTCCAATAAACAAGTACTAAACAATTGTGTTTGTTTTAAAAACTGAAAACAAAGAGGAATGAAAAAACAACAGAACAGTTATAAACTTGTGTTGATAATATACACGTAGAGGGTCTTAACGCTGCCTTGTAATTCCTCACATATTCTAGGTTGTGCGCAGCATGAGGTCACTATTATTTTTGTTGGCCAGATACACTGAAAGATTACAGGGGGAGTTGAACACTTGACCCAGTTAGCGAGAGTTGAGAGAAAATAACAGGAGAGCAGAAAACACTGAACTGAAATCCATCTTCCTTCTTGCTGTATCAGGGTGAGCTCTAGTTTATATCTGATGCATTATGTCACCCTGGGGGGGGTCTTCTGTCATTCCCATTTAGGCAAACCACTTTTCCCCATCTATATTATTCAACAGAGCTTTCATATGTAGCAGAAATATGCTCTGTGTGAGATATTGTTTCAATAAAACAACAAGACGGTCACGGATTGAAATGCAACATCCCATGAGCCTGCCAATATACATGGTTAGAAGGTCTGTTTGTCTACTTCCCTGCTGATGGTTCATGTTTGTGTGTTGTGTGTTTGGAAGTGCTGCAAAGAAAACTTGGACACATAAACTCCTCAATGAAGTGAAAAGAATATATCTTGTGAGAAACGTAACAGTGTAGACAGCACATCAGGTCCCTTTGGTACATTAAGCACTATTAAAACACCAGCCTTGACCACAGTGTTCCCACACAGCAACATGATGTCTATTCAAGCACCATTTCTTCTAAACAGTCTAGTTTCCATTTCATTTGTTCAGCTTAATGAGCCTCTATTATGCTTTTTCAAGTATTTGTTGTGCATGTTAGTGGTCTGCAAAGGCTAGGTGACATCACCATGTAACACTTGCGCCTCAATAGAGAACCGCAGTGACGCGTCCTAAAACCCGGAAGTAAGTTAGCATTTTTACCACTTCCGGTTCCTTCGTCAAAAAGCAATGCAATTTCTCCATAGGGTTTTGGAAAATAGCTCCAAATAAGGTCTGTGTTTGACACAAAATTAAGAGATAGATCACGTTTTGTTCTACCACATTAAATACATCAGCAGTGACCCCGCTGGTGATTTCTGAAGAGTTTACGTGTCGGAAAAACGATGGTTGTTAACAAGTGGCATTAGTGGACTACAGAAATGGTCGAGGCCGTTGTACGTCATTACGCCGATTACGTAAACACTCCCGCTAAATTTCTTTCCCCCTGTGTTCTGCTTGAAAGAGAGTATATGCCTATCTTAAGTATCTGTAGTATACCTGTGGGGTGGGATTGTTTCATTATTTAAAATATATTTACATTTGTAATGCCTTCCCAATTATCCCTTTTAATTTTTTATAGCCTACTGTATGTTTATTTCATGGATATTTCTGTGTTTTCTGGTGTGTAATATTTGTAATAAAGATTTCATGTGACACATAAAATGGATTTGTTGATGGGAATTAATATCACTAATGTGAATAAATTAACTCTATGTTAACGGTGCTCTTGCTATCACTACTCACCGACACTCTATAAACCTTGTCCCTCATCCTAGCCCTCACAACACCGGTAAGCACACCTTCATCCAGGCTGCACTGTTGTAAGTGTCCTGACTTGTAGTGGTTCTCTCCTCTATCTACACTCTTCTTGTCATCTTTGTAAAAAGATATTAGACTGGTATGGACAGAGCCATGACTTCTAGTTAAATTCAGCGTGGCTAAAATGAAAAGCTTTGTTAAAATATGCAAGCGCGCGAAAGTCAGTTGAGGCGATCTTAAGTTGGCGTGACGTTGAGTAGTGCGACCCTGCCGTTCTAGCTTGTAGTTCCTTTATAGCATAACGTTAGCATTTTGCTTCTGGCGACTAGATTTATGATTCGAAAATTATAAAAGTAGCGTAGATATGTGGAGATTATCTGGCTGAACAAAACGTGATCCCTCTCTTAAATGTGTTTCAACCACAGACCTTATTTTGAGCTATTTTCCAAAGCCCTATGGAGAAATTGCATTGTTTTTTGACGATGGAACCGGAAGAAGTTTACTGCCGGGTTTTAGGACGCGTCACTGCGGTTCTCTATTGGCTAGCCCGACAGCACATTGTGAGGGATTGTGAGGGATTTTAAGGGCCGGAACATCTCTAAGCCGTTGACCAATCAGAGCCGGCCAGCTAACCAATCAGAGCAGACTGGGCTCTGGTTTCAGACAGAGGGTGAAAAGAGGTGCTGCAGCACAGGCAGTATGAGAAAAATAAAGACCTTTTTGAACATTAAAGTAGGCCTGTCGCGATAAGCAATTAATTGACTTATCGTACGATAAATAAAAATGAACTCGATAACTTTTCTGACCTCGATAAATTGCCGTTTACATGCGTGTTAGTTTACATAAGGATGTGACCAGCATTTTAGCCAGGCGCGCTTTGTCTGCCGGCTAGGCGCGCTGTGTCTGCCGGCCAGGCGCGCTGAGGGGCGGGGCTCACACACACAGCCAGGTCAGGACACTCCGTGTGCAGCAATGTAGCAGCCAAATGAATAATATAGAGACAAGCAGGAGACAACGTGTGACTTACTCGAGGGGAATTTGAAGTTAAATGGAATTGGTTGCAAAACCTAACTCCATCTCCGGTGTGGGAATATTTTGGATTCAAGCCAAATCAACGAGGCGAACCTACGGACTTGAATGAGCCGGGCGGTGTGTCGCATTTGTTTTAAAACGGTAGCAACAAAAGCTAGCAATACGACCAACCTTAAACTGCACCTGAAACACAAAACCACAGCTGGGAGCAAACACGGCAGCTGGAGATGGAGAGCCCCCACCTTCCCGACAGTTTGCAATCAAAGATGCATTTGCCCGACAATGCAAACATGTTGGTGTTCCTTGCTCGAAATCTTTGATTGATACAGATTTGGATATGGCCTGTTGAGGTTTTTTTTGCTTGTGAGACTATGTGTGCTCATATTTATTTATTTGTGTGTATACATACATACATACATACATACATACATACACATACATATACACACATATATACAAATAAATAAATATGAGCAAAAATATATAAATATATATAAATAGATATATATATATATATATTTATATTTATTTATTTATAGAGATAGAGAGAGCTCTGTTTTCCAGCCTGAGTCTATTTAATTGATTGTTTTGGTGTGTGATTTAATTCGTTTTCTATAATTTAATTTATTTGTTTATTTATTATATATAATTTATATATTTGAATATTATTTCACATTTCATTTGCAATGTTGAATGTTCAATAAAAAAAGTTCTGTTATTATTATTATATATTATCATTATGTCAGTGGTCTAAAATGGTCTTACAACAGTGCCGACAATATTATCGCAATAATTTCCGGGAAAATGTATCGTCCAACAAAATTACATATCGTGACAGGCCTACATTAAAGCATGTAAAGTTGTCTAAGTAGAGGCAAAAATGTACAAGTATGATCTTTGAAAATGAGCATAATATCTTCTTTAAGTGCTAAAATGTGGATGTATTATTTTATCAGCCTTGTGTAATAGTGTCCCCTAAAAGAAAGATGAAATAGAAAGAGAGAAGGGTGGAACAGTCTGGTTGACACTTAAAGCTTGTGTCTCTTAACCAGATTCCTGTGTTACCTACCCATAGTTTGTTGTCATGGTAGAAAGCATCAAGCAGCTTGACAATATAGCGGTGGTCACATTTGGCCAGGATGTCGATCTCAACGATGTAGTCCTCCAGCTCCTCCTCACATTTTGTCTCGATCACTTTGGCAGCAGCAAGCACTCCTGTCTCCTTGTTTCTGGCCTAGAGAAACAGAGAAAGAGAACATTTAATTAAACATTCATGAGTTATGGCAGGGCCTGTTTGATGGACTCTTTTTGGCCTAAAAGTCTTTCACAGCAAAGGTAAAACATGACTTTTTTTTCTGTGAAAATAGCCCTATGTACTCAAGAGTTTCAATTATCATAAAATATTGACAGTGGGTGAGATAAAGGGTGTGGCTTTGTGATTTAACAAGAGTGTAAAGAACAATGATGATGATGATGATGATACTTCTTTTTTTTGTTTTGTTGTGTTATGCCAATTATGTGAGTAGAAGGTAGAAAATATCATGATGTAAGAACAAATGTATCCAGTTTCTTGCATGCCAGTATCACTCTGCCAGCTGGACCCAGTTGAAAAGGGACTCCGAAACATTAAAAAAATGCAATACGGCAATTAAAAATGTTGAGTAACTAACATTTAGAAACAAAAACAGGAAAGGAAACTCCACACCCTCCCTGTGCAACTGGGGGAAAGGGAACCACACAAGCCGTCAATTGTCAGTGTGGCTACACACACACACCCACCCACCCACCCACCCACCCACCCCCACACCCACACCCACACCCCCACACACCCACACCCACACCCACACACACACACCCACACACACACACACACACACCACACCCACACACACACACACACACACCACACACCACACACACACACACACACACACACACACACACACACACACACACACACACACACACCACACACACACACACACACACACACACACACACACACCTGAGTAATAAAGACAGGAAAACAAAAACATGAGTAGATTGTTTAGCACTTTGCTGGAAAGCATCAAAACAACCAAACAAATCGGGTGACTCAGAGGGCGTAAAAATCATGATGTTCTTCCTTGTGTAGGAGAGAATGTTGTGAATGTTGATGGGAATTGGGGGTAAACGGTACAATAATGTTAGCCTGTACTGCAGACAGAATATTCACTGACTTTTTTCAAATGAGTAAACACTGAAAAAGGGAGTAAAAAACAGAGATGGTGATCAATGTCGCACCATTATTAACAGCCCCCGAAACTGTCGGATCATCATATCAAATGACTTCCACACAGTTATCCACAGGAAGTAACAGAGATGCACCTCTCCAGAAAGGAAGCACATAAAGGTTATGACATATCTGAGTGATCAAAGGAACATTACCAAGTGAGTAAGAGTGTGGAAGTTGGTACTTGTATGAAATAATCTGCCTAAAAAGTGATGTCATGTTGAGAAATTGAGGACGCATGTACACGTGTCCACCCAGTGACCTGTAGAAACACGGCAGACTAAACAGCCCGGTGGAGGTCTGAAGCCTCCGCTTTTACAGGGGCTGTGGGAAAACATCTGAATAAACAGAACAGACTAGCAGCAACACACACTTAGCTTATCCCAGTTCGCTGTGACTATGTGTGTGTGTGACTATGTGTGTGTGTGTGTGTGTGTGTCAAACAGAGTTCCAGAGGAGCCGAACTGACCCAACACCAGGGTAACCCACAGTGCGAGTCAACAGGACGTCTCCTACTGCCATCAAACCATCAGTCAGCCAGCTAACAAGCCTCGACAGTAAACACGGAGACACCAGACACTTTCACTCCTCCGCTAACATCTCAGCTCCCTGTGATTCGCTCCCCTCCTGCGCCAACACTGTCAGCCCCCAGAAACATACTGCCTCGGCCCTGATTTACAGTAGAAATACAGCCGAAGGTACAGACCTACTGGTATTTTAGTTTGTTGGTGTTGTGCCAACTCTCAACAAAAAAAAAGCTCTATACTCTCAGTTCCATCTTTAGAAAACTTGATATATAATATGGCCATGTTTAAATCATAGTTTCAGAAACAACAACAATCTAGACATACGCTGTTTATTGTTACAACTCTGGCTATATTATAAAGTCTGACAATTTCTCCACAACACAAGTGACGTCCTCATAATATCCTCCTCTTTTGTCTCATCATGAGTCAGATGTACAGACTAATAGAATGATAGCTGAAACACTGTATACCAAGTAGGAGTGTTTTAATGTTGTATCAGGGCGGTTTACATCACCATATTTGCCAGTAAAACACTATGATCACAGGGGTCGGCAACCCGCGGATCTTTAAGCCCTCTGCTCTGGCTCCCTTGAGTTTAGACATAAATAAGAAGGAAATTAAATAAAAGTATTTGCAGGACTATTTATATTTTGTTGCATGGTTGAAAATGTTTCGTATCTTGTATTTTGAGGTGATACTGTGACACATAAATAAAAAACAAAACGGTTTTAATTAGGTCAACTAAAATATGCGTCATATCCTGCTACGGTCCCGCGCCAGCGCCTTTTCTTGCAGGTGAATAACCTGACCCCCGGCTCGATGAGCGAACTATGGATAATCAAAGAAAATAAAAGTATCGGAGGAACACAGGATTTAATTCTGCGTGGACAGAGTTATCTGCTTTCACAGCAAACGATGCTGGCTTACCGGTATGTTTGATATGTAGAGAGAAGTTGTTAAAGGTGATGCAGCCTTTACGTATCGAGGAAAAAAACGGAAGAGGAAGACAGCTGACGATCTGCAGTCATAATTCAATCAGTTAACTCTTTTTAGGGTGCAGCTAAATGTTTTATTTATTTCAAAGTGGGTCAATTTTAATTGTATTTATTTTCCTTCAAATGTGCAGAGGACTACCCAAGTGCTGTGTTTAATTTATTTTAAAGTAGGCCTGTGTATTTTTTTTTATTCTCCTTATAAGAGTTATTTGTTTATTATTAGAGGTTAACAGTTTTATAATGTAGTAAATAATAAATGCAAAAAAACTGTAGTTTTTGTCTACGATATAACAATAAATACAACTTTATAGGCTATCAAATATGTTTTGTGGCTCCAGACAAAACAAATTTGGAAAATTGCTCTTTTGGTCAAAAAGGTTGCAGACCCCTGAACTAACAGAAACACAAAGACATGAATGTCTGCCACCACATCAAAACAAAAGAAGAAGTGAATAAGTGGACAGATGGGATCATTTTTTGTTAAGCTCAGCATTAACTATGCACAAATAAATCTTGACTTTTCAACGGGCAACACCATGACCTAGCTTCACAATTACACACACACACACACACACACACACACACCTTTACATCTCAGTGGGAACAAAGCTGAGGAATGTGCCTCTGGCCTTCAGATGGTTGGGGGAGTTGAAAAAGAGGGTAGACTGAAAACTCATCGTGCATCTATGTGGTGCGTGGCGGGGGGAATGTGTTACGTCAAGGGTCCTCAATTAGTATGTAAACATGCATATTTGTTTATGCATGCACCTTACAAAGTATATACGCTGCCCAGTGAAGAAATTACCCTGAAACGCCTCATTGTGTCTCACATGGGACCTCCTGACTCTACAAGTTGGCGTGACATCAATGCACAAGTGTGTATGTTTGTGTTTGCATGCTATGGTATGTACACAAGAAAGGAATAATTGCAAGAGGAGGCATCATCCTCTTTAATCGGAACAACCTTGAAAATACGAGTAACAGTTCCTCCCAGCAAACACAAATGCCTGTCTGACTATCTGACAAATTAATTAAACACTTTATGCCATTGTGGTTTATGGAGAGTCTGCTAACCTTACTTCACATCCTGATTTACTTTCCCCACCTTTCAGGCTCCTATGCATCATGCAGATACTGTATGTAGCATTAATTTCTAGAAAACCAAAGGTGTGACAGAACACAGGAAAAGCTAATGCATAATTAAAAAAGCACAAGTATCATCGCACTACTTTATAACCTGGAATTGATTAAGCATCTGTCTTTTAGGGATTATAGTGGTCACATTAAAATGAAACATAACAAGAACACAGAGGCGCCAGATGACAGCAAGATCTACATAAACACTGTATTAAGTTACAAAATAACAGTTCACAACCAAAGCACTGAAGAAGCAGGAATACAGTCAGCTACTGCTGGCTCTGTAGCCATCCCGAGAGAAAATGACGCCTCACTGCTTCTAACACTGACTCTTCACTCTCTCTAACTCTCCTCCAGAGGACAACAACAGTCTTTGGCTTTGTTTGGGGTCTGGTTTCCATGGGGATCAGAAGAACTTGGTTCTGCTTCGTCTCGCAACAAGTCCCGCTGCCTGTTCCTTTTCCTGTTCATTAGTGTCTTCGCTTTCATTTAGGATAAGTGCAAAAGGATAGCTAACGGCCCCACTCATGCTCTTCAACAAATGACCAATAAAAGACCACGATATCCATGATATGTTAATAGAACACATGCAAGCTGTGACAAAGTACAATAGGAATTGAGTAAATAAACTAGAGTCAATTACAAAAAAATTATAGACTGTAAAAACAGAAAGTAACAACTGACTTCAATCTAAATGCCAAAATGTTTTTGTATCTTGCAGTGAGAAATGTATTTACCATCTTAATAAAAAATACTGAAAACTGACATTAATATTATAGTTCTAGGGCCAAAATAACAACTGAAGTCGATCAATAATCAGTATTTGAAAATATAAGATTTAGAGACTTGGGCCTTCACCCAAATGTTTGTGCACTGGTTGCCATTTTCTTTATTTTTTATGATGCTTTATTTTAATGATCCATCGGTTTTATTGTTTGCATGTATAGCCATAAACCTGGGTATGATGATCTAACTTTTTTCCATCTTGTTTTTCCTGTTTTAATGTTCACACTGCAGCATATGCCCAGCACACCTCTCGACACTCCTGCCTCATCATTCACTGCCTGCCCCGCTGCACATCTTTTGTCTGTCATCCCTTCCTGTATTTCTCCCGCCTACCTGTCAAGTATATTTACCCATCTGTTTTCAGTAACAGTCTGTCTGAAGGCCACAAACCATGACTGACGAGCAGCTTTAGAAGAAGCAGATGTAACTGACCCATGAGTCAGCATACAAACATACTGTATGTACTGGGAGACTGAGTAAACACACACATAAAAGCACATGCTGCCAGCCTTGTGCGTGTGTGTGTGTAGAATTTTTTATTCAGACACAGGCAAGTATTTAAAAAAATGTAATCAAGCTATGAATAACAATGTTTAGTATTGTGTATGTTGACTGTGGCATTAATAATTACTAAGGGTGTGTTGGTTTAAAAGAAAAGTGCTGGATCACACTCAAAAGGGGAAGGAAGTCCAAGGCAGGCAACAACTTCAAGCTTTAAATTAACCAGATTTTCAAAAGACTTATCAGCTTCTCAACATATTTTCCTTGAGTCTTTGCCCATTAAGACTGTAGGCTGAAAAGAATTAGGAATAGTTAATCATAATGGTAATGGACCAGATGACCTCTTGTAACAAATAACACATTACTTTCCCTGGGGTCAGTCACCTCCAGGTTGGAAGAACACACCACATGCTGACGTGTATTTTCGGCTTTTGTATGGCGTTATAGTTTCTACAAACACACACAAGTACCAAAGGGGAATGTGTGTATGTTAGACCTTTGCCCCGTCATAAAGCTGTAACCTGCCCCCCCTCCTGGGGCTCTCCCATGTGTCTGCAAACAGGAATGTGGTTCTCAGCTCCTACATTATGACAGCAGCTAATATAACGTCACCTTTGACAGCAGACGCTTTTGGAAGTAATAATCTCTCATTCAGATAAACAAGCTGTACAAGCAACGCCTTTGCATGTACATTTAGATTTTTAATTCTACAATACCGTTGTTTGAGAAGAGGCATACTGTGACCACTTGATCAAGAGAGAACGGAAAGTCATTTAGAGAAAATCTTTGTACAACATAGAGGCGTAATTTCCACTGGCAATGGGGGCAGATGTCCCCCTCACTTTCACAGTTTCAGATTGATTCATTCACTAGTTTGATACTGTAGGAGCTGCTTGAGAGGGACTTCTGCAGACACTACTTAATGCTGAGTAAAAATCCCCCTCACACCCATCTACATTTTCCAGTAAAATAATTATTTAACTTTAAATATACAGATACATCTACAAACAAAGATGCTAGTACTGATCATTACAAATACATTAAAGCAGTAGAAGGCAAAGCTTGATATTTGTTATACAACACAAATATTAGCAACAAGTATATCTCAAGGAAATCAGAGGAGATTATTCAGTTAGTGTTTGTTTTTTTTAATACAATGTATATTACTTGCATCACTGATATCAGACCTTGGCCCTTGCCAATACCAATACAACACGTCTTGTTAACTAGAAGATAAGAATGTTTTTCGGCGGCTACAGCAAGGCCTTTCACTTTATATGGTTTTATGCCTTTGTTTCACAAGACAGGTCACTCTGTTTTCATTGTTTCTAAGACACATGTTACAGAATAAAAAGCACTACCAGCAGCAAGACCTCCACACTGGTGGCAGTAAAGCATCCATTCATCCAAATAAGGGTTAGCTAAACATGGCTGTCAAAATATTGTTATGGCAACATAAGGTTTTCTCATAAGTGAACTTTTTTTCAAGAAAATGCCCAGAATACCATGGTGTTACTGTAGCAAGACGACATACACTAAAGTAAACAGATACTTGTTTTTACTACTAAAATAAAGAACTCAGTTGTTTTAAGAGAGATGAAGATCTTTGTTGTTTACTTATTGAACATCCTGTTCAGGAGAGTGACTGAAAAAAAGTCAAGGCTGCAAAGCCAGACTTATTTTTTACCTACAGCTTTGATAGAACAGTAAACTTCACAACTCTTTTGGCACAACTCAAGACTTATACAAGAGAAGACAAAGTAATGGTTGTGTCTGTGTTTTCTATCAACACAGCAGTGAGGTTCTTCCTCTCCTTTCACAACCTGCTGACTGCGTGAAAGCATGCATCCACTGGGCGTGAAGCACATAACCAAGCGAGGGTTCAAGAGTTACACCCCAAGATAGAGCAATGAGTCTTTTCAGGATGTGAAAGTTTTGACAAACGAGGTAAAATGTCCCACATTCAAGAAGGTCACAAGTACAAAGCAGGTCGCTGGGGCAGGAAATCACAACATACCACAAAGAGCCTTGAGAGAAAATACCCTAAACTGCTTTATTTAATCATTCATACTCATGCAAGCCCTTGCACAATATGTCAAAAGCATGAATCTTATGAGAGATGAGATCCAATCCCTGACGACAGCATACTCAACGCAGACAGCATAAGTAACAAGTGTTTAAATGGCGAAGTTAAAAGGGGCTTTGAAACGGAGGGGAAATCGAATAAAGAAAAGTTAAACCCAAATGTCTCCATGTCTCTGAGAGTAAGAGGCAGTATATGGTTACTTTAAGTGGGTTATTCTGCTTCTAGCATTAATTTCACCATGTGCTGAGAATAGGCAATGGCTCTGACACTCAAATCAGTATAATACATTCTCATGAAAGTCCTGCTTGTCTCAGGCCAGCAGCAGTACATGGATGTAGAAAGGCATATGAGGATTTCTGCAAGTGCCAGTACTGATGTCATCACAGGGACTCCCAGCATGCTCTGCCCACGCCCACTCAACAGGGCTCCTATCAGTCGCTGTGGGCCCAGCTGGTACTTCGAGATTAGACCCAGAGTCTGACGATGGTCTCACTGAATAAACTCCAACATACGTCTATGTGGCACTTCCGTTTTTCTAACTTAAGACTATGGCATTTCACATAGACCTTGTGGCTTTCCTCTGCAGAGAGGATGTTGCAACCTGTGCCCCACCCCCCCCACTGGTGACACCCAGTGTGTTTTCTGTTTCACTTGTCTGAAGAGGATTATCATGTTTCAACTGATTCTTCTATAAGCCTTTCACTCGTTCCACCATCTGTCAATGCAAGTTAGACCGACACAATTGTCTTACCTTTAAGAACGCTGTATAAAAAGTGTGTTTTCCTCTTTCCTTTTCACACAAGGACACTTCACAGTTCACACTCTTTTAGAACCAATTCCAAAAACAACTGATGTTTTCCCATCTTTGAGACTGTTTTCATAAACCACATTTGTTAATCTGGATCAAGAGCAACTCAATACTTCCTCAGTGTGTGGCAAAGTACACACCACAGTTTAAGTCTACTTTCTTTTACATCACAGACCAACAGGGATAAGATGCTCTATGGTTAATCCCACAATGGGAATTTGAGGGAGGGTAACCTTACAACCTGCTTGTGTCTATGGAAACAGTTGAGCAGCAGCAGCAGCAGCAGCAGCAGCAGCAGCAGCAGCAGCAGCAGCAGCAGCAGCAGGGCAGCGCGCTCAGTGGCACGTGGCCCATTAATTAGTGAGGGGAACCACACCACTCCTCTGTTTCATGCCTGAGCTGCGGCCACACACCTTCACACGCATTCACTCTTTCCAACAAGTACAAGCATGTGCATAGACAGATGCGCAGAAAACAAAGAAAACATCCTATGACACAAACAGTGAGACATTCTCTTGTTATGACTTTTGAGAGACTGCAGGTCTATGTTCTACCCTTCAGGCAGAAATGTCTGGGATGTGACACATATTGCAGCATTGCATGCAATGTGTTAGGAAATGAACCAAAAGGACATCAAACATGACTAATGCAATCAAATCAAAATGCAATTTAAATCTATGAAGTAGTGTCAAGTGTGCTTCAGTCAGTTACATCTTGACTCGGAGCACAACACCAGCTGATTTTAGTGAGGTTAAAATGTTGTTCGACAAAGTGCTTAGTATTGTCGTTGGACTGGGTCCAAAGGGGTATCTACAATACAATCATAGAATGTCAGCATTTACAAAAATCTGCACAACATTGCATTAATGTATTCCTGTATTGTATGATCTCCAAATGATGATGAACAGTGATACTGTGAACTTGTGAAACAGTAATCCCGAGAATGTCAACAACAGGTTGTTTGTGTGCATGCGTTTCCTTCTGCTAGGATCTTGAAAAATGAATTCTGTGAAATAGATGGGTTAATTCTGTCAAATATGTACTATGTGTAACGTTTAGCAAGGTCGTTGTGTTATCAATCAAGTGAATATATAAGTTACTAGGTTTCATGAATTCTTTGTGAATTAGGGAAAATTAAAAAGAAATGTGAGTATGTGAAATGCCAACACACTTATGAATGGGTGTCAGGATGTGAACTCATCATGCAGTTAACCAGAGGTTATTGACCTTTCTGGCACGTGAGTCTTCCAAAAACAAAACCGTTTCCAGCAGTTTGACCATAAGAAACATAACTAATAACTTTTAGAAGACATAACTCTATGCAATATCTTACATTAAAAAGTTGAAAGATCGTATAAGCTTATAAAAAATATACAATTGTGTGAAGCAATTCACTTTCCTCTCTTGTCAATCATTTCTTGACCACTTATCTGCAGTGGAATATCAACAATAGAAAAGTTGCATGAGGGTTATATTGCATTTTATGAGATCTTCTGTCGCGGTGTTCCTGTGAAACACACTCCTCTTGCGAAACTAAGTGAGTTGTTATTCTCCCAATGATGACATTAAACTTTAGAGAGCCAGTTTGACAGGAGCACTCTGTCCTCTCAATGAACACTTAACTATATCTCAAAGATACATGTCATTTACAAGCGGGGTCCTTGCCACCTGCAAATGACAAGTATTCATATTTTTATGAAGAGATAGTCAGTATTGTTCTTCTCCTGCATGTCACACACCCGAAAGCAGGTTTTTATTCCACTCATACCCCCAACAGTCTGATAAGCAGCTGAAATCACTTGTGACAGAGATATCAAGTCCCCCCCCCCCCCCCTCGCCCCCCTCGCTATCAAAGATTAACAACGGAAAACATGTGTGCTACACCCCTTGATGCCTTTTTCTCCCACACATGAGATGATTATACTGAAGTTCAAGAGCTGTTTGAGGAAGTTGTCCCCTTATGAAGTCCCCCGATTTCCTCTCTTGGCCTTCATTTGCTCCCACTCTGCCTCCCCCCTCTTAATCTGACAGATGCAGGTGTGGCGCTGTCCTCCCCCAACCCACTCAAGGAGAGGAGACAGAAACTAAAGCAGAGGCTTGACATTTGTATAAGAAAGAACATATGGGGACACATAACAAGTCGGTGAACTTGCCAATTACTCAAGTGGGATCATGCTCAACTCAATGATAAACCACAAATAGTCTGTGCTGCATGTTCAGCTTTAGTATGAACAGTGTCTAAAGGCTTCTTAAAATGGAAAGCACCTTCTGTTCATTCTTTCCCTCAGCTTTAAAACTAAACTGAAAGCATTGTTTGTTTACATGGTATACTGGTTGCTCCACTTGTGTTTCTCTCTGCTACCCACAGGACTCCTCACATGCTAGCTCTGCTCAAAAGATACATTCTTCAACAACTTACATAAGGTCAGACCTGTGGCACATAGGAAGGATTTTGACTATTTACATTTAATGTTAGTGCAAACAAGCCACCCTCGGGACGTATCTTCCAATGTATGCGCTTGTGTTTAATTTCTCCATGTGTGTATACTGTCCCGTAAAAATAAAATACCAAATAAGGTGGAGTCCTCTAAAAAGAAATACTTCATTTTCTGTTGCAGACCTCTGGTAAGGCATCACTTCTTCCACTGAGGCCAATGCTGCGTCAAAGACCTTCACTGTGCTCAGCTGGGCAGTGCACACAGAGTGCCTGTGCCAGAGGGGCTGACCGACTAACAGATCCAGATTAAATAACGCCTCTGAGCCAAAAGTGCTGCTGCTGAGGTTGGAAAAGAGCTGATAAACTAATGAAGAGTGCTTTCACTGTCACCGTGGATGCTTCACAGCGATGAGTGGGTGTTTGGGACTGTTCTGAACCCCACAGATGTTTGTTCACAAGAGAAGTCAGTGCTCTCTTTTACTAAAACTGTGTGGATTCTATGCGAGAAAACAAGTGACTTCATAAAGACACTCAGAAACAGGAAGAAAATAGGATAACGTGGATCTCAGCAAGAGGATGTCAGCCGTCCTTGAGTACAATGAATGATTATTTTTATAAACAGGTAGACCCTTTTATCTGAAATCAAATCAAATCTGTGATAACTCTGACAGAGGATCGACCACATAGTTCAGTTCACATAATCTCAGCAATGTGAAGCATCTACAGGTGATCAGAAGTTGTTCACAACTCTATCAGGATATATTCTAAGAATGTTGACATATGATAGTCCTTCTGGTGTGATTGACATCTAAAAACCAACACAAAAAAGAAAATGTATGTTGTATCCCTAAATGGACTGTATTTAAAAAAGGGACAAACTTGTAACCTTTCCTTGAGAACACGAGTGATCAGGGGGAGAAGTGACATTTAAAACGTAGATAGTCAAGAAACATTTCTAACATAACTCAGTGTTACTGAACTTGGCAACAGGTGAGAGACTTAAATGTAAGTTTGAGGTGATTATAACATCTAACAGGGTTTATCATGGCATGGTCCTTTTTACAGGTGCCTCGTGTCTCTGAAATCACACTCACCTTGTAGACCTTTCCAAACGCACCGTCTCCCAGCTCGCCAATAATCTCCCATAAATCGTTTGGGTTGATGTCCCGGTGAACGTGCTCATACTGCTTGACTTTCTTTTTAATCTCAATAGTAGGCAGACGGAGTATCCTGCTGAATCTAGCGAATGCCATTATTGACAATGCAACAACATCCACCTTCAAAAAAAAAAGAAGTATGATCAGGCTCTAAGCAGAGAGCATTACGCACACAGAGAAGCGCTAAATTACTAGTCTTCACTTCCCGCGTCGGAGAGAAAAAAAGGGTAAAACAAATTCAGAGAAGTTATTCTACGCAGTCCATGAGTACCAGGTGCTCTGAAGGCTCTGCAGTTAAAATCCCATTCACAAAGTGCTGAGGACGCGCGCTGACCACCTGCCGCTGCTAACACGATGGAGTAACTGCCCGCCTGTCAGCCTGCTGGGCAACTTGTTGCTTCCGACTGGCCGAAAACGCCCCACCTTGTTACGCAACAACCCTCCGACTGCTGTCATGGAAATGTAGTTTCTTTCAAAGAACATGCAGTCGTCACTATCGCACCGATGAGGTAAAAGGACTGCATGTCCGGGTTGTTGCTGGGCGTGTCCTAAAACAGCTGTGCCATTAACACAAATAAACCACTGTGGAATGTAGTTACTGACTAATAGTGATCCAATTGTGCTGTTCTTATATACACTGCATCACTACAGGCCTGATGTGTAAGGCTATTAGTTAGGCCTATACGTTATCGGTTTTATTACATAACAAAAATGTGAAACTCTGGCTTTTCATAAAATGTTAATGAATAAAAAACTAAAACAAAAGATAAGAAATGATTGAATGAATATTTGTTTCATTTTAATTTACCTGCACTGTTTTTCTCTTTTCATTCAGAAGACATGCTGGTTCAACAGACAGTGCTATGGCGCCCTCTAGTGGCGCAGTCAGCTCAGTGAACTGGTGCATGTGGAAAACTGCACAGATACAGACAGAGCAGTTTTACCATGGACTGCCTATGATGAATACATAAGTATTGTTAATGATTGACAGATTTTTTGAAAGACGTATCTTAATAATCGTTTAAATCTTTAATCAAGTAAGATGTCCAACATTCTTAATGTTATACTTCCCAAATGTCATGATTTGTTGTTTTCATGGGTCATATTTGTTAGTAAAAATTAAAAAAGCACGACCAATTTCAAGATATTACCTTAGACTTTTGAATAATATCAATATGTTCTTGTAATAATAATAAAATAATCAATTAGCCCTACATATATGATCACAACATCATGCTGACAGCTAATTGTCTGTTTGAATAGTTTTTTTGGTCTAATCATTTTAAAATTGCATTTCTGCAAAAATAAAGTGCTACGGAGAACTAAATAGAAAGGAATATGATTATATAACATATTTTATTGAGAGAACTTCAGACTTAAAGAAGTTTTCTTTAAGTCTGGAGCTTTTTTTTTTGTACCTTTTAGCATCTGAGGAACTTCTGTATTACAAATCAGCAAAGGCATTTGAACAAAAAATCTAAAATAGTCAGTGGAGAGAAATGGTCTATTGCGCTTTTGTTTATTATTATCACATTAATCCCCCCTCAGTCTTCGTTAATCAGTTTAACTTAAACACTTTAGTATTTGTATATAACAAATATTTAAATGGAGGGATGAAGCACGTTTTGATATCTTTGAGCAACGTGTCCGATGTGCAGTTTTGTGTTATCAACCTCAGGTGGAAGAAGAAAACATGAGCGTGAGTTAAAGTTTGGGAAGTCAATTTCTGAGGAGTGCCTGATCCGCTGTTCTCTGTACAAATGATTGTTGTCAGCGAAATTAAATTCAAATCAATGCTGACATTAAGGAGGATGTCTTATTCTATCAGTCCATAAAGCCCTTCTGAAGGAAACTCATTGACCTTCATTTACCACCTAATTTGTATGAGTAATTTTCTCTCTGAGTTCTATGAAAAGATTAGCCAATTAACGGCTGATGACCAATTATGGACATGAAGATTGGTTGAAGTGAGTGGTTTAAATGGGTTGGAAAACAGGATTTTGCATGTATTGTTGCAGTTTTCTTTCCCCTTATCCATCATATATTAGGCAAATTTGTCTTATTTCCAACGTAATGCAAAATTAATCACTTTGTTAAACGTCCGGGTTCTCTTAATGTCACTTTGCACTCTTGATACAAAGTGAAAGAGAGATTTCATTCTGTAAATCCCTATAGAGCCTGCTGTAAAGAGACAAGCTCATGCAAGTCCACACTGGCCCACAGAGGTTACTAATCCCTTCACTCTCATTACTTGCGAATGTGTTTGTACTTTGTACAGTTCCTATGACTACAAAAAGTTAATTAAGCTCCAGCGTGTTAACTTGATGCACTTTCTCTTCCTCTAGCACCCCTGGGATTCACATATTGTATTTCATATTTAAGTTATTAGAAAAAATCAAATATGTATTCTATTGTTAGATGTAAGACAATAGGGTATTTTGTTTTGTTTGTTTTTGATGCTTTCAATTATATGCTTATGTTTTTCTCTACTCTTGTGCCAAAAACATTCTTGACCAGTGGATGATGAAGAGCAGAGATCTTGAAGTAGACCTCTTTCACCTCTTAAAAAAGGAAAGACTGGACAATATTGCATTCTGTATTGAAGGCCACTAACAAGCTTTTGTACAATATGATATCATATACTTATATCAGAATAGAAGGCATTTCCATAAAGTTTATTATGTGTTTCCTCAGTCTGATTCCACAGTAGTTACCATAGATCTAGTCTTGTGTATTTTAGTCATTGCACATGCTTAAGGAAGGACTGTATAGCTGTCAGACAGTAATATTGATATCTCAGTATCCAGGATAGCGCTCCAGCACAGCACAGTCATAGATTGTGAACACCAAGTCCTGAAAAAAAGATCAAATAGATGTTTTTAGTTAAAACAAGTGCAATTAATTTAGATATTTGAATGCAAAGTTTCTATTGTTGGCAGTTGCTCAATTTCAAATGCAATTCAAGTTGAATGCATTGTTATCTGAAATTAAACATTCTAGTAAACAGAAAATCACCAATATGCGTGTGTATACTTACACCCACACATTGTAATTTCAGGCTATTGTTGACATTAATTATAGGTCAACCTTTTTCTGGTAATTAAGCTTGCTGAAATGACCGTAGTGAAGTGATATAAAGCTGTTAATAAAAAAATAACCACAAACCAACACTCTCCACAGTTCAGCAGAGAAGGCTCAAATATCCAGAGTGATCTGAATGTGTTCCATAATCTGAATCATAAACCCTGTTTAATCCCGTGATATGACCCACTGAGTGACCCATTAAATGTTTTTCCTTTTCTGTTTTATGTTGTGCTGCAGTGGTGCAGACTTTGGCTCAGTGTAAATGCAGTCGATAAAGGATCAGTTGTACAAATTTTTTTTTTTTTCGAAGTATAATGTTCCAATAACAAAATCTAACTACTGTAGAGTATTGGGAATACAGGAACAACAATTGGGCATTTAATAAAGGATGTTATATAAATACCTATTACTTTAAATCCTGTGTACCTATGTTTTTAAGATTGGGAGTCACCTTATTTTAAGATAAACAGCACAACTACTAACAATACAATATAAACAATTACTACTCAAAAACCTCCTCTATCAACAGAAAAGGCAGATGTTGAGGTTCATTAAAAGTACAGATAATGTAAAAAGAATAATTTCTCAGCAATCTTATTTAATTTTGCATAAATGTATCTTTATATTTCAGACGTCAGTGCGATTCATTTGAGGCCTGTTACATCTACAGTCACTGAATGCTCATGCTACAGCCCCAGTGGCAAAGTATAGATCCCTTTATATTCTGCAAGATGTTTTACTTTGTGTCCCCATATAATATAGTGCTATTTGAGCCTCATGTGTTGAATCTATTTGGACCATTTGTCGCATCTTACCCCGTGACATTTCTCCGACATGAAGATGAAGAGCTGTCTGAGAGTGTACCCCAGCTTCATCACTTCTCTGGTGTAAGCGCAGCGGCGGTCTCGCAGGACTTCCACCAGGGAAATATAGGTCCTCATTTTGTACATCACACAGGCATTCTGCATTCAGCATGAGTAGCAATTAGTGTCTCAGTGTGTGATTTACAGCTTAGGTTTTCAGACAAAATACCACAGCTGTTAGTGTGGAAAAATGTTGGACAGTGATACTACTCAAAACAAAAAGTGATGGATGAACAACAACTACAAGTAGAAGATAAGAAAACGAATTTCTTTTATTTAAGGGATTTTTTTTTTTACCTTGAAATAAGTACATTTATACATGCCAATCATGTAAAATAACAAATACAATCTAGCATCATCAACACATGTGACAATCATGGGGAATTTAAAATCATACTTACATGGACATCAAGGTAGAGATCTGGCATGTGTGCCATGCAGTAACTCTGGATGCAAGGAAAACATATAATACATATAAAATTCAAGAATTCAGCATTGACAGGATAATATTATATAGTTCTTTAAACCTATCCCTTATCTTAGAAATCACAGTTGCCAAAACAAAACCAACTGAAATGTGTCTACAAATTACAAACTCACTATTGTTTTGATTAGATTGGATTAAACTACTATTTGTTTCTAGAAAATAAATGAAGGAATACTATGACTATTTGTCCAAGTACAATAAATAAAAAAGCACTAGATATTGAAAACATCACAGAAAAATGTTACACAAAACAATTTAAGAATATATGCTAAACCAAACTTTAGTGTACAATGTAATCGATATAGAGCAAACATGCAGCAGCTGACTTACAGTTTCATGGCCCCTCTTCAGATCTGCAGCCATCTGGGTGAGATCTCGCGCCATGCTCAGCACCTTGCTGTAGCATGTGGGGGGGAAGAAAGGGTAGCTCAGTACCAGAGGCACCAGAGACAAAACAAGAAACAAGTGTTTAAAGATCGCCATGACTCCCTGACACCTACTTCACTAACTGAAACTATGTTTGTTTGTGAACTGATGCACACACACAGCCACGTATGCATGTAAACAGATATCAACACACCCTCTGTTTACTCCAAAATAATTATGCAACTGCAGGGGATTGACAGGAGACAACCCATTGTGTAAGATGAGACGGACGGAGCAAGCAAAAAAGGCTAGAGAGAAGTGTGAGCTGTACATTTTTGTCAAAGATCTCTATACTGGAAAGACATACATTCATAATAATCTCAGAAATGAAGGGATATTCAGCAAGGTATTTCTTATTTCAGAGTGTAAGTTGTTGAATAAGAAGTCAAATTCTAATTTACTTTAGTAAGAGTATCAACACCACAGTGTAGAAATAAATGCTCCAAGTCATGCTTTTACTTCACATGTCAAATTGTATACGCAAACATACTCGAAATGCAGAAAAGACCCTTTTAGAATATTGTCTATTGTGATATTGTAATATAATCAGTGATGCTTTACTGTCTAAATCATTTTAACCTTGGTGAACGTGGGCCTAATATTACATTATTTATAGACAGCTGAATAGTTTGTACATTTTCCCCAAATGATCAAATGCAAAAAAGTCAAAAAATTGCATTTATGTGTTGAATACATTTTATATGATCATTTTTCATCGGAAAAGTTAAAATGTCTCAACTTAATACATTTGACAGTGTAAAAATACAATAATTTCAGATTATAGTCAAGAATAGTAAATGCTCTTTGTTACTTTCCACTAGTCAATAGTGGGTTTAATATATTTGATCTCTTAGTATTTGTACCACAATTATAAAAAAAAAAACATGACAGTGACTGTAGTTTACCAGTCTCTAGATAAATCTCTAAATAAAAAAGACATTTAAAATGAAATTGCTGCATGTTTTAAGTGTACATTATCTTTGACATGTTATTTGCTGTTGTTTGCATTTACATTTGAGGCATATTGAGTTTTCACATTTTAATTAAATGTGTCATATTACCCAAACTGCCAAGCCAGGAAGGATCCAGACAGCCCTGAGGCGGAAAAGGGTCCAGATCATTCAAATGTTCGACCTTAATATAGAAAAAGAACAGCTTTAATAGCCTGTACCCTAATACACGTGTTCCATAATCAATCATCTCTGCATCTCTGCATCTCTGTAGGGGAGTGTGGTGTTGAGACCCCGACTGTAATATTGATCATGACAGTGATTTATGCTGTTAAATATGTTCCTTTAATACCTTTGCTGTATAAACACCAGATGCTGTCATATCCTGTTATGTCTTTTTTCTCTCACTAGATGGGGCTAATTTCACAGAGTTAAACACCTTACATCTTCATGAGCAGTCTTTAAGTCCAGCATGCTTAAGTATCATGTTGAAATTCAGCAAAGAAGTGTCTTTTCTTTTTACAAGCAAAATAATATCCTCAATTACAAAACTAGGACAACATTGGCACACGCTGGGCCTGCCATAAGTTAAGTGTCTGTACTGTGTTTCTCTCCAGGTGTGATATGACACTGGCATCACTCATCTCATCTAAAAGAGGAGTACACCCCCTGATGCCACCAAACGCACAATACGGGAGATGAGTGATGCTCCTCACCTCTCACAGCCTGTGTTGATAGTTTGAGGTCTGTCCCCTTCCTCTGTATGAAGATGGATGGCCCACACCGAGTGTGCCCTGGCATGACGGAGAGGCGTTAAGAGGAAGAAAAAGTGCAGCGTGGGCTGTAAGCATATCTCTGGTCCCACAGTCCCACCACTCAGCCGTTCTCCTCTCGACCTTGGCCTATTCAATTAACAGGGGACACGGGTGACAGTCCTTGTAATGGAAGGATGTGTTTTACAGTTAGTAGTTAATGGCCATGGAAGGTAATGAATTATTAGAGATTGGACTACAGGAATCTGTCCCTAATGACAGAAAATTCCTATGCGGCAAATCCATATTATGGTTTTTAAGACCATAGATATTCATTGCATATATCAGGTGACTCACATGTTTTGTTTTTTATCTTTTCCTCTGTATTTGAAAATGTAGGATCATGTATGGAGATAATCTTATAATTGAGGTTTAATACATCCGTTTAGTTGTAGAACTCTATCTCGATAACATATTTTCAAAATAATAGGTCATATTGATATAATCCTACATTTTATGAAATAATAAGTATTGTAGGCCCAACATACTCTCTGCTTACAAGCATAGTATACAGAGCATCTTAAAGGGATATTGCATTATTCCTATAAAAAAGGAATACCATAAAGCACATAAGGTCAGAAAAGATTAATTATGGAACACCATAAAGACATTATCCAATGTTCTCCAAGTATAATTACTATTTCCATATAAGTTTTAAGGCTATTATGAGACAGCAGGCTCAGCTCGTCTATAAAGAGGCTGCCCCTCACCTGGGGGGGGCACGAGGTTGAAACAGCATGGTAGACAATGTGCCTGGCTGAAAAGCAGAGTTGCAAAGCAGTATGCAACACCGTCTCACTCCCTGAACGTCCAGGGACGACGCTTGGTCAGGGTCCTATGGCGTGCAGTTGTGACGCGCCGAGTCTCCTTCAGCTTCATAAACAGACGCAAAGAGCTTTTAACTGATTGCAATGTATTCCCATCGGCGGCGGTATTTGACGCTCAGGGAAGCACCGCATCGGTCCATGTCGGCGGCAGTTAAAGGCAATGTGAGCGTCCATTCCCATTGGATAACGGAGGATTTTACACCCGGAAGTAAGTATTCTCTTTACTGTCGATTGATTTTACAGTGATATCTGCACTCATCAACTCAAACACACCAGATTATCCTTGTTAATTACACAACATTGATTGGTTTAAATTGTGTAAAATGCTTTTGTATTTTTCCCCTTCGATTCGGAGAAATAAATATTTTTTTGGAGTTTAGGATGGCAGAAGACACTACACTACCCAGAATCCTCAGCTATCGTTTGGGACTACAACATGTGCTTTGCTTCACAAACCCCGTGATTAGTCCTCAAGCTCTGTGATTGGATGTTGGAGTGGCAGTGCGCGAAGTTTACACCGAGCGTCAAACAGCACTTTGAAATGGAATGAACCCATCGACGGCACACTACCAAAACAGGAATCGAACGTGTCCTACCCCCCCCCCCCTTAGGTCACAGGCTCCTCCACAGTGCAACACAATAAAACAGATACACAGAAAAAATAGTGCAAGTAAATACAAAAAGAAAAATAGTAAAATAGTAAAAAGTGAAGTAGTGCAATAAGAGTCTATATACAAGTGATTGGAATATGATATATTAGACAAATAATTTCTAAGTAGCAGCCAGATGAATGTTATGGATGTTGTTTCAAAGTTCAGGTGTTTAATAGTCTTCTGGCCTGTGGGATGAAACTGTCCCTGAGTCTGGTGGTTTTAGTCCTGATGCTGCAGTACCGCCTGCCAGACGGCAGCAGACAGAACAGTTTGTGGCTGGGGTGATGGGGGTCTTTTATAATCTTGAGGGCTTTCTTTAAGGTTAACCTGGTATTTTTACTCCACTACATTTATTTTAGTTACTTTACAGATTTGGATTAATGATGTGAAATATAAACAACCCTTAAATCAGACTTTAGTTACACCTGAGTAAAATTCAGTGAAGGTGATTGTCAAGTGCAAACAATCAGGCGAGATATTTAATAGTTGGTGCTTGAGAAGACAAAAAATCTATCTGCAGATCCCTATAAAGCATATTCATTACTCGTTATTCTCTAATCGTTCATCAAAAACTGTATATAATGGCTATTTTGCACATCCCTTTCAAGATTTCCAAAGGTTTATTGACATATCATATACACAACTACAGTGTAGTTATGCAATGATGACAAACTTGGGTCATAGGTTCCTCAACAAGACATCTATCAATATGTGTGTACCTCCACCATTAAACTGTCATATTCTGCACATTTCTTATTCTATCTACATACATCTTATAAGAGTGTAATAAATATGTATAATATCGGTTAAAATAAGTGCTTCAACATAGTTAACATTGCAGGAAAGTTGATTGTCAAGTCCCAAAACAAACCATGCAATATATTAAACGTTAAGTACTTTGTCAGGCTTAATATTTATCTGTTGTAGATACCCCCAAAGCTTTTTGCTTACATGTATTTAAAAGAAGACCTTAACCTAAAGTATTATTTAATGTTTAAATAACGCCTAATTAGTTTGTCTGTTTTGCACATCCTCCTATTAATATCTCTGTACATCCGGCACTAAACTGTTTTATTCTAGATATCATTTACAGCAGGGGTGCCCACACTTTTTCAGCTTGGGAGCTACTTTTAATATGACCAAGTCGACATGATCTACCTACAGGGCCGCCCCTGCCCAATCTGTGTCGCGAGCGCGGGGGTGCTAGTGGACTACCAGCGCCGGAAACCTTGCAGCGGCGGATAAACTGTGGCACGCTTACACTAATTGCACCGCATTAGCGCATAATAGCTTCAGATGAGGAGGTGAGGCCCCCTCATATCTGCATGAACCCGTATGGCACAATACAACTCAGTACATTTTTGGTAATTGTTATACCCTTTCTTTAGTAGAATTGTATAAATTGGAACGCTAACTAGGTAATCAGCTTGTCGGTGATTTGCAGCCCATGCGTGGTGAACTGCGTGTTAGAAAATATGAGATCTCAGACTGGCTTACCTGTACATCAATCAAGTGGCAAATGCCATAGTAAGGATGGATGATAGGCTAAATTAAAAAATGCCATGCGATCTATCCACACTACCTTTGCGATCGACCGGTCGATGGCGATCGACGTATTGGGCACCCCTGATTTACAGTATCTTCTTGATATTTTCTATTCTATATTTCTATCATTGACCTTCAACTTTCCTCCTATTTTGTATGTACTCTTAATATTTAAATGTTTTCATAAAATATAACACATTCAAAAGTGCTTTACAAAAATGAAAGACATTAAGAAAAAGGCATTTTAAACAGTCATTAAAAAGCAACACAATCTACCTGCATTGCGATTACTCTAAACGTGTAATAACGTGCTTTAACCAGTAGGTGGTTTGGGTTTAAAAAGCTGTCAAGTTTACAGTGTTAACAAAATAAAATATACTGCTGTTTCCAGTTTAGTTTAGTACGACGATATATTTTGTTATTGTTTTGATATTTGTAACACAAAAGCGATGGAAAAAACCCACAGCAACACAGAAAAGATGGTCTTAACATGACCCAGCGGTCTAGTAGTTAATAAAAAACAATAATATCAAAACAAAATATTACTACTAACTTTATAGTGAAATTAAAACAGAACGGTAAAAGAATAGTTTCCGGTCTATTCTGAGGCCCGATCTCTGTAGATAAATAAAGAACTACGACAGATGTGTAATATTTAATGCAGCCAAACCATTTATTACAATGCATTCATGTGATGACTTTCAAAGAGTAAAGCAAGCACTGCTGAATAAAGTATGATTTTATCTTTTACGAAACGTTTTTTTTCATATGGAATACATGACTCAGAGTAACAAATGCGTCACTTCCGGGCAAAAAGTA
Organism: Dissostichus eleginoides; assembly: GCA_031216635.1. Taxonomy (NCBI): domain Eukaryota; kingdom Metazoa; phylum Chordata; class Actinopteri; order Perciformes; family Nototheniidae; genus Dissostichus; species Dissostichus eleginoides. Next base: position 16,981,092 of record CM062279.1, on the reverse strand, counting down.
CGGCTCCGCCCACTTTTGGGGGAAAACAACGCTGTCATTTGAATGGCGGTCAATACAAATTCTGAAGTTTTTGCCAATCCGATCAGAAATTTAAGAAAACCGTGGATTTTTGGATTTTCAAAGAGCCCGATTACAATGGCCAGTCAGGCAAACAATTACATTAAGCCATTGGAAATCGACGATCGGGCTCGATATATGGTTAAATATAGCAGTAGGCTATCGATTTTCATAGATGAGAGTAACATCTACGTCACTTTATGGCCCCGCCTACTGGCGATCGAGCCTGAAGCCACAGAGCTCTTCTTTTACTGTCCTTTGTTATTAGAGGAAGTACAGAAAAACGTAACTCTGGATTTGTTTTAATGTTTGAGGTGCAATAAACGACACAGCAGCTTTTTGGCATGATAAAACTATTATTTTCCGCCTCGCTCATGAGAGTAACAGCTGGAGAAATTACAGCCTCGCCTACTGATTTTAATTTAACCATATATCGAGACCGATTGTCGATTTCAAATGATTGAATGTAATTGTTTGCCTGACTGGCCATCGTAATCGGGCTCTTTTAATTTATTGTCTTCTGTTTTGCGATTGTAGTAACGTGTTATTTATTATTTGCATGTACAGCACTTTGGCTCGACCAAAAATCGCTTTTAAATGTGCTTTATAAATAAACCTTGATTTGATTGATTGATTTGATATGCAGTTGGAGGTCAACCAATCACAGAGCTTGAGGACTAATCACGGGGTTTGTCAAGCAAAGCACATGGAGTAGTCCCAAACGATAGCTGAGGATTCTGGGTAGTGTAGTGTCTTTTGCCATCCTAAACTCCGAAAAAATATTTGTTTCTCCGAATCGAAGGGGAAAAATACAAAAGCATTGTACACAGTTTAAACCAATCAATGCTGTGTAATTAACAAGGATAATCTGGTGTTTTTGAGTTGATGAGTAGTGCAGATATCACTGTAAAATCAATCGACAGTAAAGAGAATACTTACTTCCGGGTGTAAAATCCTCCGTTATCCAATGGGAATGGACGCTCACATTGCCTTTAACTGCCGCCGACATGGACCGATGCGGTGCTTCCCTGAGCGTCAAATACCGCCGCCGATGGGAATACATTGCAATCAGTTAAAAGCTCTTTGCGTCTGTTTATGAAGCTGAAGGAGACTCGGCGCGTCACAACTGCACGCCATAGGACCCTGACCAAGCGTCGCTCCTGGACGTTCAGGGAGTGAGACTGTGCTGCAGTATCAGCTGTAGGGGTTGCTGTGCTAAAGCTGATCGTGACCTCTGACTCCATGCTGGCACCATGAGAGGAAATACTGTAACTGCCTGCAGAAATACATTTTTGAGGCAATGCACATTTTAAAGTGACAGGCATAGACTTTTTTTAAAGCTAAGTGCATACATTATCTGATTATGTCACTCAACCCTCATTTGGGGCTATAACTTAAGCAAGAAAAAACTCACTACAAGGTATTTTTAGTGACTCTGGGGCCCTTAAAGTGAACTTTAACTATGACAGGAACACTCGTCTACTTGTAATATTTCCAAAATAAAATATTCAAGTTATAAACAATAAGGTGTAATATATGTGGAATCTTTGTAGAAATGCATCACAGAATACCAGTGTTTAGCTAAGTGTATAATAACGACATGGGAACCCCCAGTCCCACAGCAGAACAGCCTGACCAGCCCGTGAAACGTGCCTCTCCAGACGCACGGTGCTGGCCAGCAGCGCATTACACAGGCGGCGATGTGGAGGTCAGTCGATCATCAGTGCCGAGCAGTTTCCCCCCTTAAACCCCTATCTCTGCTCGTCGTCCAGTAAACAAACGGGATTTCTCATCGCACTCCATCGGTGCAATCCCGCAAGTCACGTCTCGCTGTGTGGTTTTCATTTTTCGGGTGGCAGGTGTCCCGGTGCGTAGTCGTCCTCACACCGGACAAGTGATGCTCTGAGCTGCACTGTTGCTGCGCTGTCGCCTCGCATCTCTGCAGCAAAGCGGATAGGGAAATGGTGCCAGGCTCAACTCTCCGGCGGCATTCAGAGGTAGGTACCTACAGCTGCCCCCCTGCATATATGCACACAAGGTGGGATACTTTCTAGTCAATGCATGTTTGTCCCATTTGATCAGATAACAGAGGCTCCGAGCAAAATGTCCTCTGCAGGGAGCTCAGCACTGCATCTCCACGCACTACTTTTTGAATATTGAATTTAACCCAAAATCGATACTCAGATATTACTGTGGTGAATGACCTTATCATATAGTCTAGGAAAGGCAAACATGGAAGGGTTTCCCCTTGCGGATTGATTGTTGCAACGATGACTTGAAGTTTGTCTTTTTAACCCTCAAATGCATCTCAGTTACTCAGGTCAGTCATTCATTCTCCTGTTAGATATTATGTCATCCAGTTTAAAATGATACCATTACAAACCAAAGCTATACATATTGTCATAAGATATTGAAAAAAAACTAAAAACTTGGCAGCCTGAATTCTTATTCTGATTAATTTTATGTTTTGTATTTTTTTGTAATGGATTCATGAGGCAGCAGAGTTCCAGTTTGTTGTCTCTAACAAAGCGTAGTAACCATCATAATCTCACGTCCTGAAGAGGACAGCCTGAGGGATCCCATTTACAGTACACAATGCCAGCAAACTATAAATCAAAAAGCCTCCCATTTTTGTTCCCCTAATGGGAAAACCGTTCATGCCATTCATCACACATGCACTGCAGAAGGTGCTCCACTGGGATGAGATTATGATAAAGATATGAAAACATAATAATTGATAAATGACAGATGAAGTAAAGAAGGAAGGAAAGGAAGGGGACCTGTAAAAATAAAAATGAGGGTAATTTCCCCTCCTCTTTGCTAATCAAGTTGATTTCTAATCAAGTCCTTAGCATTCATTAATACTACCTGCTATCACAGGTATTTTAAGTTGGCAAGCATGTGTTTTTCTTTTTGTATCTTAATTAAACAGAATGTGTCAGTCTTTCCATTTATCATTAAAAGCTGTGTCATTAATGTCTCAGAGGCTCTACCTTTCCACTTGTCCTCCATCCCTCCCTCCCTTCCCTCCTCCCTCCCACCTTCACCCTGCTGATGGTGTCATGTTTTCCTGCCTCCCCTCACAGGTTAGACTCTCACTCATCAGAGGGTCAAAGCCACAAACACATCACCCCCCCAACTCCTGCCTGGCGAGGGTCCTCCTTCTGCCTGCATCCATCTGAACAGCAGTGAGGACAGACGGGAAACTTACACAGTAGTGGAACTGCGTGTGAGTGTGTGTGTCAGCGCTTCAGTGCCTCTAGTGTTCCCACTAGCCCTCCACTGTGTGTGTGCAATGAGGTGTGTGTGTGTCAAGGTGGAGAGTTAAGAAGACAGGACCTGTTAAAGTCAGCAAAGTCTGCAAGTTTGTGTCAGGGCTGAGCAGTCCATGCACGTGAGACTCTGTGTGATTGTTTGTGTGTGTGAGTGTGTGTGTGTGTGTGTGTGAGGGGCTACTGTTGACCAGGCAATGAGTGCGTCTCAGAGGGAGAGGCCGTTCGATGCTGAGTTGAGCTAAGGGAGCAGAACAGGAGAATCTGTAAGAGGAGCAGCCATGGGGCTCGGACAGTCCAGCAAGGCTCCGGTCACCGAGGAATCAGACGATGGTGAGTAACTTTAAATATTCTTATACGACTTTCCTCATTTTTGCATCTTTATTGCTCTACTTTTGAGCTCCACCGTTGACTGCCTCATCCAAGGTTGTCCATCTTTTCTGCAGCCTTATCAATGTGTTAAGCTATTCCTATTAGCTAACAAAATGAGGTGTACTTACAGTAAATGCTCCTGACGGATGTACTGCTGATGAGGTCTGCCACTACTCTTCCTCAGCAAATGGAAAAGAAGGAATACCCCTTGCTGTAGCCAAAGTTTGACTTTGATGTGGCCACAGCATTATATATGAGGGAATAGAACAGAATAGAATCAAAAGTTGGTTAAGATATCCACAAAATGCTTCTGGACTTTTTTCAGTAATGTTAGCTTTTGGCTTCATCTTTATAATTCCTGAAATTGGCATGAATCTTGCCAGGCTATTATCTTAATTTTTTAAAGCTTTTTAAGTCAGCATTCAAATGAGTTATAACTTTGATTGGCACAGCTCTTGGTTTAAATTTATGTTCCCTTTTCTTGGTGACCTGAGTAGATAATAAAATGTGAAATTTATTGATTTGCGATTTTTGAAATGTATTCCACCGGCTTCCCCCAAGGACTTCAAATAAGTCAGTGTTACATGAGTCAGTGATTTAGTCTGGGGTGAGACGGCTTCCCCAGGTGTGTCCTTACTGTATATATGTTTTCTTTGTATCTGGTATCCTAAATGACCTGATGCATGTGTCTTTTTATAGAGTTGTAATATCTGTGTTTTTGGCAGTGTTATATTTCATTTAAAAAAAGGTTTTCTGCTTAAATAAGCGATTTAGTATTGTTAGTGGCATTTTCTTTAACCACAACTGTGTCAAATCGCAGCATCCCATGGTGAGGAAATTCATATTTTCTCTTTTTTACTGGAGGCAACCTCTATGAAATCCTTATCCACGGTTAACCTTGCTGCTTGGTAATTTTGCGGGCTGTTTTGCAAATGTCACTCACAACACAGCGTCTCTGAGCTAATGCAACAGTGCACCTTCCTGACTTCTCTCTAAAAGAAAAAGAGTGTGGGTGATTTAACCGAGGGCAGGAAAATAATAAACAAAGAGACCCATCGTTTAGATTATAAAAAGCCCTTCTCAGAGTATTCCCCTCACTGATGAAAGTCCCGCAGACACAGGCCGGGTTCTCGTAGTGAGGTCAGAGGAACCGGGCAGGTTAACATCGTATACATCACCCTCTGAGTAGCAATAAAGATGCAAATTGAGTTTTCACTTTACACTTCAGGAACAGTGGTGGATCGTTTGTTTGTCAATTCAACAGTGCACATTAATAAATAATGGCATTTTAAAATATATATTATTGCCAAATGTAAATGCTCCGAGGTTAGCTCACGGTGATTTTCATCTGAAGTTTCTGTGCACCTGACAGCTTTAATTACAGTTGTGGGTAAAGCTATTAAAAACATTTTACTTATTTACAAGGATGGTTGAGCCCACCCTTACTTGCAGTTGAGATTGTGGTTGCATATCAAAGCTCCACTAAAGGACAGGTCTGAAAAAATGTGGCACTCTCCCATATTTCACATACAAAATATCAGTATTAATTTTAGAACATATATGACTCAAATAAATACGGATGAGGATTAAGGCCACGTGTTAATTTTTCTTTTAGATCTGACCACAAGAGATTTTTTTTTGTTTAAGTTCTTAGGAAATGTCAGAATTCTTACTCTTTCATCAGAAATCCGATTTGTCTAATACATTTTTCTGACTTCTCAGAATTCTGACTGTCACTTTGGGTCAGATCTTAAAAAAAAGTGTGAAATTCTGATAAATTAGTTAAGCCCCTTACTTTTCGTGTTTGCCGCCTACAATCTAATTGTGTCTAAAAGGGGGTAAAAAAATCAAATTGATGTCATATGCCACCTAGACATGTATTTCACAGTAAACGCAGCAGCAGAAAAGTTATCCAAAAATAACATTATCATTTTTGGAATAAGTTATTGCTATTGGATGGTACAGACAGACTGCTTTCCTTGCTGGAGTCAGTGATGCATATGTTGTGGTTCAAACTCTGAGTAGATTTACAGAGAGGCATGTGCATGAAGGTGAACTCTGTCAAGACATGTTTATCTCCTCTGAGAATGATGTGTGTCCCACATGTGCTCCCCCATGTGCCACATACGTTTTTCACCCTGTGAGCAGGAGGGTCTGGTTAATGGACAGACCTTGTTTACTGCTGATCATGCTTTATTCACATCACCGTGGCACATCGACCCATGGGCTCTGTTTCAGTTGTCAGAGCAACAGCATGAGCGCTGATGTCCCCATGTTGGTGGGTCCTTAAGTGATTTACAGGCGTCAGTGAGAGAGGGGGGGGGGGCGAGAGAGAGAGAGAGAGAGAGGGGCAAACAGAGTGAGACCGTGCATCCACAATGAGACGGCTAATTTTGAAGACGTGATTTATGTTTACCGCACAGAAACACTTAAACAAGAAAATAATGGATAAATCAACCTTTCTTTGTTCTATACAACAACACCGTGCATCACAGTCAAACTCTGGTATTGAGGCTGAGCTAGTTTTACTCTTCTTAGTTCCCTTCTGCTTTCTGTAAACACCTTTTCTTCACTTTATACGGACTCATGATTTATTTGCCCTTCATTTACATATTTTTCTGTTTCTGTACATCTGAATTACCACGAACAAGTGCTTTGAGGGTCATTAAGCTTCCTTTCAAACCATGCAAACGCATTGCTGCATCGAGTCAGTCAATCACTTTATGATTGGAGTTTTGCAATATAAAAACAAAGACATGAGCCACTGTATTGCAGTGGTCCTTCACTAAGATGAACATAAAACACTTTAGTTTACTTAAAGTTGATCCATTCTTAACAAAAAGTACCAAATGTGTATTCCACCAATGAAAATAGAAAACATCTGTTGAGATACTTTTACTAAAACATACATTTACCAGCTGGTTTTGGAAATTAAACTAAAAGTTATTTTTGTTGTCGGTTTTCAAATATGTATGTCTTCTGTAGGGATATGTCTGTGCTTGGGAGTGCAACAATCAGAGTAAAGAAGTTAAATTGTATCGATGGACTGTCTTACAAATTGTTGTTTTTCTATGTTATTTGTTGACAATAAGAACAATTATTTTCCTTTTTCCTTACTGCCACACAAACCTTAACCAAGCTTATGCCATAAGGCCCAAAAAGACATTCGATATGGCATTTTCAGTTTGATCAACTATTAAAAAACATGGCCTTAAACTCTTAATTATAATTGTCATATATTAGAAAATGTGGTCATTTGCACATTTCCGCAGGGGTCAGTGTGGACCTCTGGAGAGACTTAAATTACGCAATAAAAAGTATGAGAATAAAAGAAACCACCTGTGAGCGCGTTTGAAGTGTATGCAGGACTTTAGTGTGGATGAAGGGTCAGATCAGAATTCTTTTTTTTATATATTTTGTTGGCTTAATTTGGACATACTAAAATACAAAGATGCAAGACAGGCGTATACCCTACAGAAGAGTGCAGTCATACAGAGAGCCTGAAAGAGTGTGAAGCCCAAACTGAACAAGCGTGGTTACTTCAATCCAATCTGATTAGCGTGTGTCAGTCAAATTCAATTTGACTAGCAGCTGAGGTCTTCCATCAGATGGTTTCCTCAGTTAGTTTAAGCCATGGAAAAGCTGCCAATGTGTCAATTCCAATCATGTGCAGAATTCAATCATTACACGCTCTGTTACTCATGTGTCCATCATTTATTATTGCGCATTAAACCCTTCACTGTTCTGCCAGTAAAATATGAGTCCTCACCTCACTCCCTCCCAATCTCTCCGTGTTGGCCTTGCTCTCTCTCCTTTCCCTTTGTCCGTCAATCTGAAAAGAAAAAAAACAACACAGTTGAATCTCCAAGTAGCTCATGTATATCCGGAGTGTGTGACTGTGTGTATGCTTTGTGTACATCATTTGTAAGTCCATGCATGTACCTATGCTTCACATAGTCCCTTTGGTTGTGTAAACACTCCAACATAGATAATGTGAGAGAAGTAAGTGCCAGTGATACATGACTAACAGAGCATAACATTAACTGTCACATCCAATAGATCTAGTGACTGCAGGCAGAATGAGAAAGTGTGTGTGTGTGTGTGTGTGTGTGTGTGTGTGTGTGTGTGTGTGTGTGTGTACCGTTGCAAGAGAAGTAGATAATGTTTATGTCCAATATATGTGTGTATTTTGGTGAAGGATTGTAAATACAAATGTGTGCAACTGTGTGTGAGTGTGTGTGTCAGACGAGTACAGAGAGTGGGCAGCAGCTGTTTCATGCTCGGGGTAACAACAAGAGGGAAAAACCTTCTGTCCTGGTTGTCATGGCAGCAAAAAAACAAACAGCCCCATTTGGTACCAATTGGTAATAAAAGTTGCTGATAGATGGAGGAGAGTGAGAGATGGAGGCTCTGTTTTTTTAAGGTTGTGTGTGTGAGTGAAAAAGTGTCCTGAGGACAGGCTGAGAGGATATCGAGCTTCAAAAAATATGAAGCTTATCGGTCTTTTGTTCAGTGGGAAAACATGCAACGATCATAAAATATGTCTTTGTGCTGAAGCTTATTTGAAATCTCTGTTATATTGTCGGTGACCTGTGGTTGCCCTGCTGCCTCAGGTTGACTGTCTACTTTCTTCAAATGAGTTCAATGAAACCTCATGTAACTGTACTGAAGCTTAACCTTCATCTATTGCCATTGAAGTAAGGCAATGACCTAGTTTAATTTAAAAAGGGTTACTTTAGCTTGCATATACAGTTCATTTTTCAAACGTTTACCATACAGCAAATCCATTTAGGCCTATCTGGTATTGATCTTGTGAAGTAATCTTGTAGAGAAAAACCTTTTCCTGTTTTGTATTAAATATAAAATTAACTGTTTTCTACTTTTCTTTCCCTCAGTGAATTTTGACCACTTCCAGATCCTGAGAGCAATAGGAAAAGGAAGCTTTGGAAAAGTAAGTCTTGATACATATATGAAACATATATTTATTAATGTCCCAAGGGGAAACTAGCAAAGACAGATGAAGCACATACTAACAGCACAATACTAGTACTGACACACAAACAAACACACATTCAAGGAGAACATAATTCATACCGTAGTATTTCTCAGGAGAGCCTGCCAGTTCAATAAGCTCAAACATATAACAATATGTGAAAAAAACATCCAATATAAAAGACCAGTCCCTAGACGAATAAATATGCAATACTTATACAATGTTGCCTTAAAAACATATTCAATCTTTTGTACTGTATATTAAATATCACAATCCTCACGTGATTCTAGGGGTGCAACTCTTTTTTGTTTCATCACGCATTAATTTGCCTATTTTCTATATTACTCAGTTAATCTTTGATATCGTCAAATACATTGTTTTGTCTGAACAATATTCCAAAATCTCAAGATGTTGAATTTACAGTTAAATTAGACAATAAGCAGCTGCATATGTTCACAACGTTGAAGCTGTAGGCAGGGGAAATTAAGAATTATCGCTTGAAAAATGATATAGTGTAAACGAAGTGTATAACGGGCAACATATTGTCAGTATAATACCAACATAGTCTAGTATAGCCTTCCAGTTTCATTTCCTTAAGACCAACCAACAGCTTTGCAGAAACACATCTGAGTCGATTGCAGTCGTGTGTCCTCTTGCTCTTAAGTCATAAAGTGCAGAGCAGGTCACAGCAGCACTTATAGTAAGCACATATAGCGATGCACACTCACATGCACACAGTCCCACAAAGCATCCACACTCCAACAACAGATAAGCAGTCTAATCACAGAGGATGGAAAGCTGTTCAATGGGAGGAGTGATGTGATCAGGGTTTGGCTGATTAACTGTGCCAGCTGCTTCACAGATCATTCCCTTAGATAGCAGTAATCACTGGCTTTGACATGTGTAGTAGACAAACACTAGGACAAATAAATATGGGGAAAAACTCCTTTGCATATTACAAATAGTGTCCATTCTTAGACACATTGTTAAAAGGGTTGAAATGTCATGCATTAACAGCTAACACTGCACCAGGTGTTATGTTCTCCGTTTTGCTGCGTCACATAAGTACTGCAATTTATTTCGACCGACTTAAATACACTGAAAGTGCTGTTGGAAAGCATTTTATGCAAGAAAGCAAGCAAGAGTGTATTAGTATTTCCAGGTGGAAGCACAATTTGCTGCGAGACTTGTGAGCAACTGCAGCCTCAAACACTATTTAAAAGTTAAATTACGTAACATTGGACAATCTAACACAATACAAAAGATATTAAAGACACATGTAGGTTGAAACCATTAAAAAATGTAATTTATTATTATAATTAATTATTTTTCATTCGGTTAGGAGGTTAGAGATGTGTCTTTAGCTACAAAAACAGATGGGGGTAGAGTGAGACATTTTGAAATTACATTTTTAATACAATACATTTTTATCCAAGAGAAATGTCTATGTAACAATACTGTTAGTGAGGACTGCATTCTTTACTCTATGAATGGATGTTTGCAGAAAGCAAAGTATGTGTCACCTTGAACAGCCTTGAAAGTACTGAAGGCTTAGCCTTAGACTAACAGGCAGAACACGAACAAATTATTCCAACCATGTTGAGCACAGACGTCAATTAATGGACCCCTTTGTGATCTTATCATCAGGTCTGCATTGTGCAGAAGAAGGACACTAAGAAGATGTACGCCATGAAGTACATGAACAAGCTGAAATGTGTGGAGCGGAATGAAGTGAGGAACGTCTTGAAAGAGCTGCAGATAATGCAGAACCTTGAGCACCCTTTTTTGGTCAACTTTTGGTAAGTCAATGTGCTTAAGTGAATATGTGAATGTGGGGTTGTCTATCAATTAATGGGGACATACCATTTAGCTTGTGCTGTGACATTTGGGTATTTGGAGTGCGTACTAACCAACATAAACTGCAGAAAATACAAACCCCTTCCTATGTCATATGCAGGCTCAGTGGATTAATACTAGCCCATATCTGAGTATCTCCACCTATAGCATGAGAACGACCTATGCAAAGGTGTACCATGTTTTTTCTCGCAAGCCAATCAGAGCAGACTGGGGCTTTTCATGAGGTGAGCTTAAAGCGCCAGGCACTGAAATTGGGCGTTTTAGACAGAGAGTGAAAATAGTATGCAGACAGACAGTATGACAAACATTAAAGTGTGTAAACATTTCCAGTCAAATCCCAGAATACAAAAATTAACCTGAGAATTAGCACAATATGTCCCCTTTGGGTCTGTGAGTTTTTTTGTTAATGACAAATAACCCTAAATCCTTCCTTACTTAGTGTTTAAGAAATAACTCAAGCTTATTTTTGTATTCAAACTGACATCCACTGAGTGACTTTGACAGAATAAGCCTCTCAATCCCTTAAATATGAATATAAAAAGCAGCTGTGTAACATTTTAAGCACACTAGAAAATGGTTTCCACTTCAGCAGATTCACCTTCACAAAGGCTTGTATACACTGGTTATTACCATCAGCCGTAGCAGCCACTTGAATGATTTTGTAGTTCATTTTGTGTCAATCACATGATTATGTGTCCATAAAACATGTGAATGCACAGACACATAGAGAGACCATGTGCTGTTAAAGAAAGCTCTGGATTGGGTCTCTAGATGCATTCAGAAAGGTGTATTTGCCCACTCTCAAGCCTCTGCGTCATCATCTCACTCTTTGAAGTTGCTAAAAGGAAAATGTAGTTTGTTCACTGATCCAAGCTCCACTTTTATGGGCCCAACTCTCCTCTCTCGGCAGCTTCTTGTTTGCCTCAGTGCATTTGAGGGCCGAGGACGTCTTAGCCTCAACACTGTACAAGCTTATTTAAAAAGCAAGTGCTAATCTAAGATGACTCATCAGGTATTTAACAAACTCATTCATCATAATTTGAAAGCCTGAGCTTATTTATCACCAGGAATCGTACTTTTGAGATCCCTGATAAGTATGGCTTGTTAAGTTTCAGTCTGAAAGGCGTCATTAATTCTTGATAAGCACTCCCACTCTGCAACGTTTGAGAGGAAGCGGTTTTCTTTCTGTCAAGCAGAGAGGCAGAGAGGAGGGAATGTCTGTGCAAGCACGACAAAGAAACTTCCAAAGACGTAGTCTTTTTTTTTGTGTTTTATTAGTATTATATATAATTCCTTTTTTTTGTTTACAGGTTAACTTCTTGCCCATTTTGGTTCAGGCAGAACCCTGTAAAATAATCTGCAAATGTGAACAATTAAAAGAGATTATATTCATTGGATAGGATTTTCCAACCCATCCAACCTTTGTCTTCTGTCCCACTTTTCTGTCCTCTATTCACCTACTTCCCTTTTCTTCCATTTCCATTTAATATCTTTTTGAAAGCTTTGTTTTATAACTAATTTGGGGGAAACAAAACTAAATCTTCCCACAGTAGGAATGAATTAGAGAAGACAAACAGTGAGAGGAAGAGAAAGGACAGCGAGTCGGAGGAAAAGGGAAAACAGGCACAGAGCAGAGAGGGAAAACCACTGAGGAGGTGAACAGAGGATAGAGAGATGTGTAGTGTACGGGCTCATCAGACAAACAATGCCAGCGCTTGCTTTCTTGCTTGATTGCATGCTGTGTTGGACAAAAAAAAATTGTTGGAAGTTAATGCTTTTGGCAGCGTAAATCCCCCTGGGTGGAGGTGATTTCCTTCAGAGATGTGCTTGGGTCAGCGCTGTGTCCCTCTCTCTTTCTGTCTCTCTTACTCTGTTGACTTGGCATAAGTTATGATTGTACCGAGGTAAGTATTCAAGGTCAGCCGATTAGCCGCAGGCATATGGACATCACTGAGCCAGCCACCTGCATGCAGGAAACCAGGCTTTGTTTTTCTTCTTCTGTCACTCTCCTCCTCTGTCCTCTTTTCTTTCACCTCTTCCTCTCCTCTCTCACCACCTGCTTCTCTTCCTTTGCTCTCCTCTTGCTGTCAATGCTACTGGGCATGACCTCAGGTGTCTCTGCTCTGCGTGCAGCCAGGCAACTTCACACTTTGAAGACAGGAGCAGAACAAATAAAAAGAAGTTCTAAACAAGTCATTGTCCCTCCAAACTAATTAGCCTGAGATTAAAGGTCCCCTATTATACTGTTTTTTAATGAGTGATTCTACAATTTAGGGTACATTCCATGTCCATTGATGTCCATTGATGATAATTATAATTATTCTAACTATTTTCTTCAAAAATATCATATTTTGCCTATTATTGGAAAGCATGTTATAATATCACACACACATTATGTGCATCCTATGCTTTATTTAGCTTGAAATGTGTCATGATGTTCTTAAATTGTCAGTTTTTGCTATGTCCGTTTTTCAGTTGAGGGTGTCTTGGTTTCAAAATAATGAATAAAAACCATTAAAGTAAATTAAAAAAAGTATTCATTTATTTTAAAAGTCTAAATACTAAAGAATAATAATATTTTTTAAATTGATTTCCTCCTTTAAATAATTTAAATATCTTAATATATGAATGTCCGCAAAAGTTCTGTCAACTATGTTACTAACAGAACTCCCCCCTTTAACTCAAAAATTGTTTGTCCCAATACCATGTCACCAGCATCACATGATGCCATGTTCCTCTTTGGCAGACATTTTGAACACACTGTGGTGATTGTCCTCTAATGTTTTACAATATTTTATGTATAATAGCACATTGTCAATGAGTATATTAATTGACCGTCAACAATGTTACGTACATTGTTATGGTTTACAATTGTTTAATGATTTTAATTCAATTATATGTTCAAATGTGATGTTAACCTGTTCAAGAAAATGACATGTGGTCATCCAGGCAAGGCCTACCATTGAAATGATGGGTCAAAATAGGGAAATTGTCAACTAGGTTACTGTCAACTAAGTTACCCAGTAATGTAATAACTGTAGTAACTTAGTTGACAGGTAACCTAGTTGACAATTTGTATGACATGTAGACATCATTACACATCATTATCAATGGAATTGTGCACTTCTGCCTTGAAATGAACATAGTGCTGATGGTTAATAATGTGTCCAGTCAACTATGTTATTTGCATCAAATGTTTGAGTTTCATTGTCAACTATGTTGCACCTCATTTTTTCAAATTTAAAATATCTAAAATAGATAACATAAAAAAATGTTTAAGCTTTGAGACTAGTGGATATGTTACACTGAGGAATATACTAACTTGAACCACTGATTGTTTTATTGAGAAAGAACACTTTTTTTGTACTGTTTTGTTGATGTGAAATGCACCCTAAATTATAGAATCATCAGATAGGTCTCAGATATATACAAAACATGTCTCTGAAGTGTTTGGCTCAAAATACCAAACAGATCACCCATTGTAGCATCCCATAAACCCCTCTGTTTCAGCCCTGTTTCAAAAGTGCTGATTCTCTGTCTTTTACTTTAGATGAAAATAAGGAGCCACTCCCCACGCCCCTCTGCGAGATATTTGGTGACAAAGAACAAAATGGTGCTGTAGGAGGAGATTCAGGTGATAAGGTGGGCGGGTGTTACCTTGGTTGGTTATTGGCTAATGGTTACACAAGCCAAAAAATCATTATGACATCATAAAGTGGCCAAAATCTGATCAGCTCATTTTCAGACAGGTTTTTATATAAATGGATCAGGACAAAAAGAGAGGGAATCTTTTTTCCTGAAACTTTCAGAATCTCTTTACACAGAGGGGACAAATGTTTATGTATAAAAGACATGAACAAGTGGATTTTGCATAATAGGTGACCTTTAAGTGGTGATTTTGAAGAATCTTAACATCCCGCATTGTGGTCCGGTCAGTGTATTGTTGTGCCAGCTGTGGTTGGGCAGACGGTTGTGCCTGCACTGCACTACAGTATGTCCCACTGTGTAAGACGAGCCTTTACTGACACTGCCAGAGACAGACAACAGACAGGGAGAGATTGCTACCAGCATCAGATGCTGCTGTTTTCAGCTTTCAGTCTTGCTGCCTCTTTATCTGCGGATTTTGCAGGTGATTTGTTTGTTTGCAGTAGGGAATGTCACAGAGGAAGAACTTCTTGAAACTATGCTTGTGGAAAAGTTGGGGGAAAATAGAGACAAACAACATATTTGTGTACAGCATGTGTGTCCTTCATTTAGTAACCAAGAAAACACAAGAAAAGTGTTGGAATTTCAAAATTCTAAGATTCTAGGATTAGGAATAAAGAAATAACTTAGTTATAAATATCTGCAATATATTTTGTTTCTCTTCCATGATCATGTTCATTGCCAATTTTTTATTTTATTATGGTTAATAATTCACAAATGATCTGCCTTTTAACAGTGTACAATTCACTTCATTCCAGCCCATCAGCCATGTCTAACCTCTGTGAAAAGTAATGCCATGATGCAACATGCTTTTATAAAAGTCATTTCATAACTGTCAAAGGGAAAAGAAGAACATTAACAAAGTCTGAGTTCCTGTGGAGTACAGGCTTCACTTGCTTTAGGGAGTCCCTCTTTTTATTAAGTTATTATGCAATCTCACTAATGCAGTCCATTTCTATGCAGAGCAAGACATCATTCAATGTTTAGATAGATAGATTGATGGCTTTTATTGCACCACAAAGGGAAGTTTACTTCTCTCAGGTCAGTACTAACAGACAATACATGTTACATATTAATCCCCATTCAAGCAAAAATAACGTATGTCTCACAAAGGCAATGATTTTCTAAAGAAACCAAGAGAAGAAATCCTCCAAGCATTCTGACATAAAAGATCTAGTTCACCTTATGTGTTGTATCGCACTGGCATTATAGTTTTCTATGATATAGGGTATATTTAAAATGAATGGCATAAGATAAACTAAGGTTGATCCCAGAGCCCATATTACAAGTTAGTAACGCTAAGATGTTATTGTAAATAAGGTACAAACTCTATCCCTGTGTTTATACAAATGTGCACTACAGTCCCATTATACTTTAAATGCTGCAGCCATTGCTGAACACCAGAAAGCATCATGTCAGCATGTCAAGTATTTGGATTTATGTCAAGGTGACTTGGGGAAATTTGAGATCATACAATCAGTTGGGTTAGGAACAAAAAGTAATTGTTGGTTGACTATGTGTGGATTTTAAGTATATATTTGACAGGTGATAATTAACTTTCTGAGCTTTCAGTAAGAGATGAGTGTCTGTAATTTGGCATTGCTGCATCTGTGTGAGTGTATTCTCGTGGAGCATTAGACACAGACTGATGGGAGCTGTCACTCAAAGGAGGATGTGGGAGATGGGTTGGAGGAAGGTCGGAGGGCTGTCGGCATCGATCCAGCTTGTCACAGTCTGAGAGGCTGGCCGGCTGTGTCGGTTTCAGCATGGGGCTTTAATCCGAGTGTGTGTGTGGAAATGTGTGTGTGGGCTCATGTATGAATAGTATTTCTACTGAGTGTAATTGCGATACATTGTGTAGAACAACATATTCGTGACTAGCCATTTATTGGTGTGGATTCATGTAGTCATTCATTGCATAGATGGTAGCACAATCACTATAGTTAACATTAAGGAGGTTTGTTTCATTTATTATATAAAAGGTATTTAGGTTATGGGTTATGGGTAACTGAGCGGGAAAAACAAGTCCTTATTCAGGAGAACAAAATCATTACACTAATTTAAGGCTGGGTAATATGCCAATTTTGATGAGACTATATATTATTGTAGATTCTATATGTTTTTATTTCACATTTCTTCACAAGTAGGTTTCAGTATTGCAATTAAAAGTGAAGATTTGCACACATTGTAAAAGACAGAATACCTGTTATGCTAAACCTGTCTTTCTGGATTTAAATACAGTACTCTAGTTTAAAAAAGGCTAATTATTATATTACGTTTTTATCATACAAATACTAGTTGTAGGTTAAGTATTATTTCAATCACCAGTGTGTCCACATATGTATGTTCTGTTACCTTTGAAAGGGAGAAGGACATGTTAACAAAAGCTGCTGAGACAAAGTGGTTTCTGGAGACTTCCATTACTGAAGTGGCCTGGGGCCTGAGCCTCTAAAAGCTCCATGCAGGATGCTCTCCCAACAGACTGACTGCCTGGAAGCAACCAAGAGGTCACATGAAATGCATGTGTGGCGCAGCAGATATAGACTCTGAAAGAAAGACGGAAGGAGACAGAAGGAGAGAGGGGGCAAAAGAGGACAAGAGAGACAGAGAGAAAAGACGAGAGAGAACAAGCAAGGTAAAGAGAAACCAGATGCCAGTGAGGCTAATAAAAGTCTGCACCAACATAATGTACAGATGCTAATCTGCTGTTCTCTACACTCCACCGAAATGCTGGTGGAGGCAGCAGCTGCTAATGATGCTTGAGAGCATGTTCTGTCTCTGTCTGTCTTTTTCAGACCATTGCAATTGAAATGAAGAGAGCTAAGTAGTGCTGTAGACAAAATTCAAACAGACAAAAACACTCACTGGTTGGCTGATTTTTCCCACTTCATACTTGCTTATCTGTTTCCAAGACTGCTCACTGCTCTATCTCGTTCTACACAGGATGCATTCAGGCACAGTATTCAAGATGAAACGGCTCTTTTAAATCACATTAGTCATACACAAATACAATATGTTGTCATATTAACGATAACTTAGTTAACTTCTGTGACCCAGTGCCGCCCTGTGACGAACAACCTTAATGGGTACCGTGTCTAATTCATTTTGACAGCAGTGGCAGCACACCACTTCATTCATATTCAAACAACTTCTAAATACTGCGTCAACATATCAGAGTGAGAGAGAGGGAGAGGGAGAAAGAGAGAGGAAGCATGCTTACTTGTTTTGAGAAGAAATAGGGGTTGTATTGAGCAATTTACAATATAATAGATTGGGTATATTGCTTAAGGAGTAGGTCCATCAGTCCCAGGGGGATGATGTTGATTTGCAGCTATAATATCAAAAATACAGTATGTATAGCACAATAAATGATTAATAAGTGCAATAATGTGCACTTTTGTAGATAGTTAGATGCAGGAGCAGTTACTATATCTATGTGTTCTATCTATATGTATTTCTGCTTGTGTGTCGAATATGTCAATATGTACATTAAATATGGGACTTTCTAAGACTCAAATGCCATCGGATCTCAATCAAAACAAAGCTGGCTCATACAACAGGTAGTTGAGTGGAGATAGATGCCTGGGTACACGTGTGTGTGACTGTGTATTCACATTATCAGAGTTTACTGTATGTGCCTCACTGCGTGTGTCACCACGCCAGGCTGTAGACCCTCTGTAACGGCGCTTTTTCAGCAGGAACTATGTGAGAGTTTGCGGTGAATCAGTCAGTCTAGTTTTCTCAGAGGACAGAACTAGTGCCCCCAAAAAATGGCAGCCAAGCCCTTTTCTGTTTTTACTACTTAGCTTCCGATGGGACAGAAAACACGGAAGCTTCAGTCGAGCATGAGAGCTGGTTTTCTACTCGATTTAACTGGTTTCACGCAGGGCTCAAGTGTGCTATTGACTTGATGGACCTGCTGTCCCTCTTTTACACTGAGCAGAAGTAGTGTGTATTATAAAGTAATACATTGATTTTTCAGATTATTAGCAATATTTCCTTTAAATTAAGTGTACTAGTAGCTCACCTGGTAAAACGGGCTCCTTTGTAGTAGGGCATAGAAATGATTGCAGTTGCCAGATGTCGAATCCCATCGATGGCCCTTTCAAAGAATGTCGTCTCCCCTTTCCCTTTTCTCTCCTATAAAAGGCAAGAAAAAATAAATAAGTTGATTTATCTATAGACCTGAATATTGGTTGTCAGCGGATACTCATAAGGCTTTTTTCTGCCTCTTTTAAGCGATATCTAATAATAAATACATACCTACTTAAAACAAAACAAGGCATTAATGATAAAAGGAGAAATTAAGTTAAACCTCACAAACAATTATAAGTCTAGATAGAGTCATTGAACTCAGTAAAATAGCAAAAAGTGTCCCATTGTATACATTAAATAATGTAGCAACTACGAAACGGCAGTTTTCTGAGAAAGAAGCCAAGGTTGTCTACCAGGAAAAAGAGCAATTACAGTTCAGTCTGTATCCCCTAAATGTTTGTGACAGCAGCTTCTTGGCTTTTTTACCACCTTAACTACTTCAGCTGGGCGTGTGTTTGTGAGTGTGAGTGCAAATGTGAGTGTAAGTGTGTGTGTGTGTGTGTGTGTGTGTTAATCCAATGATTAATAGACAGAGTTAAATGGACTCCATCTAGCAAACACACACTGCTGTCTAGCTCTCACTCAACTAAGAAGCTTGTTTCTCTTGCCTTGGTTTACAGTTTTTAACCAGACTTGGTCTAGAATATTTGACAAACATTCAGTTTTGCTTTTATTTTATATATTTTTCACATTTTTGCATCCTATATCTCACACTACTACCCTTAATGTTTACTTTCTTATATTCAGGCTTATCACCGTACATTTATTTAAATGTTTTCTCTTTTATGGCTATGCATTTTACACTCAAAGTTATGTGTATCCTAAAATGAAAGCTTTAACTTAATGACCAATATCCAGACTTAAAGAGGAATCCCTGCATTGTGTTACAGAACCAGAGCAGGCCCATCGTTAATAATCAGAATGTTGTGGCCATCCATGAACTCAGTCAGAACTGTGTTAGTCTCAAACACTACAAATCCTGTATCAAAGTGAAGCAATGCTTTGATATCTAAGTGAATGTGATTTTAATATGATCTCTGCTTGATCTGAGCTTTCTCTCTGCATGCCAGATTCAAGTGTCACATCATTTTCAACACACACTCTCTCGCTCTCACATGCATGCACACACACATTGATCCACTTTGTTGCTTTGGTTTTCTCACCCTCACATCTAAAGTGTGCAAAGTCTTTATGGACTCCCCTTGAAAGTTCCTTCTTTTAAGCATATGTAATGTTGTCTTCTTACTAAGAAGCTCTTTTTTGCTGATTGATGGGAAATAGCTTGTAACATTTAGAATAGGTTTTGGGCAACAAATTGAAATATGGCTTTAAATGATTCTAAACCAATCACATCACATACTGAAATATTTTGTAATCCATCTCACATTGACTGATTTACTTTTTATTTTGTTCTTCACTTTGAAATAAATGTGTTATTGATAACAGCAAAGCCCATAAAGGTTATATAAACCTTATATGCTGTTTTTCACAATTAAGTGAATGAGTAAATTGATTACAGCAAAGCTCAAAACGTTACAGACGTTAGCCACAACTTGTGAATACTGAGTTATATATGCATTCCCTATAGATCTCTTTAGGGTACATTAAAACGTACATGTTATATAACAGATTCTGACTTAGCTGATCATTAGCTTTGGACTGTAACTATTCTCAGAACAGACTTTAAGTTCTACACAGAACAACACAAATCTAATTATCATTCCATTATTGTATCAAACACATTATAAACTTTTGCTAAAAACTTGGGAGAACGTTGGTGTTTGCAGGCGTGGCTAAGACATTTCTGCTCGTCTGAGTGATTGATAGCATTGCAGCTGGTCCCATCCATTCAGCTGTACTATATTACACACTTTAAGTGAGAAGGGCCGGCCTCTTCTCATTCCTTTTGTTCCCTAAAAATGATATTCATTAGTAGAAAGCTATGTGGATTGTGAGTCTGTGTTTAGACTCATTCATATTCCAGATGTCATATTAGTATTTGCCATATTTTAGAATAATACATCATAATACTTAATGCATGTTCTAACTGAAACCAAGCAGAAAGGGGAGGAGGACAGTGATGCATGCGTATGTACCTCTCCATGCACCTCTTTGTGATTTTGCTAAATGTGCTTGTGTATTTTCAGGACGGATGTCTAGTCTTTCCACACTCTGAGGCCACTGGCAATTAGATGTTAAGTGGTCTCAGCATTATCTGAGCCTTAGCAGACAGTTTTGAGTCAGCTCAATCAATCCCCATCCATCCATTGCAGAAAAAGCACCACCTCCAGTTTATTGGAGAAGGGCTCCTAGGAGGAGAGTTCACCAACGTGGCAGAAAACTACCCTTGGTCACTGAGCACTGAGTTTGAGCCAAGATAATGGTCCTTTCAGGGACGTATCTGCAAGTGGAAACCCCAATGGAGTCTGTGGTGACAAAACTGCAACCTCTCAAAGTGTTCAGTGAAATTGTAGCCCATCAGGAACATGATGAAGGATTTGAGAGCGGTGGTAGTGTAGTATTTTATGGAATATCAGAAATTGCCGACGCAGGACGCTGTTTTGCACACAGGGCAATGTTGTTGGCAAGCCAGGAAATGTTGGTTGCTGCAATTTTATAAAATATTCTTTTTGCATGAATTAGTTCCTTGTGG
This sequence comes from Dissostichus eleginoides, assembly GCA_031216635.1. Classification (NCBI taxonomy): domain Eukaryota; kingdom Metazoa; phylum Chordata; class Actinopteri; order Perciformes; family Nototheniidae; genus Dissostichus; species Dissostichus eleginoides. The sequence goes on along the minus strand of CM062279.1, from coordinate 16,960,088 downwards.
GAGGGAAACTAATTAGCTCATCGTTTAGAGGGGAAGAAAAAAAAGTGTGGCCCCAGTGGGACGCTCAGCACGTTAAAATCAATGGAGATTTGTGCAACAGCTCATCAAATGGCAAAGCAGGGGGCCACATGCTGATAAAGGCTTGCTGTGGATGACAGTAATGGATGGACGGATTTATAGATGGATGACCACAAGTAGCATTACTACTATCACACATCACACACCAAGAGAAGACTGAGGAATATTTAACTAATACTATGTACGGTCACCCTTACTAAAAACTAAACAAGAGAAAATATGAAGAAGTACAGACCATCAGGCAAAAGCATCACGCTAGCCGATGTGCTAAATCTGGCCGGGTGTGAAAAGTGGTGGTGGGGGGGGGAAGCCTCTTCTTCTACTGTCAATGCCTTTGCGAGGACCAAGCCTATCTATCTTTGCTCTGCCTTCATTTTTAATCTCAACTTTCAAAGTTTGTAATGCCAAATCTTTTTCCTGGTGTGTAAAGGGGGGTAGCCATTGAGTTGAGTTGAGAATAAAAAACTTTTTAAAGTGTATGTTATTTTATGCATAAATAGAGGAAGTACCATGGTGACTTTGACACTTTTCTTCCAGCAGAGAGCAAAGCAGTTCAGTGTTGCCAGCTAAATCTTTACAGCACACACTAACATAAGGGAAATGTAATATATGTAATGGCCTGCTTTAATGAAATGGCAAGACACTCACCAGTCTGATGGGAAAACCTGTTAACTCTCAGTAGAGATAGGAGCAGGGCAGCGAGCCATCTGAGCAGACAATGTTGCTGAGTGGATGTAAAATTGTGCTCAATATATGACCTCAAATATTTGCATACCGCCAAAGCTGATGGAATAGCAGAAGTATACATTTTCAATAACACTGTGCACATCACTTCATGTAATATTAAAAATAATAGCCAGGGTAGCCTGAATGCTAATGTAATCACAACAGAGATTATGTTTTCTGTGTCAACCTTATTTGCTGTAGAAAACAATGAGCAACAAAACAAGGATTAAACTATAATGATGATTGTGTCCTGAATATATATATTTTTAAGTATTAGATTTAATTTAACTGTTACAAACAGTTTGGTAAGCAATTGATATTTTGTAGCTCAGTTTTTTTCTTCTTTTTTTTATATTTGCCATTATTAATATTCATTTGTCAGCTATATTACTGGTATTAAATGTGGGCTTTCTTCTTCTTTGAATAAATAATAAAACTAAACTAAAACATGCCCAAACACTATAAACAAATATTGTAATGTTTAAAAAGGAAAGGGGGAAAAAGACATCCTGTGAAATTGCATGTCCTTCTATCAAAAATATGTTTAAACAGGAACACTGTAACCTTTCTCCCAGCCTCTTGTGTACAATGTATTTAAATAGATGTGTTAACTTATTAGCCTTAAAGACAGGATAATGAGCATTGACTCAGGCATTAGCAAACAAAGTGGCTCCCACCTGTATTATGAAAGAGTGTGACAAATCTATGTATATGTCTTTCATTATTTCCCATTCTTTTTATGACCAGTGTTATATTCATTTCCTTTTTAAAATTCTTCTCCCACTCTCTTCATTCAACCCCTCCTGGTATGCATCCTCATTTTGTAATCTCCTTTGTCTCCAACCGTCCTTGTCCTGGCGTCCCTCTGGACTTGTCACCTTTCACTCCTGACAGTCTGCTTTCCTCTGCAGGTATTCCTTCCAGGATGAGGAGGACATGTTTATGGTGGTGGACTTGCTCTTGGGAGGAGACCTGCGCTATCACCTCCAGCAGAACGTCCATTTCTCAGAGAGCACCGTCAAACTCTACATCTGTGAGCTGGCCCTGGCCCTGGGTTACCTCCGTACGAAGCGCATCATACACAGGTTAGATACTCAGTCTGTACAAAAAACATGAGAGGTATAGGCTTTTTACTGGTTGCCCGTAATATCTCTTTCTTATATAAATCATGTCCCACTTCTGCCTCTCTCCATTGTTTTTCACCACCAAGTCTAAGTATTATCTTTCCCGGTGTACGTTTCTCCTTGGCTGTCCACTTTAATATTATTTTCTAAGATGACTGCTCCACCATTGAGCAGAAAGGTCTAGCAGTGTCGACATGAAGGTCACACCTGACACAACAGTTTACTATGAACTGCAGACTATGGCCATCATGAAATGCACTATTTATGTCCCTGCTGCTTTGTCAATGCCTTATTTAATTTGTAAAATGCAGGTTAAGTGCTTTTTAGGCCGAAATATCTGCTGCTATGGCACAGCCAACAGTTCGCATGGCCAAGAAAGACATGGCTACAGCCCGATATTATTATTTTAAGTTGTTGAAGTGACTCAAAGGACATCCTGTTACGGCCAACAACGCTGCCAAAAGTACTTTAATCCTTACAGTGGTATCACATGACTCTTTCATAGAGGGACAATGCAGATAAGATAAACGGCTTGAACAACAAGGTCTCAAACCACATTTTGTCTGATTGGCTTTACCAAATACATTACAAATTCAAGTGTGTCATTGCAAACCAGTCAAACTGAGGTCTTCAGTGTTGGTGGTTGTACATGGGAACACATTTCGACCTTGGAGTCAAGGAGTTGCATCTAGCATCCCATTTGTTGTTAAAGTGGAATATTTACCTCAGTCGCAAATAAAATGAAGTCTTTAGATTTGTAATCTCTGCAGATTTGTTAAAGGTCCCATGACATGGCCATTTCTACTGATCATAATTCCATTGTTGAGGTCTACTAGAATAGATTTACATTATTCAATGTTCCAAAATCACATTGGTTTCTCATACAGCATCTCTGTATAGTATGTGTATTCACTCTGTCCTAAACGGCATGTTGGAGCTCCTGCGGCGTTTGTTAGCAACCAGGAAATGACACCAGTAATGACAAACAGATGAGAATGCTGCGTGGGGTCTGGGTGCCGTGTGAGCTGTATTACTGGTGTCGTTTCCTGGTTGCTGCGTGGGGTCTGCGAGACAGCGAGACATCGGAAAACTCGGCCTGAGCACACACATACACTCACAGCCAGGCTGTTCGCCACACAGTTCGCCACACAATCACAGCCCGAGAAAAGATAAGGCTGAGTGAGTGTTTCTCCGCAATCCCAACTCGTCTATTACCAACGTTCAGGGAGCTCTATGCAAGTCAATAGGACTCCCTGATAGTTGAAAATCGACGCTAAAGGTCCCCCCACTGCGTTTGATAGTGACGCCAAGGGATCCTGATGTGTGACGAGCTCCACGGATTGGTCCATTTGGACCAATTGGTCCATTTGGGTATGGTCACGTCACTATACCCAGGAAGAAAAAAATGGAAAAGAAAAATCTCCAACGAGGCGTTCTCGGGCAGCATAGACAGGTCTTTTCTGTGTTAGAGTTGTACTCGCTACAGGGTGTACTTTGAGGGTTTGTGACTCTGCAGACCGTTTATATGCATAAAAAGCTACATAACACACAAGGGGATGGGTAATAACCGGAAAAGCATGACATGGGACCTTTAAGTCGTCCATCTTTTTTTTTTATTATTGTAAGTTCGGAGAGTATTACATTAACAAAAGGAATTCTGGAATGACATTATAATTAAAAAAATATAGACAACTGCAGGCTATAAGAGCACAATATAACAAATTATTTTATTCCTTTCATGACCCTTTTAGTATAAGTGCATACATTTTTAGCAAATACGACCTAAATTGTACAACCTTAGTGCTTTGCTCCTATTTATGAGGCACTGTTCTCTACTGTTGACTGAGCATGAGGTAAACACAGAGAGTCCTTCTCAGGTTTTGACTAATAGAAAACAAAACCGCAACAGAGAACACTAATTTATCAACACCCCCAGATAACAAATTACACCATTTAACATAGAGCAGACCACTTGCTCTTGTCCACACTCTCAACTTTAATAGGAAGAGAGAGAGAGAGAAATTAATAGAAGGGTTTATTAATATATTTATTTATTGAGTCCATTGAGGGATATGAATATTTAAATTATGATTTCTATTTTAGTGCTGAAGAGGACAGACTTGATGTGCAGGTGTTGGGGGCGTTTGTTTGGATGGAATCAACATCTTTTCAATCTGCATTCATTAGCTTCAAATAGGAAGTGGGGCTGAAAGTAACTCTCAGCTCATCTCTATGGAAATTGAATAAATAATTTCCTCCATCAGATGTGGACGTGCTGACTTCAGTACAGCAAGTGATGCACTTCAGAATGTGGTTGTGTATATGTGCAGTGTGCACATGTAAATGTAGGTAAAATGCAGGATATACATGTTCTTCTACCATTGGTCTGTGATGATATTGATTATAATGAGGAGATTAATCGAGATGATGACATTAATCCTACGTGAAATGGCAACAATGTAATGATGTTGTTCAAGAGTTTGACCATGACTTAGACAGAATATGCTTGAGAGTAGTTTGTTTCAGTATGATGGCCAGATGTCCACATTATGTTATTTAAAAAAAATGTTATTAATTTGTATTTGTATGTCTTTACTCGACAGGACCTAGAAGCAGTCTGGATACAGCAGGTTATGTTGCATTCACTGCCATCTATAAGACATTAGCATAGCATGAAGGATATTTTAGCTAGCCTGTTCTGTGATGTCATGTTTATTCACTTCAAACACAACAAAATACTTGAAATGATGATGATAATGATAAGGAAGAGGAACATTAAAATGTTGTGCACTGTGAAGTCCATAGAAGTTGTGCTACAGAGTGCAGAGTTAATAGCATGGGGCCTATTTGTGATCCCTCCTGGATACCTTTATTACCTATTTCAGGACTTCAACTAAAACCATACAGTCTATGTTTAAAACCAATGGCAACAACAAGAGTATTGATCCCACATGGGTAGAAGACAGTAGCAGAGGGAAAACATTTTTAAATTCAAGAATATTAATTCAATGTATTGTATTAGTGTTCTTACTGCTAAATTGAAATGTAGGGTTTGCGGTCCAGTCCAGGTAATGTTTACTTCCCTTTCTGTATCCATATTGAGATGCATGATAATATTACAGCTGCAGGGACAACAACAGACATCGCTGTGATTAGCTGGTCCAATTATTTTCAATAATGAGCTCCTGCGTTATATGACACTGAATGGCAAATACGAGCAATCTCAAGGGAGTTGGGACAGAGCAGCAATGAGGTTAACAACAGCAGTTAGGCTCATCTTGACAGAGCCTGGATGGAAAATCAAAGAGACAGCAGCGTCATCATGGGACATACAGGAGCCTCAGAACATGCAGTATGATGCAAGGTGGCTATAATTACACTGTGTTATTAAGAGGGAAATGCATTTATTTTGAAGCCTACAACGTTTAATGATGTTTGCTTTTAAATAAAAAGTTCTAATCAACTATACCAAGTAGCAATAGAGAACAGCTTTTATTTTTTTGCCATTATTAGGTTTCAATGTTGATTCCAGAATATAATGGCTGTAGAATAATGAAATAATCTGTGTTTGGATTGGTTCAATATAAGTCATTTTGCTAACAGGCAACTCAACAAACGAGCTTGAGTATCCCGAGGTAGTGGACTAACTGGATTAATATTATCTTTGAAAACTCTTCCCGGCAAAATATCCCTGTTGGCGAAGTAGGAAAAGGAGAGGAGAAGGGAGAGCGGAAATAAATGTGTCTTGTTTTACCGAGATAGTTCAGTCATTCCTAAAAAATCTGCAAATTATAGCATCTAAGAATAGGGTTCTATATATTTGGCATTTTTAAGCTTGTTTCTTGCTGTGGACAGTAGCTGGGTCATATATGTGGTTTTAGCTTAATACAGTGATGTTAAGTCAGTATTTTTAACCCTAGCTCTCTTAGGAGTATGCCTTATTGACAATAGAATGAGTCTCAATTAGATTACATCTCCAGAGACATAATGGGTCTCTCCAAACAACAGGAAAGATAAATGGCAAGTGTGTGTCAGAGAAGGTATGTGTGTGCGTCTCTACATTTACCTCACCACAGCCTCTTTGACATCAACAACAATTATCTCAGGCTGAATCCCCAGGTGCATTATGTTGCCTAAACTAAAGGATTCATCATAATGGAAAGACTTGCTTGTTGTCAGCCAGCAGATGCTCTTAACAAGTCAATATCCCTTACTGTTTCATTTCAGAAACACTCTGCCCAGTAAAGTGGTTAAGAGACTAATCATTAGCTTCTATCAAACTGACAGACATGGATGAAGATACTGCAGACAGGCCTTAGTCTACAGGTAAGATGGAAGTTAATCTTGTGAGACCAACTGTGAAACATTCACAACAGCACAAAAGTAGTAAATTGGGTGGTAGCATTATTCTTCCATCAAAGTCAAACAGCCTTGAAAACAGACTCATTCAACAACCTGAAGAAAATAGATTAAATAAAACCAACAGTTTACAAGATAGTGCTTCAGCTACTTGGATGCGATGTAAAGTGTGCTTTCATAATTTTTTTGTGAATTATTATTACAGATAAGGTGTTTAGTTTGACTCTTTTTGAAGTATTTGTTGAGTAAAAGAAAAAAGTTTGACATTTTAAAATGATCTGATTGTCAACAAATCTATATTTTGCTTTAAGTGAAAAAAAAACATTCAAAACCATTTTATCCCCACATGCACTGTCTGGCAGTGTATTAATCCACAGCTGAAAATAGTCCCCAACAAATACACTATTACACCGGTTTACTTAACGTTTGCTAAAAAGAACTACAGTGCCCATCTTAATCTAGTATAGGCACTTGGTAAATATAGAAATATATGGGCATATACTTTGTGACACATTTTTTAAGATTTGTATCTGCAGCTGGAACAAATGAGCTCGGGGCTGAGTGCTACTGGAAGTTGGAAAGTATTGAGAGACGGACTAACACATTGTTGGTTTCATTCGTTTCATGGAAATTGTCCAATGTATTTATTCAGTTTCCTGAAGCGTACTGAGACCCAGCTGTTGCAGCAGCACGCCTATTTCAGCAAAGGAGGATTCTCTACTGCAAGCTATGATCTCTTATCTCTATCTCTCACACACACACACACACACACACACACACACACACACACACACACACACACACACACACGCACACTCACAGTACTCACGGTGCTTATTCCTCATAATCTCTCTCGTTATCACTCCCACATTTTTCCCATATCCTTTTTCTCTACATACTATAATTTCATTTCTTCACAATGCTCTTCTCTCTCATCCTTATTTCTTGGTCTCGGTTGTGCAGAATCTTTCTTTGTCTCCGAGGGAGTGGCACAAAGCGTAGCTGCTTCAAATAATTTATTTGCTCCTTCATCCCCTTCTCCTCTAGCGGCTTTTTGCCAGGCAGCCAAAAGGGAATATATTCTTAATTCACCTATCTGGATAACTGAAGGTGAAAGAGAAACAAAAAAATTGTCTCAGTGGGTCTTGTCATGGATGGTTCTTAAAATGAAGAGATAATATACAACACTGCAGATTGCAGGGAGGCAGACTCCGTCATTACTCTTCCTCTCCATCAGCTGCTGGGAAAGGTTTGTCATGTCTTCAAGTGAAGTATTTTTTATTCATGGAGTGTGTTAATGTTTTATTTCCCAGCAGAAGAAGAAAAATATGAACAAAGAGGGAGGGAGAGTAGAGAAAATGTATACACTTATTTTTCATAAATGCAGATTAAGTTGCCAGCTGATGCCAGCTCACTGATTTCCACAACAAAATGGTGAATTAAGCATTATCGTTGTGAACAATCTCCCTCGGCTCACCCCAGCAGATTAGTGATGGGAGGAGGTCTGAGCTCTGAACATAGAGAGAATGTTTACTCGCTAGTCTGTAACAAAAAGATTGCTAATTGCCTGCTTGTGTATCTAACTCATGTGTCTGCCTGCGGGAGAAAGAAGGAGAGGGTATTTGGCTACAATCATTGTATCTCAGCAGTCAGAAAGACAGACATGCAGACAGACAGGAGGATCTACCGGCAGATATACCGAGTCAAAGAGCGAGGAGAGAGCTGACATTCTTTGTAACACTCCCCGAGTGTTTCGGACTCTGTGAATTATTAATCACTGGTAATTGTGATGTAAGTTTTGGCCTTGGCTTTTTAGCGCCGACTGGCTGCTTTCAGTGTCTGCTCGGCGCTCTCCCGCCTCCCAAAAATCAGCCCAAATTAGACTGGGGACTTGTCAAGGCCAACTTTCGTCAACCAGACGCACTCAGTATATGTTAATGAATAAGGGATGAACATCTCTCAGCTCAGGAGTTGCTACTGTCATCTATGCACACACACAATATTTACCGAAGTGCGTAAACAGGGTGACAGACATGCACGCGTACACCTGTGTTGTTCTCACTCTTGTCAAAGCTGCTTTTCTGTAACAGTGAGAAGAAAGGGTGAGCGGGACAAGCAGCAGTTAGCCTCTGTGGGTCTAGTTGAGTTTTCAATTCACGTTCAAAGGCAGCGGCTGTCTGACTCGCTATTCACTGGCTGGTGGGCGTGGGTACTTAGAACTGAGGGATTCTGTAACTGTGTTTATCTGTGAGTGTGTATTTACACAAACTGTGAGTTACTGTGTTTGTGTGTGTTGCTTGTTTTGAGTAGTCTATGTAGCTGCTGTGGGCTTTCTAGGGCTTCCAGAGCTCATCCACTCTCTATTGTTACCAAGAGGGAGAGGCACAATCTCAAACAGCTCTCCATTTTATTGTGGAGTGGAGAAGAGGGCTACTAAATCAGCAGAGCCATAATAGAGTTTCTGATTAAACTGCCAGCAATCTACGGCCAGAAAAACAGGACAACAATTTCACAGCAGCTATGGATTAAAAAGTAAAAATCAACTAATTTAATATTTGACATTGTCTGAGAACATTATGTTAATATTTCATTTTGCCCCAGGACAGAAAACAGGAAAATGGCAGAAGTAATGTAACAAGGGGGCTGTGCAACACACCTTAGTTCTTCTGGTACAGTTTGAAATGTGTCCGTAGCACATGACTTAAAAAAAAGATAAGCTAGAACAAATATTCGATACATTAAAGTGTCTTCTATGCATCTGTTTGATAGCTGGTTCATTGTTTAAGTCATAATTGTAAACAAAACTGCCTTCTAATTTATTTATCTTTCACTTTTTTTAATGATCTTTTTTCTGGGTTTTAAACTGTGATATGGTTTAGAGAAAATTATCAGGAAACATTCATTAAAAACTAAAATATTTTATTTTTAACATTTTACAGACTCAACTATTATTTGATAAATAGAAAAACATTCAGCAATAATGGATTATTAAAAAAAAGGTTGCAGCTCTATTATCAAGTTACAATGCCAACATCAAATGTCTGCTAGAAACTGTAATCTTGTTTAAATAAGTGTGTGTGTGTGTGTGTGTGTGTGTGTTCTTATTTTAACTCTGCATGCGAGTGTGGACATGTGTATGCTTCCTTCATCTCTCAGTGTGTGGTTGCCTGACCTGTGTGTGTGTGTGTGTAAGCCTCCGTTCTCAGGTGTTTTGGCCCGCTCCAGTATCAGTGCACTATCATATGACCAGGTACAGGCTTCAGTTACTCCTGCACCTCTCATAGAAGGCTGTAATGAGGCCATTAGATCCTGCTAATAGCTTGTAGGGTCAGTCAACCGAGAGAAAAGCCGAGGGGATCAGCTTGCATCCAGCTCTCCTGTCCTTTCGTCTCACTCAGAACAGCCCAAAATGTTTACCTGCATTACTTCCTTTTCTGTTTTGCTCACTTTATTCCTTTAGCTCAGTTTGCTTTTTGAAGTCTCTTCTTCTTTCTTTTAATCTACCTCAGCGCTCTATATCTCACTCCTCTTAACTTTTAATCTAATTTGTCTCATTGACTCTCCATTTGATTCTCTCAGTTCATCAGTACAGAAAGGTATTAAACACTGTTTTCTATAAAATGTTCCTTCTAGTGCCATTAGCTCCTAATGTATTCCTATATATTTTTAACTCTTACTCAATACATGTTGAGTATAGATGTCTACATTATTTAGTCTACCTGTTCCCTCTTAGTTTGGCCATAAACATAAAATGTTATTACTTTCTGTTTATCTTCAAAAATGTTATACCTTTTTATTACCTGTTTTTCTTCTATTTTTCTCATCAAGGGATTCATACAAAGCTGTCAATTTCAATGTAAAGAGCAGTGTAAATTATAACAGTTTCTCCTTATTTTGAGATGTAATGTCTTATAAACAGAAAATCTGACTGCAAGATGTGCACATAAAAGTGGAACAATTTCGTGTAGCATTGCAGTGACAGAATACAAATTGCTGTCATGATTTGGTGGTTGTCAGAACCCGAGCAGGATCTCAGTTTAGAAGCTGAATTCAAGTATCTCCCCAAATAGTTTTTTCCATCACATTTCATCTCATACAACTCTGTGACAGTGTTATCTAGACGCCATTTTGTTGTGTCACCTCTGAAAGCATCCCGTTCCAAGTGGTAAATGCTTGCAGATGGTTGAGGTGTCACCTCGCCAAGCAGGCCGTCTCCACACAGCTCCGTGTGACCGGGGCGGCAACACACCCATCTGTTTCTCTCACTTATAGAAGCTGCAGCGCATTAATACCGGCTAATAAACACAGGGCATAACTGCCAGCTGAAATGAGCAGGTGACAGCTTTAAGTACTCTTCTCTTCGCTTTAGTAAAGGAAGTCTATTTCCAATTCACACTGCATTTAACAACTTCATTCTATCAATGGGAAAATGGATCAATGGAATTCCTTTCTAAGAAACCTTCTCAAAAGTGTTTCTAAGGTTTATTTATGAGTCGTCAAAATGATTGCACGGGTAAACCAAAGACTTTTGTCTTTTAAAGAACAAAAACACATTAGCCAGACAACATCATTACAGAGCTGTCTGTATACTTCTCACTGTGTCTTTATTTTTTGGATATAAAGACTTATTTTGCTGGATAATTACCTCCTAATATAATTTAATTCATAGATCATTAAACTGAGAAACTTAGTATTGATTGTGACTGTAAGAATAAGCCACATAAGTCTCCATATAAGGATTATAAAATATTGACTTTTTTTATGCAAAACCGCTACACATTTTAAACCAAGGCTTCTTAGACTATTCATTAGTTTTTTTCTGTGATGTTTTTAATGAATCTAATTTTTGTATTTGGGCATCTTGTTAAACATTTTTCATCCCTTTGTAGTTTGCCAATAATTGCATTTTCAGGCAGCTTTGTTCTGTGTTTACTCAGAGACAAGTGAAACATTTCATTGAAAAGCCATGTTTGTTTAGAAAGCTGTAGGAGGCTTATGCAACGAGCCTTGATGAGAGGCTGACACGATTTTGATCAACCCTCATTTCCTAGAATCTCAATGGATAATGAAAGTGTAAAATTAGTAGAAACAATAGCCCCACACTTGTACAATTTAGCAGAAACAACAAATATTCAATTGAAATGAGCTCAACATTCACTTTTTCAGTTTACTGCAGATTCACTTTCCCAGTCTTAAGTGATAATCTGAAGACACCAGGAGGTCATGATTATGTGATCAAGAGCGTTAGCTGACAGTGTTGAACCACACTGAATTTTTAATGCAAATGCAGATGTCTTGCACTCAGACACATCTGCTTTCGTGACATGTTCCATCTGTCTCACCCTTGGTGGTGTAAGCTAGTGTTTCAAACTAGTATGGCTATACCCATTTCTTTAAAGGGGTAAGGAGTGTTTTGGTATTAATCTCCACTGTCAGGAGACCCGGTCAGTTGTCATCATCATCATCATCATCATCATCATCATCATCATCATCATCACCTCTACCTCAGCAGCGTAGCTTTTACAACTCGCCACCTCCTAATGAGGCTTTCTGCTTTGCTTTATCTCTACAGCCAGTTGTCTCCTCTTGTCCTGTGGCTTGACAATGGCAGCATGGCCTTTAGCTAGAAAAGATGCCTCCTTGTTCTGCTTTTTTAGCCGCGACACATGCCCCTCCTCTCTCCCCTAGTGCCAGCCTTTGACGCAAATGTCAGCTAATTAAGGGTTACATGGTCGACCTTTCTCCCCACCACCTGGGCCCCCACGCATTCAACCCGCCATGCTACAGGTTGTCTCCATGAGTGTGTTGCTGAAACACACCTGTGCACACACAGACACAAAACGCAGGTTGGCCTTTGATATGCTAAATGCTGCTGGGCTCCTACAGGGCAGTGGACTCAATTAGAGGAGACACCTGCTGTCTAACACTGAGGATGTACAAAGAAATACCCTAACACCGCAAGCAGGTTTTAAAAAATATGTAATTTTCACTTAATCAGTCTCTCATTCAAACCAGAGCTGGTGATAACAGCGGAAAGGCAAAAAAAAACGTTTTGACGAGTCTGAATTTGTTTGTTTGTTTTTTCATGTCATGTAAATCTACTGATGTCTGACTCAAGCCTGGTGTCCTTGAGGAGAGCATATTGATTTATATTTTGCATGTTAATGAATACTTTTAAAATCCCATTTTGTTACCTTTGTATCTGCATTACGCATTATTTTGTTTACTGAAATCCCCTGCTAGCCTGATTACAATGTCAGTCATATTTTAAACATGATCTTGAAAAAAGCACATTAACTTCACTCACTGCTAATGTATTAACAATTTAAACTGTCATCGTTCGTTAATGTTGATGTCAATTTAAAAATGAGCACTGCATTTGACCATCATGCACAAATGGAACATCTGAGAGGGGCTCTGAATATTAAATATTGTCTCTCCAGTTCAAAGCATCTTTACATCTGTGGGGTCACGTTCCAGAGAAGCTAGAACAAAGAGGAGCGAAAACCACACCGAGCCTTTCAACTACTGAAGGATGAAAAAACTCTTAAATACAAATCTTTGAAAATATAATAAATATCAGAGTCTGACAGTCTTTAAAACTTGAATTGTGTGGTAAAGGCATGTCTGTGTGTCAGTGGGCAGTGGTGGAGACTAAAAAGGTGAAATGTTAAAATAACTGCAAGTGCGTATGTTATAAGGAATAACCCGAGTGGCAAAGACAGTGTTAGGTTATACAAGAAAGAGAACGTTTCAAGGGCAGATAAAGATCAGCGGAAATAAGAAGAAAGAAGAGAATATTTTAGCTTTGAATTAAAAATGAACAGCCAGGAGGGAGGTCACTGAGCTCTGAACTGTTCTTCGTATCAGCTGATCAGGTCAGCTGGGACCTTTGTATTATCACTGGTGCCTTTATGACACTTTGTAACAATTTGGGAATCCACATTATGTGTGGCTTTGACATCTGTTGAGAAAATGTATTGTCTCTATTATTCACTTTTTATGGTTCCGCTACAAAGCAGATAAATCAATAGACTATCCCTAGTGCATTCGTTTTATGAGAAGATAGAGGGATTCAGAAAGGAGGGAATTGAACAACAATCCACAAATGTGTCATCAAAACAACAACAAAAAGACATCCAGAAGTAGCTGGATGGAAAATGGAAAAAGGAATGCAGTAAATCAAACACGAACTGGGCTATGACGATTTCAAAAAGACTGTGTAAATGTTTGTAAGGAAACTAAATGTCATTTTATTGAAAATGTAATCCATTAATCCTACACTGTTTCCAATAAGGAACAAGTAAGTAGTTACTGAAGTCTTAAAACCAGAGCAAATACATATTCAAGTGTGCAGCTGGTTTTCTGCTTCCAAAAACAACTTGGAAAAAAACAACTTGGAGTGAATGGTTTGGTTCCGGATGCCATTTGGATTTGATGTGTACAAATCTAAAGAAAGAAGATAGGTGCAGACAACATCTGTGTAAAAACGGAGAAAAACTGGAAAAAAAAGATGACGCAGAAGCTGTGCCCTCAGTAAGAGCTTCAGTCTACACCTGCTCCTCTTCTCGTGTTTCTCATCCACTCCCACAGCCTAACCTGCTGCCCTATCTCTTTTTCCGCACCTGGTGAAGTAGTGCAGCAGAGTACCATTTAATGGTTCGATCTACTGTATTATGTCCATTTTTGTGTTTTCCTGAAGTGAAATGACTCATCATAAAAAATGAGTCAGCCTACTTGTACATTCACCTCCAGGAAGCTTTTGAATTTGATGATCTGAGCACGTAGTTCTTTCGGTAAGACTTTCGACACACAGGAGGAGTTTTGTTTACTTCAGCAGTATAAAAAGTGGTTTGTTAAGAACAAGTAGAAGAAGAACTAGGAAACTGATATGAGCAATGTAACCTCCATGGAAGGACAGAAAAAGATGAGGGTGCCACCTGGAGAAACTCAAGCGTCATCAGTGGTAAATGAGACATGAAGTACCACCCACAGGGTTTGAGTCACAGGTGGACTGAGCGCTGCTGAAACCATATGTGCTTATCATTATAGATTTTACCACAAGCCAAAATGAAGGATCTTGAAGATTACTACTCTAAAGCACATTTCCCATAATGAATCTCATGGGACCAGATGTGAGATGATCTGATGAGACTTGTGTTACTAATGGCATCATTTCAGTCTGTCACCACTGGCAGAATTTTCATATATTTAGTTGCCGTGTTAAATAATTCCTCTGGCTGTCTTATGGTGTCACTAAACATTTGCATACTTAAACAAATAAGCAGGCTGTTTGTCAGTGCATTCAAATTATCCAAAAACAACTTGTATGATTGTTTTATGATGTGTCATGTCATGCTTATATTTAGGCAACTAAAACCTTGCATTTTCTACCTACTTTAACTAAAAGGGCTGGTCTACAATGTCAAAGTAATTATGTAACAAAGATAACCAATCTTTCACGCCCACAGGAACAGCATTGTACTGTTACCTCATACTAAATAGTTTATAATCCATTTTGAGTCATGAGAAAAAGCCTTAAAGACCAAACTGGGCTTCTTTGCATTGGATTACCAAGGTTTAAGCTTGATACATATCAAGAACGCTTAGGTATTAAGGGTATTAACTAATTATACTAGACTGGCTTTTTTCATATTCTCACTTTACACATTTTAACTGCTGTAGCCTTAAGACTCTGGCACTGACTGTATTCTACTAAAAGCAATGTGCAAATCCCAGTACTGCTTGTTCTCCAAACAATATGAATAAGAATTTCAAATATCTGTTCATGAATGACAAATACAATCTAATTCTGGTTTTACTTTCTACATAAAACCACAAATATACAGGGAAACATACTAATCCAACTGAACTGTTTTCCCTTTCAGAGACATCAAACCTGACAACATACTCTTGGATGAACATGGTAAGATCCCTTCTCTATTTGTATTTTCAATTCACTCATGTTGGGGTCAGGGTTGGAATTTAAAGACTGTGTAGAAAAAGACAATAAGATTTGTTTGAGTTTTGGTACCTGTTGACATATCATGATACCATTTGACTGACACACAGAGACCTGACTTGCTTTTCTAAATTCAAGACTGAACATCTCCTGACTAAGGATTTTATTGAACCTCCAACCCATGGGATCACTTCTGCAAACATCAAAAAGAGATGCAATGCTCAGAGGCAGGTTACACAGATAGGGCTTGCAGCATAAAAAATACCTTATACCATATTTTAAGAATTGCAACATTGGAAAGAAGTCGACTTTTTTCTGCCCACACTGCCAGTCTGCATTGGGTTGAGCACTGTGACATTAACATGGTGTTCTTTGCCACTGAAATATTGGATGAAATAAGACAGAGTGATGTAACAGTGTGTGAGAAGGACGGCATGATATTAATGATGTCTGCTTCTCTGCTGTGAGTTAAAATCATGCTCTGAATGATTGATTAGGTTTCATCAGAGGCTTTCATGTCAGTTACAGTATCAAACCAGCAGACAAATGCACATTACCACACATACAATGACCAACACGACAGAGAGAACAGTGTGCGTTTGTATGCATGTCAAAGGGAGGGAAACAGCCCGGCATGAAGAGTAAATTCCTTCATTTATATATTTATCAAAAATAAAGTTAAAGTACTTTATGTTATGATCAATCTGGGATAAACACAGAGATCCTAGAAAGATGGTACAGTATGAACATACACTACATGGCCAAAAGTATTTATGAACAATACAACTACTTTGAAACTGTCCTTGTGGCTTTTACTTAGAGGGAAATCCTTCACATACTTGTTGTTTAAAAGTAGTCTAAGCTGACTGCCTGGCAACCTCACAGAGACAAAAACACTCTAGGAAGTTCCTGCACATAGGAAATAGTCTGGCGTGCAGGGGTATTTATATTATATCGTTCACGAACAAATTCATATCGTTATAATGGCTTTATTCCAACTTGTTTATGTAGTAACATCATACCGTGGCAAAACTGTTACTGGGTTAGCGAGCTTTATGGTAGGTGGATTTTGTTGACTTTGTACAGAAATATAAATGTCCCCGTGTTTCTGGTCTTTTTTCACCAAGCTAAGCCGCTGTATATTACTGTCATATAGATATGAGAGTGGTGGTTAATCTTATCATGTAACGCTTTGCTAGAAAGCAGAAACCTTATTTCACAAAAAAGCCAACTTTTCCCATCACTACACACTTTAGGAACATAATGAACCAAGTTCTTACATGTAACAAAGCATTGCCTGATATTCATGATAATCAGTTGGGCTACAATGGATAGAAAAACTCATGGACCATCTCTGTTGTCCTGTAAGTAGGTACTTTATTACAGCACTGGCACTGGCACCAGGAAGCCGACTCCACACTTCTAATAAAGTATAGTGTCAGCTTGACAACACACTTCCAATAGCCCCGTTATACCCTCTCTGCCCAGATAAGATAGGTTCTAAGCCCTCTTTTCTCTGAAAAAACTGAATCTAGTCAGAACCAGATAGCAACAAATCTCAAAATGAAGACATGAAAAGGTTATCTAAACCTGTAACTGACTGTTTGAACATTCACTTGAGTTGAAAGGTTGGAACGCCCCGCTTCGTAAAACAGATGGTTAAACAGTGATTCAGCAATTTACGCTGACATATACGGTATTTCATTAATTTTATAACACAAGACTAAACCTTGAATTAACTGTCCATCTGCTGAATACAGACATTAGAAGTGAAAGACTCTTTGAGAATTAACTTTAAAGTTTAAATTACATAGGTGCACATTAAGCTAGAAGGGTGTGCTACAGCTTCTGATCAACAGCTGTGCTCTTCCGGCACTGAAATAAAGAATTGAAGACATTTGTCAAAAGTAAAAAAGAGTAATTGAGTATTACCGAAAAGGTCTCAAATCTATATTTACTCCGACAAGAAAGTCTAGGTTATGTTCCGCGCTTTCCTGAAAATGTTGCAACATGATCACGTTGTGTAGTACATTTATTTATGAGCTGTTGAAATTCTAATGCATAAACAATGTTGTGATATTTAGCATTCAGATATTTGTTTGTTAGAACTGAACTGTTTTGGCCTGACCTTGAAAGAACAACCCAAGACCAAAAGTTTTCAGAAATGTTTTACATACACACAAACACACTCACTAAAGTCCTGAGACCTTGGAGGTTACTGGGCAGCTGCTAAGGGGATATGTGGGATGGCAGGCCTGCTGTCGCTACAAAATGGAAGCAGACAAAAGAGCGACAGACGGAGGGAGAGGAAGAGAGGGCTGAGATGCAAAACAGAGCGAGAATAACAGGGAGGGCCACGAGGACATGACAAGAAAGAGGAAAGTGATGAGCAAACATTTCTGGAAAAAACAGATTTGACAAAGGAGGGAGAACAGGGTAGACACAGAGAGAATGAGATATGAGCGATAAAGAGGGAGAAGATGGAGAAAGGCAGCCTTGTCATCCTGATTTCCACAGGACAACAGACACTCACCTTAGCTTTCTCTCTCTCTCTCTCTCTCTCTCTCTCTCTCTCTCTCTCTCTCTCTCTCTGCATGCTTGCCTGTCCTTGCAAACTAAATAAACTGTTATTTCCTCATCATGCATTCTACTCGCACTTTTTCATCCTATGCAGATATTTAGTTTACCTCACCACTTAAGGCTAAAACAACGGGGGGAGGAGGGGGAGGTTGCTTTTGCAAACCATGTCAATTTTGCAACCTGGAAATTGATCCGCTGCTCAGGCGTTCCTCTGGGAGCTGCTTTATGGAGACAAAAACAATTTACTCACGCACGTGCAATGTTGCTTTGTTAAATGTTATGGCCCCACATTGCTGAGAGAAGCTCCAAGAGGCTGTTTGTTATTCACTGTGAGCCTGTACGTATGCTTTAAAAGCATGCGGTACATTAAGTCGATATTGTAAGTAAAACCACAGCTCTGTCCTTTACTCTCTAACTGATAAACTGCAGTGTTAGTGCATATGTTTGGCTCATACACACTCATGGGAAAAGTCTTAAAAATACGGAGTATAGCTTTTAACAACAATTGGAAATTCATAGGAACAATACATGCAGGCTAACATGGTGTTAATAATGCATTGGAGAGTTCTGTGGCTTCATTTTATCCTGCTTCATATAACACGCCAATGTAGTTTTAGTCATGTTACATAAAGCTTCTGTATTCCTGTTCAAAAGTCTTAAAATACTCATGTATGTAACACATTTGTCCTGAGTTTTGCGGGTGTTTTGAGATAGTCACAAGATAATTAAAAATAGAAGAGACATGCAGTAGCGTTGCATAACCTAAGGATCAAACCCCTGACAGTTGTGTAGGTAATCCCAGTAGAACACATTAGAAACTCAGTCAGCAGGGAACCTGCTGTACCATCGCTCAGCCATCACACACCAATCTCACACGCAGGGAACAGTTTGACTGCAGACAAGCAGGGGTTAATCTCATTTACTGACTAAAGGTTTTAAATCAAAACCTTTAGTTGGAATTTTAGAGAATAGTACCACTCTGACCTACATGTGTTATTTGACACATTTCAATTTGATGCTATCATTTAGAGCACACACATAGTGAATGGTCTCCATAAAAAGAGTCAAATAGAAGCTTAGATTTATTAAAAAAAAAATGCAACAAAGAACTGTAATCAAGGCTTAAAAACATTAATATCATTCAAAAGCAGATAATCCAGTCATATTCAGGCACTCTAAAACACCGCTTTGACCCGAAATAACATGTTTATATCCTAAACGGTAAAAGGAACAAGACAAAAAAACAAAAACCGCAGAAGTCATTTTCAGCCTATAGCCTTCATTTAAATATTTGACGTCACAAAGGCTGACAGTGGCTGATGGTCACTCTATAGTGAGAATTGGTACTTTAAAATCAAAGCACTCTCCCTGTCATCCACTTTGATTCAATGACAATGGGTCCCACCAGTCAGGAAGCAATGTCTAAACAGCCATTTACTGTAGCCAACAAGTATTCTGAGAACGCCACTGTGATTTTCCATATTGCAGATTTGAAAACTGTGTCATAGCTCATCTCTTAATCTCTCTTTTACTAATTCCATCTCTCTGACTCGCAATGTGTGTCCTGTTACATCCATATATGCCCTCTCTTTAAATAAACTACACTACAAATACACTCACTCTTATTCTTACTATTGGAAATGAACAATTCATTATTCAAGAGCAAACCCAGGAGTCTGAAAGCCTTGCATTGATCACCAGAGGCTGTATGTCTAGTTACAGTACAGCAGGTAAAACGTTTAAGCATTTTATTTTACTACTTGATACTTCTGGCCCAGCAGCCTACATTTTTGATGATGGTTTCTCATTTCCTCCTGCTGACTACCGTGTAAAACTCCTGTCCTAAATCTGTCTTCTCTAAATCTCAGAAAAAAAGGAAGATAAGTATGCAACAGAGACAGGAGACATTATTAAATATGAAAACAGAAAAAAATTCTTCTCTTACTCAAGCTTCACTTAAAGTTGGACGCTTCAGCCCTGCTGCACCTTTGTCACAGTCATCAGGCTGCATTAACAATGGTCCCCTCAAAGCACCCCCCCTCTCACTGCACAGCTACACCCATACACCACAGCTTTGAGTAATGCATGCAGGCGTATTTCAAACGGTAAAGGACACAGAGGGGTAGAGGGGCATGAGCATAAAGTAACAGGAATGAGATGTAGGGTTTATGGAGGGAAAAGAAAATGAAAACACGAAGCAAGAGGAAGATGTGGGAGGCCACAAGGAATAGTGAAACGGTGGAATATAAAAGACATAAAGAAAAGGTTTGATAATGGAGAGTTAGGAACCATTGAATGAGGGAAAGGGAGATTTGTGTTCTCTTATCTGTAAGATTGTGGCCAGCTTGTCTCTGCTTAATAGTCACACAGTTATTTGTGTTTGTTTCTGCCTTTAAAAAAAAAAGTGTACAGTATGTCTGTTCAGCCTATATGTGTGGACTTAGTACTTACCACACGTTCCTGTGGTTAGTGGGGACATCCTTTCATCCAAACAATCACTCTGCGGCAAAAACTCAGTATGAAGCACACACACTCTCTCAAACCCCCACACACACACATACATTGAGCTCATTAATGTGTGCTCAGTGTGCATGGAGAAGACCATATTGCAGCACGGCGAGACACAGGTCAATGGTTTGACTTTGAAACCGCAGAGGGTTCCTGCTTAAACACCTTTTCAGCTCTGTCACAACATAATCAACAACACACATTTTATGCCATATAAATAAAGCTACAGATGATTTGCATTTGATGCCCTTTAATGATATCAGTGTGGCAGCGTCATGATTGCAGGTGAGCTTTAGGCAAACGTATTATTTGAATGGATTACGCTTTGTTATAAAATCCTATGATCCTGAGTTTTGCATCTCTAACGCTCACATAAGCAGCCTAAAGTCTGGCTATGTGTGAGCTGGGGTTGAATTTAATTGCAAAGTAAAAAGCTTAAACTTCATACTGATGGTGTTCGTAGAGCTCTGTGATCTTGTAGCTCTGTGACACTTTAGGATTTAGTGAGAATGGTCTGTGTTCTTTTGAGTTAATATCGTCCCTCTGTTCTACAGGGCACGTCCATCTGACAGACTTCAACATCGCAGCCATCGTAAAAGAAGACCTGAAAGCGACGTCCATTGCTGGGACCAAGCCATACATGGGTAAGAAAACACATTATTTAAAACAGAAGCTAAAGGAAACAGTTTGAAACGATGTGCTGTACAGAAATTAAGGTACGTAACAAGATAAACTCCACAGAGGATGCTTATGTTTCCAATGACAACGAGGAGACTAACTTTGTTAAGCCCAGCTTCCTTTCACTGGAGGAAAAATCCTCCCTTTTTTGTTTTGAGACTTTTTACTGTTCATTCATCACTTGATGTGAGGGGCCAACACCCAACACTAAGAACAGATTCAGGTTATGATTCTGTCTACAGTTTCAAATACAAAATGATTGATTCAAGAGTCATTTAAAAATAATGAAGGAATGAATGATGGATTGACAGACACATAAGAAATACTTTTGAGCTTTAAGAAGAAAAGTAGAAAATGCTCCTGTTCAATGCAGTCACTCGGCATGATATATTTTTTCCGTTTAAAAACCATAAAGCCAAGTTCACAGAGTTTTACTTTTGTCAATATTTGCCGCCCCATTGCCAGGAACAAGACACAGCTAAAAATAAGTGGCTGGTTATTGACCAAAAAGCTAGTACTTTGTTGTGAGGCACAAAGTGAAGGTTGAAGGCTTAGGGAGCTTAATGAATAAATAATGCTTAGGAGGCCTTTTATGTTACAATTATTAGCTTGGATAAAGATAATATTGATACATTGCCCTTTTGTGTGTGCCTTTCTTCTGTTCCCAAATAGAGTATGCATCTTTGTTGAATTTGAATGCATGAGTCGGAAACCTTAGGGTAGTGTTAACATTTCGATATTGCCTTTAGAAACCAACATTTTCAGCAACGCTGCATCGCCCTCTTCATGACTCTTAAATACAGAAGTGATGTTGATGTGGATTCAGCTCCTCAGAGATCAGATAGGAGCTTAACAGGATTTCAGGGGGAAATGAATGACGAGACAGCGCGGGCGTGTGTGTGCGTGCGCCTGTTGTTAAGTGTGTGCTCATGATAGACAATGACTTTGTAACTAAGTGTGATTTCAGGCAAATACTCTGTAGTGTAATAGATAATTTATGGGTACACTTGGAAAAAGGAAATCATGACTCTTTCAGAAGCTTCAGTGAATAAACTAAACTTTTTCCTCTTCAGCAAGGGAACAAAGCAAACCTGATGGCAGGAGAGAGGTGTGTGTGTGTGTGTGTGTGTGTGTGTGTGTGTTGTGTGTGTGTTGTGTGTGTGTGTGTGTGAGAGACACAGGTCAATGGTTTGACTTTGAAACCACAGAGGGTTCCCACTTATGTATGCTTTCTCTCAGTTGAGATTTTTGACAGTGTAATACAGATAAAGAAGAAGTGATGTGTGATGAAAATTCATCTTGGCCATTTAAAACCAGATTACAGTTGAACCACCTTTTCCCTATAATAGATTATTCATTTCCTCAGGAAGTAGAAAAACCTAACCAGCCAATTTAAAGGTTTTGATAGCTCCGCAATCCCAGAAAAACTTCTCTCATCAATGATTCATAAAAAAATCATTATAATTCTGCATTGGCTCAGATAAGATACTGATTATCAATACCTGCCTGTGGCAAAAAGGGAGAAATGTATGTTATTTTTATTTCAGATGTTTCCTATTCTGTGTAACAGTTTGCCGTCAGCTTTTCAGAAGAAGCTGAAGTTACAACAGGTCTTACATATTCTGTACAGCTCGTGCTATTCTGCTTCAAAACCCCAAAACCTGCAACTTGCTATTTAAATGTGACAGCAACTTTACACATCAGTCTTGTGTATGATTAAACACCCAAATATCTTTTTACATAAAAGATTATCTGACTGGGTTTGGCCTGCTAACACTTCTGTAACACTTCCAACATCCAAAGTACTCCCAAGCTATTATTTCAGCCTTAATCTATGGCAATTGCATCTGATGATAAACCTGATGAGAACATTCATGAGGGCATTCACTGTGAGAAGAGGGAACGAGTGTCCAGCGCAGTAATGATGGTCATTAATTAAGACTTCTTCAACTGCAAAGCAGGTTTTAAAGTCTATCACTATTCAACTCCTTCTTCAACAGTTCTGCTACAGTATGCCTGAATACAGACATTATGGAACATTTATGTAAGAAGGACTGTGTCTGAATTACAAAGAGACAAGACTTTAAAAGAGGGGTGAAGCCAGCTATGTTATGTATTCCATGTCTGAAAGGGCTATAGTTAAAATACACTCTCCCTGAGTAAAGCCCCTTAAAACCAAAAAAGGATCACAATACACACACTAAGAAATATACTATCATTTAACTTTCTGGTCTATATTTTTTTCCATCAGCTCCTGAGCTGTTCCAAACCTTCGAGGGGTCCCATCCCGGCTACTCCTTCTCGGTCGACTGGTGGTCGCTGGGCGTCACAGCTTATGAGCTACTAAGAGGACAGGTAATGCCATTTTGTCATATGAACGTCATCAACACTTCCACTTTAAAGGTCACCTATTATGCAAAATCCACTTTTTCATATCTTTTATACATACACATGTGTCCCCTCTGTGTAAAGAGATTCTGAAAGTTTCAGGAAAAAATATTCGCTCGCTTTTTGTCCTGAGCCATTTCTATAAAAAACCTGTCTGAAAATGAGCTGATCAGATTTTGGCCACTTTATGTCATAACGATTTTTTTGCTTGTGTAACCATTAGCCAATAACCAACCAAGGTAACACCGGCCCACCTTATCACCTGAATCTCCTCCTAGAGCACCATTGTGTATTTTTAACCAAATATCTCGCAGAGGGGCGTGGGGAGTGGTTCCTTATTTTCATCTAAAGTAACAGACAGAGAATCATCACTTTTGAAACAGGGCTGAAACAGAGGGGTTTATGGGATGCTACAATGCATGATCTGTTTGGTATTTTGAGCCAAACACTTCAGAGACATGTTTGTATATATCTGAGAACTATAACAATGAAAAACAGTATAATAGGGGACCTTTAAATTCTCTGGCGAATGAGCAGCTGTATTCACACATGGGCTCGATCGATTACACAGACTTGGTACTTGGAAGTTAGCTCGGTTACATCCGCTAAACATCAGTGTTCAACTGATTTTTGACGTTTGCTTTCCCACATTCTGATAATGTCTAGATCATTTCAAGGTTGGAGTGTGTTAATGAAAGGAGCTTAAGAGACACACCCAGAGGCCCTGTTCTGATTTGGCATGAACACACCTTTTTTAAGAGATCACAAGCTTTCAGTTCAAAGTAAAAGTGTGAATGCACCCAAGAGACCCCGTTTCGGGGTGGTCTAGGCAGCATAGGGCGACACTCTTAAAGCAGTGTCTAGTAAATGTGTCCTCGGCCACATTAAAGGGTTTCCTACTCAACTGATGTTCTAGGCATGGGAAAAACTAAACGACAACTCGCTGGCTTTGTCCATGACGTCGGTAGGGGTAGAATATTCTTCTGTTCATTTTTTTCTTTTAAAGAAAAGTATTTTTGATGTATTTCTTATGTCACATAAACCACCAAGATCTTTGGTTTCATTTCAAAATGTACCCAAATATCCAAACTTACCAAACACATATCGTTGTCCAGTGAAGAAAAGAACGCCTTATCGACACACAGACAAACACTGTATATAATGTTTAGTTTATGTGGGAACTATCACATGAAATGGAAACAAATTCTATTGCTAGTTGTCAACTGACATACTTCCGAGTTGTCCACTTTTGACCACATCACAAAAGACTGATATTAATGCTAGGTCTGAATAAGGCCAGAGTAATATCCTGTTGTTTATATCGCAATTCACTTCAGCATGGCCTTGCACACTTTACTGCAGTGAATAATACATGACACCTAAAATAGTGTTATTGATTCGCGAGTCATTTGCCTGAGCCTTGACAAAATAAAGCAGGGGTGACGTTTTAATTGAATTTTAAGTTCAAGCTAACCTTACTGTGGAGGATGATGTTCAAATGTTTAGTCATGGTGAGAGACAATTCGGTTCAGGAGAATAAGAAAATAGAGCTAGCCACATAATTGGAATTGATTTTTTGAAGTATTATTTATTTATTTCATGCTGGTGCCATTTGAAGAAGTTCAATTCTGATTTCATGAAAATAAACACAGGGTATAATGCTTCCACTCAATACCCCAGCTATATCTGGCAGAGTCTTAGACAACAGTCTGTATATTTAGGACTCAACTTAGGCTGCAGCTCCAGAATGTTCTCTCATGTTTCAGGATGGTGATTACTCAAACTACAGTACCCTCTGTCTACACTGACAAGGACCCAGAACACCTGAAACTGATCTGGAGCTATCATCAAGTGATCCTAAAATCAATTCTCCTATTGCAACATTGAAGTGCTCTCACTTTCAACCTCATCCATAAAACCGTTGACAGTTATTTTACCCAAAGACTTTCTGTCTCTCTTTCTAATATGCATTCTGTCCTTTCTGTTATATCTTGCTGGTCGACACCTCTTTTAGCAGAAACAAAGGCTACATTAGTGTATTAAATCGATGTTAATCCATGTGTGTGGATGTGGAATTAACGGACAAGACGTTGTGCGATTGCGTTGCCAGGCAACAGCTTCGGTTCATGTTAATTTACAAACTCTTCACTAGAACCGTAGTTATATTTAAAAACATTTTAGAAGGCCTCACGAAATACTTTAATGTACATTTAAATTTAAATGTGAAGGAATGTGTGTATAACAAAATACATCCGTCATAAACATAAACCTTGAACCCTTGAACCTTGAACAATACCAATGATTGGATGGTTTAGCCGCAATGCACGTTGGGATATGGTGTTTATGCGATGTGAAATCCGAAAACATTTTTTAAAAATAAAATAATACTTTATTCCGAGTGTGCTTGCTTTTCTCTTCGAAAGTCATCACATAACGGCATTGTAATACACGGTTCGGCTGCATTAAATATTACATATAAGTTCTCTATTTATAGAGCCCTGATGAGAAACATCAGGGCTTTGTTCTAGACAAACAGGAAGAACTGCCGCCAAAACTGAAAACGTGACATGGATCATCAATATATCAGCAATTAAACAACATCTTACATTTCTTTTCACACAATACGTCTCCTTGCAGTATCAACACTAATTCGGCTGACTTTTATATTTGATCCAATTGGTAGATAGGCTGTATTTACACCATAACGGTGCACAGCTGATAGAAAGGGACACCTAGTGGTTAAAGCACGTTATTGAATGTTATTATTTTTATTATTAGATATTAATAGGATCCCTATAAAGTATATTCATTACTCGTTATTCTCTACTAATAGTTAATTAAAGAGTGTATATAATGACTATTTTGCACATCCCTTTCAAGATTTCAAGATTTTCTAAGGTTTAGTGACATATCATATTATACACAACTACTTTGTAGTTATGCAATGAATGAAAAACTTGGCTCGCAGGTTCCTCAACAGTGCATTACAAGACATCTATCAATATGTGTGTATACCTCCACCATTAAACTGTCATATTCTGCACATTTCTTATACTATCTACATACATCTTATAAGAGTATAATAAATATGTATAATATCAGTTAAAATAAGTGCTTAAACATAGTTAACATTGCAGGAAAGCAATATATTAGACGTTAAGTACTTTGTCAGGCTTAATATGTATCTGTAGATACAAATTTCACTGTGTGTGCTGTGTGCTCTGCATGTGTGACCATTAAAGAGGGTTTCATCCCTCCATATTCTTCTTCTATACCCCCAAAGCTTTTTTCGTATTCAAAAGAAGACCTTAACCTAAAGTATTCTTTAATGTTTAAATAAAGCCTTATTAGTTTGTCTGTTTTGCACATCCTCCTATTAATATCTAATAATAAAAATAATAAAATTCAATAACGTGCTTTAACCACTAGGTGTCCCTTTCTATCAGCTGTGCACCCTTATGGTGTAAATACAGCCTATCTACCAATTGGATCAAATATAAAAGTCAGCCGAATTAGTGTTGATACTGCAAGGAGACGTATTGTGTGAAAAGAAATGTAAGATGTTGTTTAATTGCTGATATATTTATGATCCACGTCACGTTTTCAGTTTTGGCGGCAGTTCTTCCTGTTTGTCTAGAACAAAGCCCTGATGTTTCTCATCAGGGCTCTGTAAATAGAGAACTACGGTATATATATGTAATATTTAATGCAGCCGAACCGTGTATTACAATGCCGTTATGTGATGACTTTCAAAGAGAAAAGCAAGCACACTCGGAATAAAATAAATGTTTTTGGATTTCACGGTTTCACTACGGTTGTAGTTGAAGAGTTTGTAAATTAACATGAACCGAAGCTGTTGCCTGGCAACGCAATCGCACAACGTCACGTCCGTTAATTCCACATCCACACACATGGATTCACATCGTTTTAATACATTAATCTAGCCTTTGTTTCTGCTAAAAGAGGTGTCGACCAGCTGGGGCAACAAGAAAATCGGCGAAATCGAGTGTGACTATTAAAAAATAAATCATTATTATATTAATATTGACAATAACAACCGACCGTCGTGGTAGAGCATTTGCTTGGCATTTCCGGGTATTTCTCCACTGGTTAACATGGGTTAACAATACCGTGTAACTGTCACGTTTGAAGGGACGAAATCGTGACATCTTCACGTCTCCCAGCATGGTAAATCGTCACATGTTCACGTCTTGCCGTGATACCGGGTTGGTTGAAAATGGAGTGCTAGCTCACTGTTACCCAGCTCCAGGTGCCTTTTCATCCCTTCTCAGCCTTTACTTTATCTTGTTTCTTCCTAAGCTCCAGTAACCACATCTTACTTCATTCATGCTCTGCTGAGAAGATGGACCCTTCTCTCACTAACCAGGGTCAGGGTGGTATTGTAAACAAACAATGTGGGAGACGCAGGCAAAGGGAAGGACTGTCCACCTTCAACCAGTCTGACCCAGCTGTGTCTTGACATTCTCCAACTCGAGTTGGAGGAGTCTTTCCGTCCCAGACTCGAGAGTGGAGAAGGACTGGTGATAAGAACTTTCAACAGGCTTTTCCTTGTTTTCTGACCCACAAATTGCCCACTCACAATCAAAAGCAAAGAGTTGTAGTTCTTGGAGAAGGGTCCTTTATTCTCTGTTTCTTCTATCATTTGTTCTCATCAGTGCAGGAAATGGGTTCACAGAGGGCGAGTACAGCATAAGAGGAACAGAGTGTAGATAGGGCTAACTCTATAACAAACTTTGAGAATGTTATGAAACAAACTCCTCCTGACTATGAACACAAGCTTTCTGTAACATATTGTCTCCTCTCCTCCCCTCTTTTCAGAGACCATATGTGATGAGATCCAGTACACCGGCTAATGAGATCCTGCAGACCTTTCACAAGGTCCATCCCAGCTACCAAGCAGCCTGGTCTTTGGAGATGAAGTCTCTACTCAGAAAGGTAACCGAGTGGCGTGTCACATATGCATAACGCACAATATACTGTAGGAGCAGATGGATCTCTCCTTTTTTGATTATCACGTATTAGTTAATGCCGTTTCTCTTCATCCCTTCAGTAATATGTAAAATGTCTGCCTTTCAGTGTTGTTGTTAATATGTCTTCCCCATGTGAACTGACAACGACTTGTGCGCCACTCCTACATAATAAATATGGCGTGTACAGTGTACAATATGTGCCTTCCATCTTAAGCTCAGGACATGGAGTGACTACCCCCCCGTGATTTTGTAGTGTAGGGCTGATCTCTGTCCAAACTGGGTGGGTGGGGTGTCATATTGTACAACAGATAGTTCTTAGAATTTGGTCCACCACGCCTCCAGAATGAACTGGTCATTTATTTCAAACTGCAATTGCCAACTTCTCACATAGATTATGCCTGGTTGCAAAAAGCCAAAACCACACTACTCAATACTACAATACTGTAAAATGACATGGAAATGTTGACCAATCTGACAACTGTACTATTGTAATAAATCGTTAACAGACGAGGGAGGCAATGGGCTAATCTTGATGAGTATAGCTTTTTCTAAGTGGCCCCTCTGCTACTTTTGGGGGGATTTTGCTCTTCAGCTTGAATCCTTTAGTTCCAGTGGGAATATAACTATCCATAACTGACACCAGCATTTAATTTGGGCACACAAAGTACATCTCCAGAATCTTAATTAGGGTAACTTTAATTATTGCAGCCCTACTGTGTATTCTAGTGTTGTACACGTAAGCAAAACAAGTCTGGCAGTGCTGCTTTAGAATGATTAAAATCTAGATTAATCATTCAAAAAAAGACATTGTTAGTGAAGAACTGTGACTCATTGTATTATTGTTATATGATGTAAAGGTACAGTGTAAACACACAGGGCAGTACAAATCTTGGCACTGGAAAAAGTGAGTGTTCATTTCACTCCTTAATTACAATCATTTAGAAATATTTTCATTTAAGCTTGTATATTAGCATATCCTTAGATCTTAACAGCCTATGCATAATTAACTGCCAAAGAGTGTTATTTTTGTTTCAATTAAGCCACTGGCAAAGCTAACAGACACACTGTTGCTGTAGTATTTGGGTTTTGTCTTGGCAGCGATCCACTGCAGTCAAACTGTTGCATTGCTTCGTGCTCAGACTCCCTGAACCTCATTGGCATTCCAGTGGCATGTGTGTATGTGGGAGTGAAAGAGAGAGTGTGTGAAAAAGGAAAGTTAAAGAGAGAGAGAGATGTAAAGAAAGTGAGAATGTAAGGGGAGAATTCTATGCTCCATATATTTGTCCTTCACACTTCACGACCCCTTCAATCTTCCTCAACACCATTTCCTTCCTATATGTTCCTCATTAACTTTTCCTCCTTTGCTTTCCCCTCCCTCTCTCTCCATCCTCTATTCTCCTTTCCTTTAAAGTCTTCCTCCCCCATCCTCTTCATCGCTGTATCCTCATTCACATCCTTTAGGGCAAACATGTGCTGTTGTCTCAGTGGGACTAAGCCTCCAACTTTTCTGCCATGCCTCCCCGTGGACAATTGTTATTACTCTAATCCTTTTGTCTCCCTCAGTTGCTGTGCATAGATGTCCAGAATCGCATTTCCTGTCTAGCAGAGCTGCAGGATCTGGACTACATGTCAGATGTCAACTGGGATGCTGTGCTCAGCAAACTGCTTCCTCCAGGCTTTATTCCCAATGTGAGTATCAGAAATAAATTGAGCACCGACTCAGTGTTCTACCCAACAAAATGTTCAAATCTGAAGAGTGTTTTTCTGACGTCGGCAAAAACTACAGCACTGTCCAATGCTTTCAAAACAAAACCACACTCACAAAAAATTAAGAAATACGATAAATTAGATCTTTGACTATGAAAGCATGATTTTCTTTTTCATTTATATGTTAGGGTTGGGAAAAGGTAGGACCCAAATGCAGACTACAAAAAGATAAGAGGTCTATAAACAAAAAGGCGAGCTTTATTCTCCAAGCTGAAGATCAAAAACATGGCATGGATAACATAGGTAACACCAGGAAAATACTTCACCAAAAGCTGACCGTGACTGACATGGAGGGAGACAGGAAAAACAAACAATGAACCGACAGGGGAACACAGGGAAAGACAAGACTAAATACAGGGAGGGGTAATCACGAGACGAGAAACAGCCGGGCAGGGGAGGAGAAACACAAGGGCAACAGGTGAACACAATCAGACACACCAGGGAAACTAACGACAGGGAGGAAAACACAGGGAGAAGGACCAGACAAGAGACAGGGAGGAAAACACAGGGAGAAGGACCAGACAAGAGACAGGGAGAACAGAACAGCAAAATAAACCCCAAAACCTAACACACAAAACCCAAATCATGACAGAACCCCCCCTCAAGGGACGGATTCCAGACATCCCTACACAAAGTCCAATATTTCCAAAAGGGTGGGTGGAGGGGGTCCGGAGGACGGGTTTGGGCTGACAGCCCGGAGGCACGGCAGAGGACCAGGAAGGGGTCTCGGGCGGACGACCCGGGGGCAAGGCAAAGGAACAGGAGGTGGTCTCGGGCGGACGGCCCGGGGGCAAGGCAGAGGAACAGGAGGTGGTCCTGGGCGGACGGCCCGGGGGCAAGGCAGAGGACCAGGAGGTGGTCTCGGGCGGACGCCCGGGGGCAAGGCAGAGGAACAGGAGGTGGTCTCGGGCGGACGGCCCGGGGGCAAGGCAGAGGACCAGGAAAGAGTCTCGGGCGGACGGCCGGTGGCAAAGCAGAGGCAGAGAAGCGGCTAAGGCCGCGGGGGCATAGTCAGGGAGCCGGGCACAAGGAAGGACCGGGTTCGTGGCCGACTGGGCCACTGGCGGAATAGGAACCAGCGTTGTCCGGGAAGGACCCTGGATGGGACATGGGCTGGTGTCAGTGGGACCCCGGATGGACCAAGAGCTGGTGTCGACGGGACCTCCAACATGACAGGACATGGTGTTGGCAGGAAAGCCGGCGGAGCAGGTGTCGGCGGGACCCCCAACAGGACAGGATCAGGTGTTGGCAGGAAATCCGGTGGAACCCCAACGAAA
Source organism: Dissostichus eleginoides (assembly GCA_031216635.1). Lineage (NCBI taxonomy): Eukaryota > Metazoa > Chordata > Actinopteri > Perciformes > Nototheniidae > Dissostichus > Dissostichus eleginoides. Next base: position 16,928,650 of record CM062279.1, on the reverse strand, counting down.
CAGGACATGGAGTGGCAGGACCTCAGCGGAACCCCCAACGACACAGGACAAGGAGTTGGCAGGACCCCCAACGATACTGGACGTGGAGTCGGCAGGACCCTCAGCGGAACCCCCGACGCCACAGGACATGGAGTTGGCAGACCCCGGCAGAACAGTAGTCGGCGGGACCTCCAACGGCACAGGACATAGGGTTGGCAGGCCCCCGGCAGAAGAGTAGTCGGCGGGACCTCCCACAGCACAGGACATAGGGTTGGCAGGACCCCCGGCAGAAGAGTAGTCGGCGGGACCATCAACGGCACAGGACATAGGGTTGGCAGGACCCCCGGCAGAAGAGTAGTCGGCGGGGCCTCCCACGGCATAGGACATAGGGTTGGCAGGACCCCCGGCAGAAGAGTAGTCGGCGGGGCCTCCCACGGCACAGGACATAGGGTTGGCAGGACCCCCGGCAGAAGAGTAGTCGGCGGGGCCCCCAACGGGACAGGACATGGAGTCGGCAGGACCCCCAGCGGAACCTCCAACGGACCAGGACATTGGGTAGGGACTTGAGAGGGGACTCGAGAGGTGACTTGAAAGGGGACTTGAGACAGAACTCGAGAGGAAACTCGAGAGGGAACTCCAGAGGAGACTTGAGAGGTGACTTGAGAGGGAACTCGAGAGGGAACTCGAGAGGTGACTTGAGAGAGGGCTTGAGAGGGGACTCGAGAGGGGACTTGAGGGAACTCGAGAGGTGACTCGAGAGGGGACTTGAGAGGGAACTCGAGAAGGGACTTGAGAAGGGGCTTGAGAGAGGACTTGAGAGGGCGGGACCCCCGACTGTGTAGGAGCTTGAGTCTGCAGGACCCCTGATGAAGAAGGGACTTGAGTCGGCCGGTATGCCGACAGGACACGAGGGGTTGGCGTCGGCCAGAGAGCCAACAGGAGACGAGGAGCTGGAGTCGGCCGGTACGCCGACAGGAGACGAGGTGCTGGAGTCGGCCGGTACGCCGACAGGACACGGGGAGCTGGCGTCGGCCGGAGAGCCAACAGGTGACGAGGAGCCGGAGTCGGGACCATGGCTGCTGGGTCCGGTACTTGAGCCGGATCCATGGTTGGTGGGGCCGGAACTGGGGCCGGAACCATGGCTGCTGGGGCCAGGACTGAGGCTGGAACCATGGCTGGGTGGGCCGGTTCTGGAGCCGGAACCATGGCCGCTGGGGCCGAAACTGGGGCCGGAACCATGGCTGCTGGGGCCGGAACCATGGCTGCTGGGGCCGGAACAGAGGCCTGGATCATGGCTGTGTGGACCGGTTCTGGAGCCGGAACCATGGCTGCTGGGGTCGCAACTGGGGCTGGAACCATGGCTGCTGGGGCCGAAACTGGGGCCGGAACCATGGCTGCTGGGGCCGGCACTGGAGTCGGAACCATGGCTGCTGTGGCCGGTACTGGAGCCGGAACCGCTGGAGCACGGGCTGGAATCCTGGCCTTGCATCTTCCAGAAACCTTCCGGAGGATCCGCGGACCTCCCAAGGCCAGGCCATACCCCAGGAAAGGGTTAGAGGCTTGAGACAAGTTTTCAGGACTACTTGTAAAAAGTTGTAGCCACTCAGGCAACAAGCTCCTGAGCCAGGGCTTGCGAGCAACCTCCTGGCGTGCCTCCTTCAAAGCAGCCTCTCTACCCCGTCTAGATGAGGCGTCATACCAGGTATAAAAAATGTACTCCAGAGAGTACCCAAGACGTTCCGCCTGTAGAGCCAACCAATCAGAATCTGCTGGGTCCAAATTTGGTCGGTTCATTCTTTAGGGTTGGGAAAAGGTAGGACCCAAATGCAGACTACAAAAAGATAAGAGGTCTATAAACAAAAGGCGAGCTTTATTCTCCAAGCTGAAGATCAAAAACATGGCATGGATAACATAGGTAACACAAGGAAAATACTTCACCAAAAGCTGACCGTGACTGACATGGAGGGAGACAGGAAAAACAAACAATGAACCGACAGGGGAACACAGGGAAAGACAAGACTAAATACAGGGAGGGGTAATCACGAGACGAGAAACAGCCGGGCAGGGGAGGAGAAACACAAGGACAACAGGTGAACACAATCAGACAATCAGACACACCAGGGAAACTAACGACAGGGAGGAAAACACAGGGAGAAGGACCAGACAAGAGACAGGGAGAACAGAACAGCAAAATAAACCCCAAAACCTAACACACAAAACCCAAATCATGACATTATATATATTTCAGAGTCGTTACCTAGGTTACCGAGCAGCAACCACACCAATTGGTCGCTGGTCGGTCGACGTCACGAGGAAGCCGGAAGAAGGAAGTGAAGTTGGAGACACGCTGCAGAAAGTTCAGAGAGAGTCGGAAAACATCGAAACATACAGAAACGGTAGCATTGGACTGGTTAGCATAAACTGTACATTGACTGTATCATCATGTCAACCAGCTCAGATGGGAACCAAAGAGCTGATATGGAACGGGAGGAAACCAAAGAGCTGTGAGGAAGAAAAGGGCTTTGAGAGAAAAAGTTAGCAGAGCAAGAACACAAAGTTGGTCGGATTGGTCGAGTGGAGCAGGCTTAAACAAAAAACCAAAAGGCAGTCAAAATGAAAAACAAGCAATTTCGAATACAGAACTAGAGCAGGAGTGGAAAGTTATAATAGAATTCAACCGGGATGGTGGGCATTACCACCCGATTCAACTGACAAAATCAATTGAGAAAGAAATGGGTAAAATCAAATTTGCCAAGTTTATGAACAACAAACGAGTTTTGATACAAGCAACCAGCAAGCAGCAGCAGGGAAAAATACTTAAAATGACGACACTCAGTGGGCAAAAAATGAAGGCTCATATCCCAGGAGCAATGGCAATGTTAAAAGGAGTCATATCTGGAGTTCCATTTAATATGTCTATGGATGATGTTAAAAAGGAGATTAAAGGAGGAAAAGTTATTGAGGCCAACAGACTTATGAGCAAAAGAGATGGTACATTGAAGGAAACACTTTCAGTAGTTATTCAGTTTGAGGAAAATATACCGAAATCTGTGCAAATAGGATACATGAACTACAGTGTGAGGGAATTCATCCCAAAACCACTAAGATGCTATGCATGCCAAAGAATGGGACACACAGCAATGCAGTGTAAAGGAAAACTAAGGTGTGCAAGATGTGGAGGCCAACATGAGTATGGGAAATGTGAAGAAGAGGCAAAGATGAAATGCTGTAATTGTGGAGGAGAGCACAGTGCGGCGTTTGGTGGATGTGTAGTGCAGAGAGAAGCCAGAGAAGCTCAGAGGGTCAAAGTACTCAGTAAAGTCTCATATGCAGAAGCTCTAAAGAAGGTTAGGGAAATGGAAGCAAACAATCAGGCTTCTAGTGGAAGGGTTCAAAGAAACTTAGTACAGAGTGGTAGCAACATTTCAGAAAGGCAGGTTACAAATCAAAGCCAAGTACCTGTGGAAAATACAATACAATACAATACAATACAGCTTTATTTATAGAGCACTTTAAACCACCAGAACAAAGTGCTGTACAGGCAAATAAAACAAAACAAAAACATACAAAAAGTAACACAGCACAGCTCACACACCATAAAACAAGTACAAGTAAAAACAAGACAGTTTAAAAGCAATAAAATCAACGCTCTAAAAGGTGTTAATACGCTAAGGAGAAGAGGTGGGTTTTAAGAAGCGATTTAAAAGCAGGCAGTGTGGCGGCCTGTCTGATGAGCAGGGGCAAATCGTTCCACAGTGTGGGAGCTGCTACAGAGAAGCAACGGCCCCCTCTGAGCTTTGACCTGGTTCTGGGCACATTCAGGAGCAGTTGATCAGCTGACCTGAGAGGGCGGTTGGGCGTGTAAGGGTGTAGCAGCTCAGTAAGATATGGTGGGGTCATGCCATTTAGGGATTTAAAAGTAAATAAAAGGATTTTGAAATGAATCCTAAAATGTATTGGCAGCCAGTGGAGCGAAGCCAAAATGGGGGAAATGTGGTCATATTTCCTTGTGCCAGTTAAAAGCCTTGCTGCGGCATTTTGCACCCGCTGCAGACGAGCGAGGGAGGACCCACTGACCCCCATGTAGAGAGAGTTACAGTAATCCAGCCGAGTGGTGACAAAGGCGTGGATTACTGTCTCAAACTGCAGTTGGAGAGAAAAGGTTTTACTTTGGCTAGCTGCCTCAGGTGATAAAAGCTAGTTTTTACCACAGATTTAATCTGACTCTCAAGTTTTAGTTCACGGTCCATTTTAATGCCAAGGTTCGTAATGGTGGGCTTGGTGTACTGAGCCAGGGAACCCAGGTCTACAGAAGTGGTGCCAGTGGTGCTACCAAAAACCATAACTTCTGTTTTTCCTTCATTAGTTTTAGGAAGTTGCACCCCATCCAGGCCTTTATGTCCTCTAGACACTTTAGCAGTGGGCTAATTGAGTAACCCTCCTTCTTTGTTAGTGGGACATAAATCTGGCTATCATCAGCATAGCAGTGGAATGCGATGCCGTGCTTTCTAAATATGGACCCGAGAGGGAGCAGATAGAGGGAGAATAGCAGGGGGCCTAATACTGAGCCCTGTGGGACCCCATACAGGAGTGGAGCAGAGGATGACTCAGAGTCACCAAGGCTGACAGAGAAAGTTCTGTCCTTCAGATATGACCTGAACCATTCCAGGGCTTTCCCCTCAATGCCCACCCACTTCTCCAAGCGAGAGATCAGGATGTCATGGTCGACTGTATCGAAAGCAGCAGTTAGATCAATAAGTAGAAGCACAACGCAGTCCCCAGAGTCAGTAGATAAAAGGATGTCATTAAAAACCCTTAAAAGCACTGTTTCAGTGCTGTGCATAGTTTTAAAACCGGATTGGAAAACCTCCAGTATATTGTTCTCTTCCAGAAAAAACATGATTTGGCTGTAGACAACCTTCTCCAGGATTTTTGACATAAAAGGCATTTTGGAAATGGGCCTAAAATTAGCCAGAACTGTGGGATCCAGACTGGGTTTTTTAATACGAGGTTGCACTACTGCATGCTTCAGGTTTTCAGGGACCTTCCCTGAGAGCAGACTGCTGTTTATAACTGCCAGCACAGATGGTCCAACAGTGGGGAAAACCTCTTTAAAGAGTCGAGGTGCGACAGGGTCATTTGGAGAACCAGAGGGCTTTAACTTGGAGACAATCTCCTGTACAAAAGACAGTGCTACAGGCTCAAACTGATTAAAGACAGCAGAGCACAGTGCAGGAACTGAGGGGTCGTTTGCAGGAGCAGAGATTTGAGCTCTAGTGGAGTTTACCTTATTAATAGAAAAGTAAAGAAAGTCTTCACAGGCCGCAGTAGAGGTCTCGATAACGGTATTCTGGGAGGCATTAAGGACCAAATCAATAGTCTGAAACAGAACACGTGGCTTGTGACGGTTTGACAGAAATATGTCAGATAAATGTTTGCTTTTTGCCTCTTTCACAGTGATCTGATAGAGACGCCAACACTCCCTCAACATTTGAAATGAAACTTGCAGTTTGTCCTTTTTCCATTTACGCTCAGCTCTAGGCAATCCCGTCGGACAGCCCGAGTCGTGTCATTTAACCAAGGCTCAGATTTGGTTTTAGGTTGCCTGGTTTTTAAGGGAGCAACAGTGTCTATGGCAGCTTTGCAAGTGGAGTGAAACCATGAGCTAAGCTCATCCGTTTCAGGTGACATAGGTTCCCGATTAACACAGTTCTGTTTAAAAGCGACAGAGAACTGACCAGCAGTGGATGGGTTAATAATGCGAGCGCTCCGTGGAGCAGCGCGCGGTTTAACAGTTTCACACGCAAGACTCATATCAAATAATACAGGCATATGATCAGAGAAAAAGGCGTCACAGATCTCCAGGTTAAGAACAGGCAAACCATAAGATAAAACAAGATCAAGTGTGTGTCCGCGTTCCTGCGTGGGGCCAGACACAGACTGCACAAGATTAAAGGAATCAACAAGGTTTAAAAAGTCCTTTGCCATAGGTTTGTCGGGACAACACACATGAATATTAAAATCCCCAACAATAAGAACACGGTCATATTTTGGCATAATTTCAGCCAAGAAATCAGAGAAATCATTTCGAAATCCCTTATTGTATTTGGGAGGTCTATAGACCACAGCACACAGCACTGTATGAAAGCGACCAAGCTCGAACGCGCTCAGTTCAAAGCTGCCGGGTGAGAATGACAGTGAAAGTTGCTGGCATTTATAGTCACTCTTAAAAACAGTTGCTATGCCTCCACCTCGGCCTGACGTCCGCGGAGAGTTGAAATAGCAGCAATGCTGCGGTACAAGTTCGGTAAACGCGCTGGACTCACCAATACTGAGCCATGTCTCAGTCACGAAGAGGAAGTCCAAACCCTTACAAGTGAAGAAATCCTTTAGGACAAAAGTCTTGTTTGTTAGCGATCTTGCGTTGATCAGGCCAAACCTGGCAGGGGCCGGCAGATCGGCGGCGTTAGAGGTCCGGGGAGCCCGACACGAGACCTCAGGTTATGCAGATTAACCCCGCGGCAGCGGGGACGAGGGGAGCAGGTCCCGCGGTGCAGGAATGCCTCATCCGGTCCGACGACAGGTACCAGCCAGGCGTCGACAGGGTCCAGAAAACGCCTTGAATAAGAGAGACGAGGCTCATACTCAGTATGAGAGAAAAGATAAGCTGAAGAAGCCTTCATTCTCACCAGTCGACCACTGCGTTTTCCTCGGCGGCGGTGGCGTTTACGGCGGGTAGGTGGAGCCGGGGTGCGGCACAGGTAAACTAGTCCCCCTGATAATAACGGAGGCAGCGTTTTATCTCCACCATGAGTAGATTTTGCTGGATTAATGGCAGAAAACCGAAGGTCCAGCAGTGTTTGGCGATCGTACACCAGTAGAGTGTTGACATTTTGCATCAAAAATGACACAAACAGTACAAAAACACACAGCGTTGGCAGCGACAGACGGCAGGCCACACACACTGGCGCCATCTTGTTTTTTGCGAACGAAATATCGAGCAGGAGATGTTTGCCAAAATAAAGAAGATGATAGCATTCTCATGGTAAAGAAAGTCAACTTTATGGCCTTCATCTGCCATACCATTAATGTTGCAGCACAGATGAAGAAGAAAAGTGACAGAATCAAAACCATAGTGCAGGCAGCGGAGAAATTCCTTAACATTAGAGATATAAAAGCAGACCAGATACATGAATTACTAGCAACAAAAGATGTGGGAGAAACGGACAACCAGGATGAGGGTTAGCACGTTGTTTATGGTAATTCACATACTCCAGTGGAATGCTAGAAGCCTCATAGCTAATGGACAGGAGTTTAAAAAATATGTCTGAGTTACAAACATTGCCAGATGTAATTTGTGTGCAAGAGTCTTGGTTAAAACCTCATCTAGACTTTGTGATTCCAGGGTTCAGCTCTATAAGATATGATAGAGTTAGCAATCAAAATGGTGGAGGGTGTGTTACTTTCATAAAGGATGGGCTGGCCTAGAGGGTAGTCCCATCCCCTGACGACAAGGAATGTGTCATAATAGAAATATGCAGCCCAAGGAAAGAAGGGAACATAAAGCTTATCAATTTCTATAACCCGTGTAAAAATCTGGACATTGAAACCTTACAGACAATAGCAGGGACGGCTCATAGAAGGGAAGTATGGTGTGGTGACTTTAATGCTCACAACAGCCTTTGGGGAAGCAGTCAAACAGACAGTAATGGGGATGTCGTAGAAGAAATGCTAGAGGAAAGATCACTGTTTTGCCTTAATGATGGACAAAAAACAAGAATAGACGTGAATAGGGGGACACAATCATGTTTGGACCTCACACTGGTGACGGATAGGTTAGTTAAATCATGTGAATGGTATGTTAAAAGTGATTCTACCATAGGAAGTGATCATTACCCAGTTTTCACAATCATCAATACAAAGGTATGTAGACAGGAAGGGAGTGTATTTACCAGGTGGTGCTTTGGTAAAGCTGACTGGGAAACATTTAGGCTTTACTGTAAGGAGTCAGCGCAATTGTTAACATTAGAAGGAAGTATAGAGGAGTGCTCAAATCAAGTCACAATGCACATTAAAGAAGCAGCAAATAAAACTATACCTAAAAGAACAACAGAGGGTAGGAAGAAAGTGGTTCCGTGGTGGAATGAGGAATGTAGCAGAGCTATTAAAGAACGAAACAAGGCATTTAGGTCTTTAAAGAAAAACTTGTCACAAGACAATATTTCAGATTATCAAAGGAAAAGGGCAGTAGCCCGTAAAACAGTAAAATACACAAAAAAGATGTCATGGAGAGAGTATTGTTCCACCATTGGAAGAGGAGTAAAGTTAGGGGATGTATGGTCGATGTTTAAACGGATGATGGGAAAAGGAAGTCGGTTAAAATTCCCGCTTTGATTGATGGGGAGAAAGTGGCAGTTTCAAATGAAGAGAAGGCAGAATGTTTAGGTAGGGCATTTGCTGCGGTGCATAGTGGGGAGCACCTTGATGACAAACATAGACAGCAAAAAGAGTGTGTATTAAGAGAAAATGAAAATGTGAGGGAAAAGAGACGGGATGATAATTCAGCTCTTGATGTAGACTTCTCAATAGCAGAACTTAAAATAGCTTTGCAAGGTACAGGATACTCAGCACCAGGACAAGATCAGTTATGCTATGCCATGTTCCGGCAGCTACCTGTGGAAACATTCAAATTAGTCCTGAGACTATTTAATAAAATCTGGAGAAACGGAGTCTTGCCAAGGAGTTGGAAAACGGCAGTTATATTGCCATTTAATAAGCCAGGGAAGGATCCTGCTAATCCCAATAATTACAGACCCATAGCATTAACATCACACTTGTGTAAATGGATGGAGAAGATGATAGTGCATAGACTATCACACGTCTTAGAACAGAGAGGGTTAATAAGTCATTTTCAGAGTGGTTTTCGTAAAGGAAGATCCACAATAGATGCTTTGGTTAGAGTAAGCAATGAGGTGGAAAAGACACTGAAAATGAAAGAGGTTATGGCAATAGTATATTTTGATATTGAAAAGGCCTATGATTCTATGTGGAGGGATGGGTTGCTCATCAAATTGAGTAAATGGGTGTTGGAGGGAGAATGTATAACTGGATCATGGCTTTTTTATCAGACAGAAAATTCAGAGTTAAAGTAGGGGCAGAGGTTTCAAAAGAGTGCAGTATAGAAAATGGTATTCCTCAAGGGAGTTCAATCAGCCCGATACTATTTAATGTTATGATAAATGACATTTTTAGTAATTTGGATGGATGCATAAAATCTGCACTATATGCAGATGGCGGGGCCATATGGATACGGGGAAGAAATGTTCCATATGTGTTTGAAAAGATAGGGAAAGCTATAAAGAAAGTGGAGAAGTGGTCATACAACTGGGGTTTCAAGCTGTCAGCAAGCAAATCTTGCTTCATGAAATTTACGAATAAACGCAAGATGGAGACTGAGAAGCTTACATTATATGGAAAGCCGATGAGTGAGGTCAATGAATTTAAATATCTGGGGCTATGGTTAGATAGTAAATGTACATGGAAAACTCATATTAAACATTTGGAAACAAAATCCAAAAAAGTGTTGAACCTATTAAGAGCAGTGGCTGGATGTGACTGGGGGGCAGACAAACAGGCATTAATCGACATCTATCGGGCAATTATGAGGACAACTCTGGATTACGGGTGTTTAATATATACAGCAGCAGCAAAAACGTCATTACTAAAAATTGATAGGTTACAATATAAAGCGTTACGGTTGTGTATAGGTGCAATTAAGTCAACCCCTACTAATGCAATATTAGTTGAAGCAGGAGAGACTCCATTGGAGCTAAGAAGAGAGAAAATTGCTCTTGCTTATTGAGTCAGGTTAAAAGGAAGTGGGGAAGGAAATATCACAAACAAAACACTACAGGAGTGCTGGGAATATTCCAAGTTTCAGGGGCGTGGGTTTGGATGGACAAATAAAGAAAAAATAAGGACATACGGCATGCATGAGTTAGAGTTTTCACCATCAAATCCATTCAGTAGTGTACCCCCATGGCTCTTTCCAATAGTAAATATAGATGTGAGTATTGTAGAAAAGAAAAGAGAGTGGCAAATAAATGAAGTAGGATTCAAAACAAGTTTGTACCTCAGGAATAATTATCACAATTACCTCAAAATATATACAGATGGTTCTAAAAACAAAGAAGAGTGTGTCGGAATTGGTATATACATCCCAGAATTTAAAGTATCAATATCAAAAAGAGCATCAGACCAACTTTCTGTGTATACAGCAGAAATGCTGGCAGTAGTAATAGGATTACAGTGGGTGGAAGAGGTTAGACCAGACAGGGTGGTGATATGCACAGATTCATTATCCAGTTTACAAAGCATACAGTCAACAACAACTGCCAGAGAAGACATACTCATAGAAATCAATCACAGCCTGTTAAGACTTCACAGAAGCAGCATAGATCTGCAGTTCTGCTGGGTGCCTGCGCATGAGGGGGTGAAAGGGAACGAGTGTGCTGATAGATTAGCAAAAAGTGCACTACAAAAGGAAATCACATTACCAGTTCAACTTGGAAAAGGAGAAGGAAAAGCAGTTATTAAGAAGAAAGGGATGGAGATCTGGCAGAAAAGGTGGGAGAAAGACCAGAAAGGCAAAGAATACCATCATGCAAAAGTCAATTACAATTAATATTTATAAAGAAAGAAACAGAAGGGAGGAAGTAATGATAGCTAGGCTCAGACTAAATCACACTGCATTAAATGGTACGCTGTATGTCATGGGGAAAAGTGACAGTGACAAGTGTGGGAACTGTGGAGTTAGGGAAAATGTGGAACATATTTTATTACATTGTGTCACCTATAGAGTTGAAAGAGGGAAATTAAGGGATACAGTTTTAGAGGCAGAGAGGGAGTGGAATGCTGCGGGTATTCTGGGAACAGAACGAGAAGGAGTAAGAGCTACCAGAAAGGCACTGTTCACCTTTTTGAGGGAAACTGGGATAGGGAAAAGAATATAACAGTAGACCATGGATGATTTGTTTTTTGTTTTTGTTTTGTTTCTGTTTTGGTTTATTTATTTTATTTTATTTTATATGGTTTCTTAGTTTTTATGTTTTTTCTTTTTGATATGCTGGTTTATTAGAGGATTGACATGATGATACACACTCTTGTACAGTAGGTGGCGGTATGCAACCAAAAGCTGTTTGCGACCCGCCATTAAAAAAAGAAAAGAAGAAGAAGATATATATTTCAGAATTTGAAGAAGCCAGAGCTACCCACTCCCCATATAATATGTTCTATTTGGGCTGTAGACACCCCCCTCTGCTGGGCTTAGGTAGATCTCCCACTGAGTGTGTAAACATCTAGTTTCAGAGACAAAGACAAATAAAAAACACAGCCTCACGCCTCAGAGAAAGCCTCTGCATGTCTACCTGCAGCTCTGCGGTCGGTCTCTGGATTGTTATGACGAGTAAGGGGAAGATAGTGTTTGCTGTGAGTGTAGCTGGTAACTGTGCAGACTCTGAAGGTGTGACACAACATCTGAATGAAAGGTTACACCAGTAAAAAGGCCAGTTCATTTCATTCAGTTTAACAACTGCCATAAGAAATAAACAAAAAATACAGATGTCACTGGAGTACTGAATCACCCTGCATGTATACCTCCTTTGAAATACTGTATCCATGGAGCTAACCAATGTTCCTTAATTATGGGCACAGATATTTATTATAGCAGATAAAGTCATTATGGCTATGCCTCCATCTAATGGTTATACTTACAATCTACTAATGGTTTTCTTGACTAATAAAAAAACTGTTTGTACTATAAAGTGTCCATCACAGTTTCCTTAAGTGTAAAATAACATCTTGGATCTTGTTTTTATCAACCTACATTTCAAAACCCCCAAAAAACAGAGTTTTGGTTGGAAGATTACTTTACTGACTGATAATTATAGCAATAATCGAGCAATACAAAAACTGAATTGTTTTAGTGAAGCAGCAAGGTGATCATAACTGTCACTCTTTAGTGCCAGGGTTGAATATGTGCAGAATAATGACTCTGAAAAGGAAAAGATGACTAAATGAATGTATCACATTTTGAGAGTACTGTGACTGTGCAGAGCAGCGGACATCCCCAGCGGGCAGGCTGGCACATCAGGCGAACAGTACAGAGGATCGATAGGGAATTGACAGTGTCTATCTAATTATAGGCCTATCCTCTGTCTTTAGTCCTTTATAGACTATTATAATGCCGGAACAGAAAGGGAGAACTCTCTCCTGATGCTGTGTTTCCTAACTTCCCAGCATTAAGTCTGATTTGACTTGCTTGCTGTCTGAGCCTTCTTTTTTTGTAGAATTAAAAGGGGCACTTACATTATTCTGTATTCCCTTTGTTTTGATCACATACAGTAAGCATACATCTTGTACACACTTCTGTAAGACAAATGTAAGCAATAAACAGCTCATTAAAGAACTTCAAATTGCTGCTGTCAATGTCAACAGTGTGTATTTTCAGAAACAACAATGATCCTATTACTTTAACAGAATACCCGAGCAAAATGAAATGCACTTTACAGTCATAGTTCATATACTGACTTATTGACAAGTAAGTGCACTGCAAAAACACAGTTATAATAACCGTCATTGAAATATTTTGGCATTTAGAGTTTGTCTTTACATTTGAATGAGATTCAATATTTGACCCATTGATCTGTTGGTTGTTGGTTTTAATGTCTGCCTGCATGGTTCTGTGTTTCTGTAGAGGCGGAGATTAAACTGTGACCCCACATTTGAGCTGGAGGAAATGATCCTGGAGTCCAAACCGCTTCACAAGAAGAAGAAAAGGCTTGCTAGAAAAACCAAGGACCAGGGATCTGATGGCTCCCCACAGGTAAGGTGTTGGGAAAATACTGAATGTTCTCTTCTAATATCAGAGTAGCACATGATAACAAAGGCCCTACGTAGCTGTGTACGTAACAGGATGTATGATTACCTAGAAGAGCGTCAGAACACACTGTTTTAGGCATGATAGCTATGTGACAACCATTAACATGATGATTCCGCCTCTATCGAGTTAGACATATGACTGTCATGTTTATTGCTTACGCAGGCCTTAGCTAATCTGAACTAAACATTGAATACTGCTTTGAACCGGTATTCTCCATCTTGTGACTGTGTAACACCCTCTCTTGTATATGCATGTCAAGGACACTTTTCTGGGAACTAGTTTTACCACGCAGCTCTGTGTGTGATGACTACTTCCATTCTTGCAAGGATAATAAATACATGTATCCTGATATTGAAGACCAAGCCGGTGACGAGTGATATTTTTCCTAACATAAGGCGTTCAACTAGAAACACTAAAATCAGTAATTCAGTACAGCTGAAATGGTTTGTTCCAAATAAAGACACCTGACACTTGATTGGGTAACAAATACATACTGTTCAAAAGACATTGGAAAACTTGACCTAGGTTTTGATTTTACATAATTTATAATTTGGCTAATAATTTGGCTACTATGCATTTTTTCCCCGCCAATATTCCCCAGTGTTCTTGTGCATGTTATATCTTAATTTCAACACAATTTATGATGTTTATCTTGTCCTCTGTGGATCACATATGCCTTTTAAAAAGGTGTCTCTCCCTCTCAGTGCTCGTGATCATTCATTTGGAGAAAGCTGACCGCTGGTTCCATTTGACCCAGTTAAGGGTGACAAGTGTCTCCTCAGTTTGTCTTTTAAATGGGTCTGGGGTGCTATTAAGAACGTTAAGGACACATTTTAGAGCTCTGTCCTGCCTCACCTTCATCAGAATAAATGGGCCACCTACCTGATGTGTGTATGGGGAAGGCAAAGAATGCAATCTCCTAGCTGGAGTCTTTCCCCTCCCATCCACATAAATCAGCTGTCTGGGTGTTTATACAAAACAGAGAGGAAATCACTGAAAGGTTAATTTGATCACCCGGCCAAGTGCGACGACGGAGGGAAAAGCACATACACACACACACACACACACACACATACACACACACACACACACACACACACACACACACACACATACACACACACACACACTCATACACACATTTCACACTCATAAACACTGTCATAGTGAAAGCAGTTATGCTGTAGTGATTTCATTTTTGTTTTAGTGCAGTAGTGGGACCTGATCAGTGCTGTCATTCTTGTTTCAAGGATAACTGCACCTCAAAAGAACTCAAGTAGTCTGTGTTTACCTTCTTAAAAGCTTGGAGGAAAACCAAAAAACCTTTCTGTGTAACAAGAAAAGTCGAGTTGTCAAGTTATTTTGCAAGGAGTTCTTCTTTGGGTATATCCAAAACTGGTTCGCTGAAACAAAATATTTTAGGGGAAGATTATCTGCAATATGTCTTGACACATCTTCATTTTTCACAACTATGATAAATTGTTTGACCATTGCCATATAAGTCTTTACTCTAGCTTTTCAGTCTCTCGACAACTAAAACTGCCGTTACACTAGATGTTCACACATTCGTAAAATGCACATCTTATTTTATGCTCATTTAGACACACATGGAAACACCAATGACAGACTTCAGTAGCAAGTTTGGGGTCTAGTATCTTTCTCAAAAAAACTACACATGCAAACTTAAGGAGCCTGGGATTGATCAGCCGATCTCCCAATTACTGGTAGACCTGCTCTACCTAGTCAAGAACTAGTACAGAGAGTTGTTTCACCACCTGTCCATTCAATAGTCATTCTCTTATACAATTACTTACTTAACAGCTTTAAATGCTCATGCCTTATTACCTTGCCCAAGACTGATTCCAGAAACGAACCTTTAAAACAGAAAGTCAGGTTTGTTTATCAGAAGAAATGTATTTACAGTACAGGAGTCCATTGATTGTTACAGCGGGGAAGAACCACCCTGACTTCTGGGCTCCTGTCCAATTTTAAATCTTATTTTCCATGGAGACAGTGAGAGCTCAGAGATCCGGCAGTGATTAGAAACAAACAGATCATGGTTTCATTTGTGTGCTTTATCAGTATTTGTGCTATTGTGAGCGTCTGCCTGCTATCCAACAACATTTTGCCCCACCATTGGCACTTCACACATACATTAAATCTCTGCACACAACCTAACCTATTGCATATACAATCTATGTCATTACAAAGTTAATAAGTTTGGACCCTCTCCCACTTGATGGCACATTACAACAGTTTATGGGACTGTTTTCTAATAGAAGTAAAGCAATTTGTGCTGTCTAGACAGCTTGCAGTAAGAATTCAGCACTGGCCCAAAGTGTGCCATGTTTTATGAAGGCTGACAGCTGCTTGTGGAGACCTGCCTGTGTGTTTATATCAGTGATATCTTACTGTGCAGCCAAGCAACATTCGTCATCCCCACGCCCGTTCAGACAAAGAGAAGGTCTCTATTCTAATGAAATAATGATGGTAACCTTTCAGGGAAACATTTATTTTTATGGACACGGATGAAGTACTGGAACAGGGTATGGTCAGACTAAAGGATTCTAACATTAAATCAATGAAATGGCGTTCCACTCTTTTGTCTTGCATTTCCTAATTAAATCACCTTATTCAAGGCAATGTTTGATTTATGCAGTTTTAGTTGCAACCAGGGTTAATGTTATTCAGCTGTACAGGTCTTTCACATGACAACGGAGAAAGCAACTCCATTCAATTATTTCTGACAGTAAATGACTATATGAGTCTCAGTACAAGAAATATTAATGTTGTTATGTATTCTCGGAAATGTCAGTAATTGTTTTATTAACTCAAATATATACATTTAGTACTGAAATGTCCTTTCAACATTGTTTAATGTGCATATTATTCATTCCAACTAGTGATATTTGGCATCCCTGGTCTGTCTGGGATAATATTCTCTTCAATGTCTGTGTAGTAAATGTGAGTTCTCATTCATAACACTCCGTTCGATGTCTCACTATGGGATGCGCCTCAACGCGTATGCATCAGAAGCATCAATCTCATTACGCCAATCCTGATTGGCTGGTGATCTTGACGACTACGTCAGGGAATCCACCCACCCTTTAAGTAGCTTGCGCTACGTCGCAGCGTCATTCAAACACCTCTTCTCGCTTCGGAGCACATCTCTAATAAGAATATCAGTAGCCAGGCTAGCTTAACGGTCCACAGACTGAACCACGAAAGCTAACCTTCGGTCGCCGGACGCTTGCCGGCTACTTTTGCTTCGCACGGGAGTTTCTCATATTAACAAACCAGTTAATATCGAAATCTGCCCTGCCGTTTTTTTCCCACAAATAACGGTAAGGTTTTTGATTTTTCCCTCAAACAGTAACATACCTGTTGCTAGTTTGTCCCCTCCACGCCGACACCCCGGCTAACGAGGATGGATCCTTCTCTCCCTCACACCAGAGGAGACAGAGTTTCGGAGGCTCGGCTCTGCGGCTGCGGGCTGAACATTTCGGGCACGGACTCACACCAGGTCTGCTCGTCCTGCCTCGGGCTGCAACATGCCCAGGAGGCTATCGACGCCCCGGGTGCGTGCGGGCACTGTGCCCGTTTTACCACCAAGAGCCTCCGCCGACGGCTAGCGCGCCAAGCTAGCCTGTCGGGACAAGACCCCTTCATGCCTGTCGATTTGCCGACCGGCGAACGAGGCATGGTGGCGACCGCCACGGGTGTTGAGCCCCGCGCTGTGTCAAGCTGGGGGCTCAACGGCGGCGGCGGCAGCCGCGGGAAGGGGGCCCCGCGCTGTGACAAGCTGGGGCTCCCAACTGGACCTCACCGTGGTCTCACCCGCGGAGGATGTCCTGGAGCTGGACTATGTGGAGGAGGGATGAAGAGGATACCTCTGAGTTCCTTCTATCCGAATCGGACGAGGACGAAGATGACATCTTCGTCTCGTCTGGTCAGGCTGCCAAGCCAGAGGCCATGTCCGCTCCCCCAGGCGAAAGCGAGCCATCTCTGCCCCGCCTCAGCATGGACTTGCAGGCCGTGTGTCAACGCGCTGCGTCCAGACTGGACATCCCCTGGCCTGAAGTAGCCAAGGAGACCTCCAGGTCTCGCTATGAGGGAAAGAACTTGCCCCAAGCCGCGAGGCTGACGAGGCAACTTCTCCCGGTGTTTCCAGAGCTGCTGGACGAGGTGTCTGTCTCCTGGAGAGACCGCCCTTTCAGCAGCAAGGCCCCAATCCAGGGAGCCTCCTCTCTGGACTTTGAGGGCATGGAGAAACTCGGCTTGCTCCGCATGCCTCCTATGGAGCCGCTTGTGGCAGCCCACCTCCAACCGCGGCTGTCTGTGGCTCCTAGCAGGAACCCCACACTGCCGACGAAAGCGGACCGGTTCCAGTCAGCAATGACCGAACGGGCCTACAAAGCGGCAGCTTTGTCCGTCAGGGCGCTCAATGTCTCCTTGATGCTAACCGCTTACCAGGCGGAGCTCTGTGTGGACATGACAGCTAAACCTGAACCGGCCGTGTGGGATGAGATCACAGCGATCACGGACATTTGCCTCCGCGTGCAGCGCTGTGCAGTCCAGGCCACGGGCAAGTCGCTGGGGATGATGGTGGTGCAGGAGAGAGCCAGGTGGCTTAACCTGACGAACCTCCCGGACCGGGAAAAGGAGGACGTGTTGGACATGCCAATCGTCCCCGAGGGCATATTCGGCACCGCTCTTGCCTCCATGCAACAGCGGTGTGAGGCCAAGACCTTCAGCCATCAGGCAAGAAAGAAGAAGAGGGCAGCCTGACAGCCTTCCCTCCTCTCCTCGGGGAAAGGGCTGGAGGTTCCCTGTTTTTCAGCCCTGGACCGTGTTCCGCACGTGTCAAAGCCCATGTGTTTCCGGGGTGCAACCACGCCCCCGTCTTCCCGCCGCCTCGAGTGATGACGAACGTCATCCTCCAGTTCGCGCCATGAGGGAGATAGACTTCACAACAAAGGCAGCAGTTCCTGCCTTGTTCAAGTCGCACAAACACATTGGGTTTCAAATAAAATATTTTCCACTGTCGTTCCAGGCTTAAAGCCAAGGGCGCAGTCAAAAATAATAAAAAAAAACAATGATAACAATAAACAGTCAGGTGACTGCTCCGCTTCTGAGAGTGGCTGTCGCCTCTCTCGGAAAGCGGACGGTGACCGGGTCTGTGAACGCACATCACCGCGCGCATGCGCAGTGTCGACCGAGGTTGTCAGCCTGGGATGCCACCGTGTTCAGACACTAGAGGGCCCCATAACACAACCAATAAAGACACAGAGTGCAAGCAACAGAGAAATGATTACGTCTCCACTCGCTTTGAGGAGCGAAAGGTGGAAGATGCTCACATGCTCTGCTTGGGTTTTCAAGACGATATCACGGGGCTACAGACTCCAATTCGCTGTCACCCCCCCTCACTTCTCGGGCATTGTGCAATCACAAGCCCGGGGAGCGTCGGCTCACATTCTAGAGCAGGAGATTCTCTCGCTACTAGAAAAGAAAGCCATATCCATTGTACCCTCCGACAGAGTCAGAGCGGCTTCTATTCCAAATACTTCCTCGTTCCCAAACGGGGAGGGAATGGAATTCGCCCTATCCTGGATTTAAGGGCTCTGAACAAGTATCTCAGAAAATACAAATTCCGGATGCTCACTCACACATCCTGCTGCGTCTCGTGCGTCAGGACGATTGGTTCACATCAATCGACCTGAAAGACGCGTATTTTCACATCCCAGTATATTATCCACACAGGAAATATCTGAGGTTCGCTTTTCAGGGTGTCTGTTACGAGTACAGAGTGCTTCCCTTCGGTCTGTCTCTCAGCCCACGGGTGTTTGTGCGATGTACGGAGGCAGCAATAGCCCCGTTAAGACAACAGGGTATTCGCCTGGCAACCTATTTAGACGACTGGCTCCTTCTTGCACAGTCGGAGCAGGAGGCTATTACGCAGACGAATACCCTCGTGAAACACCTGCTCGACCTGGGTTTTGTAATAAACGCAGAAAAGAATGTTGTCCCCAGCCCAGTCTGTGCTCTTCCTGGGCTTACGTCTGAATTCGGTGCCCTTTACAGCCCGCCTGTCAGCGAGAGAGTGAAAGCCTTCAGGGCTTGCCTCGCTCATTTCCAGCCACGCAAATATGTTCTCTTCAGATCATGTCTGCGGTTACTGGGGCTCATGGCGTCAGCCATCCTGGTGGTACGACTGGGCCGCTTACACATGAGGGAATTTCAGCGCTGGGTAGCTGCCCTCAGACTGACCCCGTGCGTCATGGCGCGCGGAGAGTGATGGTCACTGTGGAATGCGTAACGGCACTGCGCCACTGGCTGCACCCGACTTTCTAGTACGAGGCGTGCCTATGGGTGCTGTCCTATCGCGGAAAGTGGTCACCACGGACGCATGTCTGACGGGCTGGGGGGGTATATACGAAGGTCGACCTGTGAGGGGTCTCTGGAGCAGAGACCTCCAACGGTCACACATAAATTATCTGGAGCTCTTAGCGGTGTTTCTCACCCTAAACGCTTTCTGCCTTTTCTCAGGGGACATCATGTCCTCGTGAGGACAGACAACACGACCACAATATCGTATATAAACCGCCAAGGGGGTTTGCGTTCTCTCCAGTTACACATGCTGGCACGCAAACTGATCTTATGGAGCTGCGGACGTCTCCTCTCTCTGAGAGCGACGCACGTACCGGGAGTGATGAACCTCGGGGCAGATCTGCTGTCCAGAGGTGCACCACTATATGCAGACTGGACTCTACATCCAACGATTGTGAGTCAGCTGTGGGTGCGTTACGGCCGGGCCGCGGTAGATCTGTTCGCATCAAAAGAAAATGCTCAATGTCAGCTGTTCTTTTCAATGCGCGATCTAAACGCACCGTTAGGCGTGGACGCGCTCGCACACGTTTGGCCCCCGGTCCTTCTGTACGCGTTCCCACCCCTGGCTCTAATACCTCCAACTCTGGCCAGAGTGAGAGAACATCGCCACACACTGATCCTGATAGCTCCGCACTGGCCTGCAATGTACTGGCTGGCGGAGATATATCAGCTGCTGTGCGGGCAGCCGTGGCAGCTCCCGTTACGCAGGGACATACTATCTCAGGCGGGGGGGATGATTTTTCACCCACACCCAGAGCGCCTGGCACTATGGGCCTGGCCCGTGAGTGGTATAATTTGAGTACAGTGGGGCTCCTCAGAAGGTGATAAACACTATTCAGAGTGCAAGGGCTTCCTCCACCAGGTCTCTCTATGACTGTAAGTGGAGGGTGTTTGAGGAGTGGTGCCTTCAAAAGGGACACATCTCTTTTCAATGCCCTGTCGGTGTGATTCTATCATTTCTACAGGACCTGATTGATAAACACAGAGCTTTCTACGATCAAAGTGTACCTGGCTGCTATTGCCGCATGCCATGTGGGCTTTGAGGGAAAGACGGCTAGCCAACATCCCTTGGTCTGCCGTTTTATGAAAGGGGCCCGCAGGCTCCTCCCCGTTTCCAGGTCACTGGTGCCCCTGTGGGACTTGACAGTGGTTTTAGATGGGCTCGCTCGACCTCCATTTGAACCCCTGGAAGACGCTGACATGAAACACCTGTCACTGAAGACAGTGTTGTTACTGGCTCTGGCATCTGCCAAACGAGTCAGTGACATTCACGCGCTCTCTGTGCATCCTTCATGCACTCAGTTTGCCCCGGGGCAAACGAGAGTGTTGCTGAAGCCCAACCCGGCCTTTGTGCCCAAGGTGGTTGGCTCAAGCACCCCCATTGACCTTGACGCATTTCCTTCACCGCTATGTTCCTCTGAAGAACAGCGGCCGAATTTGCTGTGCCCAGTTCGTGGTTTGCGCACTTATATGGACAGGTCAAAAGAGTTTCGATGCAATGACCAACTCTTTGTATCCTGGGCTAACCCTCATAAGGTCAAGCCCGTTACCAGGCAACGGCTCTCCCACTGGATTGTGGAGGCGATAGCTCTGGCTTATACGAGTCAGGGTTTGCAGGCACCAACGGGCCTGCGCGCTCATTCTACTCACGGATTGGCTACATCCTGGGCTTTGTTCAAGGGTGTTTCCATTCAGGACATTTGTGCAGCGGCGAGCTGGTCCTCACCGCTCACTTTTGTCCGCTTTTACAGGCTAGATGTCTCTGCTCCAAGTGTGGCCCGTGCAGTGCCGGGCCCCGTGTTGGGACAGGGTTCTACCTGTTAAGTACTGTTTTGTGTTGGTGATTTTCGAGATAAGCATGTCTAGCAATACAATACGGGAGTCTCAATATCCCATAGTGAGACATCGAACGGAGTGTTATGAATGAGAACTATAGGTTACTAACGTAACCCCAGTTCTCAGAGTAACATGAAGTGAGATGTCTCACCAGACGGCCCTTCTTGCTGAGGCGAAGCGAGAAGAGGTGCTTATTTTGAATGACGCTGCGACGTAGCGCAAGCTACTTAAAGGGTGGGTGGATTCCCTGACGTAGTCGTCAAGATCACCAGCCAATCAGGATTGGCGTAATGAGATTGATGCTTCTGATGCATACGCGTTGAGGCGCATCCCATAGTGAGACATCTCACTTCATGTTACTCTGAGAACTGGGGTTACGTTAGTAACCTATAGTTCTTTGGTTTGTTTTCAATATCCTTTTACAAAGGTACCAGTGGGGCCACTTGTGATGGGTGCAAGTAAGAGAGAGGCTAAGAAATATAGTGATATTGTATGTCTTTGTCCATGCATGCATGAGAAAGACGGCAGGAGATGTGCAGCATTTATGAAGCATAGCAGATCAATATTGAATGAAGTCAGCCAGTTGCCCTAATGCCTGTCCCGTGCATCTTTCACTCATTACCCTAAGGCTGCTCTCCATTCTTTGTGCATTCCTCCCCTGCTCTCCAACCTTATTTATCTTCTCTTATCCTTAAAATAAATACACTCGCCTTGTCTTACACTCCTTCCATAAGGCTGTTGACAAGTTGCTGTAGATGTTTATGGAATTCCAAATTTATAGCCATCTCAATGACCCTACTATTCAAAATGTAAACTCAAGAGAGGCCATGGAGAGGATTTCGATTTTTCTTTTTTTGTCAAAAGTTAAAGTTAGGGTTAGTAAAAATATGTTTGCATATCAGAGCAGTTAAGAACAGATATGACCATAATACTAATAACAATAATATTGAAAATGTTTATAATGTCTAATTCTTCTAATAAAGGTTAAGGACTACTTGCTTGGATTAGGTGTAGCTGGTGTCTCACTGGGATGTTGCTATGACGTTTTGAGTGAGCTGCTTCATTGTTGTATACAGTTATTGTTAGGGTGTTTCCAGCTGCTGTATGTACAGTACAGATCCATGTGTGCCACTTTTTAAAGAAAATAAGTCAGAGCTTGTTTTCGTTTTAGTTCTAAATGCTGAAATATCACCAGAAGAAGTCACAATTGTAGCTCAAATTTGTGACAGGATCAGCTGGAGATGTATTATAGATTGTTTAAATGTAATTCTTCATCACCTACAATCATTTTCAGATGTCACAATAAAGCAAAAGCTGATCCTAAGTTTGGGCAGAAAGCGAAGATAACGACAATGAGAAATGTCCCTGTTAGGCTTCCGTCCAGCAGAGCACTCCCTGTTGGTTTGTCTCATTAAATGGAAAGTTTAATCACGCAGCTGAAGCAATTAGCTTCTGAACTGCCTTTTAAAGGCTGGAAATGGAAAGAGAGAGAGGGGGAGGAACAAGTGAGGAGTAACTTGTTTTTTATGCAACATCTCTCGGCTAGTTGTATCCCTCTATTCCAGGAAAGCAACAAATAAGGTAATGAAACAAGGAAGGAATATCATAGGAAATATCAGGAATAAAAAAGACCTTTAATGTATTTCTCACCTCTTTTGTTATTTTTACTCATTGCTTCCTAGTCCACTCCTTCTATCCTTATTTGTGTCCTTCCTTTCCTTCTTGCTTTTTTTAAGTCCTTGATTGCTTCCTGTTTTCCCTTCCTTAACCCTTAGATGCATAAGTGGGTCTTTTTTGACCCAGTGAGGTGGTTTTCTTGAAGTATCTTTGTAATTAAACATTTTTATCATTTCATATTCCAGCTATTCCTCAAAAAACATGTTTTGGATATCATGCCATTCTAATTTTAAATGTTCATTATACATTTTAAGAAATTGTAGTTTTTGTATTACTACCCCAAGCTTCCATAAGTGGGGCTTTTTTGACCCGGTGAGGTGGTTTTCTTGAAGTATCTTTGTAATTACATTTTTTTTATCATTTCATATTCCAGCTATTCCTCAAAAAACATGTTTTGGATATCATGCCATTCTAATTTTTATTTACATTTTAAGAAATTGTAGTTTTTGTATTACTACCCCAAGCTTCCATAAGTGGGTCAAAAATGACCCGCATGCATTTTCTCTGGAATCCTATGGGAACATGTTTTTTTTCAAAATGTAAAAAAAATGTCTAAAATTATAAATAGTGAAAAATTAAATATAAAATATTTCTAGTGTGAACCAAAATATAATACTAAATATTATACAAGTGATTTTTCTTAACCAAAATGAAAAAATGGCATAAAAACACATATTATTCTAATACGGGTCATTTTTGACCCACTTATGGAAGAGTGTGGGTCCAGTCACTCGTGCATCTAAGGTTTGAGTCCTTCTTTATTTGGTTTCTTGTTTACTTCCTTATTTTCTTCATCATCATCATCACCTTCCTTCTTTTCTTCCCTCACCTCTTCTTTATTTTAGGCCCTTTTATATAAAAAAATACCCTTTATTGTTTAGCTGGCATGCAGGTTAAAAAATAGCTAATTACTGAAGTCTGGAGGGAAGTGACAGGAAACCAGATTGGCTTTTAAAATGAACTGGTCTATAGGGAAAGGTTAGACAATGGTGGTATTTTTTCTTTTTTTAATCAGGTTCCATCGAAGAATATATCATTATGACCCCGTCAGAGAGAAATCAGACCATTTCTCTCATCGCCATACAGCTTATGTATCACATCTATCACTGAGGTTTGACAAATGATATATAGTAGTCCTCCTCTGTCTCTGTCTGCCTGTTGTTGTTTTTTGACCTTCCGGTAGTCTTCATCCCCCACACTCAAGGACAGCCTGATCTCCCTGTCCTTGACTAAGTGTCTAGTGGTTGTGTAGTTGCAGTGTGTTGCTAGTGTCCATACAAATGTGTAATTGTCCTGTGTGACACTGCTGTGAAAGGGTCCATCAACCGGGAACCCACAGGAAAACTCTTACTTCATGCATGCAAAACTATTACACAACTCAGTCTACACCTCCTGTTCTTTACATTTACTTCTCACAGCTCACTCTCTCTTTTTTTTGTCCTGCCCTAATTGGGTTTATGGCTTTTGGTCTGCCAGTGTCTGCCCCCCACTGTGACAGCACCTGTACACAGCCTCTCTCTGAGTGACTGACTGCTCTGAAAGGAAGTCAGCCTCCTGAAGAGCTTTCCAGGAACTTGGAGTTCTGAGTGCCAATCTAACTGGAGGGGTGTTTCGGGAAGCAGCATAATGAGCCATGTGTGTTTGCGTTTGCATGTGACCCTTTTCCTTGAGGATAAGGAGAATGCCCTTGGATGCCCTTAGTGAAGCATATGGAGGGCCCAAGTGTCCGATTTGGAGTTTAAATGTTACAGTTGTACTTCATTTAGGTTAGTATAAGATGTAAACACAAAGTATGGTTAATCGTGAATCGTTATCTGCACAAGAAAATCAAAGAACCATTTTGTTCATTTTCTCTTTTTGTGTTCTTGAGTCTCTGCTGGTTTGTCTCTGTCAGACACACACACAGTACAGTGTCATAATGATGATGTATGTCAATGATCCTCTCCTCACTGTCTCCTTGGGAGAGTGAGAAAGCACCTGTGTACTTGTCTTGGCACTTCAGCAGTGTGAGGACACACTGGCATGACAGAGCTGGATGTTCTCTCATGAAAAAATGGGGCAAACACGTGTGAATGCATGAAGCTTTATTCTTTTTTAAATAACAAAAGAAGTGTGTACAGTCTACTGCCTGTAAGACAAAGCTTTTATTCACTAACTGCTGTCGCCAGGAGTTTTTATTTTTACATTCAATGTAAATGATTCGGAGATTGTAGCCGAGTACAATAATGACGAATAATCAGCCCAGAATTTGTGTTTTCTTTTTTTTATTCACAGCATTGATCATTGAGTTGCTGATGTTTTGTGTTTGTCTCTCCTCCAGAATGGTCAGTTGCAACAGAGATTGGATAATGTCCAGAGAGACTTCATTATCTTCAACAGAGAAAAGTAAGGAACCTCCATTTCCCACAATACTCTGCATTTTGATTAGTTGGCATTGTAGTCTTAACTTAACGTTTCCACTTTCTTTGTTGTGAAACCCAAAACAACTGTGATACATTTTTTTTAAATCAAAGGAATATATAATCTACTATATATATTATCTAATTAATACTATGTTTGATAGGGTTTATATAACTTTATGTTGTTTTTGATTAGATTTAGATAAGTGTGGCATAAGATCTGGCACATGTATGTGGGTGTGTGATTAAAGCAGAAACTCTGCAACTGGTAGAGTTTCTGGAACGGTCAAGTTAAGGATATAACGCTGTTGATTTGCATGAGGAAATGTTTAAACAGAGGAGACACCAAAGCCATACTAAGTAGATCCTCAAGGTTATCGAAATAAATACAAGATTTGAGGAGTTTGGAAGCAAGATTTGGGTACTTTACTTTTGTCCCTTTTTTGCCACTTTAAAGTAATAGCTTAACAATAAAAAAAAAAGGTAGGTCAAATGTCATGACAGTTAAACGGCTATCTTTAGCTAACACAAGTATTTGGAAAAGGTAAAAAAATAATGTCTAATACTAACCACTATCTTTGCCTATCCCAGGCCAAAGGATAAATTAAAATGCTAGAATAAAAAAAATCACGTGTTTTAATGATGATGTTCTTTACGCAATAGGTCAAAGAAAGCCGTGGACTCAGACTCCTCTGAGCTGACAATGACTGAGAAGAACAAGGCAATAGAGGATGGACAGAACAACAATGTGGAGCCGGTGGCCTTCTTATCAGGATAGGTCTCAAGACCTGAGATCCCTAGTAGTCCCTTATCACCTGCACCTTCCCACAGCTTGTAGATCAGCAATTGCCACCTATGTTCTATCATCACAGGCACTCACAGGCCGTCCTTCAATGTTCCTGCACCACTGCATCGCTTCACAAACAAGAATGCTTGTGCTTCACTGTTCACCCACAAAGAAAACACATCAAGAACTGCAGGAGAGAAATGGGCTCTCAGCAGAGTGTCGCTCATATCCTGCTCCCTAACATCACTCTGGTGCTCTGGGCCTGCTCAACATCAACTCTGGGCGCTGTGCCGAAGTGAAAAGGAAGTCACTGCCCTGTCAAAAAAAAAGGAGACAATGGCACACCTGCCCAAGCTGCTGCTTCCTTGGGTGTGACACTCAGATTTTTAATATCAGCAGTGCATATGCTGGTTAATAATAGTTATTTAAACAACAATGGTTTCCCAGTGCTACATGAACCTAATAAGAATTAGCATAAGGAACTGGGTTGGCAACCTATATTGAAAAACAAACACTTTGACAGCTTTTTCCCTTGTTATTTACAGGACTTGAGATCCGAGCATGACACTAGTACAACGTTTAAAACAGAGAGGTCAATAAGGTCAAATGAGGCCTTTCTTTTTAACAGAGCAAACACAGATTAATCTTATTGAAAATGAAGAGTTGAACTGTAGGCTTGAGCCTGAATGGCTCACTTTATCAGCAGAAACACGGTTGTGGTGGTCATTGTGCTTAGCTTTGCTAGTAAAGCTTAAAAAAGATGGTAGGACTGCAACATTGGTACAATGTCCCAGCAGCTGCAGATATCAGCAACACATGCTACAGGTCAAATTCACTTTAATATGCTGAAATTTGAAATGCAGTTAACATAAAATAATCTCAAACATTTTCATTCAAACAAACGTCTGTTAAGTCAAAAATATATCGCTGAATAAGGTAACACAATGGTGATTGTAGCTTTAACCTTGAAGGTCTATTCTTGACCTTGGAAGTCTATATGAAGTGTAAGCCATCAGATGTGGTTGAAAGCTCTGGGCACAACGACTGGACCTTTCGATTATTTATTTTGTAAAAGAGGTTTTAAACTCTTTTAAAACACTGACATCGTTGGCTAAGCTTTGCCTCAATTTGCAAATGACCAGCGGCGTCTCCAAATAAAGGTTTATCGCTATGAAAACGTAGAAAAGGTAACTGGTAGATGTTATATGTTCTGCACTGAACCTTGCTTTGCACATGCTTCTTCATCAACTGTAGCATTTATGCACAGAGAGACAAAAAAAATCTAAAGCTGTGAGTGACTACTTATTCCCTTAGGGATATTTTTTATAGACATGGATTAAGCTGAGACCTAGATAACATTTATTTTTCAGTCACTGTCTGCATTGAAATTGTTGTCAAATAATGTGTCTATGTCCTTCCTCTTTTGTGTTGAATAAAACCAATTACATGTACCCCCGGATAAGCCTGTACATTTGTATTTGCAATTAATAGAAGAATACATTCTGTGACAATATTGTTGTGCAGATGGTATAAAACAGGAAATTTAGCACCAGCTGGATAACGGCGGGAATCTTAATTTAGATTTTCACATTCAAAGTGGTAAATAAGAAAACATTCACAGAAACAAATAATACCCCAGGCTAAAACAATGTCCGACAAACCAAACCTGCCCCTGAAGCTTTCAAAGGGAAGCCTTATACCATAGATATGGCACACAGTTTGATCCCTAAAACTATGTGTAAGTAGCTAAGTAGTACAAACCTGAGCTGTTTCACAATCAGTAAGTAAATGTGATTTCTACAAATGTCTAGTCATTCTATTGAGTCGGATTTATCTATCTGCAATACAACTCAATCCTTCAATTCTAATACTTGATTATCTTTAAAACATGTTTCACTCTATTCAATTCATTACTGTTGGCACTTTTCTATTGAGAATTAGTACAATGTTTTGACTAAACTGTGTATTGTTGTTGTTGTTGATGTTGTTGTTGTCATTGATGTCATTTTACAGATCCAAAAGTAAGGTCTTGTATAAGATGTTAAATATAGTGAGATAGGATAACAGACGGAGTGATCCGAGATTCTTGGGGTATTTTATTTGGGAATAATTATCTTACTTTTTGTTATGTAACAGGAATCGATCAGATGGGGTCATTGCGAAAATCAAATGATGTGACAGATTCAACCCTTCCAAAAAATCAAAGTATAAAATAATAATTTAATAGAAATAGTATTGACCTAAGTAAAACCATTTTTCAACAAAACTTGCCTATCTAAAAAAAAGTCTGGGAACAGCTTTGCTCCACACCTGTGAATCTCATTCCTATTAAGGTTTTGTTGTCCTTCAGTTGTCACTGTGTGTTTATTGTATTCAAATGTGATGGAGTTGCAAACTATTAAGGTGTGCCTTAAATAACAACTTTCTTTTTCTGAAACAAACTGACTATGCCTTGTGCTTTATTTCACTTCATGTCTTTTTGAATGATCATATTATATTGAACAACGATTACAAGTCAAATTGAACAAAGGATGACATCACTGATATACCATTTTTCATCAAAATCAAGAATAGTGAAAGGGTGTAAAAAGAGAAAATATGTCTGAATGAGGCTCAAAGAAATGTGGATGTACTGCATGTGTTGGTTGCTCACCACTATCTTTAAGATAATGCTGCCCCCCAAAGGCTACTAAAGAGTACTACAGTTAGTATCATAACCAATCCAATCCAATCCATAGTTAATTTTTAAGTAAGCCTCAAAGACGAGCATTGAACACATTCTAAATACAAGTGAATACAAATGGAAACAAAAATGATGTTTAATCTTCAACTTTAATGGCTGCTGTTTATCTTCAAATGTAATTGGTTCTAATTA
Organism: Dissostichus eleginoides; assembly: GCA_031216635.1. Taxonomy (NCBI): domain Eukaryota; kingdom Metazoa; phylum Chordata; class Actinopteri; order Perciformes; family Nototheniidae; genus Dissostichus; species Dissostichus eleginoides. The sequence continues at coordinate 16,899,770 of CM062279.1, read as the reverse complement.
AGCAAAGGGTTAGAAAGCACTCTCTTTTCCAATGTGTCCAAGGGCATTGCTGGATAATGCACGCTCAGCATCAGATACGCACCATATGCTTTTCCTATTCTCTCTTTCACACACACACACACACAACCGATTTTCGTCCATCACTTACTTAGGTCATCTAGAAGGCAAAGTCCTCTTTTAGACACAGTGGGCTGTGATGAGGCAGCACATTTCCACATTAATATCTGATCTGAGGGGTGACTCCAGTTGATAAGTGCGTCCCCATTCTGCTTAGAATCACAACAGATAAAAGCAGCAAACCTTGGTTTATCACATGAAAGTTAATATATTCTGATATACATTTGCTTCACACACACACATACAAACATACATAGCCTATACACTTATCCTCTCCTGAAAATGTTTCTCATAACAGTCATACACTCTAATTCTGTAGCCAACAAGTAATCGACACGCACACATCACTGTTTATAATAAAGTTGCTGACTCATCTCTTCATCCAGATATAGTCTGCATTTACCGGTTGTCCATTCTGCGATCTGACAGGATGACATATTGTCATTATTGTCATCAAATTTCTATTCAACATTGAACAATGCCAGAGGGACCTTGCAGCAGTTTTACTGTTGGACCACACTGTGTGTAACTCCCACTACTAAGAAACACAAAAGGACTGAGTGGATACATTAGTCATTAGACCACACAGGATTGTCATACATTTATTTGTTTTAAAATGTACACCCTTTCTTACCAGTATATTGAAAGATATACATAGTTCATATACGACAATAACATCTCGTGACAAATCTGATCCCTCTCCCATCTCAGCCCTAATGATTATCCATACAACAGGAAAAGGTAAGACATGTGACTTACCTTTGTGAACTGCTGTTTTGGCCTTCACCCAAACTGCCATAAGTATGTGTTTGAACACAGCTTCATCTTGTATCTTCATACTAGGTTCTTTTGAAATTTCTTCCTGAAATGTTGGCAAAAATAACCTTAACCTTACTGTTCTTTTATACCCAGAACATTTATTAATTGATAATTATGTTCACAAAAGCTACAGTAGGCCGAAGAGGCTTTGCACAAGAAGGCCTAAGCTTTGTATTGTTAAACAGCAACAGCAGGAAGTGTTTTATGAATCATTTCAAATGAAAACTTATCCAAGGAAAAGTGTCAACTTAACACTATCAACAGGGCAAACGCCAAGCCATGACAATGTTGGTAGACTATCTTCCTAATCCAAGAACTCTGTAATCGTCAAACTGTTTTTGAAAGGTTTATGATTATTGGCATGAATGTTGTTTTTGACAAATTAAAACAATACATGTCACAAAATGAATGCAATTACCTTGAAGTCGAATTCCTCAGTCGGAGGAAATTGCTAGTAGATGTGTGCTAATGTGATTTTAGTTGGCTAACACTACCAAATAAACTAGCTTATTTAGGTTGAGCTAGTTTTCAGGACTGTTATAAGTAGCACAATCCTGTAGGGCTTCCTGAGGGAGGCAAATAAAGTGGCTTATTGGACAAAATGTTTAAATGTGATTCAACCACGTACCAATGAGGTGTAAACTATCACTACTTAAGTGTTTCTGAAGCAGTGAATGTCTAGCCATGCTGACCATAGTGGCCAAAATATGGATTGCATCAACATAGCAATACTACACTTTAGCTAATGTTATTTAATGCAGCAAAAAGGAGTCAATGACCCAGTGTTTATTTTAAAGAATATTCTTATTTTACTTGTCTATTAAAATACAGATACATCTTGCACCCTAATTTTGACAACCCTGTGGCTGGGACATATGAGGTCAATTGTCCCTGAGATTATGGATGTGTCAGAGCTTTTAAATAAAGCATGATGGTGCTTATATTGCACATTCTGCTGATTCAACATTTCATGTGGATATTTCTGTCAGTAACTCATTGTCTGAATAAATTGACAAGTCATCATACAAATATGATGAAGAGGGATATAGAGCCCAATAAGTGGAAACTTTAGGCGTATAAATAAGTAAAGGATGTTGATAAAGATTCATAGTACCCTGGGGTTTTATGCGATTCTGGTTTATTAGGTTTTTATAGACTTAATATGTCAAGTTATTCAGCCTAGATGGTCTTTATAGTGTATTCACTTATATTTTCACGGCTGCGTCTGCAAATTAATCGTTAGTTTAAAAAGGTATTCTAAAATTCTATGGATCATTTAAAATGTCTTATTTCCAGGACACTTATGAGCACATACTGTATATAAGATTTGTGTAGTGCTTTCACATGATTATTTATGGAGAGATAACACATATGGATTAAATCAAGAAATTGATATCGACACATTTGTATGAGTGTTTTTTGACTAATGGGTTCTTTTTTGGATGACAGCCCTACTGTTATTTTCATATGTCCACCCTTAGTGCATATGCCTTGTTGTTAAATGTAATAATGTCAATTAGATATTTCAGTCAGTCAGTTGCAACTCATGTTTATTCAGGAAACAAATCATACCTCCACAACACACCTTAGTTTTGACCTGCCATCTCTGGGTTTTGATACAACAGTAAAAAAGAAACAACGTAAAAACAATAACAAAGGTGGTCAAACTAACATAAATACAACAAACCACTACTCGTGCCTGCCTCAGAGTCTGCCCTACCACTGTCAAATAAAAGAACACGCTCTCCTCCCCTCCCTCCCCCACAGTGGGACAGTGAAGAGAAAGCTTCCCTTACTGCACGGCAATCCTCTGCCTTGTCAAAAAACAGCACAGACATAAAAGGCTCTAAGGCCCCCCAACAGCATCAGAGTGTTTCAGGTCAACTCACTTAGGCCCTAGATATAATCAGGCTGGTGATAAATAACTATTGGTCAGGATTACATTAAAGGGACTTTGTTGGGGGGACAAAGGAATGATGGTATTCCTCGTCTTAAAATCAGAGCCCAGTTTGTTAGGAATGAAAAAGTAAAGCAAGGTGAAGTGCTGTTATCTGAAAGCAGGTATTTGTTGCGTATTCATTTAATTGCATCTGGTTTTCCTTGTTTCCCTCAATTGCAAAGCTCATAGTTAAAAGTTGCAGATGGGCTGCAGAGACAGTTGCATGTTTCGTACTTCTTGTGATCAGGTTTCTTTTTTTGTTTTTTTTACCCTTCCTTCGTTCTCTTCGTTTATCTTTATCATGATGGTTTTAGGATGACAGTAGCAGCCAATTAGCTAGAAGCAAATGCAAAGGACGGTTTCTTACAATATTTTTTTTACACAGCCATGATGGAACGCAGGTAAAATAAAAACTCACACAACCTTTTCAGGGATAAAGATTATAAAACCCTTCCTAAAATGTCAAACTTTTACATTTGTTGTTTCGCAAAATCTTTTCTTAAGCAGACAAGTCTGTTTTCTTTTTTTTTAACATCCATAATTATTCAATCAATACATCATGGGGATGGTATTCATCAAGTAACCTCAGAGTAGGAGGGGGGGGGGAACATGAATCACATCACTCGTATTATTGTGGCCCAGGCAGCTCCATGTCCAACAGCACTCCTGCTCTGAGACTTGATAAATACCTTTTACTTGGTCCAGTAAACCCCAACAGGTTGAAGCAACATCATTCACAAAGCTACATTACATCTACTGTATATACAATGCCACCTAGAGCTAATCAATGGTACTGCATGATAATACATGGCTAATGTGGGATCTAGTGTTGTGTTTTGCTGACAAATGAGAAAGCAGACAAGTAAAAAGGCGGTGACATTAAAAGCCAAACAGGATGAAAGAACCATAGCATCATTCTGAGAAAAATCAGTATCCATTTCCCTTTGGTAACACAGTCTGAACTATGTTGGTTCGATGCGATGGTATGACTGTCGTGTGTTCCCATTATGAAACCATTTGTGGTATATTCTAAACTGAGAGGTAATAAGGCTAAACACTAGTGATGTGAATTGCGCTGTGGGATGGGGGTAACTTTAACTATTAGTAACAATGTCTAACCAATTTAATTCAATTTACCCAGGGAAATGGATATAGTTCTCATCTGAGCAAGGTAAATTAGTGTCAGGTAAGGCATGAGGATTCAGTGTTTTGTTTTTTTTTTTACTTTTAACTAATCATGGTCCTCTGCATCTGCTCCTCCCTCCCCTTTTTCGTCCCTCCCACCCTCAATCCTGCACTCTGGCTGCTGTTGTTTTCCGGATGCCTCCCCTTGTCATTCTGCTGTTTAGCTGAGGGATGTGATGTTGGAACGACCACCAGGGGGCACTACAATACGGCGGCCAGCAGGCCTGATGGGGATGTCATCTGGGATGGTGGGACCTGAGCAGAGAAAAAAGGAGAGAAAGATAAGGTGAGTTACATGGAAAAAGAGCAAAAGGCATGTAACATTTTGGGCAGAAGTAATTTGGGGGAAAGAAAAAGACATGCAAATTGAAAACCAGGAAAAGGAGATCATTAATTGGAGGCATTTAAAAAAAACTGTGGTTTGTATTCATGCTGGTCTGAGGGGTTTCCATATATTTCTTATCTTTGCAGAAGACACAATCACAAGGAATTAATAAAGAAAGGATTTCCATGCACACAATTTATAACAAAAGATGATTGATATTCCCCCAATTAATTGATGTATTCACAGACATGTAAAAACACGTCGAAATTGTGTTTGGACTAACGTAGCTAAACATTTACTCTACTGTAAGTCATCCCTGCTCTTAAAGCTAGAAATTGTCCTATTTGTCAATCCACTAGACTTACTCCTTTCATTCTGTCATAGCCCACAAGTAATTGTCGTCATACACTCACATTATTACTTTCCAGTCACTAGAGGTTTTTCAAGTCACATTATTTTTGTCTATGATATATGGCATGTGTCACTGAGATGATAGGGGAATTACAGTTTCAGCAGACCATGTCCTTTGTGAGTGCTGCTGAATCATTAACAAAAGGAGCTACAGTTTGACATAAATTGTTTCCAAAGGATGAGCCAGGGCGCCTGTTGCAGCAATTTATCAGCGAGTATATAAATGGAAAGTAGAATGATGTCAGACTATGAAACGCTGTATCCAGGCAAACAAGCCTTCCCATCTCAGTAAATCAACTCTGCAGGTGGTGTCCCTGGAAAAACTCAAATAGATCGAGTCATTCTGAGAGTATGTACACATATGCATGCACGCTTACGAGTAAACACACACAACCATTACAAAGCCTGGGAAACCAGGAGCAGCCTTACTCCCAAATAAATTCAAGGACTTAAAAGTGGAAATTCTTTCCAGAGAAGGTCATCATCTTTTTTCATCAATGAGATATCAGCCATGAGCTAAACCTGTAAAGACAGGTTTTAATACATCCTAAGACCAAAAACCATTCTGTGGTCCTTCAAAATGAGTTATCAACCACTCAAAATACTACATGCATTTACGAAGACAGCCAATACCTCGGTGAGTACAGCTGGTGAGAGATTTGCTCCCATTGATTTACACATTCAATGTGACTGGAGGACATAATGACTGCTACTGTAATAGCTATGCTGTCTCTGTTTGATTATTAAACAGTGGAAACACTGACTAACTGGTTCAGGACTTTAACATAATGTACAAAGTTTCGCTGTATAGTAGCCTGACAAAATCAATCCCACACTTGTTTTCTAAAAAGCTAACCCAATGCTGAACATACATATGGGCACAATCAGGCTGTCCCTCAGCAGCTCTGCCTAATGGAACAGATGTTGAATGTGAATACATAGTGTTATGATCTCTCACATTAGATAGGCTTTTTAATAGGCCGTGTCCAGATGCCTGGCCCAAAATCTTGTATGCAGTATGTTTTGGGCCTTCAGCCAATATTCATATCCAGCAAGTCTTACAGTAAGTGTAACTGTAGAAAACACTTAATTTGTTAATGTAGCTCGACATTACAAGAAGGCTGAAGTTAGGGGTCACAGTGTCCTAAAGAGCATTAACAAATATTCTTCTTGATATACTCCAACAGAGGGATCTTTGGTGCATTTTTTGGAGATGATTCCTTAAAGAGAAGATATGATCTAACAGAGTTAGGATGATAAAACAAATAAGATTAGTGCACATAATATGTTCATGTGAATTATGGGTGTTGGATTATCGTGATGTGAACGATAAAATAACTGTAAGTAAGTGAAGTACAACAATGTAAAAAAAATGATGTTTATATCGTGTTAAAAATACATAATAATAATACTGTGTAATTAATCATCTGCCTTATAAATGATTACAGACTGCCTCTCCAAATACTAAAGGCCACATGTTGCCAGAAGAAGACAAAGAACAGTTATTTTGATTACTTTTCCCTTGTAGTAAAAATCTGATCTTGTGACTTTCCTATTGAGAATGCATGATAATAGAAGCCATAATTTGCTTAGTACAATGGGCATAATACAGAAAAACAAAAGTACTTAGAGTTTGTGTGGTTTTAATTTGGAATAAAACTTCATGTCAAACCACAGTAAAGCAAAAACATAGCTAACTGATTGTGTACATATATCTAACTCAATGCTGTGTGCACTGTGTGCCTCATTACAACTCTGAGGAGCTCAAGCTGGCCACTTAATGACTTGCATGAACAGAAAATTGCCATATAAACAGGGTAAAAAAAAATGCATGTCATTCTTTGCGCATCATAAAGTATGAAACAGGATAGTAAGAGATTATTAGGTTACTTCACAGGCTTGATGATTATCGCCCAGGGTTGTGAATGCATCATACAGAGCAAAAGCATGCTGAAAATCACATGATTGTTGTACTTCACAGCATGACGTAGCAGAAAAGGTTTAGATAAATGCTCCTTTGATGTTTCTACATGCAGTATGAATCAGTTCAGACCATAAACAGATGAAAGGAGGACCGGGTGATAGAGCTGGGTGTGTATTGAGAAGTGGAGCTCACCACATTGTGCAGGGTTACCTGCTAGACTAAATCCAGAATGGTGAAGGTTTCTGGAAGGCTGTTTGGTGGGAGAGGTGCGGGCTGAAGCTGAGGGAGTGCCACCACGGGACATGGAGAACTCAGACACCGGGCCATCATACATCCCTCTGGGCACTGCCCTCAGGACCGCCAGCTACAGGAGAAATAATAACAGAAGAGATGGGTTAAAACACAGAGAGAAATTAATTTAAATGTGTTTCGCATTATATAGTTGTTTGTGTAACAGATTGTCTCTGAATTATATATTCAGAGCCTTTTTCCTGCACACAACCAATTTCAGATTTACACATCACCGCACAAACATAGACATACTAACACAAGTAAGCAAACCCTTTTATAGACTAGTGCAAAAAAAAGCTAACCATACACTATTTGTTTGTTTTTCAAGCAAATTCAAATTTGAGGCTGCTAATAAACAAGCCATTGTATGTCAGTCTGTCTTTCAGTGGTGTGACTGTTCTTAGATCTTGGAAGCTAAAAAGTTAAAAAGAGACATCTGTGAATGAAGAAAGCATAACAGTGACTGCTACCAAGATAAACAACAGCTCATTTCTTTTCATCGACAGCCAGCTGCAAATTAGGAAATTGTTGAACAATGACATTTTTGGCCCATGAAATAAGAAGGCAAGAGAGCAGACAGCAGGGTTTGCTTTAAGTTTAAATAGTTTTAAATCAACTGTAACTGTTAACCAGTTGATGTAATGAAGGTGGTAGGAAAATCCTTTTTATTCCTTTTATACTGTTGAGGTAAAGCTGAGGATCGTGAGTCTTTATTTGTGGGCGCCACCATTATGAACTGAAAGTGTTTTAAAGAGGCTTTTGTGGTAACAGAAATATGACTGCTATGAATACATCAGTCATATTTAATGGCACACTTCAAAAGCGGCATTCCTAAATAGTTTAAGAATCAAATAAGTCTTGTTAAACTACAGTAAATTGTAAATCTGTATCTGTCTGTACATGTATGTGAGATCTTGGATTTCTTTCGATAACCGTTCATTGGATCGACTTAGTATAAGTAGTATGCACAAATGTCAAGCAATCAGTACATTTTAAAGGGGCTCCGCACTAGTTTGGAACTAAATCTAATTGTAGACTTTGTTAACAATTTTTACTCTGCTATATGTGGTAGGTCTCTCTGGAAAGTCCAAACTCACTGCATCCTTTTTTTAAACCACGACGATTAAGCCTAGACCACCCTCACTGCATTGACATTTTGTTCTACAGTGTAGAAGCAGCCAGCGCCCTGTGGCTGAACCTTGGAGGCTGATGTCAGACTTATTGTACCTCCCCTGCATCCCACTTCACTGCCCTATATTCTCCCCACCATTGTAACTTTTACTTGAGCCCAAACCCCAATAAATCCTCACTCCCAAACCAAAGAACCTGACTCCTACCTTCCACAGTTATTTTATAATTTTCTCTCACTGCATTGTGTGTGTCACTTGGTTTAAACATAATAACGTTCTTAACAAAATGTTAACATGTTCAGAAGAAAAACCAGTGTTTACCTGCTTCCTGGCTTTAATGCGCTTGTAGGCAAAGTCAGGGAAGGCAGAGCAGGGGATGAAGCGACCCACGCCGGAGACAACATGGAGGGTCCCGTCTTCCACGACAATCTTCCCCTGGCAGATCACCGCTTGTGGGGCTCCACGCAGCTCCATGCCCTCAAAGATATTGTACTCAGCAGCCTGAAGAACAGATAAACAGCTATTAGATACTTGAAACAAAAGGTAATAAATGTATTAATCACATACTGAAGCAGTACTCATTATAACTTAGGAGAAATTATGCAAAACATGTATACACAATAACTATACATGTATTTACAGTTATAGAATTATGTAAAATGATCAAAAGCAGGTACATTGACACTAATACATATGATTTGTAAATGTGAACCATATTCGTAGAGACATGTGCATACGCTGAAGAAGAAGAACAATCCAAAAGTCCCATTTATCTCATAAATCAAAGTTTTAACAGTCAACACACTGTCTATAAATAATGGGACGATAGATGCCTATCTTTCATATCTGAAGCAAAAGTTTGAACAAATAACTCCACTGAAAGTAAGAATTAAATTAGTCTATCATGGGGCTTAAGGATCATTTTTGATTAAATTAAATCAAATTTGTTCAATTTAATATAATTTTAAACAAACCGTCCAAAATAAAACTCCTGTAAGCTTCTCCCTAGGGACCGATGAAGGGGCTGAGGAGATTTGGAAGACACAACAGGGCGAGTTATGAAAGGATCGAATAGGAGACAGGAAGTTGAAGCATCAACTTTATGTCTGCTCAACTCTCTTATTCCCTCATGCTCACTTTCTCCCATACTTTATCATTCATCACCTTGTTTCTTACACTGTCTGTTTGGAATGCACCAAACAGCTGCCACCATCCAGCTGGTGCTTAATGCCTTTATAGTACTTCTCACTCTCTTTCCATTACTCTCACTCTCTACCTCGTTCTCTCCTTTCTCTCATACCAGTTGTCTGTCTCCTTAATTCATTTATCCCCCTTTCTCTCTGTCTTTATCTCCCTCATCCATTCTTGTTTAACTATTTTGTTCAACCTTATAACTTTTCCTCCTAGTCTGATTTCCCTAGAGCAAGCTTTCTTTTCTCTACATGTTTGTGATCTGTAATGGTTCCCTCCCCTCATTCCATTGTTGCTTATTTCCTCTGCACACGGCCCTGTTTTCTGCTGCCGTCCAAATTCAGGCCAGAACAGGACATAACTAAGACCCACTGCATGCCAAACATGATGTCATTACTGAGTGTGTCTCTGAGGCGAGTGTGTCTCTGAGTCTGTGTGTGTGTGTGTGTGTGTGTGTGTGTGTGTGTGTGTGTGTGTGTGTTTTGCTGCCTGCTTTACTCGATTCCTAATGTTTATCTATTTACTTTGTATTATAACACAAAATGCTGGTAAACAGGGTCGCTCCTGTTTGGCCTTGCGTCACACTATCCATCAAGGTAGATTTATGCTGTAAGCTGCCGTGCTCTGCTCCCTGCTGTTTTATCTGGAAGGACGACGAGCAGGAAATGAGAGGGTGACATCATTATGTAAGAACCCAAGGATCCTCAGTGGATGTACTCCACATTTGGAGAAGGCGTATTATTAGTCTCTCTGTCTCTTTCCATTCCTCCATCTGGAGACAACTTTCTTTCTCTCATACTAAACAGCCACTGTTAGCTCTTTAGCACTGCATATACAAAATCTAAAAACTCCACTTCATTATTCCTAAATCCAATCCACACACATATGTAGTAAAAGCATTCTTCCCTCACTCCTGTATTTCTGCAAGCAGGATTAATGCTAGGCTGGTGAAGCCTTAATTTCCTGTGCGGACACTTCCTCTGCTGCCGGGTGGCATGCCTGGGATCCTCTGATGCGAGTGTAATAGTAGAACCCTCATTATGTAAATGTGTTCAAAAAGAGAGTTAGAAAGAATGTGTATGAGGCCCTTACAAATGACTCTCTGAGCGCGTACAAATATAAAATATGTAATGTAGCTTAACTTTTTTTAAAGAAACTGCACTACAGGAGGATTCATTGATTTTCACTATGAAGTACAATGTCAAAATAAATCAGCGCTAGCAGGCAATAGATTTGGTGTCACTTTTAAATTACTGCCAGGTAAATCAATGTTTCCAAATATTAGTTGTTCCTCAAAATTGCAGGCGGGGGATGGAGTAGATGGTCGTCATGCTACACAGTTCTGAATCAGATTGCAGGAGATGTTTCCCATGACATCAAAAGCCTAATAACTAGAGCAGTTTCTTAATCATGAGATGTGAAGCAATGTGTACACAGATTTTCCAAATCTATTGATTGTTACTGTTTCATAGTCCTGTGTAATGAATTACATTCTTTGAACCCAGTGTGGTTTTCCAATCATGAAAATATTTGAGATGATTTTGAAGCGGAGAATGTAGTGGACTATTATGGCCATTTTGGAAAACCTTTGCATTACTGACATAATTTTATGGTATTTGGATAGTCCATTGAATTTGAATAACCCATATTATTCTCCTACACATTACTTCAGTCAAGGCTGAGGGTTAATATATGTAGTGTGGCTCAACTTTATATGGTTCTAGTCATGTGACGAGTACAGTATGAGTGTTGTTAGTAGTGAACATCCTCTGAGATTTGATTTCCGTTCAGAGGAACTCAGAGGTCTCTGGAAACTTTTCAAAAATGTGCTCTCTCTCTCTCTCTCCCTTATGCTCTTATTCACTCTCTTTTTCTCTCTGTCACACACAAACACACACACACACACACACACACACACACACACACACACACAAAGACACAGATGTACACAATTATCTTTTATCTTGTTTTCTGTGTATCTCATGTGTTTGATTGTTTTGTTTCCACAATAAATCTAACACTTTCATCTATTTTTTCATGTATCCCTTGTTCCTTTTCTTTCTCTTTGATCACCCACGCATTTACTGTATATACAGCCAATCACATTGGCATTACTCAAGAGAAAGTCCCATGAGTCTTGCTGTACTTGTCTTGCTCTGAATTAATCCACTCTGGCCAAGTAAGACCCACTGAGCCGACTAAGACAAGCCTAAATGCTGGTTTTCTGTTAAAGTTATTTTCACTGATATGTACATAATGAGCTGATATTAACCAAAACATGGAATAAAACATACGGAGTTGTGTGTCTTGGCAGTGATGGTGCGGATGGAGTCTGTGTCCCAGATGACCAGGTCAGCATCAGAGCCCACGGCGATCCGACCCTTACGAGGGTACAGGTTCAGGATCTTAGCTGCGTTGGTGCTGGTGACTGCCACAAACATGTTCTCGTCCATCTTACCTGTAGTCTGGGAGGGAAACAAGCATACGCAGGAAATAGTTAGCATTCTTCATAAATAGTTTCACTGGTTATTATATTCTTTAGTATCCATTAACCCCGGATGGAAATGGATACATGTAACTCGGGCTGAGGTCATTTCCTGTTCAACAATCTTTTGTGTTGACCTATTGTTTTCCTTTATCCCATTGATAAAATGGAGAACTAATAACCTGACATCAGAAAATAGAGTACAATATTAAAGAAATAATTTATCTGAGGATTCTTGCTCTTCTCAGAAAGCTGGCATCCAAGCTAAGAATAATGAGGCAAATAGGGTAATAGCTACATCAGTGTTGTACAAAAGAGAGAAAAATAAATACAAGCATCTCAAAATTCTGCATTTAATCCCAGTTTGATGCTAGCTTTGACTTTAAGTGACTTCCCTACGGAAAAGATTCAGTGCAAAATTCAAAACCCATCATCACTATACAGTACAGGAAGCACAGCACTCCAGAGGCTGTAAAGCTACATTCTATGTGTCTGTACTGCTGATCCCGTGATAACAAGAGAGATGCTTCACGATGAAATGCTTTGCCAGAAAGTAAATGACGTTATTTTCAACCTCTTATAATGACACCCCTTCTTGAGTTGTATTTAACTGTTTGCCCACTTTAACTCCCTCTACATTTTCGAATTACTAAAGAAAATAAGCATGATCAATTGTAAAAGCCATAGTTATAAAAATAGAACGCTGGTTAAAAATAATGGTACTAGAGTTATGTATTCAGAGGTGAAGGAAAGGACAGATGTGGAGATAGAAAAGGAAATGATAAAGCAAGGCAGAGACAACAAGGCGAAGAATCAAAGTGGGAAAGAGTTGGAAAGAGAGGAATGAATAGTAAAAATACATAAATAAAGAGATAAAAGAAGCAAAAGAGAACACAGGAGTTTTGCTCTGGTGTAAGTCTTCATTTGCATTTTACATTGTTTGATAGATTTTTGTCTTTCACTCTCTTCTGTAGTTTATGAAAAAAGAAAAAAAAATCACCACAGCTTTATCCCAGATGAGGCTCATCCTCTCCTCAACTCCGTTAACACCTTCTGGAATCTGAGTGAAGTCATCCTTGCCGATGGCCTTCTGGGCCACGCTGAAGGTACAGTGAGCACTGCCAGTCACGCTCAGGTCTCCACTGCGGGACAAAGAAACAAGTAAATATAGAGTTAGGATGATGGAATTACACCAGCACCACCCAATATGTGTACACAAGTATATTTGAGGAACAACGTTAATTTACTTTAGCATAGACAGAACAAACAGAACAAGTGTGAAAATATTCCAATATGGCTCTTGCCAAAAGGTTTTTCTTTGAGCACAAACTGTTACTCATGTTTTCAGATCATACGAGGCTCTAATTCAAATGGAGCAGCTGTGATACGCACCTGGACAGCATTGTGTTCAGATAGTCTGGAGTGGTGGGATCAGGGCTAAGAGGAGGTGATGTTACAAAAGAAGCCGCCTTGGCCCAGTTCTTGCTCCAGTAATGTGTCCCATCAGTCCCCAGGCTGGCTGTGATTGGCTCCCCAAACACAACATTTCCTGGAAAAGAAATAACGGTAAAATGTGTTCAAAGTATCAAATTCAAAGTGTGTCAAATTGGGTTTGCAGGAGATAAACCATGCCTTTCTAAAAAGTCAAACACCATCTTTCAATATACAGATTTCCCTTTGTATATTCTCTTGTGGTCAAGCTTGGTCTTCCATGAATGAGTGTCGGTTGGATCCCTGTCACTAACATTTTTGTGTTTCTGCATTGCCTTTTGCTCTCACGCCTTGCTGATGTCCTTTCTGGTTTAAATGTAAGGAAACATGCTTTGGAAAAGTTTCAAACAAAGTAGTCGAGCCCATAAAGGGTGTACATGTCATGACTTCAAGTCGTTCTAAGGTCAGCCTGTTAAAACCTCATATGGCCTTTCGCCAAAGACATCCAACACACATTCTTCTTCTTCTCTTCCCTCTCACACTTTCCTGTTCCATTCTCAAATATTGTATATTTCACAACCCTCAGAGCCAGGCAGCTTCTCGGTTCACCTCTGCTCTTTCCTGGGGCTGTGAGGAATGGTCTGTGTGACAGCTCAACCACTAAAAAAGACTTGAATGACAAATCTGAAAATTCCACTGAGAATAGCATCTTTTTCATGATGTCAAGCAGAGCCAAGCTCTGTGTACATCAGCAGCTTCAGGAAGGATAGTAAAATCATCTTATAAGGGCATAGGTGCAGGGAAGAATTCCAAATGTCTCAGAAATCAGACAGAAAGACAGAAACCAATGAGCAGACTGAATGTCCTTTTTTTAGATTTATATTATTTTAAAGAGAAGCTTCTTTATGTTTTTTAATTGATTGGACTGCCAATATTTCACATCATTTAAGCTGTACAATACAAGAAATACATGATGTAAAACAATTCATGAGAAGGTATGGAAGGATGGATGGTTTTGTTTTATTTTAAGGGGAAACGTGCATTGAAGATTATTTGGAGATAGATAAACACTACTCTATTAGTGTTTTACTGAAATACACAATGGAATAAAGCACTGCTATCACAAAATAACATGGCCAATACCCAAATATAAATCGGAAATGATGATCAGCATTAAGCAATATACACTGAACTAAGGGCTTCTCACATGTGCTCCTTCATTTCGCAATTTGTATTGCCTAATCTGCTGTTAGTGATGACGTCGTTCACATGGTATGAGTAAAGTAACTTTCTACAAAACATGGATGTAAATATCAAGCTAAATAAAACAAGAAAGTAAAGTATAATTTTTAGGCTTATCACATTTGGATATAAACACCGGGTTTAGATATGTTTTGCAATGTGTGTTGACATTTAAAGTTGCTGTTTACCTCTTTTCCGGGCCTGTGAGATGATGTCAGCAGCACTTTTGCTCATGACGCGGGTAACGTAGAGAGGGCAGTTGGTCTGGCTGGCGATGGTGATGGCACGAAACACCGCCTCTGCCTCCAGCTACAGAAAGGAGATGTGGTTTACAAATAGAGTTCAAATATGTTAACCTCAGCAGACAATCTATTGTTGGAGTCAAAAATGAAAGTGGAAGCTTATAATGTTAACATCAAATTGGAGAGGCTAGGGATTTATTTACATTGAGTTAAAAGCAGTTTAAGTCTGTTATATTAGGAAACAACTGCAAAGACAGTCTTAGTTGAGGTCGTAATGCATCATGTTTATTTACCCAATTGTTTTGGGGTAATGTATCGTTAATATTAGATGTCTCAGATGTCCAATTATATCTTATATTATTTGTGATTGAGCAAGAACATCCAACATAAAATGGTGAAGAAGCTGCCAGTAGAGGGCCAATGATTACAGATACAGCTGTTGAGAGGGTTTCCTTAATGCCCCAAACTTGTGTTATTGTGTTCTAGTCCACAACCTCAACCTGGGTCCGATTAGCAATAAAATAAAACTAAACCGGACACCAGACACCGAACACAGAGAAAACACTAATCCATCTTGGTCTCGGCTCACTTCCGACGATTTTTGTTCCTAAGACTCCACTAAACTGCACGGAAGTATGAGACTGGTGGGACAACTTTTCCCTGCTGCACCACAGGGCGGAAAGTCCCAGTCTACTTAAAGGTAGACGAGCTGCTGAGTTAAGAACGTGCCTTTTATTTCACTGTTGGTTAAAGGAACATAAGCAGCAAGAATTGGGAGAAACCAGATAATTTTATCCCTAAAACACATGTGTGAAATTAAAACAATGTGTGTGAAGGCAAGTCCAAGAACGGCATCATAGACAATGTGAGTGTGATATCTTGAAAAAAATGGTAAGGATAAGTATCAATTCCAACTTGACTATTTCAATCATAAAAATCCTTTATTTATATTAGTGCAAAGATGTATACAGCGTGGGGATCGTACCTCTTCTGGCCTGCTCAACACGTGTCCCTCCGGTCCAGTGATTCCCATCTGCAGCATGCGGGCCTGCTCCTGTTGAAAAAACAAGCACAAAGGAGGCTGTTAGCTCATTGATATATGCGGTAATGTTTTTTTATTGTTCAGTGGTTTCAGTGCTCGGGCTGATTTGTCTTGGTCACACTCCAAAATAATATGAAGTTTCTTCTATTCCTTGCCTCTGTGAAAGATATGAGCAACAGTTTTATCATCTACATCAGGCCACACACAGAAGACTGTGGGAACCTGACTGTTGAGGGTCTTTATCTACCTTTAAAAACTGTCAGGTCCTCATGGATGCTTCACGATGACATGCTTTGCCAGAAAGTAAATGACGTTATTTTCAACCTCTTATAATGACACCCCTTTTTGAGTTGTATTTAACTGTTTGCCCACTTTAACTCCCTCTACATTTTTCGAATTTCTAAAGAAAGTAAGCATGACCAATTGTAAAAGCCATAGTTATAAAAATAGAACGCTGGTTAAAAATAATGGTACTAGAGTTATGTAAACTCATGGAGAAAGTGTAGCGAAAGTCAGAGATTTCTTAAAGCGTGCATCTGATGATCCTGAGAGGAACTGTACCTTCAGAAACTTTGTCAATGTTTTCCACATGTATCCATGGTGATTGTAACTTGGTTACAACATGTCCTCTGTACCAGCACTAACATTTTTTATCGCACATAGGTCTCAACAAGGCTTCTTTATCTTAGAGCTCCTAAGGTAAAATCAGGTCATGACATCATCTGGGTATTTAGACAATTTTGGTTTTAAAGCTGATGTAAATCAGACTCCCACAAAATCCTAGTTTAAGACTGGATAGGAGATCTGGGATTTAGGATGAATCCGAGCCAACACACACACAAATACACACCCAGTGACAGAATCCAGGCATGGTCTGGAGCTCTGACTTATAACCAACTCTCTCAATCCACCAACTATTACGGTTCATTCACTTTCATTTGTCCAAAGCAGAGCCCTGTGTAAACTACACCCACACATTACTGTCCTGCAGAAATCATATTCCCCCTCTCATCAGTGGCAATGTGTTTAGTTTGTGTAGGTGGTGGAGATAAGGCTCAGCCAGAAAGGTGAACTCAAGTGAACTTAACTTTAAAATAAATCATACTTAACCAAAACAGATCACTGAGTTCAGTTTAGTAATTAAAGAGAGGGTTATAGTAGGGGAGAAATGGGAGGAGGAGCTGTATCTGTCTGTGTATTTATCTTTATGTTTACCTCAGCGATGATCTCGCCATTTTCAGCATGGACCTCAGCAATGCCTCCCCTCTCAGCCAAGAAGGAAAAGATATCATAAAGCTGGAGAAAAAACACAGAAAAAGTTAAAATGTACAGTGACACTATTCAAATCCTGCCTGGCTGTTTACACAATAATAAGACACTCCTTTTCTTTCTGGGGGTCACCCTTCAATCCACAATATAAAGTTAGCGCACAATTAACATGATGTCTACCATGACACGCTGTAATTACTGTGTGTGGTCTCTAGAAAAGGTCAAACTCATGTGGGATGAGCTGCAGTTGCTGTAATGTTTCTCCACCACAGTTTTTAGTGAGCTGCATGACATCAGTTTTTCACGCTGGACTGTTTCAGTTACCTAATGCGCGCCACTAAATGATCAAATTAGCTATGGCTGCATGAGAAACACGAAGAGTCTTCCCTCACACCGTCTGGACTTTGTTTTTCTACATTTTCCAGCTAGATTACAGTATGAACATCCAGTATTCAAACTCACAAGCATCACAGGCTAGGAGTTACATAAGGACAGTGTGTTTGAAGGGAGAAAAGGTCCCATGTCATGCTTTTCCGGTTATTACCCGTCCCCTTGTGTGTTATGAAGGTTTTTATGCATGTAAATGGTCTGCAGAGTCACAAACCCTCAAAGTACACCCTGTAGGGAGTAAAACTCTAACACAGAAAAGACCTGTCTATGCTGCCCCAAAACGCCTCGTTGGAGATTTCTCATTTTCCATTGTTTTCTTCCTTGGTTCTGTGATGTTTGAATACCCAAATCAACAACAAATGACCGGATTGGCCCAAATGGACCAATCCGCGGAGCACCTCACACACCAGGATCCCTTGGCTAACTAACAGGGAGTCCCCATTGACTTGCATAGAGCTCCCTGAACGCTGGTAATAGACGAGTTGGGATCGCGGAGAAATGCTCTCCGCAGACCCATTTTCACAGCGTTATAAACCTTTTTCTTACTCAATATCAAGCCACACTAATTGTTTTTACTTCGGCTGTGAGTGTTTGTGTGTGCTCAGGATGAGTTTCGCTTGTTTTCGCTGTATCGCCGACCCGGAAACCGGTCCGCTCCTCGCAGCAGCGAGCCTCGCAACGTCCCGACCAATCAGAGCACACTGGGCTCACAGGGAGGGGGGGGCAGGAGCTCCAACAAGCCGTTTAGGACAGAGAGTGAATACCTGGTGAATACACATACTATACAGAGATGCTGTATGAGAAATTGCACAATTTAAATCTATTCTGGTAGACCTCAACAATGGAAATATGATCGGTAGAAATGGCCATGACATGGGACCTTTAACTTTGCACTAAGCTGGACATATTGTGTATTATGGTGGACACAAACTAAAGGTCATTATTTACGCACTTTTTAGACACTGTGTTACTGCTTTGCCACAAGCTATTGCTATGTTTTCATGCTTCCTGACTATGCAGTTTTTCCTTCTCAATTGCTCTTATTTGATTACTTAAAAAGGATAAGGGGGAAACCAAGATAATATCAATCAATATTTCTGGTGCAGCCTCACATGCTGAAAGGAACATAAACACTTAACTGAAGATGTTAAAGTAAAGAATTTCATAGGTCTGTCTTAAAAAATACTTATATGAACGGTTCATCTACTTTTAAAGAGATTTTGGACGCTGTAATCATTTCCCTGTTGATGCTGTCCATGAAGAGATCCATTAATAACACTAGAACAAACTCTTTGTTCCACGTCTTCCATGTTTAATATTAGGGCTTCAGCTCCCTTACATAGCTAAATTAAGAGGACATCTTCCAAAATTAGTCAGCTGTGTGTCTCTACTGACTGTTTGCTTGCTGAGCTGCAAGTGAGAGTTTTATTGAAACCAAAAAGGAATTTTGTTGTACAAGTACAACTAAATCTGAGTGTAGAAGCCTCTAATTGTTGTATGTTGTGCTTTTATTCACAAAAGAAGACCTTTGGCCCATCTTTAATATATAATATCTTAAATAGAAAATACATCAAGTAGCCTATTTTACCTCACTGTTGCTCATCTGGTAGTAGTCCTTGTAAGCCATGTAGACCTGGAAAGAGTTCACACCTGTACCAAAGAAATCAACACATAGAAACAAACATGAGAAAAATGCTACCTGAAAAGTTGAAAGGTGGATATAAAACTGATACCCAGATGTTAAGGTACACCATCACACCCTACCCTTCTCCTTGATGAGGCTTTCCACTTCCTGCTTCACGCTGTCGTTCCAGTGGGTGATGTCTACGTGGAGGGAGTAGTCACAGCAGGACTTCTCATCGGCCCACTGCCTCCACTGGTCATAGGCCTCCATCAGGCTGCAGCCGGGATCTGGGATCACGTGGTCCACTGGAGGGGGGGGGAGGGGGGGGGGAAGTGATGGAAGTGCAGAGGAGAGAAGCAGGTGAAATTGAATTCATGATAAACACGTGATAGAGTGGGGTGGGGAAAGTCATTTGTGACAGGGTGGTGTCAGGATTTGTCTTTGCTTGTGTTTCTACTTTATTCCTGGATTGTTTATCTTGCATAATCAGCTGTGTGTTCCTGCAGCGCTCAGCCATTGGGGTCGACCTTGTCAGATGTCACATTACATTTTCATCATCTTTGTCTGGGTGCTGGTGTCCTTGACACATTTGGGGTGGCTTCAACTGTGGATACTTTTAGACTTTTGTTTTTGTTATGTCACCATGATCCTTTTTTGTTAGATTAGAATTTGGCACACAAGTTAAGTAGATTTTTTCCAACGGGACCACCCACTCTTTTGGTTACTGAAACATATGGGAGTTCTTGTGTTACAGTTTTGGTCTATTGGCAGTAGGATTAAGTGGACATTTTAAAAATAATAATCCTCCAAGAACAAACCTACCGCCTGAAACTTTTATTACAATAGTTTAATAGATATAGAACTTAAATTGATTAAAACTCTTATCTGTCACAGATTCAAAGACAATTCTTCACATAAGATCAAAATGATTGATAAGAAATATGCTCAAGCTCATAAGATTACAATAACAACACATAAAGTACAAGAAGAAAAAAGTTTATAATGTGTGAAAATGTCCATAATTTACTGTGTATATAAAAAATACAGTGAATTCAGGTTTTATTCTATAAATGTCAGTGTTGTTTATTTTTATAACATCTTTTGTCGGTTTTAAATTAAATCATTCATTGAAGGTTTATCCCCATGGATCACAACCGTATCACTGTGCACAATATATCCCTCTTAATTTGACTCGTAATAAAATAAGACGGCCTGCTGGCTCACCAGCTGACTGCCATCTTTATCTTATTAAAGATGAGCTAATCTGCTAATCTGGTTTTTGCATGTTAATAGGGTAAAGCTAGAAACGGCAGTTAAAAAAAAACACTGGCGTTAACTATGCTAACCGTCTGAACTACTTTTTTGTTCACCGTCACACAAACACAACATCATTTGATAGTGACGACAGACGTATAAAGTATACAATACACACAGGCGGATACAAAACGCAGTATTCACTTTCTCTATCACTCATCACCCCCTGGAATATAATCCCTAAATGAATGGAGCCCCTGAAAAGGGCTTACTACAGTAGCACGTCTGTTAGTGAATGTGTCCGTTTAAACACAGCGACACACTGCCAGACAAGCAGCAGAGCAGCAGCCGGCTCAAAATAAGTTGATAGTATGAATCAGACTGTGGGGCCTAGCAGCTGTTAGCCGTGATAGCGTCTGGTCTGTTAGCTACATGAAACATACATACACCCCCATGCTGTACAAAGACAAGAAGCATGCAGACACTGGTGCTGTATTTCCCTGGGAGCAGTGTTTCAATCTAGCCGCCCCCCCCTCTCCTGATCCTACCCCCTTACACTCAGTCTTTTGTGTGGTCCTCTTTTGAAAAGCTGCCCAAAAGCGGACCAAAATCGCTTCCCCTCTCTCTTCCTTTGTTCTGGTCCCCGCCCTCCTTCTCTTTTAGCTCCAGTCTCTATCTAACCTTTAACTTTTTGTGGGCACTACAGTTTCCTACAGCTCTTACCGATCATGGTGGTGCCACCGGCAAGAGCAGCCTTGGATCCCTGAGCAAAGTCATCCACGGTTGTGGTTCCACGGTACGGCATCTGGAAGTGGGTGTGGATGTCAATGCCACCAGGGATCACCATCTTTCCGTTGGCCTCGACAGTCTTCACCCCACCAGGCACGATCAGGTTGTCGCCGATCTGCCTGTGGAACAAAAAGGATAGTGTCACAATTATTGGATGATAGGATGTTGTTGTCCGCATTGTAATGCGTTAAGAGATTCTGAACGTTTCAGGAAAATAGTTTCGCTCTCTTTTTCTCCTGATCCATTTATATAAAAACCTGTCTGAAAATGAGCTGATCAGATTTTGGCCACTTTATGATTTCATAACGATTTTTGTCTTGTGTAACCATTAGCCAATAACCAACCAAGGTAACACCCGCCCACCTTATCACCTGAATCTCCTCCTAGACCTAGAGCACCATTGTGTTCTTTTTAACCAAATATCTCTCAGAGGGGCGTTGGGAGTGGCTCCTTATTTTCATCTAAATTAACAGACACAGAATCAGCACTTTTGAAACAGGGCGGAAACAGAGGGGTTTATGGGATGCTACAATGCATGATCTGTTTGGTATTTTGAGCCAAACACTTCAGAGAAATGTTCTGTATAGCCTATAACTGAGAACTATAATATATTGATGAAAAAATAGTATAATAGGGGACCTTTAAAATATATGTTTTGTCTGGTCCTATCACTGTTGGTGCTATGCAAAGAGAATGAATTTAATCTGAATCTGGGATGTCACAAAATTACTTTCAAAATGTGTTAACTATGACTGACCCCAAACATTGGCCATGCTTGACACAGCACATTGTCACCATGCCATCCCATCAACATTTCAACCCTGCTAAACAAAATCCTGTTGTTCAGATTTCATAGAGGGGACGTGCTAGATGGACAGAGAGGCGGGAACAAGCCAAAGCCTCTGTGAGCTTGCCAACAGCCCACTGGTCTAACAGGCATCTGGGTGATTATTATGCAACACCAGGCCCTCCATGGGTGTCTCTCCCTGAGCTGCCTCACTAAGGGGAAGCAGGGGACAAAAGCCCTATAACTGGATAATCAAGTGAGAAAAGAACTGGGGGGAATGAGAGTGAGGGAGACACAGAGAGGAATTCACCCACACTACCCTCGCCCTGTCTGGTGGGACGAAGACAGGCTCATATTAGCACATGAAATTGTGGACTAGACTGGCTGTTGTCACCATGTCTTTGACCCAATGGAAAAAGGACTGCAGGACATAGAGTGCATAATCAAGCAGCTTGTGCTCATACATTTATTCATTAAAGTCTCCAGATCACGGATTCTGCGGGGGGAGTTATTAGACTGCTACATTTAGGTTGGGATCGTTTGGAGCGTAGTGTGTGTATATGAAATAAAGTGTTCAATATTGCATCATTAGAGGAGTTTTTTTTATGAATACTTTCTGTGTTTAATTTACTGACAAATTAAAATAAACTGTGATAGTAAAGATGTTGGAAAGCTGTTTACTTGGACTCCTATTGCTGCCCCAAATCTCCTCAAATGTTTTTTGATTGATTTGGGAAAACTCAAACTGGACAATAAGGATTTTGTGTACGTTAAAAAATGTTCAACCACAATCTGCATTCTCATAAGAAGGAAACAGCTAAATGACGGAAGTAACAATTACATTCCAAATAACTTGAATGAAAGATAGAAAACAGATCAAGAACCTCATAGTTAGTGGGGGGATGAAAGAAAATGGGAATGAATAAAGGCAGAGTGGAAAGGAGGACTTACTTAATGACGCCATCTTCCATGTAGATATCAGCATGGAAGGACTGGTCATCATTCACGATCCTCCCGCCTTTGACCAGAAGCCTTTCGCTCTGTGGAGGAAAGATTGGGGAGGGACAAGAAGAAACACACATATTATAAATCAATGAGATAGACTGAGTTTGGCTTAGACACTTTCAAGTGAGCAAGTCTAATTAGAGGACAGTCTACTAAACCAGATAATTTCTGTTGATAATTCAGAACTTTTCCATTTCTCTGCTGCTAGATTATGTCCTTTTTGCCAGCTTGAAGAGATGAACCATGTCTAACTCATTCATATCTAGGAAGAGACATGTTTCTCAGTCTTGTCCCATGTAAACACACCATGTACAGTTGAGCTATGAACCCTGAGGGTCTGCCTGTCCGGCTCCCACTGGTCTTGTGCAGTAACGTGATTTGATGCCCCCCTGCAAGTGACCCGTATTTGCTTCGACATTCTCCTACATTGATGTTTAGAGATAAAATAAAAGCATTGCACCATCAAGCTCTGTTCCACAGACAATGTAGTATGTCTATAACCAATGCAGTGACTTATAGTTGTTTTCAGGGGTGTAAATCATTAGTTTTATTCCAATAAAAAATAATATATCGACTATTTGGACAACTATACAATATTTGCTGATCAACATCATCATAATACTGACTGAATCTGGGAGTGCCGGTTTGATCATATTCTTCAAAAAATCAGCAACTACTTTTCAGCAACGCACATTTCTCATTTACTGATCAAATTATGAGTATTACATCTAATTTCAGGAGACCGTGCAGCTTCAACTTTAACCTACATTCTGCAGTAAAATGATCTGGGTCCTTCATGGTGATAACATTTGGCAGGATGACATTTTGCTGTTGGAAGGAAACTGAAGCTGCTTTTAAGGACTGATCATGGATTAACATCTTAACCAAGTATATCCAGATTTAGTTATGCAACAACTGTGCCATGGATGTCATTTTCTATATCCGATCCTTTTATCCAACAGAGAAATGCAATCGCCAAAATTCATTATTTTATGAAGCAGGATATTTTATAATCTGCATTAGAAAACAACAATCTCTATCACTGAGTGTGTTTGCAGCGCTAAAATGAAACTACAAAGCGTTGTCACATCTGATCGGCTCTTCAACCTAACATTTCGTAATGTGGTGTGATATGGGCGTAGTCATGACGCCACACAGTCAGACATCGAATCTGCTGCTGCTGCACCAAGGGCTGACTCTAGCAGGGCGTTGTCATGACGACGTGTTGACTGCAGGAAGACAGACTAAAGAGGAGGGGAGGCTGGGCGGCCGGTATTACTGACTGGTTGGACAGCTACCTCAGGCTGTTGAACGATGAGGAGGGATGCAGAGATAGAGGGTTGGTTCAACGTGAAGATAAAATAATAATTCAGAGGACAAAAGTGTCTAGAGATTAAACCATATGTCTATTAATCGATTCAGTGATCGACTCAAGCTGATTTCCTTTGGGTAATAGGATAGGGTTAGGCCAAAAAAAGATACTTGAAGACGTCACCTAAAGCTTTTGATCTTTTGTCTTTTTCTGTCTTTTATATCTCCTAAACCAAACAATTAACTGTAGAAAATCTCTGTCACGTCATTTTGAGTTAAATGCTTTTTGGTTTACAGTCGAATCTTTCTTTAGAGCCCAATATGAAGAATATCTATGATCTGCACATAAAGAAGACGATTCATTCAAGGCAAAATTAAACTTGCTTCATTGTGGAGAAACAAACGTCTGTCTGAAATGTAAGTCCACCTTTATGGAATAACTCTTTTTTTTAAACAATAATAATATTGTTATTCACTGACAATAGTCTCTGTAATACATTTACAGACTATGAGACAGCAGGGCTCAGGTTGCACCCTGCTAAGAGGGACACACTTCCATATTTTCCCAACAGCACATGTGTGCAGTGATTTACAGCCTGGCTGTGCACCCGGTGTTTCATCACTATAACAAACTGCAGCCACTCCCTCAAACAACAGAAACTGGAAGAAAAAGCACAATATGGTTTTGTATGTAATGATTCAAACCCAATATCTCCTGAGCTCATAATCATACACCATGTGTGTGTGTATTCTGGTGTCTCTGTGTTAGTGTGTGTGTGATGGAGATGGTGATGGAGTTGTATGAAACAGAGCCCAGCTTTCCCTGGAAACCACACCCTGAAGCAACACATTACAACACACAGTCATCAGTGGCTGGAGCACAGCAGAGATCATACTGCAGAGCCCTGAAACTGTCGCCTATTACAGTATCTCAGAGATTATTTCTTTATAATCCAGTTTTTGAATTTGAATATGGAGTGCATTCGCCTGACTTCAATACTCCTCTTTTAGGGAAACACTTATAGATGTTGAAGTCTGACTGAATACAATAAACCCTTTGGATACAAAAATAAGTCAGTATTTAAAATGATAAGTGCCAGAGTCGCCAATACTTGGAAATGAATTACTAATTAGTTAAGTTTAGAAATTAATCAATAAACCAAGTAAAAATACCTAACGTCCACTGTTCCCAGTTTCGAAGATTTGTTGAATTGTTGCTTTTCTCTGTGTTATTTAATAATTGTAAGTTGTAAATGTTTTTCAGAAAAAAAATCAAGAGTTGGATTGCTGGCATCAGACATGTAAAGATGTGTTTCTGATTTATAGTACTGCAGCAAGGGGGTGTGCCCTCATGCAACTCAAGTGCCTCTGCATTTTCTCTCACACACACACACACACACACACACACACACACACACACACACACACACACACACACACACACACACAAGCACACTTTGTCCATTTTTGCCTACTCTCCCCGCTAGCCCATGACAGCATGCAAGAGAAAACAATCATTTGACAATCAATAGCTTTCCATTTCCATTACATCCCAGCATCTGTCACTCTGCTGATTTCAGTTTTTCTCAATTAGAGCATCCGACAGTGACATGAATAATGACATGTTATGACTGTGATACCAGACGTGAGTTTTGCCAGTCAGTTGAAAACTAGATGTCGAGACATTTCAAAAACACTTAACTTAAATTGAAGTGTTGGTAGTATTTGTCAAGGCAGTATGCGGCACCAAACTGTCAAGCTTTTCAAAGACACATAATCTAAGAGGAGTTTTTTTTTACTCACTTCATAAATATATCACTATATACAGACTGAACATTTCAATTGTGGCTTTTCCATGAATCTATGACAAAAAGGCTGCCAATTGTCCGAGTGTTCATGGAATTTGACCACAAACAGCAATATGTTACACTTCCAACATTTAATAGATAATATAACAAGTGACAGCATGCTTTTCCCCAATTTGCCAAGGTTTAATTATCAATATGTGCCAAGAGACTTTTTATTGTTTCATAATGTATCCAGGATTATGTCATTTTTTCCGAAAATGATAGCTCAGCATTTCGGCCTTATTTCACTATAAATAAAATTAAAATCAGGGATATGACACATAGTAAAATGGGTCTTCCTGTGCATGTGTTGGAAATCATACCACCAGGAAACCCTCTCAACTTGGGTTTTGGAAGTTAAATCCATGGCGATATCATGTGGTTTTTGGAGTTCCCTAATTTTGGCAATGAAAATGTAATGGCAAAAATGATATTCTACTTTGTTTTGTAATGTTGCATTCTTACGTGTATACAGGATGTGGCAAATATGAAATCTGACCATGGTCTCTAGCCATTTAACCCTAATGGATATTGATTTCAGTTCATTGTTGTCCACTCTTTCTCCTTCATCCTACTTGGACATTGATTTCAACCAGTTGAGCTCCTACATTAACATCAGGAAGATGGGTGTGTATTGCCAAATAGCATATCAAGGTCAAATGAAGAGCTGACATATTTTTCTTTCTAAAAAACTTTATTTTAATAGTTTGTACACTGTGAAGTATTCTACAACACAAAGATTGATATAAGCTAACGGGATAGAATATTCCCACAAGATGTTGATCCTGATTTGCTCTGACCTACCATGGTCAATGACAATGTCCTCGTATGTCAATCATGTCGCTGTAACAGCGCCCAGTTTTTGGAAGGGAAAAATAAACTCCCATGATGAGAAGCACAATGAGGTCATTGTAATTTGTGCTGTGTTTGTTTGCCAAAAACAGCCAATATATCGAATGTACAGGCATTAGCAGTAGGTAAGTAGCTAGTCGGCTATCTAACAACAGATGTGTTGTTGAGTGTCTGTGTGGCAGTAGACTAAGGACTCACTAGGAACTTTGAGTCTTTTACTTTCCTTCAGTCTCTCTAATTTCTCTTCAAACGTCTGTGTTGTCGCTGTGTGTTGCTGTTTTGCTCTGTGTATATCTATACAAATATGTTGTGTACCAGCTGTACAAACAAACATCCTGCTGGGACAAACTCTAAATTTGTGCTATGAAGCCGAGTTATAAAGTGAAACATTTTGTTTGCACCTTCCAATTGAATTGTAATGCAATCGTGCCTTTGTTCCACCTGAATGGTGGTAACATGGAAAATAAATGCAGCATTGAGACAGCTCAAGAGGGATTTTTGTATTGTTATATGTTGTATGGGTAATACACATTAAACTAATGTATGTATGTGTGTTTGGGGAAAACAATGTAAAACAGTAACTGTACGCAGAGACTGTTATGGCTCTATCCATCACAATTGTTTCTTACTTATCTTCCTTTCCATGGGTGTGCGTGGGTAACAGTGACCTACTGTTGGCGCCGGGTAAGGAGAGAGGATTTGGTGTTTTGTCAAATTTGGACAGTCGGAGGATTAGCTTTAACACACGTCACGCAGTCATCCCAACTGAGGTTAATCACAAATGCTTATAAAAGCTAGCGTGTGTCGTTAATATTTAATGACACTTTAAATCTAAGTGGTTTAGTAAAGTGTGTGCTGCCACCTGCTTTACCCCTCTGATGCATTTTAAAATGTTAACTTATTGGAAAAATGTATTTTCACTTTCTGCTTCTGCACTATCCCTCTACTGCTGACAACCTCGTCTTATAAATGTCTCACAACAAAGGAGAATACGGGACTGGTGGAAGAAAAAATCATGTCTTTCAACTCTTAGGGAGAACAAAGAACCAAAAATAAACAACTCTCGCTGCACAGGAAGCTGTCATTTTCTGCTACAAAAGCCAATAATCTAAAATAGAAGACAGGATGTTATTCTTGTACGACTACTGAATGCTGACAACGTTTTTCCACTCCAACCAGACTGGAGAGAGAAGCTCATAAACTAGGATGCAAATTATAAGTAGCCACTCCTCAGTGCTTAATAAGCAGTCCTGTAAAAGTGTGTGTCTACGAAACAGGGGCTTAGAGGACATTAGAGGAGACCTCCATGAGCTCTGACCGAGACCCTTGTGTGGGTGGGGAGAGCCGTGGGGAGGCAGGCGGGGGACCAGTGGAAGAGGGAAGTCATCCTGAATGTGCACCAGTTGCTTTGCTTCAGGCCTGTTGCCTAGCGAGCAAAAATATTTACTCTTTACCCAAAACTGCACAAGGTTTTTTTTCACATTCTGGAAATGTGAAAACAATGAGGCTTATCAATCTAAATTATTCTTTGGAGGCCAGCCAGCCGGGGTCATATAAAAATCCTGCTTGTCTGGAATGTTGTTCTTGTGATAGGGCTGGAGTATAGTGTAACCATGTTACCAAGGCGACATGAAAACGAAAACTCCATATGGATCTGATTGAGCCAGCCAGGTTGAATTATAAACTCCCGGAGAAGTGTGTGTGTGACTGAAATGTGTGTCAGATCACATCCCCACACAACCAAACAAACAGAGGTTGTATTTTCCTGCCATCGCAACTGTATATTGGTTGCCATGGTGAGTCGCACGGCAACGCCTGGGCAGCCACAGGGTATTTTGTTTGCACTCAAGCTCACTTTGCTGCACCGCGCGACGTGGTGATGGCACACTGTGGTGTGGCGGGGCTCTGTTTTGTGGTGATTCAACAGGGGGAACCGGTTTCATTTCCCGTGCAGAGCCGCCGTCTGCCGGCACTGTTTCATGCCCGCAGATGCTCTTTCCAGCTGGAGGGATTACTGATGACATGTACTGGCCTGGAACAACACCGAGGCTGCTGTGAGTGGGTATGAGGGAAAGGAGGAACCGCGCCTAGAAATCTGACAGAGCCACTGGCAGAGAGCAGATGTAAGGAAACAGCTGGAATAGAACCGGCAGGCATGGAAATACAGAAGGAAAATCTGGGGAGCGGGGTTATGAGCAGATATTAGGTTGTTGGTGCAGTGTAAATGGTTTATAACACCACCACTGTTTTACTTTGTAACTATGGTTGGTGTGTATTGCAATAAATACTGGTATCTTGTTGAATTTAACATGAATAAATAAATACTACAGCTGATTTCCAGTGATGGAGCAAGCAGCATTCTCTCTATTCTGGTTTTGCTTCTTTATATAGTGGTTTTCACTGTTAGTGACAGAGACTGCATTCCTGTGCAGGATTCAAATTGCGTTTTGACGCACAAGGGATTTACAGAGAGGATTAATGCACATACGTATGTATGTTGTAATTTAAGTAATGTTTATGACATTGCTGTCTTTATTACTGAACCAACGTTCATAATCCTTTCAGTTTGTTGGGCACACTATAAACCCATGATATAGTTATTATGTTGTATTTTTTTGTAACTCCAGGTGGATGATAAGTCCTCCAAATTTGATGATAAGAGAGCAATCTGCTATTTGTATTCTATTTAAACATACTTGCCATGACCATCAGTAACCACAGGTATCATAAACTCAACAAGGAATTATGTCAAGGACCCTAACCCCAACCCTAACCCTATAACTCGTAGGAAAAATACGGGATACAATGATATGATGGGAAAATACTGATTTAGTTGGTAAAGCCAAAATAAAATGGCCTCTGTCATCAGATCATGTTTGAAAGCCAATTAAATAGTTCCCTCTGAACTGAGCAGTCAATGTTAAGCCACTTTATCGCTGCTTATCAATGAGATACTTTGTACTTTGGTAACAGCAAAATGCAGTCTAATTCGTATGTTGGTTATAAAGGAATGAAGTTAATCTTACAACAATCTCCCCACTGATATCTTTTTTTTATTTTAATCTGTATTTAAGTGATAGTACAACAAGTACAGGACACCCAAACAGCCAAAAGTAAATAAGACCAGGACAAAATGTACTGACATTTTTTACTTCTGTAACCAGAGGCATGTATCCCAAGGCCATCAAACTACACATCATTCCCTCATATTACACATTTTTACTTTCTGGTTTTTGCCACAGTACACAGGTATATATCCAAATATCTATGGCGAGTTCACATATCTTTTCGTGGTGAGCCTATTTCTTTCTGCTGCAGCATCCCTCACTCTGTGAATATGGGAGTTTTGGCCTAAATTGCATGCCATTTGCATGTACCCATCCTTAAATTCTACCATAAAGGAAGGCTTGAGAAAAAAAGCAACCTCTGTAGGGGGTTGTTAAAATGTCCATCCCAAATGACTGTGTAAAACCTGCCATGGAAAACTCTGGCCCACTTTAGCATATTATAGGGACATGGCCTACTTTAAGACTAATGATATAAAGATACTGTTCTCAGAATATAGATGCAGGACCTCTACAGGCTCAAGCTACCCAAGTATTACCAAAAACACCCCCTTTGGTGTAATATCAGCAGAGGAGGCGAGACAAAGGCTGTCTCCCACATCCAGGCAACACACCCCTGACTGCAGCCTGTGCTGCAACAATGAAACTGGAAGGCATGCATGACACACGCACACACACACAGAGAGAGAGAGAGAGGAGAGAGGGAGAGGTTTCTCCGCAGTTGTAACACACACCAGCTCCCGGCTGGCTGTGTTACACCAACCTGCCCATATTCAACCTACACCCCCGATGCTCTGCCTCCAGTTTGAATATCCCTTCTTCCCATGATGCAGAAATACAAGCGCCCCATCACAAGGCCAGCTTATCCCAGCTCATTGCAAATGGGCGTGTATTTTGCCCCACCTCTCTTTTTTCTCCTCTCACTCTCCTCTGCACCAGCGTGCAATATGAACAGTAGGCCTTGTCTGTAGGTGGAACACGTTTAGTTATTTTCATTAAAATAAATAGGACACTTTGTGGAAACAGTTATCTGAAGCCCAAGAATTGCAAAGTAATTTCGCACAACCCATTTGTGTGTCTTTGTTTGCCAGCTCATAGCTACAGGAGAGTATAATAAGGCTAATGAAGTATATTATAAGAATACTTCAGTACATCACTAAAAACATAAAACATCAGAATGGCAGAAAAGCTAACTGAAAATGATAGTCCCATCACTGATCAATTGTCTCCCACGCATGTGAGGCCCTAAACAATCTCCTTAAATGTGACAGGGCTGAACACATTTTTGTCAAAAAGGCTAAAGCAGGATTAAGGAAATAATACATAATGATCATATTTATATCAACCTTGTCTTTTTTCTGTGAAAATGTAATTGGGATGTAGGTGGGATATAATTAATTTAATTCCACAATAATGCAATACGCACATTAATGACATGCCACCCAACTGTATACTGCATAATTAAATTAAACCAACAGATATGCACAGAAGTCCCTGCAGAAACACAAGGGTTTTTATGGGCGAGCCGGCTCGGCCCCACGCATGGATCCTCTCAACAAAGAAGATGCAGGACACCTTTAAGGAAACGCCTCATCTCTCCGCCTGCCTGTCACTATGGCAGCCACTCGTGCCATTTCACGGTGCGTATTTTTTCCTGCGGCTTCATGCGGTCAAGTCTGACAATAAAAATAAAAATTACAAGACCCGAGTCGTGCTGGTTGCTGTATTTATGTTTATGATACATCGCTGTGAAACGGCGACGCGAGACACTGAAACGCAGTGATTTGCAGCAGATGGGTTTAAAGTTTGCCATTCAATGAAGCATAAATAACCGGTTTTACTCACTGTGATCTTTGGGATGTTCTTTTTTCCTTGGTAAGACATGTTTCGTCCGATTCCACCTTCAAAATCTAGCTTTGAAAAACGGTATTCCCCCTCTTCGGATGCTGCAGGGAATGGTCGCCCCTGTGTCAGTGCGATGTAAAGTGCCTCGCAGTGTGCTATAAGAGCGTCTGTTCTTCAGTCACCGGCCCCTCCCTCAAATTATCAATTGGAGAGAAGCTGTGTCACAATCTTTCCACTGGAGGGCGCAGTGGAGCAGCTGCTCAACAGTCTGCATCCAGTTGTCTGCATTACTGGGCTGTCACACATTTTTCTTGCACATATATGTGACATCATCTGCAATTTTGTATCTGAACTAAGTTTTACATTTACCAGTTTGTGCTCTATTCTTTATAAGTTCATCAGTGTGAAAGCCCTTAAGGAGTTAATTAATCAGAATAGAATCAATAAAGATTTGTTAGAAGAGAATTTGCACTATGTTCATAGGAAGTACCACAAGCAGGACTCTCTAAACTCTGCAGTAAATCACCATCATCATTGTAGTTATTGAGTAGGTAGAATTATTTATAAAATACGTACTATCTACCATTAAGTCAGGTATTGAATGAATAGTCGATGGGCTGTGTATAATAAGACGGACAATAAATGACTAAATGTATGTCTTGAAGGGATTTTGAAATTGTAAAATGTTTGCAATAATTCAATTGTATAATACATTCATTTTACAAATGATTACCTACAGATTTAGTTTTTCTGAACATAAAGGAGGGGCAGAAATGGTGTAGCAGCTGTCACAGAGCCTGCCCACCGCATTACACACCCCACATGTCTACTCACCACACACACTGCATGTCCCCACCCAGCCATGTGTCTCTATTGTTTGGACCTAAAGTGGACCCCCCCTTCACTCTGGTCATTTCCCCCACCACTCCTTCTCTCAGCACTAATGCACACATAATGAGGTTCAAGACACGCACGTGACTCAGGGTGTGCCTGCCTGTGTGTGTGTTGTGTGTGTGTGTGTGTTGTGTGTGGTGTGTGTGTTAGTCTTGTGTATACCATCACTTAAATACGCTAATTAATTTCATACATTTCAAGGTTTTTAAGCAAAATATAAACAACATAAGTTTAGCAAGTATAGTTGATTTATGTGTAAGCTAATGATTTATTTTGTACATTTTGAAGTAAAAACCAACCGTATTTATCAGATGCATATATTTCAGAAATCATTACCAGTAACAAACATTCAACAAACACTAAATACATCTGTGTTACTTTCAGGATGCAGAGTATTTGACCTTATAGTTTAACATTATGATATACAGTATATTCACAAATATAGGGCTAAGGCCTAAAATCAAAACAGAAACGTTTCATAATTTGTCCGTCATTTGATCAAATATGTACTTGTGGCAATGCTTTAAGTGTGTGTGCATAATCAACTACAAATGTTAGGAGGAGATTCAATATTATTTTTCAATATGACTTAATAACCCGTGTTTTCCTCCTGCATTTGGCTGCAAGATGACAACTGCATACTGACATGTCCTTTTACGGCAGTGAGTTAGTAAGGCATTACCTCAGCATTCACAGGACTTTGAGAATGCATTAACAACACACTTCAAGATTGCAGACCTGCTACCGCTGCAGCCCACATTAAGCAGCTGACACAGATAGACAGACAGGGCGCAGACAGATCAACGATGCAGAAAACACTGTCAGGTCATCATAACTGCACCAGCAGACTCAGCACCCTGGTGTCCCCAGAGGAAAAGGTACTCATAAACCTTCCCTTAGATAACCAGCGATCACATTGAATTACATCATTAACTAATCACATTAGCATGAACAGCTAGCAATAGGATGTTTTTGAAGTTTACATTATGCAATTACTTTCTCTGCTCTGGTTGAATTGAATGAGGCACCATATACAAATGGGTGAGCAATTAAAGTGTTGCTTCTGCAATAAAGTCATGCATTTCCAGAAAAAATAAATGTAGGGGGACTCAACACTGAAGCAGAGATATCCTTTGTCCCTGTAGCCTACTACATATCCCATAATGCAGCTCAAAAACCACTCCTTGTTTTATTGGTTAAACGCAGGTTTTTCCAATATTACACGATAGTATTATCGTTTTTTCTGCTCCTCCCAGTCTGACCGCCACCCCGCAGGATAACAAAGGGGGGGCATCCGGACATCTGGCTACCCACTCCCCATTCTTCACACCATTAGAGCAGCTGATTGCACTAATTACCTTACCGGACAGGAAACCAATTTTTATTATATAACAAAGCCAATAAATATTCCCATATGAACCCTAACAATTAACAGGCTTTAAAAAAAACTGCAGCCTTATGATGTAAAATCATTTTGAATTCATTAAAATCGTCTTGAAACTTGGAACACTAGAGGGTCAGACATCAGTCAGCTTTTGATTAGTTTGCATAAACTGTTTCAGGTTAGCCATGACGAACATCAAAGTCAGAAGAGTAAGCATGTCCTGACTCTGTTGTCAGTCTGATGTTCTCAAACCCTTTTAATACAAAGCAAAAAAAAAACTGTCTGTTGATTCTGCTGAATCATCTGTCCCTCAGGAGTCAGAGTTTTGCAGTTCACTGTCAGGCCACATGAGGGGGGAAATTTGTTCCATGCCATTTTGAAGATGTCTACAGTACATACAGTACTTAAAACAAATATTTTAAACAGTTTAGATCATGATAGACTGTGCCAGTTAAGGCTTATTTGCACAAATTAACAACTATTTTCATACAGTCTCCTAAGAAATTTTGTTGACAGCAGAAACAGCAGCAGACATTTTTGTTCTAATATTAGACTTGGATGAAGCAAAAGGTTGTAGAAACACAAAGTGGGGTTTGCAATATAGGGTGTTAGTTATAATGATGGTATATATATATATATATTTGATATAATGTTTCACCTTTTTGTAGGTTTTTAGAAATTATAGATTCAGCTGCCTTTAAATCAATACAATCTGTATTACGTCAGATAATTAAAATATATTTAACTCTTTCCTGTTATTTATAAAAAATATTTTAGCTCCATTCATGTGATAAAATGAGTACAGGATGTATGTGTGGCCAGCCCAATGACTAACTTGTAATTATCCTCACTTTGTCTAATGTCGTCTTTTCTCTCTGAGCCAAAACTGTGAGTGTGTTTGTGTGTGTCAGAGCCAGAGGGAGAGAAAGAGAGACATGAATCATCATCTTTCTGTGCCCAGAAAGTGATCTCACTCTGGCATTAGAAGAAAAAACGTTCCTGCTCAACACAAATATCATTTAACAGCCGGTGTAGTAAATATTTAGTGTGCCAGCTTGACAACACATACAAATAAAATCAGCTGTTTTCTTCTTCTATAAACATTGTTTGCAGAAAAACTGGGACCACACTTTTGGGTCATAAACAAATATGAACCTCTGCCATCTTGAGGAATACTGAGTATGCCAAAACATCCAAACCAAAGACATAAAGTAAAAATGTCTTCCTGTCTCCATCAAGCTGCTGAACTTGAATTATAAATCCCAGTGAATAGCGCAATAAATGCACAAGGTTTATTTTTAAAGATTCACGATGTAAATGTCTTTAATGTTCAGTTTGAGTGATGTTTTTTAAGTAAAGCAAGGGACTCAAGCACTGTGCCCAGGACAAATTCACCCTCAGACAAAATAAAGTTTATCCCTATGTGAATATAATTAATCAAAACAGGTGGCATACTAATAAGTTATATGGTATAGCTTTTTTGTACGTAAATAATTAAGTGTATGAACATTTCCAACTTTGCTGCCCTAAATCAGTTTAGTATCGTTTTGCAACTTTTCCTTCAAAATGGTTCAAAAAATTTAAAAAACAGTTTGGTTTATGCAACATATTATACATTACATGCCATGTCACTTGTTAGACGCTTTTATCCAAAGCGACTTACATACTCAATACTGTGGGCAATCCCCACAGGTGCAATTTGGGGTGAAGTGTCTTGCCCAGGGACACAACGACATGCTGACTGCAGTGGGGTTTGAACCTATGACCCCCTGATCCGAACACCAGCGCACATCCCACTGCACCACACGCCTCCACGCCTCTACAAATGTTGTAGTGCTCTTTCTAATTAAGTAGAAGGTTTGTGGCATGGGTTTAACTTTTAATAGATTTCTTCGGCAGCACTAGGTGTTTCTAAGTTGTTAGCCGCCAGACGCATTTTAGAAGTATATATTTTTTCTTTTTTTAACTGCATATGTACTGCAGGTTTTACAGAAAGGAAATGCTCATATTTCCCTATTGCATTGGATAAGTATTACTAGCAATCAAATGTGCACATTGCAACAAACTACTAATTAGAATGTATACTACTATGATTTCTCTCAGTACCTTATATATATATATATATATATATATATATATATGATGATATCACTTGTTCATATTTTTGGCTTGTTGCTTTAATTGGCCTAGTCTAGTGACACATCCCAAAATGTGTGAACCACACTCCAGCTCCACTTGTAGCTGTTTGAATCTTTTTTTCATACTCTTTGGGTTTCAATGTATATACATGTATGATGATGAACTGTTAAGGGGCTGTATTTATTCCAAAATGCTGTTTTTCAGATTTATTTTCATCAATCAGTATTTTGATGTAATATAGTGATGGGGCGGTGTGTGAGTTGTGACAAATTTACAAATAACAATTTAGTATCTCATCAGTTCATAAAATGCATTAAGCATACATCTAGCCTTATACGGTATTACAGGCTTTAAAAAGGTGGATGTGCTAGGGCTGCAATTTCAAAAATGTTTTAAATATACATACTGTACAGTCTCCATTTTTTATTATCTTTCATAGTATTGTTTTATAATTCATATGGAATATTTTTTGCAGCAACAACGAAGAAAAGGGTACAGGATGAGAAAATAAGCATACTAACAGTGATACACACTTTAGAAACCACTCCTGTCATTCACACATGCTGCGTCATGTCTGTTGCCATTCACGCAAAACTTTCTTACCTTTTCATCCCCCAGGTTCTGCAGCACTTCTTTACTGCCACTGGTACTGAACTCAACCCGAGGTGAGTGTTTCCCTCCCTGCTTGCTGGCTGCGGGGCTTTCCTCCACAGGGGAGATCTTCCTGTCACTGTCCGGGCTCCGCGCCTCCTGACCGGTCTCCCGTCGGGCGGTCCTCGGGGTGCGGGACCCCCTCTGGCCGACGCTCAGGGCATCAAAGTCAATGGTTTTACTCTCAAATGCGCCCTCAACATTGCAAAACAAGCCCCCGTATTTCTGCCGGGGCACCTGGTCAGCCGTGCCAGGCCGGGCGAGGTAAACCGGCAGGTCGTCCTCTGCTTTGTCCCAGTTTCCCCTGCGCTCTGCCATGGTGGAGCCCTGCACAAGTGACCGAGAAAGACGGTTAAACTAGCGCTGAAGTGGTAAGGTGTGTGCGTGTGCGTGTGCGCGCGTGTGTGTGTGTGTGTGTTTGTGTGTGTGTGTGTGTGTTTGTGTGTGGAAGCGTGAGCAGACAAGTGTACTCAGGAGTTGAGTCAAAGCCAAAAGTGGCACTGTGGTTCCTGATGCAAGGGTAACATATGGTTTCTGTCAGATTTTAAAAATAAGTGGACCTAAATAAACATTGTGTTTTTAATTAGCAAGCAAAACACAAAGGCCTTAGAATAAGAGAGTAGAGTGACTAGACCCTTTGAAAAAATGTCAGAATACCGAGTAAAAAGCCTAGAAACATAAAATCTTTTGTTGCAACTTGAAATTAAACAATAAAACTATATTAAGTGGCCAATGTTTAGCAGATCCAATCATCTGCAACCTGATATCCTAATCAACTGATTGGATGCAGGTGTGCAGTTAACACAGGTTTACAAGGTGACGGAGCTGTACTCTAGGTCGCTGTCCTTTCAGCACCACTGTGTAACAATACCTGCGGCCAAACCTCTCAGCTGAAAATGAAGCAGTCAAAGTAAACTAAAGCTGACGTTTCTGCAAGTGCTAGTCTGGGCTTTCATTGACGACATGCTCCCCGGGCTGTTATTCACGAATGATACAGGAAGTTGTCAGCAGTGGGAGAAGAGCAGTTTTCAGGCAGCTGGTCTCAAACTGAGAGAGGAGAAAAAAAACTCAACAGCATCACTCTGTTAACAGGGATGCAATTATGGAACAGCCATATTCAGATTAAGGTTAATTTATTGTCCATTATAATGGCTTCTTAATGGCTGAGTTTTTAGTTGGGTCAAAACAGCCTCAGTCTTTCTTTGTCTTTTCTTTGTGCTCCAGAAAATACACTGTTTCCAGATAGTAGTAATTAAAGTGAGGACAAGAGAAGAGGTATGGCATTTCTCTGGATGCTGCTCCAATACAAACCAGCTATAAGGACATAACATTACTACATTATACATGTGCCTCATGTTATCAAGTATGACATGAATTAGCTTTTAAAATTTGCATTATGATTAGAAATCATTGCCTATTTGTACTGATACAAAAACACACTTAGAATTGTTCTATGGATTATAGGTTAAAAGCATAATGCAGTTCAGCCTGGGTGAGAATGGCTTTGGTTTCACTGTGAGGCCTGGTGGAACATTTCAGATGGATTAATGATAACAAGTTCTAGATTTCAGAAGAGTGTGTGTCTGTGTGTGTCTGTCATTTCCCACAGACATTGGAAAAAGGGTCAAGGTCAGTCACACTGTAGGCTACAGTGAGATCAAACAGGCCACATCCACAGGTTGTCAGCAGCTGAAAGAGGCCGTTGTTGTTTTTCAGGCAGGGGGGCACTTTATCGAGAGAACCCAACATCAGTGTTTTCCTAATATGCTCTTACAGGAGAAACAAACTCATGCATAAGAACGTCTAAGCAACATCTACAAACAAACATCTAACTGGCAGAAAAGTATGGAAATATAAGTTAGAAATAAATACAGTTCAACCACTATTTTCCCTTTGGCTCAAATGTGGGCATCACTATTTACAAAACCTTTACTATACATTATTTTTGTTTCATGGTGGCTGACATCGTAACAATATTTACCTCACATTAAGAAAACCCACATGCCTAGGATGGAAAAATATTAATGATGAAGCACTATTTCTGAAAAGATGGCTTAGTGGGTTTTCTTTAGGGGACTGACGCTGAGTAAAATATGATAAGTAGCTCTTCTGCCACACATCACTTGCTGTGTATCACTGTCACAGTTCCTGTGGCTCTGTTGGAATCAGATACTTGTCCAGCCAGCAGAATTTTCCCATCACATGAATGTGATAAAAGCGTCAAGGTTTGTGGATGAGCCGAGAGCCCACTGATGTTCCTGCTTCTGTAATTCTCTGGTTAGCACTGAGGCTATGTGGAACAAAGCAGGAGACTATCCCCCATCCTCATATTAAAAATGGATGTAAGGTATAGGCTGGCTAGTAAAAATGAATGTCCCTCTAAGATAACAGCTCTCATGTTGCCACTGGCGTGTTCACTCAGGCATGATGTAATGACGGCAGATAGGACAGAGTTTGATGCATTCACCCTCAGTGGCCCTTACGGATTTGCCACAAAAGGCCTTCCAGCTAGTAAGACGCTGGAAGAAGTGGGTAAGTGGGCCACTGTTCCAAAGGCAAGTCAATGGGAGTTAATCCAACTGGGAATATATGAAGGTCGGACAAGTTACAAGTGTGTTCTGCATTGGCGTACCTTCATTCAAAAACGATATTAAAAAATCGGAATAATAACTTTCCTCAGACGGTAAGAACATGCATTGCTACATTTGACAGTTTTAATGTAGGCAGTAACTGAGAAACAGTTACTCTACGTTTCCCTTCATTATTCAGAACAGCGTAGTGGTAGAGCTGTTAGAGCAGTAGCAGACAGTCCTGAGCAGCAGTGAACATTTGGCAGCAAACATCCACAGGATTAACATGAGAGAGCAAGACAAAGGCTTAATTTAACCCTTGTTTTTGGCTGCTTGGATGAGCCTGATGCAGTCAAACCAGAAAGGAATGACAAACCGAGGTCAAACCCGCAGGAGAAAACACACTTCAGCTGCTTTGCACTCTCCTCCGAATGATGGAAATCAATCTGTACACGTTCACTGTAGTTATAAAGATGAAGAGCAACTGGTCTCACATGTTAAATAGAGATCTTACATGATTTCAGTGTTGCTAAGCATCTGAACAAAGCAGACCCTGCAGCTGCATCCGCCTCAGATGGTTGGGCTGCTGACCAGCTGCTGCTCAAATAAGGTTAAAGAGCCTCTGAGGATGTGCTGTTAGACATTTCAGCATTGTATATCCCTTACAGCCAGGCAGGCTTTCTAACACACAGTGACACAAGAGTTTTTATTTCCTCTAGAATGACGCATCATTTAAACAAAAAGAGTCATGTCAAAAGTGATTTAGTTGAAGCCATGTGCTGGAAAAGCATCTATAGTAGACGTTTTGCAGAGAAAGCTGTTTCGATTTGCGATTTTTGCTCTATTGTTCTTTTAGGACATGTTTAGGTTGTTCAATATCTGAGAAAAAGGCTGAATGAAACGTGGAAACTAGCTCTTTTCATGTTTCTCTTACACTTCATTTTGTATCTTTCTAAATAGTTTTGAGAATGCTGTTATTTAGTCAGTGCAATGCACACTGTGACCTCTGAGAGTGACCTCTGTGTGAGTGCTGAGAGGAGGACAGATATAAAACACTTTTATGACAGACATCCTCTGGCAGGAGTGGTCTACAATACAAAACCTGGCTCAACCGCTGTTCTCCTCTGGCTTGGCAAGGACAGGCAGGACTAAAGTGAAAAGACAGCCTGTTATCCTGGACTAACCCTGCTCTGTGTCCTGCAAAACCTAAAAGAAAAAACTGAAGGCGTTACTGCTTCAATGTAGTAAGGTTTTATGACTCATAACATACCACAAGTCTTCACCGCAACCATTTCCTTACACTGAGCAGTGTTTTTATGAATGAATTCATGAAACACAATAGGACCTTTGTGTTGAAGAGTATGTTTTGACCTGCAAAACATGTACTTGCAGTCACTATGCTACATGTATTTTCAGGGTAACGTGCATCATATGGAAGAATAATCAATACCAGCCACAGCTCAGCCTATTTCCTTCTTCCTGCAAGAACAGAGCAGAACCTCATTAGCAGGGACGACTGATGACAGCTACCAATAGACTGACAGGAGACAGCACTACGCTGCAACACAAACAACTGAGTAGTGCATATTGTACAAAAAAAAGAATGTTAACAAAGATAGCATGAAAGAAGTTCATGAATGATCAGTATGAAGGTTCCTTATTGACCTTGGACACAGTGGATGACAAAACAAATCCAAAGTGTCTTTGAATCCATAGAACATTTCATAACAGCTAATAAATGGACCCTGTAGTGGGATTATTTTGTCAACTGCTGTTTACAAGGTCAGAAAAAAAAATATGGAGTCAAGACAAATGGCAACTGTTTTGCCAGATGAAATAAGTAATCATTAACTTGCCTAACTAATTCAAACGTGTACCATGCTGTGACAAGAAAAACAAATGCTGCAAAAGTATAAATTAAAATGCTTTATACTGTACTTTAAACATTTTAAACTGAATGTTTTAAATAGATTTCTTTACGTTCTCCCCCAAAATCGATAAAGTCCATTTCGTGAGATACAGTTTTAACTCTTTAAAAGGGTGAATTCTCGATATGACAGATTAGGAAAGAGAGAAAATTAACGTTACTCAGCTGAAAACATTTATAAAAATAGTATTAATAAAAGTAAAAATATTAGGACGGTTAAAAATGCTCACCTCCAACACAAAACTCTTACCATGCACACCTGTAATAATGATGTTAGAAAAAAGACAATTCTTTAAAGGTCAAAGGCCATGTTTTTTTTTATTTTTTACAGCATTACTCCTTTTATCTTTTTATGTAATAATCTAGACGAAAGTAGATGGAGGGGTTAGATTCTCGTTGGAAGACAGACGGGGTAAAGTTTGAAAATTACTCTGTCAAATAAAAAATATATAAATACATTACATGATATCAACCGCCTGAAAGAATAGTCATTTAAGTGGAACATACAAGGGGGAAAAGGAGAAAGGTGCATTTAAGGCAACTGCTAGTTAGCTGAGTTTGCACAAAAAGAGTCTCAGTCATGCCCCTTGGTAGTCAGTGTTACTGTCCGCTATGTAATGAGATGCCTCGATACCCTAGACCTGTGAATGCAGCCGGGGGGGGGGAGGGGTATGATGGCAGATACACTAGCTCAGGTACATAGGGAACAAGCACGGTCAACTAGTGAATATTGCAGGGACTGGGCAGTTGAATTGACAGGAGAGAAGTGGAGCAGGTGTAGTGTTGCGTTCACGTTCTCCCGTTTCATTTTTGGGAAGTGGCGATTAGTGTTACGTAAAAGAGGGTCGTTAGTATCAAATACATCTTTGTTAGTAAGAGAACAAGGATAGAGAGAACCTGCAGTGCTCTTGGGAAAGAGAAATGTGTACATTTTATTGTATATATTGTCTTTAAAGTTTAACTTCGTTTAATAAATTTAGCTTTTGTCAATTTTGTGTGTGTCAAGGAGAAACTGATGACATATTTTTTTATTTAAATCAATCTACCAATTGTCCGACTAGAGTTGATGAGGATATTTCGCAAGGAAGCCTGAACATATTTACAAGTTTGTTAAATAATTTGTAACGTTAAAGGGAACATTTAAAGTAGCTCAGGTGAAACCAGCACCCCCTGCTGGTCAATCCGAGAGAAACAGATTGACTGATAAAGAACATTGTGACAGAGGGAGGGAAAGGAAAAGGGAGGCAAATATTTGATTATTCCACATTCATATTCCAACGATTTTTCTTTTATAATTTTCAAGGAAATAAAGTTATTCTTTGCAGCCGTCACTACAATAAAACAGAGCAATTTGTAACCTTTAGAGTCATTTATAAACTAACTGTTCAAGCTGCTTCAGAAAATAAAAAAAGGTGCAACTATTCACAGAAATAAAAAGGGGAGACTACATTAAATAATTCAGTCACATG
Source organism: Dissostichus eleginoides (assembly GCA_031216635.1). Lineage (NCBI taxonomy): Eukaryota > Metazoa > Chordata > Actinopteri > Perciformes > Nototheniidae > Dissostichus > Dissostichus eleginoides. The sequence goes on along the minus strand of CM062279.1, from coordinate 16,856,924 downwards.
TACATATCAACAAATGTATATATTATAGTACAGAGTAGGGATGTTTTCTCAGTGGAAATCTTGTGACACAGTATCTGTGTGGTGGGAGCTGTAAAAAAGAAAGATAACCAGAGAGTAACAGTCTGCTGGTTTTTGAAAATAAATTAGAAGCGGTTTCACAATCTGTGGAGATCCAGGTTGAGTGGAGCTGGATCGAAGAGTGTAGTTCCCCTCGTGATCTTGTCTTTCTCTTTTTAACTCTCATCGCTTAATGTCGTGAAGACATGTCGACTTGAGCGTCCTGTATCCCCATTTTAGTGTCTTTGCACACCACTCTGCAGTGTCTTTGACCTCAGGAGAGTCCAAGCAGTCTGTGTTCGCGCCACTCTGGGATCAGCCATGACACACCATATTCCTTAGTGATCCTTATTATAACCTGACCTGAGACCAGTACTGGCCTCTACACTCCTGGGACCTGAGTTGGCTCGCTTTTATTCACCAAGAAGTTGCATTTGTGAAGAACATCCTTTTGGGTTTTGAAAGGAAAGAAGAGATGTTGTGGTCCGGAGGTTTGTTTGCCTCGTCTATGAGTTTTTTCTGTCTGCTTATACTGTTACTAAATGATGATGAATGACACTATATTACCCTGCATGGCAGAGAAAACATTTCCCAGGCTTTGGTTTGGAATTGTCAAAGCATGTGTGTGTGTGTGTGTGTGTGTGTGTAAGTGTGTGTTTGCATCTGCATGCGTCTGTATATGCATGCGTGTCCGTTAACTGTGTGTATGTAGGTGTGTGTGTCTGAACATGTGTATCTACTGAACGTGTGTCATTCTTGCAGCCTGCTGAAGCACTCCTAGCTGCATTTACAGAAGTTTATAGTCCAATGCCGATCTAAAAAAAAGTCCCCCTGGGCAGTATCCTGAGAACCCCACCCCCATTTAAAAAAATGTAAGGATAAAATCTGATTTGCGAACGTCCTTGGCCAACACACGACACATCCACCTACACTGACAGCAGTCACTGATGTTATGACACGAGCAGCCACTGCTACGCACATTGTTCCACAGTCGTCCAGAAAATAAATAACACTGCAGTCACAAACAAGATCCCCAAGCTGACACACCACCTGAGAGACAAAGAGAGAGGAGTCACAAAGAATTAGAGGAGTCAAAAGTAATGTGCAAATTTAACGTACACTGCACATTTCATTATGTTTAGACGACAGTATATATTCTACTTCTTTTTGGGGTTAAGGAATGTTTCAGCAAATCCGTCAGCCATCCACACTTAAAAATAAATCAACCTAAAAGTACAAATAAATGTTCCTGTACAACCATTTAAGAAACCCCAAAGTCTGGGTAATGAGAAAAAATCACGTAGAAACACGGGTTAAAATCAAAGAGGTGACAACAAACAAACACAAGATATGGTGATGTTGACGTGAAGTAAATATCTTCTGCTGATGTAAAATGGAAGAAAATAAAATGTTACTGTTGAATTCAAAGACATTAAAGGTGCAAAGATGAAGAAGAAATGACAGTTGAATGTTGAAGGCAAGGTGGGGAAAGTGAGCCGGCCAGGGTCAAATAGTTTTTGTTTCTTTAAAGCACTGAGCCACCCAATGGTCACAGTGCGGTAACAAAAAGATCCCCATGTACAAAAAAAACAACTACAGATTACTTGTTGATAAAATGATTAATTACATAATAAAATAAGTGTTGATGCATCATTTGTGTTGATTGTATAACATTTCTGTGCTCTTACTATCTTATTTTCATTTAACCATGAGCAGCATCTACAGTTCAAATAGGACCCTTTGTTGTTTACATTTGGGTATGATGAGTAAATTCCATATGATGAATCACTCCTGTGCTTTTATTCTGAAGGTCAGGAGCCAATATAGGAAGTACTTATATTACTACAGAAATGCAACTTGCTAAGCGCTTGTCAAAGACAATTTAGGCTCCGTAGCCAGATCATTCCCAGCGTTTACTTTGGAGGCTGCACAGAGCCAAACACTTGCTGTGCAGGTTCTGCTTGAACGGAAAATTATTTGACCGAGGTCCAGAGAAGAGGCGGCGGAAGTCTGTAGTTTCTACTCAAAGCCCTCAGGACTCACCTCTGCTACAGGACACGCCAAAGACTTCAAGGCCATAGGATAAAGGCAAGGGAAAAGAACAAGAACAGAAACAAAAACTGGAGAAGAAAGAGAAAAAGAAGAGACAAAGAAGTTAAAAGGAGAACACATAGGTAAGTTATGTTAGTATCAGAAGAGACAGACACAAAGGTTTAATGTACAGGGAAACTTGACACTGATATATATGAAATATTTGTCTTAATAATACGTATGTAAGAATGTAATCTGACATGTTTTTGAGCTTTTTAAAAGGATTGTTTTCACTACAAACAATGTGAAAAAATGAATACACTCAAAACGTAATTTTTAATTGATTTCACAGGCTTGAGAGCAGAGATATTTAAGCTATTGCACTTAGAAGTACTTCTTTGTTTGCATCAAAGTCTAATTTTTGCGTGTGAAAATGAAACATATGCTACCTTTTCCTCCAGGTCTTTAATCTGCCTCCTCTGGATTTCCGTCTTGTCTTCAAGGTCACGAATTCTCTGCAAATATTCAGAGAGAAAACTGTAAGGAATGTGTTTCTTCGAGGGGAAAAGGGAAGGCTCAATTATCTCTAGCCAAGAGAGATTTCCCACAAACAAATAAAACATACAAAGCTATTTCCACACAGCTTTATTATCACACACACAAATCCCTCTCCATCACACAGACGTCTACAGACCTGGTGTGCCTGGTGCAGCAGCTCCATCCTCTCCTGGAGGATCTGGCAGTCGTACTCTCGACTTTTCCTCAGCATTGCCTCCTCAGCTTCTCCACTGCTGTCCGCAGCTCGTCCTTCTGAAGCTCGTCCAGAGGCTCGCCGTACTTGATCACCTGCAGGAGCAAAACGGGCATCAGGCACAGTGGATACCATAATGGATTTGTATTTCTTAAAGACACTTCTCAACACTTTGGTCCAGCTGTTCTTTCCCGAACACTTCTTGTGTCAGCAGTAGTCGTAAAAGTAATCTCAAAACTGTAGGAAACCCATGTTTTCCCTTTGCAATAACGTTGTACGTCGATCATGAGGACGTACTGTAGATAGCGCAGATGTTCCACATTAGTGTGATGTTCATGATCTCAGAATGTGTGTTATAAGAAAACCTATAATGTTGCGACAACATTCTTGACATTAAAACTGATGTCTTCATTCGACAAACATCACATAATTGAGTATATTGAAAGACCTGAATGTCAGCATTACTTAAGGTGGTTTCTGGGTATATACTGATTATTTAAAATATGTAGAGTAGTTTTCATTTCAATTCAGCTGCAAATTGAGACATGAAGCACCTTGTCCTGCTGCAGGGCGTTGTATAACGTTGCTTCCAACTCCTGGATTTGCTGTCGGGAAAAGAAAAACAAGGTGTTTGTTACTTTTGATGTCAAAGATGCAAGAATTAAACTTTGTATTAACCTACCTGTATTACCTGCAGTCCTACTGTTAACCACATTTACTCTATACATAACCCTAAATCCTTCACCTATACTTTTCATGAATCTAACCATAACTCTTACACCAGGAACAAACATTTAAGTAAATTAAGTACATTAAGGGGCCTGAATATTCGTCCCCAAATAATAAATGAGTCCCAGTGACTGAACATATTTGGGCTCCACAAAGTGATACATTACACTCAAACCCACACGTACCATGTAGGCCTGGTCCAGGGCCTGCTTTCTGTAGTCCAGCTCCTCTTCTAGATATCCCTTCTGTTTACAGAACATCTCCTGTGCAGAAGAAAGTCAATCAGACACAATGTTAGGGGGGCCTCAAAGTATTATTTGTTTTCTTTTGCACTCATTTGTACCGTGATACTTTATATAAACCAATCCTCCATGTGTGCTGTGTATGAGGCGTTATGGAGGATAACCACCTTCATATCACACTGAACTAAAGCTGCTATGAGCCATTGCAAGTAAGAAAACATGTATATGAAAGGCAATGTCATATTAAATAAATAATGAAATTGTTCTGGGTTGTTTGAACCGACCATCTCTATCTCCAGGTCCATCATCTTCTGGTGCAGCGACGCCTCCGTCCCCTCAATCTGTTGAATCCACTAGAGGGCAACAAATGGCAAAAATGAGTTAGCACAACTATTCTGTGTATTGAGCTTTTCTTTATTTAACAGACCCATAATATTATTTCCAAACGTACCTTTTCTGCTAGTGACAAAACAGTGCTAGCCTGAATAATGGCCACCTGCTCCTCATTTCTTAAGTTCTACAAAAAAGGAGAAATTAAGAATTCTGTTAATAATCTACCTACAGCATATAGTGTCATACATTATGAAAAGTTAAATTACATAATGATTACCCCGTTGTCTCCCAGGATATCTAGAAGTTTGATGAGATCTGGTATGCACACGTCCTGTAATGAAAACAGAATAAAGATCAGAACTATACACAAAAAAGGCATTAACCATTCATTTAGACTTATAATCTAAACTTCTTTCCACAAAAATGTTCTATTGATGTTTATAGGGTTGCATGCTCTAAATATGACACCAAACAGCTTGTGGTTTGTACAGCCATAACATTCATGGGCTCTCTTGCTCTTATACTTTGTAATCAGTTACTACAAATAATGCAGAGGAGTCCTTCTCCTTTGTACCTTGACCCCCTCCTTCATACAGTAGATCTGCAGAGCGCTGACTCCCTCAGAGAAGGGATGCATCCTCAGGTGGTTGAATGGAGGGGACTTCCTCTCACGCTCCTATGAAAACAGCAGAAAACATACCATGAAACAGGGAAGGCACAATAACTAACAATCACTATGAGCCCCTCCTGACTCTATTAGAACTGGGATTAAATAGTATTTTTACTTTTATCGGCTTGTTTTAGACTTTCCGCTTCAGACAGCATTTTTCAAATAGATCCAAATCAATGTGGTCATTCAGAGCTGAAATAAAGTCTCTGAATCAATCCTTGTTTCCATTTTTCGGTACTGATATTAAAGTTTCAGAACAGCAGGTGGGGAAATTGGCCTTGTTTAGTCATGAAAATGTAACTTATTCAAGTAAAATTGCTACACCTGCTTCCATCTTTAGAAGCATTAGACAAACACCTTATGGAGAAAGCCTTTAATTACTGTTAAGTCGTGATCAGTGTATTCTCACACTGTACTGAGCTCTTCCCCTCTCTGCTCACTAGGTGGCAGATGAGGCCCTCAAAAGCTCCCGCCGGTATCTGCACTGCAGCACATAATGTCACACAAAAACCACACACTGATAGACTGTTGGGTCGTCTGGCTACATGAGTGTCTAACTTGATAGGATATTAACATAGCTACTTTTTGTAGTAATTGTTTACGTTTTTATGTAAAAATGTCTGTCAGAGTTAGTCACTATGTCACCAAGCATGGTAAAACAATTGTGATTGAGCCAATGGATCATTGATAGAAGTATTGCACTATTAATATGTGTAGGATTAGGAACTTCTGACTGTCTGTGGCAATGCACCCCGAAAAAAAACAACATTGCAAACCAAACCTTTGTTTTAATACTGCAGCTTGACATTAAAAGGCCAAATAAGTTGTCTTTTATTATGAAGTAGTCACAGTAAATGCAATGTGACACTGAGCGCCATCGTTCATCGAAAAATGTGCCAACAAAACGAGACAACAATGGATTTTGGGCCGTTTTTGTCATTGGATGAGTTTGAGATATTACAGGGAATAATGGAAGGGGAAGATAAAGAGCTGAACTCCTCCTTACTGATTTCTTTAATAAAATGATTTGTTTTGCTGTCCCCAGTATATACCTACAGTATTAAACCACAGTTTCTGTTACCACCAGTGAATATGGTGTCACTATTTTAACCATGATTGAAATAACAGATTGCCACGTTATTCATGATAAGTGACTCACCTCTAGCTCCAGTATCCTAAACTCCAACAGTTCGTTCTGATCTCTGGAGTCTTGTAGTTCCTGCTGCGCCCGGCTGCTCTCTGACTCCATCTTTTCCAGCTGGACACCATAAAGGTAGAATTATCAGACAGGAAAAGGCAGTTGTCCACAACTCTAAACTGTAAATCGTAATATTTCAGGCATTTATAATGGTATTGAAGAATAATAGTGCTGTGCACACAAGACAAAAAATGACTATTGCCCCAACATAAAATACTCCTTTGACATATCAGATACCTTTTAAACTGCAATTCACAGAATCACAAACACTGGAAAACACTGAAGATGTGTATTTATCAGGAAAACTACATTGAAGTCCAACCTTGTCATATAGCTCCTGATTCCTTCGTAAGAAGAGCTGCTTCTCCTCCACCCATTTGGAGTCCTGTAGAGGACAGAGACACGTGATGCATTAAATCAAAGCTATTTAAAGACAGTAGAAATATCATTAAATACATGTTCCCTGTCAAACAGAACAAAGATCAACTCCAAATGTTGTGATGGCATGGCATTGAAACAACCTGTTAGGTTGCTGAGAGGACAGAATGGAACATGTTGATTGAGAGGAGTTGTTTGTTCATATAACTAAATGTTTATTTATCTAACTAAATTTGTATTCGTTATATTTGATTCAATATCTTTTGCTGTATATTTGTCTCTTAAAGAGATATACATAAGACTTTTTCTAAATAAAATAAAGCATTAGCAATATATATCTTATACCATTTGCTATGTATCAATTTAAAAGACGACATTGTTATTACAGCCTTCGGTGTGGTATTTTAGCAGAGAGTAAACATCACACAGACCTTGCATGCATGTGTGCACACAGTAAACTGACTTCAAGTATTTGTTTTCAGGATGTGCTGCTCATATTTATATAGTGTGATATTTATTTTATTTTTCCTTCACTGTACATCAACACAATGATCCGCAGGTATCCATGCGTGTGCTTGTGTCTCCTACCTGTCCCTTTAGGTTCAGTTCCTTCTCCAAGTCCTCTATTTTGGCTTTGTACCTGAGAACCTCTGCCTGGAGTTGCTCCTGAGCCTGAAACATCAGCAAAACGGAATTCATTAGTCACAAAATCACTGTTTCTCAAGTGTGGGTCCATGCAGGAAAGGGATTATTTATTTATTATCATAATGCTCATCAAAACCAGACACACACTTAGGTCGCATTCACACGACAGTTGTTACATTGTTTCATTTTTCAGAAGGTTCGGTTTGCGTTCACACGGGCAAAATTCAAACGGACTATAAACTTTAAACACAAGTCATGTGCTCGGAAATGCTGTTCAACAATTGGTCAGACATTAAGGGGGTAAAAACGCAAATCCCGGCAGTTTCTACCGGAGCCTCCGCCATGGAGCATCGGCAGGTTATTTTCATGCTGTTGTTAATCTGGAGAGCATATCAACAGCAACGGCGCATATGATTATATAATCAGACAACGTGAGACACAAAACATTATAACACATATAATGAGAGACGTTCTGCAGTAAGGAGGGGGTTTCACCGACGGCAGCTGGCTCTGACTTTTATGTACAGTTTTTAGTTTGACAGTTGTTTTTACTTTACACGACACTGTTCAACACTTCATTCTGCTTCACTCTTTCGCTAACGATTTTGAAGACACCCGCGTTCTTGTGACACGTAAATACTATGCTTCCTATGTTTTGGTGCGGACTGCGTTCACACCAGCGATGAACCGCTCCAGAGTTCACTAGCAAGCGGTCCGAGACCACCTATTTTAGCGGACCAGAGTCCGGTTGTTTAGTTCACTTAAGAGGTCTCGGACTGTGTTCACACCGACCCAAACGAACCGCACCAAGCGGCTAAACGCACCAGGGTTCGATTCAACCGGACTATAAAAGGCTGGTGTGAATGCGACCTTATATAGTTATTTTAAAAAACCATTACCACATGACAAAATATTCCTTTTCTTCCCTCATATCAATGAGGATAGCCTTTAAGAAGCTTTATTGCATTCACATTTGAATTAATATTACGAGACACCCTCTAAGGATTTACCTTATGTAAAGCGGCATTGGGTTCCTTGAAAGGCGCTATATAAATGAAATCTATTATTATTAATATATAAGGACAGATTGGTGATGCAGGGCCCAGTCAATTTGGTACGTGCAGATAACATCAGATGCATTGTTAGAAAGCCTAAGAGGATGCTTAGTAAAGGGGGGGCCATTACCTGACCTTTGTATAAGCGGCCTTATTGTGTTTGGGCTGTGCATTGTCTCTGTTATGTCTCCGTAAAGTAAACGGGAAGCTCTTGTGGTATTTCTTTGTTATTTTTTGTGGCAAATACCACTTATTACTGAACTGCATCGCCACTTCTCTCCTTCACATCAGATCAATCATAAACTCCTCTACCCTCTCTCAGCACTCTGTTACAGGAAGAACCAAAACGGGCTTGAACTGAATGAAGCTTTGTATTGTGTTGTTTTATGTAAATGTGAAGTCACAAATGTACAGCAGGCTTACAGGCTTCAGTACTCAGTAAAAAGGCTACGTGTCACTGCAAAACTTATACTACTAACCCACAGTAAGGTATTCGACCAGTAAATATATTAAAATTGTGTGAAACTCCCACAGTCTTTTAGCAGCCATGAGAAAAATAAAGCAAAGCAAAATAATTTAAGAAGCCTTTTCTCATTCTCATTCATTCTCTTCTCTCTTTCTATCTCTCTTTCTATCCTACAACTTATTCAGCTGACTGTGGCCATTCACTTCTAATTAAACCAATATTAAGACACATTCTCTGTGAGCCAATCACAATCCAGTTCAGCGTGAAATGTATGCAACCCTGCTAAATGTTCTGGACTCCATCAGGGGATCCTATACTACTTATGGCATCTCCACCACCCAAAAAGTGTACTACTTTGCGACGTGTCTTAATCTCCAAAGAATCCTTGCATTCCTCAACTTTATCCCAACCTACCCCGAAACACAAGAGTTTTTTCCTTTCACTAGATTGCTAAACTGAGAGGAATTGATCATACAACAATGGTATGTTTACAGTTTCAAAGCTGTTAGCAACTCTATTTGTGGCGATTCCCTCAGTTTCAGCTGGTGGTGAAGAACACTAAGAACCATTTCTCAACCACAAAACAATTAAAAACATTTACTTAGAGAAACACAAAATGAATATCAATCAAATCACACAAGTGCCTTTATGACGGAAAAAAGGCCTTCTGTATAATAATGATAATATGCCTGTCCTATATAAGGAAATCTGTATAAAGAGGTTTTTGTTGAAATTAAACAAATAAACAAAACATTGCCTTTGGGCGAATAGTGATATTTAGCTAAAATGAATTTTAAAAATAGGGAAATTATTACAGTAAGTAAGTAGTATACGTAGATGGGAGTGAAAAACATTGATTTTCTGACTGTGTTTTACCTTGGCTTCCATCTCAGCATCCAGAATGCCTCCTTTCTGTTCCTGCAGCAGGGCGTAGGCTCGCTGTAAGGCCTGATACTCTCTGGTGAGCTGACGGAAACGCAGCTCCGACTCCTCGTTGGCGAGACCCTTTTGTGACACACCAGGCAAGAGGTCAAAGTCTATTGGCGAATTTGGATACAGCATATGCCTATTCGAATGTGTCTGAATGGACGTGATCGTGAATGATATCGGAGTAAATTCAGGATTTTGAGTATTAAGTCACATAAGTAAGTTTTATCTTGGTGACTTGGCGAACATTAGGCTAAATCTCACCTCCTCCAGGTCTTCATCGGGAGTCGCAGGAGTTCTGTCCATCCTGAAGGAAGCCACTGAGGACGTCTCTGAGTCCATCGACTCTTCATCATACCCGAAGAAGGTGTCTACTACGATGTGCCTCTGCAGAGAAGGAAGTTGAAATATTTACAGATCTAAACCATCTCTGACCAAAGTCCTCACTCTTGGGTATCCCAGAAGTCTTTTTCTTTTCCTTTTTCAATGTGGTATTCAACTAAATTCAACTAAATTCAACAACACCCCTATGGGACTATCCCTTACTGAATCAAAACATATCAATGCAGGTTTTACTTAAGTGTCAGAGGAAGAAGTTTACATTTTGAGTTTTGTGTAACTCTTAATACATGACTCATACACATATAGGTCCTACATGTTATACAAGAATCACTTTAATACATGTAGAGCCGAGACATGAGATTGACAATTAAAAAGCCTTAAATAGAGTTATTTCTACACAGACAAATAATATACGCTTATACCACAAATAATCATTACTGAAATGCTCCTTAAGTGATGATAAAATTCATTCTGCTTCCAAAAATACTCTTTCACAAAAGTTTTAACCAAACTAATTACATTTTAAGATTAAAAGCAAGAAACGACAAATGGTTCTACCTTTATTGGCCTTGAACTTCTTTTATGCCTTTTCTTTCTTAGTAGTTTTTCCCGGTCCTGGGAAAAAAGAAACAGGATAAAACAGCACTGTAAGAAGAGTTTTTCTCTCTTCTCTTTCAAAATAAATACGAAGAAAACCAACTCAATGACACCAATGACTCAATATACTCCAGAATCTGTTCATTTCTGCTGAATAAAACATGGATTTTATGCAAAAACTTTCTTATAAGTAATTATTTGAATTATTGATGACCCAGAAATCTTAGATTCTCACACTTTTAGATATATTAATTTACGCAAAACATGCGAGAAGAAAGCAAGGTGTCTCACTATACTGTGAACTATTCCTTCTACTTTTTTAGTTTTTTTTAACATAAGGGTAAAGTAGCATCGCATTTCAACCGAAGCTCAGGATTAACCCCCTTGACCCTAACTGCCAACTATACAAATACTGCGTGACCCTGCTAAACGGCGTCCTGATTAAATCAGTGTAAACTTACTCTTGTCAGCTCATCAATTATGTTTTGTTGCTCCAGGACTTGGAGCTTGAAGAAGGCTATTTCCTGGTCATCGTGTGCTTGGTCCAGGTCATTCAGAGACTTTAGCTTCTTCAGTGGAGGATGGGAGCTGATCTTCTCCTTCTGCAGACACACAGCACACATATTTACCATAACCCTGTCTAAATCAGTCTGTCCCTGTTGACAAACCAAATACTTCATGCATATGTGATGCAGATGTGACTTTGTGCTGACCATCTCATTGTTCTCCCTGGACAGGATCTTGAGTTTGTCCTCTAGCTTCTGGATCGTCTGAGTCAAATCATCGTTCCTCTTACTCATCAGCTTGTTCCTGTCCAGCAGTGGCTTGGACTGTTTCTCTGACTCTCGAACTCGCTTCAGCTGGTGGTGAGAAAGGGGCTTATGAATATACAGTAAATCTGGACTGACATGTGAAAGGTAAAAGCTTGGAGATTTGAAGGAAATGCAGAAATATGAAGATAAACGAGGGAAGAAAGAGAATGCATAAGGTTCATATTCTTTAAGTGAATCATTTGGTCATACCTGCTCATTCCTCTCATCCACCAGCAGTGAGTTGCGGTCCTCTAATTTGCGTACTGTCGAGTTGAGATCAGCAAGACGCCTTTGGTTTCTCCTTAAGTCCTGAAACAAACAAACCATTTATAATTTAACTTATCTGGAGTGTTTTACAACAAAATTGCCATATCTGTCAACTTTTAATTGCTTAAATCTCATGAATATTATATCAAAATCAGATGAATGTTCACACTAACAGTCATGAGTTGACACGCTTTAAATGTGGCAATTGACTGAAACATTATTTTGATACTGAGCTGATCATGGGACTTTGACAAATCATTGATTAAACGCTGCTCACATATCTCATGCTTCTGGCAAATTCGAGGGTGCACAAAACTAATCCTGTGCGCCACTCAGTCTGTACGTGAACCTTTCCACTCAATCATGTGAGCACTGCTCTCTTAACTTGCATCTTCTGAGCACTTATATCATCATAACTGTCTGACTTTACTGTATAACCTAAGCTAAGAAAGGACGCAGCCACATCCTGATGTCAAAGCATCTTTTCTAATGTCAAAATCCCTAATAGCAAAGATGTCGGATTAGAATATATATCTCTGTCAGGTCCAATTGGCAACAATATCACTTCTAAAGGCGCCCTATTATGCTCATTTTCAGGTTTCATATTTGTATTTTGTGCTTTACTGTGACATGCTTCCATGCTTTAATATTCAAAAAGCGCAGTTTTTTCCCCATATTGCTGTGCTGCAGCACCTCTTTTTAGCCTTTGTCTGAAACCAGAGCCCAGTCTATTATGATTGGTCAACTGCCTGGAGATGTTACGTCCCTTAGCCTATCACGTACAATGTGTTGGAACACTAACCAATAGAAGCGCAAGTGTTTAATAGTGATGTCACTGTGTTACGGCATTGTTTGTGAGAGAAACTCCCTCTGGCATGAACTGGGATTTTTGCCTTTGCAGACCATTTACATGCACAAAAACCTGTATAACACACTAAAGGAAAGCGTAAACCCCAAAAAGCAGAATAGGGCCCCTTTAAAGGACACAGAGCTTTCAGTTTGAGCCCAAGATTCGGAGATTCAGACTGCCAAAATTGAGCTTATAGCATTTCTTTGTCAAATGGAGTTACACAAAATGTCATGCATGCTCAAATAATTTTTTACAAAACCACGGCACATTGCAACTTAGCTACAAATTGATATTCAAGAGCTAAAACAAAGGGGAAAGAATAGGGTTTAAGAAGTAGGAAGGCTTCCAGTTCTCTCTCAAATTAAAAGTATTATCTAAATATTTGATATGATTACGTGGAGCATGGAACTTCTCCCTGCTCTTCCTCTCTACTTACTGGGCTACCACAGTGCTCTGCTCCATCTCCAGCTCTGCCGGGAATCTCTCTTTTGGGGCTTCCCAGGCCGCACTCAGCCTCCTTCACCAGGAATAGCTGGTCGTCCAGAGCGTCCTTCTGGAGCTGCAGCTTCTGCAAGAAACCCGCCGTTGAATCCAGTTCCTTCTCCAGAGCAAAGATGCAGCGATCTTTAGATTTGATTTCATCCACCTATAGAGAGGAAGAAGGACATAATTAAGTACTGACGTAACTTGGTTCTGTTGAACAGTGTCTCTTATTTCCGGTGTTACGCTGCTATAGCTAAATGTTATCATTTAAATAAAAAAAAAGACAGTGAATATGTTGACAATGAAAGTACTCAAAAGAATATAAATATGTAACATTGTCCGGCTCCTGCTCTGCCTTTTTTCAGTTTCTTGTTATTGGTAATTGTAAGTACAAGCTGACATGTTTTTATTATCAGGATAGTTTTTCTACTTAAAGTGAGACAAAATAAGCAAATTAAACATTATTCAAAATGTTTTGCAACGCCATATTAGGACAGCAGTATGTATGACTAGTAGGTAGACACTACAGGCACAATATACAGAGACTGTGGTGTGATGAATTTAATCCAAAAGTAATCAATGTCCTCCAAATAAATGAATATTACATATCAAATTGCTTTCTCGTAAATTTGTGATTTTAATTAAAACAATTCTAAGGATTTACTAGAAAATTATTTGCAGAATACATTTAAATAATAAATAAATAATACTGACTGAATAAAAATAGACAAGCTTTAAGATTATACCTCAGTACACATGAAGTAGAAATGAAGCTGGAAATAAAATCTACTACACTATGCTCAATCCCTGCATGAATATTCAACAAGCACAGTGGTCCTAATTCATATTTTGGCCAATGGACACATATCGGTTGAGTATTTAATCATTTGGTCGCGGTGACTGTGCCTACCAGTCTGCGGATGTCCTTCTCAGAGTCCCACTTGATCTTAGAGATCTGTTCCTGGTGCTGCTGGTGCTCCACCCGCAGGTCGCCAGCCTTCATCTTGTCGGACTGGATCATGTTGCTGAGAGCCTCGTCCGTCTGCTTCTTCAGAGACTTCAGCTCCAATATCTCCTGCAGGAGCTTCACCCTCTCCACGTCAAAGAAGCGGCGAGCATCCTCCTTGGCTTCTATAGTCAGGGCTGTCCGCACCTGGAAGAAGCAGGGGGGTAAAAAGAAAGGTTTTCATGTGCGGGGATTTCCACAGAAAGGAAATATGAGTAATGGTTATTTATTTATAGTGGAACTGTTCTTCAGAAGGGAGGCTGGTTATCCTGAGCCAATCCCATCTTTCCTGGGTTTAGCCCAGAGATCGCAAAAGTACACACATCCTTTACTCAAGTAGAAGTACAGAAACCCGTGTTTAAAAATACTCTGGTAAAGGTAGAAGTACTGACTAAACTTCTTTACTCAAGTAAAAGTAAAGAAGTATAGGCTTCGAAATGTACTTAAGTAAAAAGTACCCATAACTACCAGCTGTTTTAAAGAGTACCTGACCTCCCTTTATATTAATAGAACAATAATGTCATTGTTAGCTAATGAATGTTTCGATGCTGAACAATGGCAAAATTACAAAGTTTTCATTGGTCCCTCTTCTTTAGAGAAGACCAGGAAATGATGGATACACGGATCGTGTTAAAATCAATAGGCACGCAATGACTCTAAATAATAATGATCACGCCACCAAACACAGATTAAAACTAAAGTAACAAACCTGTTTTGAAAATGTAAGAAGTAGAAAGTACAGGTATTTGTGTTCAAAATGTAAGAAGTAAAAGTAAAAAGTCGTCAGAAAAATAAGTAGTGGAGTAAAGTAACATTTAGTTAAGTACAGTAACAAAGTATTTGTACTTCACTGCTTCTCACCTCTGGTTTAGCCCCACATATGTTTCACAACGGCAAAATCAATCACTATCTTCACTCCCTTTTCTTAGTCTCACCTTCTCTCCGCTGCCATCGCGCATGGCGTTCAGAGCCGCTTTGAGCCTCTGGTTCTCCTGGTCTTTGATTTTGGCGTGGCGGGCCAGCTCCAGCTCATGTTGCCGTGTCAGGTTTTCCCTGAGAGCCTGGAGCTCTTTTAACTTCTCTTCGTGCCACTTGGCCCGCTGCTCCGTCATCATGGCAGTGTGACGGTGCTGCTCCTGCTCCCGCACCCGCTTCACCTCCTGGAGCTTGTCGCGCTCCAGTTTGCTTACCTTTGAGAGGAGCGACAGAGGAAGAGAAGAGAGGAATTAGGTTTCTATTCAGTGGCTCAGTCTGTAGAGAATTGGTCTTGGAACCGAAGGGTAGCCGGTTCACGTCCCGATCGGATAAAAAAAAAATGATATGGAGTGAGCTGGTAGCTGGAGGGGTGCCAGTTCACCTCCAAGGCCACTGCTGAGGTGCCCTTGAGCAAAGCACCTAACCTCAAAACTGCTCCCTTGGCGCCGGGCACCTGCAGCCTCTCTGCTCTGCCACCTCTCCTATCTGCATGTGGTTGTGTGTGTGCATGTATATCCTCTGTGTTTCTGCATGTATATCCTCTGTGTTTCTGCATGTATATCCTCCCCTTTGTGTGTAATGTGTGTAAACACAACAGAGTGGGGAAAGAAATTTCCCTGTAAGGGATGAATAAAGTATATCTTCTTCTTTCGATTGATGATTGTTAAGATGGTGTCAATGTACCAAATGTAAGAGTGTCTTGTTCTATCTTAAGGTAAATCATCCACTTGTCCTCATTTATGTGTTACTATTTTTCTACATGCAAAACACAGTACATCGAGTACAAAATTACCATTTTGTACAACGTCAATATTCAACCTTATTCAATCTGATCTGCCTACTGTAAAGGGCTAAAGAGGGACACTACATTTCAAGCATGTTATATAGAGAGGCTGTGCATTAACTCAACATAACATGCATGCTGTACCATACATGCAGGATGTCGAGACATAGGCATGCCAGTCACAACATTTACTCGAACCTTAAACCTAAATCTTAGCCTTTTTTGGACCTGAAGTTATTGTCTGGCTTTCAAAAAAAAGAATTAAGGTTTCAAATCTACAATCGTTGAAACATTCAGAGGAAATGTATGTATTTAGATGATTAACAGTACCTTGCATTTTTCTTGGTGTAGTTCTATCTGAATGTCAGTCAGCTTGGACCTGAGGTCTTCATTGGCTGCCTGTAGGGCAGAGATGAGCGCTTCAGGCTTCTCGCTCTTCGTACGCCCTTTCTTGGCCATTGAGTCAAATACTAGAGGGGCTCTTCTAAAGCTTTCATTGAGACTTCACAGAAACTTTCCAAGGCGCTCCAATGGTTTCCAGTTCCTCCTCTTCCTCATTCTCCTATGAGAAAAAAGGGCTTTGGGGTTGGAGGAGACACAAGGAGAGACAGAATGAGACAGACTTACTTGGCACAGTGTTGCTTTGAGCTATATGTGGATAACAGCATGCTAACATGCTCAAATTGATAGCATTTGGATGTTTTCTGTTAGATTTTTAGATGGTATAATATTCAATATGATCACCTACTTAGCATGCTTCTAATTTCTGCTAAAGGCCAGCAATTTAAGGCAACATTGGCAATATGCCATCCAAACCTCTGACTGAACTGTTGGCAGACTAGTTGCATTTTGGGTATTGTAGGTGCAAGTTTTTATGAGGAAGAAAAATGTATGTAATACAAAATAAAATCTCCCTCTTAGATCTGTTATATAAGTACAATGCACATGTACAATGAAGATTTCTTTGAAAGGATCATCAACGTAATAAGAATTTATCCTATGGGGAACATGAATGTCAGGGGATCACAAGATTCGATCAGATGAAGGAAACCTCGTCAATGTATAAACAAAAAAACCCTTAGGCTCAAAATGCTCAGCTGAACAGTAATTAAGGGAAAGGTTGGCACAAACAACATCACCTAGTTTCCTAGATTAAATTCTATACATTTTTGTCAAATCATTCGGTTTCTATGAATCTGTTATAGCATGGCGTCTTTAATTTCAAGAAATGATTACAAATGCACATTAAAAAGCGACCTCAAAGAAATTGTCTCCGACAGCATTAAGCAATATCATAACATCCTGCCATTACATGGCACCACAAAGATGAGGTCAATAGTGTATGAATGTGTCTTATTCTGATAAATAAATGTTCCGTATGCAAGAATTATCTCGGAGAGACACACAAAGATAACACATAAACTTTGATTAGCACTTCTAATAACACTTATAAACATAGTAGCAGACCAAATTGTGTATTAACATCTTTATGAGAAAACATCCAAAGGCAAAAGTAAAATCCTTGGATAAATTAGCTTAAAGTTAAAGCAGGGCCATTAGGGTAATGTAATGAACCAAATAATCTACTCAGCTATGTTGCAACGCCTTGTTCATGCGGCGAATAATCGATTAATATTCGCCAGGGCTGTCCGATTTTCGAATTTGATCATGGTCAGTTTCTGGCATCCCTAGTATACAGTATTGGAGCAATTATGGCATGGCCCACAAAGGAAGTGCCGTTTACATGCTTCAAAAGTAGGTGCCTTTTTAGCATAGCTCTCCCCGACCTACACATAAACCCAATTCCAATCCGGCCTCTTCACCCTTTTCTTACCCACTTCTAATCCGTTTGCAAATTTCGCATGGAGGGTCCTCAACATTGAGCGCTGTTCCAAATCAATTATCTGGGAGTGGAAGTGGGTTATAAAACCTTCCAACAGAGAGTCAGCATCGGTCCCATCTCAACCTGCTGCAGTTTCTGACAACGTGTCACGCTGCATGTGTACGTCATGAAACAAGCTGTGTATACAAATAGTTCCTTAGCACCATTTATTACTAAGCTGTGCAAACTAAGAATAGGTAAAACTGTCTTACAGATGTTAAGAAATTAAAGATTAACATTGTATTTTTAATTGTTACTTATGATCCACTATAGCCGTGTCTAGTCTAGAAAACGGTAGACGTGTGATTGTACAGTGTTGTATATTTAGAATATTTGTACAAATACCTAGATGCTCATTCACTAGACAACCGGAAGATTGCTGCTGTATTTACAACCTAAACGTTAAAGGAGATTCAGCAGTGAGTGTGACTACAGACGGAGGTCACTCTAGATCTTACATTTTTAGCGAGGTTTAGACTACAGAGTGCTTCAATTTGTCCTCAGTGCTTATTTTGTAATGTTATTTTTAAAGAGCATTGTGTGTCCAGCACATAAATAACATAGAAGCAATCAATGGCACTTGGCAGAGATACATGCAGAGGCACTTTAATTTGCTATCAGTGTCACGGATCGAACCACAAACGCTCTGCTTACTGGTTGGCTACAATAAGGAGGTTGGGCACAGTGTGACTGTATTATTGATGAATTACCAAATGGCAAAACCACTTGTTAGACTAAATAAGATGTCATGGTATCACTTTATTTTGAATCCACCATTGTTTACTAATCATTTCCAAGAAAGGAAGTGATATGTTACTGTAGTCAAAAGAAGAGGGTTCCTAGACAGGACTGTGTCATTTACTTTTTGAGTAATTATTGTGGAAAATGTGTTTGAATTTAGATTTATTTCAAAGGAATTCATCTTGTGATCAACACAAACTCTATAAACTCCACCCAGCAATAGAAATAGCACGATTTCCCGGTTCTTCCTAAACACCTATCTTAGTGAGCGTATCCTTACTATGTGAACCGCCTAAATGTGTCATATTTTCCCTAGAATAAAGTTCCATAGTTAAAATATTATCTTTATACGCTATAATTCTTAAGATAAATACTTTAAGACTGTGGATATGGCAGTTGCACACCACACGTTGCACGTTATGAGATGCATTGAGCTTAAGTGTATTTCAATTGATTTAATTCACATTAAGGACAGTGATGCTATGAGTGCTGCTTGAAGGCTTTCGAAATGTCGTACAGTATCTCAATGACTTTGAAGCTTTAATGCTGTAAAAACAGTCATTTATCAGGGTTCATGACATTTGTTTGAAGTATTTACAGACCTGATGAATATAGTGTGTGCTTGTTGATATCAGTTGCTCATTTGTTTGTTGGTATAATATGTATTCTTAACATTTGAAATGATTTACAATGTTAATAAAGTTCAAACACTTTGGCAATGTGACAGGGTAACACTAATGACATAAATAACTAAATAAGCTTCAGGTTAACTTCACCTACAGTGTTGTCTTTCTTATACCTTGAATGTTTCTTTTTCAAACGTAGGCGTAAAATTTGGGCACAGTATAGCTATAATACCAACTATTTTTTCCAAGCATTTAGTATATACTTTTCCAAATTATTTAATTAGTCATTTAGCCTACTGTTTATTAATTAAAAGGTCCGTTTTTGAAAGTGCGTCGCTCTAAAATCATATCCTTTTCCGTGTTCCTGTGATGTACTTTTTCTGAACTCAAAGTGAACAAACTCAGTGGAAAATCTATTTTGTGTGACAGAATAATGATAAACAGTATAGGATTATAGTTTTGGGATTAAAATGTACTATGATTTAGCCTAAAAAATTGTTTAAATCAACTTTTGAAATAACATAACAGGTACAGTTTGTCCGCATTAAACCATCTGACTCAAAGACTTCAACATTAATTATTCTCCCTATTCCGCAGAAATTATGTTTACATTTGCACAAAGGATAATAATAACTGGCATAGGCAAACAGTCGCCATTGAACAGATCTGTTTCTTTTTCGTAGTAACTTCAATTAATATTGTAGCTGTTTTTGAAGAAGCCCAGACTTTTGGCACCACTTCCTAATGTAAGGCGCCTTATATGAAGGGAATTAAATATATAACTAATGGTTTCTTAATGGTTGATTATTCATTTAGTTATGCTTTATAGATAAACATTTAGGTTGCCAGGATGTTTAAAATCTCTTGTTGATATTTATCCTTACAATTTTGTTTCCGTTTTCCTAAATTATTATATTTTGTTGTAAGTATTGTATTTTCATTCTGCTGGTCATGCAACAATATTTACAGCAAATTGTTTTAAGAGTATGGTGTAAAAGTGATGATTCACTGATTCATCTTCAACCACCTTGGACTAGCCATTAATACACCACCACCATGTGAAGCCAATCACAACTCAGCATGAACACTAAGACAGTATTAACCTAAAACCATCCACAGCAGCGTGGTTTGTCCTGAAGGGGAAGACTAAATATGAATCTGCTGTGAGCCAATCTGATTACTGTCATATTTCATTTTCAGACTACACAGAGAAATAATCCGCTGTCTGGTCAAATGAGCATAACAGAGCCGCAAACAGGCATCATGGGAAATACAGGGTCATGCGCCGGATGTTGCCTCAACTGTCTAACCAATTTTGATTTGCATTTCTATTTATAAATGTGTTACTTTAACTGTTGTTCATACTGCTCTGTGGAACCGTATCTAATGTTGGGTTAGGATAATGGTTAGATCACAGGATGCAAAGAATATCTTGTTTAAAATTAACATTTGGAATCAACTGGTTTCTTAAATAGCAGCTAATATATAATAATAAGGCTTAAATCTGAGCTGATCATTCTTAGATGCAACACTGCAAAAGTACTTTGTAATATGTATCTCACAGACAACATGGTTCTTGTATTACATACATTTAGAAGCCACAACAATTGACCGTATTTAGTTTGCAAAACATTTCACAGCTACACTTTTACAATAACATAACAACAAACTCTGAAGCAAACGATCATTACATTGTGAACTGTTGATTGCACTAATTTCATTATGGAAACAGACTGGCATTACAGTACTCAAAATACAGTATTTCATAGAAAACCATCACCATATACAGCACCTTTCCAAAACTAACATAATTGGTGAACATCACAAAATGACAAACTATATAAAAAAAAAGATTTGTGTTCCCTTACAAAACACGCCCTGTAGATGTCTAAACACCCAGCAGCTAAAGAGTGCAGTACTAGCTTATCCCGCAAGGAATGGCACCATCTGACAAAACTGAAGACCAATAAATATGGACACGAGTCAAATAAATTGCTAGCGTCATGCCAGAAAGGGTTTAAAAAGCTGAATCTTGCTAAAGCGAAGAAAGAGAAAAAGAGTGTAAGTCAACTCAATAATGCATCACAATGTCATTTATTGAAGCATAACTGAAATTACCCTAAAAGGAAACGTGCAAAATAATGCATTAATTAAATCCAACATATTGAAAGTTGATACAATTTATGCATATAGTAAGATGGCAGGATGGCACACAACATACACATTGTGTATACCTATTTTTGCCGAATACACTTTATTGCTTTAAATTATGGCCAACTGAAAAATGCAAGTCAAATATTCATTGCTTTGTTTGATTCCCCATTAACATAATAAAGAAATATTTGTGTCTTTAGCTGTTTAGATATTTGACATTCCTTGCCAGCTAGTCAGAAACACTCTGTCTGCCATTTGGTGCTGAGCAGGGTGGTACATTAGAACTTCTAACTGAAAACAAATGCCTGCTGCTGCTTAAAAGGAGGTTGATAAGTGCAGTGAGACTGATACATACAGTGTAATTCCAGTCTGTAAAATCAAATCCATTAGCTACTGAAAAAGAAATGGAAAAGCACGAAGGAGCTGCAGAGTTGAATGATAATTCTCTCTCTCATGCAGCACTGGCACCATGACCCACTTTTGACTCCTCAGACATCAATTTTGGGGGTAGGCGCTGGATAAATACCAGGAATGGATCACAGAAATGCAAACGCTGCTGCTGTTGACTGTCAGCTAAAGTCTGATGGCCATCTGGGGTCTTAGGGTAAAAGCCATTAAGACATTTTTGTCTGGTTTTAAAAATTAAAAAATGAATTCTCTTTTAAAGATTTACATTTTTCATGAAAAGTCGGTCTGCTACAATGCTACATTTAGTAACATCATATCATTTTTGTTAAGTCTGGCTTGCTCACTAATATTCCATTTAACATTTCATTAAAACAATTAAAGAGCTGGCTTCTGTATTCCACCAAGTATCAATTTTCATTAATAGTAGGGTATTGAAATTTAGAAAAACATGTTTAACTTACTAGACTGGACATAAGTGGATATCCTCTGTTCTGATCATAAACAAAAGGCTGTAGGGTTGTGTAGTTTTTATATAACCAAATGTATTTTAAATCAGGACCTACCATCTGTCATCCACTACCCACTCATGCTATTGTACAAGCCATAATTAGCCTTGGGGGAGGGTTGGTATTGATGCATTCCTAAGAATTGTTACAGGATTTGTATTTTGAAAAGTATTTTTTTTACTTTTATTTTTTTATTATATTTGTTATTATATCATAACTTAGTACTTTTTTTAACATATGTAACATTAAGCTGTCTGTGGCTCTTTCCTGCTGTAACGATGCAAATTTCCCCTCTGTGGGACTAATAAAGGTATTCTGATTCTGATTTGATTTATTACATTAAAATTCAAAACTCTGACAGACAACATCAATAGATGATGGTTAGATAGATACTTCAATCTTACAGTATTTGAGAAGGACAATACATAATGCAGTTAACATTTTGGTTTATGATCATAAAGAACGAGCACACTATTGATTATTTGCAAGTGGGGCAGATATCTAAAATATTCAAGTCGAGAGGCCAAAGTGCCAGTGCTCCAATGAGCAACTTAAAACGATTTCGCCAGGAGTCTGACAAAGTGACACGCAGCTGGAGTCAATCATCACTTTCCTGCTCGTTTCTGGATAATGTTTATCTGCTTATTAGTTCAACCAAAAATGTTCTCTAATCTGATCCATGTTACTCAGGGGCGGTTCTAGGGGGGGGCAGGGAGGGCCAGTGCCCCCCTAACATTGACTTTGGACCCCCCTGTGGCCCCCCTGAAAATGAAAAAATAAATAAAAATAGTTTATGATTAAACGATTTCTTGGCTGACGGAATAGGCGGAACTAACGATATTTGTCATTCTATTCGGACGCATTAGAGCAGGGGTCTCCAACACGTCGATCGCGAGCTACCGGTAGCTCGCAAGCCCTCAATAGTCCCCACTTTACAAATATGTTTATTTTTTATTTTTTTAACGCAAGCCGTCATCGCCACGGAGGAGCACACAGCCTCTATGAGCGAGCTCCCCTTTATCTATTTAAAATAGGACAGTAAAAAAAAAAAAAACAGTTTAAAAAGGGGAGTGATTAGTAAAATATGCATAAATAAAAAGAAAGAATGCTATAGGTAACATAAGATAAGAATAAACAAGTTTAAATGATTTGTTATTGGTTGTGATCATATTCTAAAGATGTTTGGATTATTGAAAAGTATACAGCTCCCTTTCATATGAGTGTTGAGAGCTGTATCCATAAATTCATGTTGTGCTCAAAGTGCAACAGATTGATGCATTTCACTTCAACATTTAAAAGAAAATCTTCCCCCCTAGACTCTAGGGGGGAAGATTTATTTGGGGGTGGACCACAGACCCAAACAGCACACAAAGGTTAAAGGTAAGCCTATAATAATCTGTAATGAAACAAATACCAATAACTACATTGCATTGTTTTCTTATGCGCAATTACTTCAGACTGTCTTTGTCTTTTTCGTCCTGCATTTATTGTGCCCCCCTCAGAAAATAACTGGCCCCAGCCTGGCCCCCCCAGTCAAATTGGTCTAGAACCGCCACTGATGTTACTGAAGTCAAAATCGCAATACAGTACATGAACAGAGCTCTTCTATTTCCGAAAAATAGTGTACATGTACATGTGCTTGATAGGTCACAATAAATAGTATGAAAGTTGAATATACTTTGTATAACCACAAGCTTTATATTGTTTTGACCTCACAGAACAACTGGGATGTTCTATTTGACACCATTTGTGTTTATGGACATTGTCAATGAGCAACTCAAGTGTAATGAGTCTGGATTCCGGTAGTGACATATGTTGGTTCAAAGTATCATAAAGCATCAGACATCTGCTTGTTTTTGGATTATGTTTGACTGCCTCTAAGTCCAGGGAGGGAAAAAAAGACTTCTAATCTATCTGCATGAGGTGAAAATATCAACACCGGGTACGAACAGAGCTGTACTCATTCAGGAAAAAGAGCAGGAAAGAGCAAATGTCTGTCATGTAACATCTTGACATGAATGCGATTATCCACTGATGGAAGATGAGCAGTTACATTATGTGAAAATATTCATTTTCAGGAATAAAGAAATTCCTTGTCTGGCCCTGAGCATCACAGAGAACCACTTGAAGTTGAATGTCAAATTCCGAAATCTAAAGCAAGTGTGGGTACACATTTATGGGGCAAAGTTACTACGACAGCTCTGACCAAATGGCAGAAAGAGATCATCACCACATATGAATCATACTTCCTGTCCGTAAGGTTAATTTTTGTACCAAACATTACGACCCTTTAATAAGAGATTCATCTAACTTTGTTCTGGTTATGTTTATTTTATCTTCTCGCTTTATTTTGCTCCATCAATGTGTACTATTGAACGACCCCTCTTTTGCAAGTCAATCTATAAACTATTAGCATGTGGGCAGTCACCAGCCTACATCTGTGCTGACCCAAAATAAATAGTGTGACAAATGCAAATTCCCAGCAGGGGTGATGTGTGTATTAAATCAGGCCAGTGTGACACCCGGTCCCTCAGGCAGTTGCAGGCTGCAGACCTGGTCCCTCAGTCTGGAGGCCCTGCCAGCCCACTGTGGACTATAGCATCCTCTTACCAAATCACTGCAGCATCCTTTCAAATCATGGCCAGTAATGTGTGATGGCCTGTCAAGCAGAGAAATGAACATCATGCAAACCATAGGAGCCAATGCGCATCTGGCTTAACCTGAGGCAAAATCCCCATCAGCTGGGGGCTTTAGTGCACAACAAGTACGGCTACCAGAAGACTAACGGCCGCGGAAATGGGCTACACACACAAACAGAGATGAGGCATCCGTCGTGTGTATGCTAGATGGCCCTACATGGCGGTGAAAATCCCACACAAGCTCCATCCTCGTCATCTTCGAGGGTTTGCTTAGTGTAGGCCAAGCTATGCCACTTCCGACATGCAGGCTGAGCCAAAGCTACATGCACGAATAAGACATTTATATTTTTTACCCGATTCTGGTATTTATTGGTGCACTGTGGTCCATTTTTGGCTGCGTGAAATTAAAATAACGTATGCTATTTTACACCGCTGCTGAGATGATCAACCTGACTCAATCCAACAGGCCTGCTAGTCCCAGTAACTCCCAGTTCCGACGGTTTTAAACCCAACAACGGCAGTATTTACAGACAGCTTTCCATACCTTACCTCGCAATCGATTCTCATCATGTGAGGAGTCCTAATCTGCGTGAAACCGTGTCCATGGCATTTTGTTTTTAGGGGGGGAAAATCGCCGAGTGCGCTAAGGTCTCAGCATCAGCAGCAGCCCCACAATGAAGCAGTGATGGCCGGTGGTGATGATGCTGGGAGCCCCGCCCTCCTCTCCATGCAGCCGCGATGAGCTCACTGGTTTCCAGGTCCGCCGGCTCCAGTGCCGCCGCAGTCCGCCTGCACAGACCCACAAACACACCCTGTGGTGGAAGAAGGACTACTCAGACTTTATACTTGCGTAAACGTATCATTGCTAGATTGGCATCTTACTTCCCACGTAACATAAGTAGCCTATTGTGCAGTAGCTAATTTCACTAATATACAGTATAAATTACTGGATTATGACTATTGATGCATGAATGTTTTCATAACAGCTGGTGAATGTGGAGCTATTTTAATTACTTTGTATACTGCTGCTGAATATCTTAACCAGTGGCGGTTCTAGACCAATTTGACTGGGGGGGCCAGGCTGGGGCCAGTTATTTTCTGAGCGGGGCACAATAAATGCAGGACGAAAAAGACAAAGACAGTATGAAGTAATTGCGCATAAGAAAACAATGCAATATAGTTATTGGTATTTGTTTCATTACACATTATTATATGCTTACCTTTAACCTTTGTGTGCTGTTTGGGTCTGTGGGACCCGTTTTCAGTGTTTACTAAAATAAAATTGTATGCAATTAAATTATTTGAACCTGCTGTATTTGGGGTTGGACCTCACATCCTCTAGGGGGGAAGATTTTTTTTTAAATGTTGAAGTTAAATGCATCAATCGGGTGCACTTTGAGCACAAAATGAATTTATGGATACAGCTCTCAACACTCAGATGAAAGGGAGCTGTATACTTTTCAATAATCCAAATATCTTTAGAATATGATCACAACGAATAACAAATCATTTAAACTTGTTTATTCTTATCTTATGTTACCTAGTTAGCATTCTTTCTTTTCATTTATGCATATTTGACTAATCACTCCCCTTTTAAACTGTTTTTTTTTTTTTACTGTCATAGTACACAATGGAATGATTCTTACTTAATTTTTTACAACTATATTAAATAGATAAAGGTGTGCTCGCTCACAGAGGCTGTGTGCTCCTCCGTGGCGATGACGGCTTGCCAAAAAAAAAAAAAAAAACATATTTGTAAAGTGGGGGCTATTGAGGGCTTGCGAGCTACTGGTAGCTCGCGATCGACGTGTTGGAGACCCCTGCTCTAATGGGTCCGACTACAATGACAAATATCGTTAGTTTCGCCTATTCCGTCAGCCAAGAAATCGTTTAATCATAAACTATTTCTTTTTTTTTTTCATTTTCAGGGGGGCCACAGGGGGGTCCAAAGTCAGTGTTAGGGGGGCACTGGCCCCCCCTGGCCCCCCCTTAGAACCGCCCCTGATCTTAACCTATATTATGTCATAGTGTATTAGTTTATTTCTAATAGCTGATAATCTGAATCTTTAACATAGCCTAACTGAAGCTGTCAGACGAATGAAGTGGCATAAACTGGAAATACTCAAGTAAAGTGCCTCAAAACAATAATAATAATAGCAGCAACAACAACAACATAATAACAATAATAATAATAATAATCGAACATCGGTGACTTTACTTATCATGGGCCTATTTCTAACCCTAACCCTGTTTTTTATGGCCCTTAAATATGAAACATTCTCCCCTCGGATCTAAGAACAGCAAACTCTCTTGGAATTGTAAAACATGTTTTAATGTATTGTGAACAAACTATCTGTTTTATTTTAGTTTGTATTCATCTCATCTTGTTCTGTAAAAGGAGCATATAAATGCTAATATAATTGTTAATCAGTGGTTAGATTGAATACGTTTAAACACTCATTTGTCAATCAATCTTATGTTCAATTGATATTTCGTTGTATTATTCTAACAATGCTCACCCTCGACTAACCTATTTACACTGTGAAGTTTGAAGAAGGGCTTTGCTGAAGCAATATGCCTGTTTGTTTCAGGTTGGTATCTGTCGGTTTCTGCCTTATCAATTTTCAACATGGTTGACCCAGTGTGCTGTATTGTTTTCCATGTACAAAACATGAAAACATTTTGTACAGGGAAAACATCATATCTGCAAAGAAGACTTTGCACAACCTGAATGTATGAAAGACAATTCAAAAATAAAGAGCAGTACTCTCAAGCATCTGACTCTTCTGATTCTGAATCGTCTTTTTGGGGCAGGCAATTGCAAACTTTTAACAGTATTGAAGTTACTGTAAATCCGAAATAACATCTTATCTATAGATGGTATGTCTATCTCAGTAAGGATTTATTAATAATTAATTAAATAAAGTGTACTCTTCAAAAATAATGGATCATCTTGTTTCCCTTTATCAAGGTTAACCATGACCCAAATAAAACAAGTTGAAAGATATTTTTCAATTGCTACTATTTTCATATATAGGCAATTAGTCCAAGCCCTATCACAAAAAACGGTTTGATTTAATTGAAATGATCAGGTGACCTTTGTACAAAGACTTATTCTGAAAAATAAAATAAAACATTTAAATGTGCATCTACTGTCTCATTGAGTGAGAGACAGTGCCCCCTAATGTTCGATCACTGAATTGTTTGCTGGTTTATTTGTTGAGTTCTCTACAAAAATAAGAAAGCCATTCATAAATACTAGTACATAAAACGTCTGAAGCAAATAGCTACTTGCAGACTCAGGCTTCATTATTCCTTCTCAGCCTTGAAGTGTGTTTTCTGCAAGGTTATTCTAATCACATTTTTATCCAGTGTTATCTGACTTGAAGGTCAAAGTAAGGCAAAACACTGAATACGTTTAATCTTACATTTTATTGCAAAACGCATAGTTTTGTAACATTGCATTGAGTATGGGATGTGACCAATTTCGCTATCTCATCTAGGCCTACCTGTTGAAATTGATGAGAACACATGAATAATCCGGAATGACTGCTTTCCCCCGTCTCCTTGTTTCACCGTGTTTCAATGTGTTTGGGTTCTATTTCCTTTTCTCTTTGCCCCCCCCCCACCCCCCCTCCAACCTTGCAACCCATACCCCCACCTCCCAATGTCCATCTACGCATCTGCAGCATAAATAGTTTGAGTGTCAGCCAACAGCACTCTCAGTAACAGGACTAAAAGATCATTCCCCAACAAATCATCAACTTTACATGAGCATCACATCACTTCACGCAGTTCAGGCGGAAACACTTAGTGTCAGAGTTCTTTGGCAAGAACGCCCAAACTCGCATGTGGGTTTAGGAGTTACTGACACTGCAGAGGGGCTTTGGGAAACGTACGGTTAAGTGAGTTAAAGGACGAAAGATAGCCATGGACGGAACAAATGGCATCCACACAGTGTCAGTGCCAAAAGGACACCCACAGACGTCTAAAGATAATGAGGGACGGGGTAATTGGAGAAACAAAGCCGAGTTTTTCCTGACTGTGATGGGTGCGATCATCGGCCCTGGCAATGTATGGAGGTTTCCCTACCTATGCTACAGAAACGGCGGAGGTGAGTTATTTTCACAAACTGTTGCTCTCAGTTTGCAAAAATGTAAATCTAGGAGGATTCTTAAGTATTTTCTAGTTTTATCTACCCATCGCTGCATAAAGAAGTAAAGGCAGTTTTCTTTTTCGCAGGCGTGTTCTTCATCCCATACTTCTTGTTCATGTTTACATGCGGAATCCCGTTATTCTTCCTTGAGACTGCTTTAGGACAATACACTAGCCAGGGGAGTATAACGTGCTGGAGAAAGATTTGTCCGCTTTTCCAAGGTAATGTCTTAACATTTCTTATTTTCAGTAGAATTTCCTGTGCAAATGTGTTCGTATTTGTCAAGTGGCTCGTCATATTCTTCACCGGATATTTTGGATGTGAACAGTGCGCGTAATTACGCACAAAGTGTATCCTTTTGGCTATGTCACCGTGGGCCTATTTAATTTTTTTGGAGCAGATTCTTTGTCATTTATCTCTGCATAATGATTATGATCTTATTATTGACTTTCTGCACAGGTCTCTCTGTACCGAACAGACAGTGTTGTTGAGTGCAACAAGATACTATTATCTGCATGCCACACTCCCTCACTCACTCTTGTATTTTTCTCCTTCTTTTTTTCAGGCATGGGCTATGCCAGTCACTTAATCATTTCATTTAGTGCAACCTCTTATATTGTCATCATTGCATGGGCGTTCTTTTACCTGTTCTCATCATTCAGTGCGGATTTGCCTTGGGCCACATGTGGACACGAGTGGAACACAGGTACGCTGTCTTCAAACTTTTGGAGAGGGCTTCGGAAGCCTGTAGATGTACATTTTTATAATTACCAGATATTGAGTATGAATAATGTATTTTAAGTTAATATATACTTATTTGATTACGGATTTCACTGCAATATTGTTAAAAGAAAAGTGTTTGTGTAATGTGCAACGCAAGGGATATCAAGCAAAAATATAGAACATTTTCTTTCTCATAAAAGAATCTCTCTTTTTTGCTTTATGGAACTAATGCAACGTTTATGAAAATTAAAATTAATTTGCATGTTGTTATCTGTTTGATGCAATATTGAAAATGTGAATTTTTACATTGTTTTGTTTTCCCAGAGTCTTGTCTGGATCCCTCCCATCCCAATGTGAGCCTCAGCATGGCATCAAGACTGAATACCACTCTTCCTGTTATGGAGTTCTGGCAGTAAGCATGAAGTCAACTCACACATTGAATTGCATTTCTTTCTGTCAACCATTTACGTTTGGTCTCCCTCCCCTTCTATTACCACCACTAGTCTGGAGTGACAGGGGGAAACAATGGTACCAGCATGCAGAACGTTATAGCATGCAGGGCAGCCAACATGGCACTGCATCAAGTTTTCTCCTAGAAGAGCAACAGATAATACACTGCATATTTTTCCATCCACTACAAGCTCACTCTAGAGAGTTTATTATCACGTTGTCTCAACTGGAAGGACACCCTATCCCATTAAAGTGCTTAAAAATGAATCTTTGGTGCCCCCTCTCCACTCCCATTTTTGAGCCCAGCTCGGATTTTCTCTCACCCCTTTCTGTCACATATCACCATCTCATTCTTCTGCTTAGTTTTTCTTTTTCACTTTCCCTTTGATTCTCTCTCTCTCTCTCTCTCTCTCTTTCACTTGTAATTATTATTTAATGTTGCTCTCTCTAACCCCCAGCATTAATCCCCTTCTCTGTCCAGGCACCGGGTTTTGAAAATCTCCAGTGGTATTGAGGACGTCGGTAGCTTGAGGTGGGAACTGGTCTTTTGTCTCATCCTGACATGGGTCCTCTGCTACTTTTGCGTTTGGAAAGGAATCAAGTCAACAGGAAAGGTTAGCTGGTCAAACACCTAACATTCTTGAAGAAAAATGCAGGTCCAAATAAAGTTTTAATGATTTTGTTAGTTTTCAAAATGTTTAAAAAGTTATTTTAAAGATACAGTATTATTCAAACCGACATCTATTCTTCCAGTTTATATACACCAGGTATTGTATATATTAATTGTAAACACTAGTGTAAATAGGCAAAAGTTATTTTTCAACCTACATTTGAGTTCACTCTAACTCACTTAGACCCTTTTCCCCAAAAAAAGTGGAGTACCTAATACAAAAACATGGACAGTATCCCTCACTGGCTTCACAACATGTACTGTTTTGGTTGTTTACAGTGACGGGTGTACTGATATACTAAGTTTATGAATTGGAGTTCCACCATCACACTACCACATGAGACTTATATTATATGGAGACATATATTACCTGATGTGCTCAAGATTTATAGGACATTAAAAGCAGTGTTTTACATCAGCAGTTTTTTTACAAGTTATATTACCCACCGTAATAATGCTAATTACAGTTAGGGGTGAGGAGTCGATGGCCCATTGACCCTTTGACCGGTGACCCTGTGACCCTGTGAGCTTATTTTTTTTCTGGGGAAACTAGCTCCTGGTAGGGTCTACAAAAGGCTTATTTGTTCCATTAGGGAGGCAGACTCAAGAGTGATTTTCAGGCCCTAAGCAGCGCAATACAAATGAGACTTTATGAGGTAGGTTTTGGTCAAAGGCTGCAACTTCTTTTATCAGATATCTGAGAAGATTAGAAATACAGGAAGGGTCTGAGGAGTCCATTATACTCCACACTGTTGACGTCCAACAGAAATGTTTAGCTTAAGGGATTTGCTCTTACCATCTGTCGGCCATTATACCCACATATTTATAAGTCCCAGACTGAGAGTTAATCCAGGCTCTTATTTACTGTTTACATCTCAGCTGGGTGTTTAGCTTAGAAGTGGTTATTGGCAGTAGTCACTTTAGTTTGGCATCTTAATAGAGCATGCAAATTGTCTTTTCGAGATATTTAGCTGAATTATATTAGCTGACAAGTTTATTTTAGGGATACAAGTTGTTCAAGGGTAACATTTGAGTTGTGGTTAAAGTAACGTTTAAGGTTTAGTAGTTTTAATGGTTAGGTCTAGGGGAGAAACATAGACAATACAGATTCCCACAAGGATGAATAACAAGACAGGTTAGGCGTATGTAGGGTTTCCTCTAGCCGACAGAAGGGATAAGAAAGTGGTCTAAAACAATGTAAGTTTAAATGGTTATCAGGGCAAACGCTGGGTGATTAAATATCACAGATAAGGCTTAGGGAACCCTCTATGTGCCTTGGTGGTCTTCATAAGTCATGCAATACCTGGTAGTTAGGACTTGGTGTGTCTACAATACACAGGTTCACTTTAAACTGACCCGTGTCCAGTTTAAGGTATCACACATGGATAAAACATATTACAGTGGCTGCAGCTAAGAGCAGTAATCCAACTGTACATTTATTTCTATTAGATGATGAAGGTGTTGAATCTGATGCAACATAATAAAGATATAGGTTATAGCCGCCTGTTACCCAATTAGCATGTTTAAGCTACTGTTAATTCATATGTGGGAAGTTATTGTTTTCCCATAAGTCATAACTACACTGTAGCTATGTACATATGACAATAAAAGCCTTGAATCTTGAATCTCGAATAACTGCTAAAACAATCAGTCGTTTCATTGATTGGTCGATTCATGGACTGATCTATTACATATTGGTGCAAGCTGGCAATAAATGTCTTTGTTTCTCTTCAGGCGGCTTTCTTTACAGCTACCTTCCCCTTCATTATGCTGTTTGTTCTGCTCATCCGTGGTGTCACCCTCCCGGGGGCGATTGACGGGATCATTTACTACCTCTACCCTGACATCTCCCGCCTCTCAGATCCCCAGGTAAACCCATGTGCTCTTTAGAGCAGAACCACTTTCCTTTACACAGAGTCATAAGCATACACACATATATTTTTCACACATATATTTGCTTTCAGGTGTGGATGGATGCTGGAACTCAGATATTCTTCTCCTATGCCATCGGCCTTGGATTCCTAACTTCTCTTGGGAGTTACAACACTTTCAATAACGACTGTTACAAGTATGGCCTGACCTGTCAAAATTATTATTATTATTTTTCTTTTAAATGTAGTGTTTCTTGTTCTTTATATAATTTTTCCGCAAACGTATTTGATTTGTGTCAGTTTAAGGTTCCCGAAGTTGGCCAATCACAACATTCTCTTGTCATAAATATAATTAATCTGACTGATTTTAGGCTTTATGTATTCTGCCACACTGTGGGACTTGAACATATAAAAAGAGGGAGTACCACTTAGACTGAATATTAATGGGGTAATTCAAACGTTATGTATGGTGTTCCTGGTCAGAAATTACCAGCCATAGAAAAATAAATATATTATACTTTACTATGTTCAAGCAGCATACAATAAATATACATTTTCAAAACACCCCCACACCAAAAACAGCAGAAATAGACTGTACAACTTACAAGTGTTTACATGTAAAAGCCCTTTAGGACATCATTTCCAAAAGTAAGTCTAGAACTTCTAATAATGACTAGGAATTAGGTTGTGCAGGAACACCGTCAAACTAACTTCAAAAGAGAGTTGAGCAAAATGTAATGCTGCAATGCCAAGATTTTCTAAACATCCTTGTGTATCAAATATCTTACTCATTACACATTTTTAAAACTGTGCTCATTTTCTTTTCAGGGACTGTTTTTACTTGTGTCTACTGAACAGTGCCACCAGCATTGTGTCAGGCTTCGCCATTTTCTCTGTTTTGGGTTTCATGACCAACGAGCAAGGAGTGGATATTTCTGAAGTAGCTCAATCAGGCAAGTACTGACTTCTCTCATTTCACTTGATATTGAGCAGAAGTGAAAAACTGGTATATTACATTAACTGCTCACCTTGTTGGGAGAGCTCATAGTTTAAATTGCCAGAAACTTTCCCTGCTTAAACTCTCCCTGTGTGGGAAAATGTGCCAATTTATGTGAGGTTTCCTTATCCTCGTATCTTTCTAAACTAAGAGGCTTACGTTTGTCATCTTTTGTTCTTACATTTTTTGACAACTTCTCCGAACTATAATTGCATACAGAGGTCTTATTTGCTCACATTTCTAACGGAAGAGGTTACATTTGCAGCTCAACGGCGTTACAAATCAGACGTCAATTCCAAAATACTTAACACACAGTTTTTCTCGATGAAACTTGGCTACTTTGACTGGCTTTGTGGCTCTGGAACACTGGGAAGTTTGGGCACACACAATACCTCCCACTTGGTGAAAACAACTCCAGAAATGTCAACAAAGAGCCTGCAAATGCACCAATGCTGGCAGTTGCATTAATATAAAATCCAAAATGACCATTAATCCAATAGATTCAGCTAATTTATAAAAACTATACGCTGTTTGTTTGTGCTGCAAATACATAACACACCAAAATGATCTGTCGTAGAACCCTTTTCTATATATTTAACCAGCCTGTGCTGAATTTGATTATAACTAAGGGAGGTTTTTAAAAGCAAGTGAGACGTTTCACTCAGTGACTATGAAAAAGAAGAAATACTGTACATTTAATTCTGTAAACGTTTATTTTTTTACTACAATACGACCATGTTGGAACATTGCAAGTAATAAAAGGGTTGTTTCCCGTTTGTCCTATTTTGACAACATTGGATGATGAGGCATTCTTAAATAGCTCTCAACTACTGGATGAAATGCCATGTCATTTGACTAGTGCAATCATCATCGTAATGTATGTCCAATACTTTGGTATTGCTCTAAATGTATTATATGAAAATACATTTAAGCAACATTTTTGCCCATTGCCTTTGATTTATGTTTCTGTTACATGTTGTTACATGATGTGTGTGTAGGTCCAGGGTTGGCATTCATTGTCTACCCACGTGCTGTAGCCATGATGCCCATGCCTCAGGTGTGGTCGGTGTGTTTCTTCCTCATGATCATTCTGCTCGGATTGGACAGTCAGGTACCCGCAAAACCTCTCTGAATAAATAAATGTAGGATTGAATTAATAAACAAAGTTCTGACTCTCTTTACTTGCACTGCTTTCTTCCAGTTTGTTGGTCTGGAGTGTCTGATGACGTCACTGACTGATTTGTTCCCTGCCCTGCGCCGAGGCTACAGACGTGAGCTGGTTCTGTTGGCTATCTGCAGTACCTGCTGCATAATGGGACTCTCCCTAGTCACTGAGGTTTGTATAGTAAACTCCATGCAAACAGTTAGCTTTTGTATTATTTATGCTACACTTAAAATGCTTGGAAGACTGGTAAAATGGTACATATATCAAAGCAGAGAGAACTGTGTATGAAAGGGACTTTAAACTAACTACAAGGCCACCTCCACCAAGGCCAAATGCCCTAGTGGATAATATGATTCAGATGTACTCCAACATTTAATGTGTTATACCTTGGCAAATACACACACTTTCATCAATATTTATGTAAAGCATGCCAGTAGTATTGCATAATACAGATACAAACTGACAATGAAACACAACCTTCTTGATGAATTAAGTCAATCCAACATCACACTTAAAGTGATGTTGATTACTTGCAGGACTGGTAAGCCTTCATGTTGCTGTCATTAGCAAGAACCCTAAAAGGTACTGCACACCTGCTAACAGAAAAAGACAAATTGGCATTCAGATGCAGTCAAACCACCCTCTGTTGCTCTAGGCTTGCAGGAGAGCCTTGTTTTCATCGATATGTTCTTTTTGAGAGTTGCATGGATAAAAACAAGAAAATAAACACTAATTAAATAAAAGCAGTTTGTCTCTGAAAATATTAAAGCGTACAAAGATAGTCAAAATAAAGAAATATATACACTTTCAGCTACTATACCTTGGATGTCCTTCCCACCCTGAAAACATTACAAGACAGCGTACCAGATCTTATTCAACCGACCTCCTCTATCTTCATTATAACATCTCAATCTCTCCAGATGTGATGTGTTTGCCATGTATTCCAACCACAAGTCATACCTGGCTCTAAAGTCCCTTGTTCACACTCGTAAGATTTACTTTTTGCAATCACCATTTAAAACACAAAAGCAATTATTTTCATACTATTAACTAGCGATGAGTAGCTTGTTTCTCTTAGAATGGCTATGAGCCCACCAGGTTCCCAATGCTTTCCAAGAGACTCCATGAAATAGTAGAATATGCTGTTCAAACATACGAAAAGTTGAATTACAGTCCCTTCACTATATCATAACTAGAAAGAATGTATTGAAAAACTGATACCATATATTAATTGCAACCAGGTGAAACATCAGAACATCAAACTGTATAAAAGTGTGTCTTATACAAAGCCAAAGACATAAATTAGCAACATGAAACATTAAGAAAACTGAAATATCAGAACATTCAGATGTCAATCGGATTTTAATCTTAAAGCTCATTCCCACAGTGATTTTCACTTTTTTACTTTGAAGAACCTCGGGTAATATACACTGATTATGTCGTAAGAAACTTTTGGGAATATAGTTTATTTGAAGTTGTTTTGTCCTTGTATTTAGGGAGGCATGTACCTGCTCCAGCTGTTGGACCATCATGTCTGCAGCGGCACTACCCTGCTGCTCCTCTCCTTCGGCCAGTCTGTCAGTATTGCCTGGGTCTATGGTGAGTCAAAGACAACACAAATAAATCAAACAAATCACGCAAAAATGTATATCCTTTTCATATTATGAAAACTTGTATTACAACTTATTTCAACAGGGTAAAAAACACTATGTACATTTGATGATAACTTAAAGCATAATCAAAGACAATATTGAAATTTCAAATATCTTTTGTTTTCTCTAAAAAGGTGCAGACCGTTTTTATGGCAACATCACAGACATGATAGGGTATCGTCCATTCCCATTCATGAAGTACTGCTGGCGCTACATCACTCCCTTATTTTGTTTTGTAAGAGTGTTGTCCTTTCATACATTGATGTTTCTTCCATGTATGTTGCTATACTTCTCATGATCATTTCCATTTGATGTATGGTATGATACAATTGTGTACATTCAAAAAAGTGTTCAATTGTGTACATTCAAAAAAGCTATTTAGTGAATGTAAAGCACTTATAACATGCTCTACATGTGATAGTAATCCCATTTGTCTCCTCTAACCACAGGGCACCTTCATCTTCTCTATCGTGAAATACACACCGCTGAGGTTCAATAACACTTATGTTTATCCATTCTGGGCTAACATCTTGGGATGGTTCATTGCCAGCGTGTCGCTCTCCCTCATCCCACTCTTTATGTTATACAAAATGATGCATGAAAAAGGCCCTCTTCGACAGGTAAGCATAACTATCTTGTTTCCCTCTAAATTGTACTGGTAAATCTTGCTCTCAAAATAATTAAAAGTGACTCACTAATATTGATAGGTCAAACTTTAAACCTCTGATATAGATTGTAATCTTTTTGTGCATGTGTGCAGTTACTGTTAAAGTTATGATTTGTTAAAAGGTTGTCTGGACAGCTTTGTGTAAAATATGATCCCTAGAGAATCTGCAGGATTTCTCTTGATAAACAGTACGCAAAAAAAAAGAAACATGGGATTATATCACTGTAGCCTACTAGAGATAAATGTGATCCTTCACATACTTGCATTACCTTTGCACATTCAGATTAATAATACAGATCATTATCAACCAGTAATTATAAGTAATATTAAGCAGATTAAGGTGGTAGATTAGCTCCACTTTACCAGCTGCAACACTAAAGGGCTACATTATTGAATCAGTAATTACAATTTGATTATGTAATAGTCATTATTCTGATTTGGACCATTTAACATGTTATTTTTTTATTGTTGAGTATCTGATACATTTTATAATGTGGAATTGCTACTTTTACAAGACCTGAATAGTTATTCCCCCAGATTGAAATCTGGTTATATTCTAGGTTTTCACTTTCAATGTATCCCACTAAAAATATTTAAGAGCAACAATGAATCCTACTGACAAGTATAGCCTAAGGTGTGCATCCACCGGCCACTGGGGGCTAGCTAACAGCTACAGTAGCCATGGTAGAGCCCTGCTTCTACGGTTATAAAACTCACGACGCAAATAAACTACATTTAATACATATACCATTTCCAACAAGGGAGGCAGAGAAATAGCCAACATGACATGCATTCAGCAGAGAGCCATAAAGACAACAGAAAAAGGAGAAGGGGAAATCCATAGCTGGCTGCTAAGCTACAGTGGCTAACTTTAGCATAGATTAAATGAAAATGTAAACATTAGTGTTTTGATCGCTAGTAGAAGGACAGGTCTTGTGTTTGAGCAGTACTGGATGATATGTAGATATAATTCTCGTAGTTATATCCGTTGTCTTGAAGGATATAACAAGATTAATTTAGTAAAGACGATGCAGCTACAGTATACTAGCAGCAACACAAAAACACAGTGAAACCGGAAATGACTAAAGACGCTTACCGTACGACGTCAGCCACGCCACGCTCTGAAAGACGTTCCGTTGAATCTGGTCTTGGCATTATTTAGCTACGTAGTTGCACTAGGTGACAATGACATTTTTGTGTTTATCCCAAATACATTACGAAAATATTCCCACTTCATTACACAAATACAGTAGGAAAATATTCCCACCGTATTATTTACTATTCGTCGAGTAACGTTTGCTAAAAACTATGTCTAGTTGTTTTGGGTAAATAAATATTGCAACTAAGAGGTAGGGAATGATTGACATAGAAGTCAACATTATTGGTTGATAGATTGTTTGTTTTGGACTTTTTTAAATTTGTATTTGAACAATAATTGGACTTTAAAAATCATCATACAGAAATATCAGAATCAGAAGCACAATTCCATTATTCGTCCCACAGAGGAGAAATGTACAGCAGTTTAGCTAGAGACGAAAGATACAGATTTCCCCATATTAGATTAAAAGGCGTGCACATATATTTAAAGTGAAATAAACGTGTTTTTTTTTTTTAAATGTACAGAAGTACACATTCAGGGAAAACAAGTAAGTTATTGATAAAATAAAAAGAACATTGTAGAATATACTGTGTGGTAGCGGGTTGATTGCAGTGGTAGATACAAAAATAAATAGAGGTGAATAGTGCAAATAATCTCTCATGGTTTGCACAAATGAATAAAGAATGCAAAACATTTTATCATCGGCATCTGAACTGAATTTCACTTTTATCTTGAATGTCTTTTTCGCCCTCAGCGATTCTTAAATCTCTGCAAGCCTATGGATCTCACCTTGGACCAAAAAAGTCTTCCGATGCTTGGAACCACTACCAGCGTGGAGTTGAAGCCCTTATCCCCAAATGGGGGACTTACTAAGTGAGCCTTGACAGAGGTTTTTCATGAGTAATGTTATTTTTTTAAGTCATTCCTAAACATTTCTCAGAGGGTGGGTTTTTGCTCTTGTTTTTGTATACTTAAACCATCCAAGACAATGACATGCTACTCCTAAGTAAGGTGAATAACTTTGATGACAAGTTTTCATTTTAAGTAATGCCGAGCTGTAACTTTTTGAGTAATTGATAATTTTGCAGGGATAATGAATTATTTCATTTGGTAAATATTGATTCTGTTTGGCTTCAGTAAAAATTGACATACATAACTTACATAACTGTTAAGATCACAAAGGTCGGTTTGTTAGAAACAATCTGATTTGTTGCTTGACATTTGAATGTGCGTGTGTGTCTGCTTGTTGCGTGTTAGTGCGTGTGTGTGTGTGTGTGTGTGTGTGTGTGTGTGTGTATTTGTTAAAACCTTTACTGGCTAAGTTCTTTTAAACTTTCACTCAGTTGGCAACCTGTCACCGTGTGGTGTTGCCGTATATTTGTACCTAAATATCACATGGGGAATGTATGCACCCTATGTAGTGCTACCAATGCCTTTACATAACCTTATAATCCTCCTTAAAACTATAATAAGTGCCTTACAACAGCATATTTAGGTTATTACACCTTGATATACAGTACATCTGCAGAATAGGTTTAACTCACGTTGAGCCATTTTTCATGCACTATTGTTCACAAATAAATATTTTTCATATTTTCAATGAAACCTGGTACTTTGGCATGTGTTATTATTACATTATGTATTTGGTCTGCCCCGTCTGCCAACTTTGGATACCTGGCAAAAAGTTCTCAAGACAAAACCTGCCCCTGGTGTCAGTAGAGCCAACAATGGCAGATACATTCCCAGATCATCACCAACACTTTAGGTATACAGGAAAGGACAAGCAGGTATTCACCTGCACATTGATTTACACCTCCAGGGAGTATAGGGTACTGGTAAACTTTCACATGCAAATCTGTCATTAAACCAAAATAGAGTTAATGGGCACCTAACCCAGAGGCAAAATAAATTATTATTGAAAGGGCGATGAGTTCCAAAACGTAAATGGAGACAACTGAAAGAAAAGCTTTGCATGATTAATTTGTTTGAAATTGTAAACAGAAGTAGTTATGCCTTTTAACTGGTAGCTACTTAGCCCTGTAATCTTGGGATAACTTGAAGACGAACAGGATTTTCATGTAGAAATATTTCTGAGTCATCAGACATCAGTTTCTCAGCCAAACATAAAGAATAATTTACCGACAGTACTAGTAAAAGAAAGAGTCTGTAATTATGCCAGAGGACTTGAAGGGAAAGCTGGCATTTTGACATATAAACGTTACACAAATGTATAATGGAACAATATTTTTGGGATTATCCGATTGTGTAACACAATTCAAATGTGGCAAACAACCCTGTATGCGCTTTTGGTGTGATAACAAAATTCATTTCCTTTCCAATATTCTTCCATGTACCTGAGTTGGTTACTAAATGTGCTTCAGTGCATATAAATATGTCTCTTTTCATCTCAATTTCCCCATTCCCTTTTATAGTGTATTTTTCAGATTCATTCCCAAAAATATTTGATAAAGTAAGAATACAGTATCACTTTTTTATCCCTGTTTCCTGTGTGTATTCTTATCAAAAACTTTTAATTGAAGACCTTTTCCCTTTTTATTTCTCAAACTTTCAAGTCATCCACATTTTATTGAAAACATATCATTAAGTGCCGTTATATGCAGTGCCTGGTCACAGTCTGTTAAACTAATCCACTTTGCTTTATCCAATCCTGGGCACTTGTATCTTCTCTATCACCAAGAAATCCCATCCTTATTTCCCTCTGAACTGTAAAAGCACTGCTTGGTAAATCTTGCTTATTAAATACAGAACGTTATGAAAGTTTGGCATCAGGCAAAATCATCACTGATTTCAACCAGTTACAATTTCAACATCTAACAAACTATAGCCCTTGGTTGCTTGTTGGCAGGTAAAATCCAACTGAGGATTACATTTATTGAGTAAACACATTTATGGTTTTGTTTTTTTAAAAGGTTGTTTGGTTCGGTGTTCCATTATGCATACGGAGCTGTGTGATCAGCACACAGCTGAATGTGTTGGCAGAACAGGCAGCACATTGTTATGATCTCTGTAAGATCGCGGAAAAGGTAGGACCCAAATGCAGACTACAAAAACGGAAAAAGGTTTAGAAACAAAAAGTGAGCTTTATTTAAAAGCTGATAACAAAACATGGCATGAATCAAACGGTGGCTCAGGAAAACAATAACACAAAAACTGACCGTGAAAAACATGGAGGAAGACCGAAGAGAAAAACATGTGACGTGAAGGGAGGACAAACAATGAACCGACGGGGAACACAGGAAGATACAAGACTAAATACAGGGAGGGGTAATCACGAGACGAGAAACAGAAACACAAGGGCAACAGGTGAACACAATCAGACAATCAGACACAGCAGGGAAACTAACGACAGGGAGGAAAACACAGGGAGTAGGACCAGACAAGAAACAAGGAGGAAAACACAGGGAGAAGGACCAGACAAGAAACAAGGAGGAAAACATGAAACGGGGCGAAAAGAACAGCAAAACAAAACCCATTACCAGACACACAAAACTAAAACCGTGACATAACACCAAGATCGTGACAGAACCCCCCCCCCCCCTCAAGGGACGGATCCCAGACGTCCAATAACACACAAACAAAGTCCAATACTTCGAAAAGGGTGGGTGGAGGGGGTCCAGAGGACGGGTCTGGGTAGACAGCCCAGAGGCAAGGCAGAGGAACAGAAGGTGGTCTCGGGCGGACGACCCGGGGGCAAGGCAGAGTTCATGGAGGGGGTCTCGGGCGGATGGCCCGGGGGCAAGGCAGAGTTCGAAAAGTCAGGGGGCCGGGGAACTCAGGAGGCCGGGCTCGAGGGCGAAGGCCGCTGGGGAACTCAGGAGGACGACCTACGCCGCACGCCGCAATGGGACCCCTCCAGTGTCAGCTGGATCGCCGGAGCACTGGGATTGAAAGCAGGAGCTGGTGGGACCCCTGGCGGGACAGGCGTAGACGGAACTCTGGACGAACATGGGCTGGTGTCAGTGGGACCCCGGACGGAGCAAGAGCTGGTGTCGACGGGACCTCCAACATGACAGGACATGGTGTTGGCAGGAAATCCAGCGGAGCAGGTGTCGGCGGAACCCCCAACAGGACAGGATATGGTGTCGGCGAGACCCCCAACAGGACAGGATATGGTGTTGGCAGGAAATCCGGCGGAACACCCAACGAAACAGGACATGGAGTTGGCAGGACCCTCAGCGGAACCCCCAACGACACAGGACATGGCGTTGGCAGGACCCCCGACGAAACAGGTGTCGGCTGGACCTCCAACGGCACAGGACATAGGGTTGGCAGGACCCCCGGCAGAAGAGTAGTCGGCGGTACCTCCAACGGCACAGGACATAGGGTTTGCAGGACCCCCGGCAGAAGAGTAGTCGGCGGGACCCCCAACGGGACAGGACATGGAGTTGACAGGACCTCCGACGAACAGGTGTCGGCCGGACCCCCAACGGCACAGGACATAGGGTTGGCAGGACCCCCGGCAGAAGAGTAGTTGGCGGGACCTCCAACGGCACAGGACATAGGGTTGGCAGGACCCCCGTCAGAAGAGTAGTCGGCGGGACCTCCAAACGGCACAGGACATAGGGTTGGCAGGACCCCAGGCAGAAGAGTAGTCGGCAGGACCCCCAATGAAACAGGACATGGAGTTGGCAGGACCCCCAGCGGAACCTCCAACGGCACAGGACATAGGGTAGGGACTTGAGAGGGGACTCGAGAGGTGACTTGAAAGGGGACTCGAGAGGGAACTCGAGAGGAGACTCGAGAAGAGACTCGAGAAGGAACTTGAGGGAACTCGAGAGGAGACTCGAGAAGGGACTTGAGAGGGGACTCGAGAGGTGACTCGAGAAGAGACTCGAGAGGGGACTCGAGAGGGGACTCGAGAGGAGACTTGAGGGAACTTGAGAAAGAACTCGAGAGGGGACCCGAGAGAGGACTCGAGTGGGGACTTGAGAGGGGACTCGAGAAGAGACTCGAGAGGGGACTCGAGAGGGGGCTCGAGAGAGGACTTGAGAGGGGACTCGAGAAGAGACTCGAGAAGGGACTCGAGAGGGGACTCGAGTCGGTCGGTACGCCGACAGGACACGGGGGATTGGCGTCGGCCGGAGAGCCAACAGGAGACGAGGAGCTGGAGTCGGCCGGTACGCCGACAGGACACGGGGAGCTGGCGTTGGCCGGAATGCCGACAGGACACGGGGAGCTGGCGTCGGCCGGAATGCCGACAGGACACGGGGAGCTGGCGTCGGCCGGAGAGCCAACAGGAGACGAGGTGCTGGAGTCGGCCGGAATGCCGACAGGACACGGGGAGCTGGCGTCGGCCGGAGAGCCAGTACTGGATCCGAAACTGGAGTCAGAAACATGGCAGCAGGGGCCGAAACTGGGGTCGGAACCATGGCTGCTGGGGCCGGAACAGAGGCCTGGACCATGGCGTGTGGGCCGGTTCTGGAGCCGGAACCATGGCTGTGGAAACCGGAACTGAAGCCTGGATCATGGCTGTGTGGACCGGTTCTGGAGCCGGAGATATGGCTGGAAGGTCCGGTTCTGAAGCAGGGACCATGGCTGCTGGGGCCGGCACCTGAGCCGGAACCATGGCTGCTGGGCACGGAACCGGAACACGGAACCATGGCTGTGTGGGATGGTACTGGAGCACGGTACCATGACTGTGTAGGCCGGCACTGGAGCACGGAACCATGGCTGTGTGGACCGGTACTGGAGTACGAGCTGGCTTCCTGACCTTACGTTTTTTAGAGGTCTTTTGGAGGCTCCGTGGACCTCCAAACGCCAGGCGGGATCCCAAAAAAGGGTCAGAAAATGGAGACTGGCACTCAGGGCTAAGTGAGAAAACTCTGAGCCATTCAGGCCTCCATTTGTGCCTTTTTAAGGACAGCCTCTTTGTCCCTTCTAGACGAGGATATACTCCACTCAGCATGATGACATCGCAGGGAGTAATCCAGAGAGAGCAAATCCAAATCCAAATCAAATCATAATCCGCTGGGTCCATATTTGGTCGGTTCATTCTGTTATGATCTCTGTAAGATCGCGGA
Source organism: Dissostichus eleginoides (assembly GCA_031216635.1). NCBI lineage: Eukaryota > Metazoa > Chordata > Actinopteri > Perciformes > Nototheniidae > Dissostichus > Dissostichus eleginoides. The sequence goes on along the minus strand of CM062279.1, from coordinate 16,812,879 downwards.
AAAGTTAGGACCCAAATGCAGACTACAAAAACGGAAAAAGGTTTAGAAACAAAAAGTGAGCTTTATTTAAAAGCTGATAACAAAACATGGCATGAATCAAACGGTAGCTCAGGAAAACAATAACACAAAAACTGACCGTGAAAAACATGGAGGAAGACCGGAGAGAAAAAGATTAAACGTGACGTGAAGGGAGGACAAACAAACAATGAACCGACGGGGAACACAGGAAGATACAACACTAAATACAGGGAGGGGTAATCACGAGACGAGAAACAGCCGGGCAGGGGAGGAGAAACACAAGGGCAACAGGTGAACACAATCAGACAATCAGACACACCAGGGAAACTAACGACAGGGAGGAAAACACAGGGAGAAGGACCACACAAGTTGTTCTTTTGTGCAGGCACATAAGTTCAGGGCCGATTTCCACTGCAATCTGATATTGGCAACCTCTACAAAAATAAGGTGAACAGCCAAACAGATTTGTCAATAAGTCCCAGGTGATAAAGTAGTCACAGGAGAAAAAGCACATGTGTACAAAATGAAAATATTATGACAACTGAATTCCAGTTTTTATTTGGAGTTCCTGGCATAGTGCATGCTTGCTCACTGTCCTTCTCACTTGAACAACACTGATTCATGGTAGTGTTATTAGAAACAAATGTGATTTTTTTTCTTCAATTACAAGTTCAAATGTCTGCTTAGAAAAAGATAATGGGTGGTTTTTAGCATGATTGGTGATCACAGTGATATGCATGGAAGATCAAAAGCAATCGAAAAGCCGCAGACAAACACTACATGACTTTCTGTGTCAAAGGTCAAGTCGAAGTTTGTTCAGATCTGACCTCAATGTAACATTCAAGTTGATGTCTTATCCATTTAAGCTACCCTTTAGGGAATACAAATAATGAAATAAAAATGACTCACACTTTTATCTTTCAAAAGCAGCTTTATAAAAAATCCTTTCTGAAAACAGTTACTCATTCTTACATTTATTTTAGTACTGTTCCATATAAAAACAAAAGAAATGCATTTGTCTCCTTCAATCCGTCTTTTTTGTTGTATAATATATTAATACAAACTTTCTTCAGAGTCTTTCTTGTTACCAGGAGGTTTTTGTGAAGTGACCTCAATGAGATACTGTCAGAAATTAAGCCAAAGCATAAAGTCAGAATACTCGTTATTTTGCATCACCTCCAAAGTTCAAGTGAATAAACCAACAAGTAACACTTACTAAAGATGTCTTTCTTTTGGGTCTTTGCACAAACCTTCATAAAAATACATTATTTAAGTTTGAAAATACGTGTTGTCAACCATTGTGGAATGAAACACAAGATATTAAAAAAGTCTGCTAAGGCACAAGGCTTTAAACAAAGAAAACTTGGGTCAACACAAAACAAACAATGGACGGCTATCGGCCAAATAGTGGTACAAGAAGCCTGAAAACCAATTCCAACCACAGAAAAACAAATAATATTTACCTTTGTGTTATAAGATGCACCTTTAATAGTAAATACACATGTGTATGAAAGAGGTTTAAAATAAAGCCTGTATGTCTTAGTTTATTATTGGCACACGGTATTTCTTAAATCTGCCCTGATGCAGGTTATCTATCTGTTGCAGCATTTACCCAGCTAGGTATCAGTTTAAAATGACCTTAATTCAGAAGGTAAGGACAGCAAAGAGGTCTTATAAGGGCCTAGAGATTATGGCTGAGAGTATCTGCTGAAATTACATGTGTGTTAAATCATTGAAGGATCTAAGCGCCCTGGACGTGTAGTTTTCTATCGTTCTTAAGTCAAATGAAATCGAGTAGTCACACCCTGATTGGCCAAAAGGGGAAATGCACCAAGCTGCTATCAATTACTAATTAGGAGCCAACAGGTGATCAATAACCCTCCAATTAATCCAGGTGAATTGTGATATTGAGCTAAAAGTATTCAGAAAAAGAGGAAAGATAACCAAAGTACCAAAAATGTATCTCAATTCATCAATATCACACAATATTAGTGTCAATTAAAGTAATTCTGTGTTTACATTCAATGTTTTGGGTGTATGAATGCTTCCCAATGCAAAGTATATGTCACTCATAACAGTCATAAAATAGATTGTGTAGAGGTGCCGCTTTCTCACCTTCAACAAATCACATCTTGGCAACGTAACAGAAGTTCGTGTAAACTGATGTCACTTTTGTTCAAAGTTTTTATTCCCAAGTCAGAGCCAGGTCCTGACAGGAACCAGTGTGGCCCCAGGGGACAAGAGAAGGTGTGTGCGTGAGAACCTAAATAACCAATTAAGCACAGCTCCTGCATGTGAAATATCTTCAGGATCGCGAGCTGACTGAATCTACATAACACGAGTTCATGACTGTATGTCTCACTCCATGTTGCAATAACATGACCTATTTCACTTTTTAGTGCACATTCCAGCTTGAGTAATTCTTTGTAAGCTTACTAAGCCCACAGTCCTCCTGGGCCCGAGCAAACAGCCACATCAACAGTGAGCACACAGTCAGTGCTCCAAGCCTACAACTGTGCACAGTGGGTGGGAGTAATGTATATCTTTCGAGTTTTTATTACCAGTTGCAAAATATGACCTTTAGACCTACATGTCTCTAGAAAACATGTTCAAAGTTGGTATAGGAGGGTCAGAAAGTACATCAATTTCAAACTGGACATTTTGAGGGAGTCAGTTTTCACAGAGACAGGAGGTCTGTCTTAATAAGAAAGTGTTATGATTCGGAAAAGGTAGGACCCAAATGCAGACTACAAAAAGATAAGAGGTCTATAAACAAAAGGCGAGCTTTATTTTCCAAGCTGAAGATCAAAAACATGGCATGGATAACATCAGTAACACCAGGAAAATACTTCACCAAAAGCTGACCGTGACTGACATGGAGGGAGACAGGAAAAACAAACAATGAACCGACAGGGGAACACAGGGAAAGACAAGACTAAATACAGAGAGGGGTAATCACGAGACGAGAAACAGCCGGGCAGGGGAGGAGAAACACAAGGGCAACAGGTGAACACAATCAGACAATCAGACACACCAGGGAAACTAACGACAGGGAGGAAAACACAGGGAGAAGGACCAGACAAGAGACAGGGAGAAGGAAAGGACCAGACAAGACAGGGAGAACAGAACAGCAAAATAAACCCCAAAACCTAACACACAACACTCAAATCATGACATAACCCCCCCCTCAAGGGACGGATTCCAGACGTCCCTACACAAAGTCCAATATTTCCAAAAGGGTGGGTGGAGGGGGTCCGGAGGACGGGTTTGGGCTGACAGCCCGAAGGCACGGCAGAGGACCAGGAAGGGGTCTCGGGCGGACGACTCGGGGGCAAGGCAGAGGAACAGGAGGTGGTCTCGGGCGGACGGCCCGGGGGCAAGGCAGAGGACCAGGAGGTGGTCTCGGGCGGACGGCCCGGGGGCAAGGCAGAGGAACAGGAGGTGGTCTCGGGCGGACGGCCCGGGGGCAAGGCAGAGGACCAGGAAAGAGTCTCGGGCGGACGGCCCGGTGGCAAGGCAGAGGCAGAGAAGCGGCTAAGGCCGCGGCGGGCATAGTCAGGGAGCCGGGCACAAGGAAGGACCGGGTTCGTGGCCGACTGGACCACTGGCGGAATAGGAACCAGCGTTGTCCGGGCAGGACCCCTGGACGGGACATGGGCTGGTGTCAGTGGGACCCCGGATGGAGCAAGAGCTCGTGTCGACGGGATCTCCAACATGACAGGACATGGTGTTGGCAGGAACGCCGGCGGAGCAGGTGTCGGCGGGACCCCCAACAGGACAGGATCAGGTGTTGGCAGGAAATCCGGTGGAACCCCCAACGAAACAGGACATGGAGTTGGCAGGACCCTCAGCGGAACCCCCAACGACACAGGACAAGGAGTTGGCAGGACCCCAACGATACTGGACGTGGAGTCGGCAGGACCCTCAGCGGAACCCCCGACGCCACAGGACATGGACTTGGCAGGACCCCCGGCAGAACAGTAGTCGGCGGGACCTCCAACGGCAGAGGACATAGGGTTGGCAGGACCCCCGGCAGAAGAGTAGTCGGCGGGACCTCCAACGGCACAGGACATAGGGTTGGCAGGACCCCCGGCAGAAGAGTAGTCGGCGGGGCCTCCCACAGCACAGGACATAGGGTTGGCAGGACCCCCGGCAGAAGAGTAGTCGGCGGGACCTCCAACGGCACAGGACATAGGGTTGGCAGGACCCCCGGCAAAAGAGTAGTCGGCGGGGCCTCCCACGGCACAGGACATAGGGTTGGCAGGACCCCCGGCAGAAGAGTAGTCGGCGGGACCTCCAACGGCACAGGACATAGGGTTGGCAGGAACCCCGGCAGAAGAGTAGTCGGCGGGACCCCCAACGGGACAGGACATGGAGTTGGCAGGACCCCCGGCAGAACAGTAGTCAGCGGGACCCCCAACAGAACAGACATGGAGTTGGCAGGACCTCCGACGAAACAGGTGTCGGCTGGACCCCCAACGGCACAGGACATAGGGTTGGCAGGACCCCCGGCAGAAGAGTCGTCGGCGGGGCCCCCAACGGGACAGGACATGGAGTTGGCAGGACCCCCAGCGGAACCTCCAACGGACCAGGACATTGGGTAGGGACTTGAGAGGGGACTCGAGAGGTGACTTGAAAGGGGACTTGAGACGGAACTCGAGAGGAAACTCGAGAGGGAACTCGAGAGGAGACTTGAGAGGTGACTCGAGAGGAGACTTGAGAGGTGACTTGAGAGGGAACTCGAGAGGGAACTTGAGAGGGAAATCGAGAGGTGACTTGAGAGGGAAATCGAGAGGTGACTTGAAAGGGGACTCGAGAGGGAACTTGAGAGGTGACTTGAGAGGGGACTCGAGAAGGGACTTGAGAAGGGACTTGGAAAGGGACTCGAGAGGGGACTTGAGAGGAGACTTGAGAAGGGACTTGAGAGGGAACTCGAGAGGGAACTTGAGAGGGAACTCGAGAGGTGACTTGAAAGGGGACTCGAGAGGGAACTTGAGAGGTGACTTGAGAGGGGACTCGAGAAGGGACTTGAGTGTTAGTAACACTGGAATTAGGAGTGTAATCAAGGACAGATTAGAGAAAAGTTGGAAGAAGAAGAGATAATTGTTTTAAACATTTCAGAGAAAAGTTGTAGAAATGAGATACACAGGAAGGAGACAGTAATATTCAGATTAAGACCATTGTACACGACTTAGCAGCAGTGTGTTTGTGCTCTAATGTATTTGTTTGTTATTGCATGGCAGGATTGGCCTTTAACTTTTCTTTCGTATAACCTCAATGTGAGACATTGTAAGGATTCACACATTACTAAAGGTATGGTTATGGCAGGTTAGGACACTAAAGGTTATTACCTTCCATATCATTTTAAATCAGCCAAAATAACAACAATTTTGTTTAATGTTTATATATTTTTGGGGATTTATACAGCTAAAAATGTCCCGAATCAAATTGACCCTAAAAAACACGAGTCCTTCAGAGTGCAGACTTTGTTGTTTGTCTTCCTCCTGTCTCTCTCTTCATGTTTTCTATTTCAATGACTTCAGTTCACACACATTAATCTGATTGATTTGGTGTTTTCTTGCATGTAAATTATCTTTTAAATGCAGCTTTATTCATGCTCTGTTACATCACCACACCTTTTCGTGTGAAATAGTTCACACCTGATTCAAAATAACAGAATAGCTGGGCATGATTCACTGCACATGTAGCTCCAGGGTGCGAGATATTGGTGGGAGACAACACATTTTGCATGCAGTCACCTATGATACACTCTCTATTAGTTTGTGACTTGAAGAATCACCGCACTCCTAAAAAGTTAAAGCAAGCCCAGGCACCCCACTTTCTTCTTGAGCGTCACGTCCCTGTTTAACCCAGCGGATATTCCAGGAATTCTACTTTCTTCGTAGATTTACCAAGCTTACAGTCCCCCCTTGGGCCTGAGGGAAGCAGTGACTACAACACTTAATCATATAATCAGAAAAAAAGGCCCAGGATAACAAGCATGCACAGTGGAAATATCGACTGTGACAAAAAGAGTGCGTAATATTGTCCACAGCTGAGACAATATGAGTAGCAGTGATGCTGCTAGGATCTGTTCTTAAGTAGCATTGGTGAAGGGAAATAAAGAAAACTAGTTAAGAATTACTTCTAGTGATTGTTTGCTCATGATTCAAGGGTTTAGATGAAGAAGGAGGTTTTGAGTTTGTTATTTTGTTCACTCTTCTCCCTCCCCTGTGCAAAGGTAAAACATGAGCTTACAAATCCCTACTTGAGGAGTTGTGCCAGTTAAAATAGTAAGATAAAATCTGTGTGGCATTCTCTGAGATTTAAGGGGCATGGGGTTTGAGAAGAAACCCCTCCACATCCAAGTTAATGAAGACGTCCTTCAGGATAAGGTCAGCTGATGCTCAGCAGTAGTTTGGTGGTGCCAGAAGACGATGAGCCTGAACATCCAAGTAAATGTATCACAGAATGGCTTTGAACTAAGAAAATCTGCCTTTTAGAGTGACCAAGTCAGACTCCAGAACTAAACCCAATAGAGATACGTTGGAATGACATCAAAAGAGCCGTTCTTAGAAATCTTGAGGATATGGCAGTTCTGTGAGGAAGAATCGTCCGGAGGTACCAGAAGCACTTGTTGCAGATTATTGCTGCCAAAAGAGGTTTGAACGGTATTAAATCCAATGGTGCTCTTACTTTTCCCACCAGGGCTTTGAATGTTTAATGCAGGGGTGTCCAAACTACGGCCCGGGGGCTAACTGCGGCCTGTTGTCTGAAAACCTGAAACTTGTGCTTCTCTTATATTGTACTTCTTAAATATAGATGAAAACAGATATTACACAGTATTCATGTGTTAATGAGCCCACTATTTAAATAAAGTTAGTCAACTAAAGTACGAAACATTTTCTAACAAATCTTAGTTGATAAAGAAAATTACTTATTCACATAACAAGCTTGAAATATACCCATCATATTTCCCCTTACTATGAGCAATCTAAGGCTTCTGTTTTAAGGAATGAGCTGCCAACAGAGTAATTGAAACACTATGGAGAGTTTTTTTTTTTTAAAGCATATTCAAGTATCAAGCATAATTGACATTTGATTGATTATAAAATGTTTGGACAACCCTGGTTAAATGGGTGTGTTCAATAAAGACATGAAAGATTATAAATGTGTGTGTGTTATTAGCTTGAGCTCATAGTGTTTTTGATTATAATTGTGACTTAGATGATCAGATCACATTTAATGACCGATTCATGCATTAAACAAAGAAATCCGGTACCACTTTACAATAAGACTACCCTTATAAAGGGTTTACGGATAGTTTGTAATTCATTTATTAATTAGGTTGTGAACACTTTATAAATCATTAATAAGCTTTTATAAGACATGAGAGAAACAGGGCAACTGTGACCGGTTGCTTGCCAAATAGAGAGCCCACATTTATCTGGACTCCTAAGTCTTATATTGGCTACTTAGCTTACTTCGTCTTCTTCATCAGCCAGCATCCTTGGTATCTGTTGCTCACTGAGTTGATTCTCGCTAAGTAGCCAATATAAGGCTTAGTCATCTTGCCAAATAGTGAGCCTGTGTTGATGAATGAAAACTATGTTAGAACTGGTTTATAAATGGTTCTTAATGATTAATAAAGTGTTTACAACCTAGTTCATAACCTAATTATAAACCCTTTATGAATCCTTTATAAGGGTAGTCTTATTGTAAAGTGGTACCGGAAATCCCAAGGGTCCACATGTCTACAGGTTTTCATGCTACTGTAAATGGCCTGACATGAAAAAAACATTCATTCATCAGTAAGTTTAAGATTATACAACGTTATATTAAGGGGCTTTTTTTTATAAAATAAACTAGTAACTGCTGGACAGTGAAATCAAAATATTATAATGAATGCCTAAAGAGTGTGAAATAGCTTCGAGCAAATCACTCTTGATATACTATATTCTTACTTTGCTCACTCTGTTTTACGGTGAATAAACCAGTAATAAAGTTATGACAGTAAACATTTTAATAAAAGACACAGTTTATTTAGACTTGCTTGTTTGCCAGCTTAACCAAAGAGCACAACACGTAACAGTGAAATAATTTAAACACTACATAAATAAAACATCATGGACATGTTATGGAGGAAATGTTTCTCTTTCAGGTTTAAAGATAAATAAAACGCTTTAGATGCAAACTATAACAAACAGAGTGTCAGAAGAATGTAATCAAGTATATGTGTAAATGAAGATAGAGTAAAGCCTATTTATGTCTACAAAATGAAAGTAGTATACTGTAGGTAAATAGTTAGTTTTTCTTTAAATGTTTCCTTAGTAAACCTTCAAATAGAGCCCATACCTTTTCTTTGCATCCATCAACTCTAGTGTCTGCTTTTTTAATGTCTGAATGTAGTAGAGTCTACAGTTGGGTAAAAGAGTCACTAAATCAGTGAAAAAGGTCACTTTTCTCGACTCATCTTTGGCAATCTTTTCAGAAATACGTGAAAATGAATTCATTATTTCCCTTTAATAAATATGTCTATCACATTGAAACCTCAATCATTTGCTCTGAAACCATTTTGGTAAGGCCTTCAACACACCAACTGTATGTTTCGATGTATTTTTTTAAAAGCTAGGATATTAGGTACATAAATAAGGGCTTTTCATTTTTAGGGGTTAGACAAATCTTCTTATTATGTAAATGGAGCAGTATGGAGGATTACAACGTAAAACATTAGTATTTGTTTTTTGGTATCAGTACAAAAGATTTGGTAGAGAACTCATATTTGGAACTGCTAATAACTTAATAAAATATACTAAGATATTAGTGACTGACCATACAGTGGGTGTACATTGGCAAAGCATCATTGCACTGACATAGTTCTGTGTTTTGTTTTGATAAAGGAAATCGATTTACAATTCACACGTTACCCTACTCCTAATTCACTTTAGTGGGGAAGGTGTGGGAGTACATGTGTTTTGTACCTCTTCGCACATCAGGCTGATATAATTTCCTTATAAAACATTTACGATGTAGACGAGTTGAGGCAGAGAGCGCCAGGTGTTGAGTTATGTGTGTATGGGTTATTAAATAATTTACCGAATGAAGGCACTACTGACGGTGTGTTTACAGTGCGTGTGTTTTTGCACATTTGTTAAGTGTGTGTTTAACTTCGGTCCACTTCTGTCAGGCCACAGGGTCTCCTGAACTCTTGTCCTCGCTCGTGGATCCACTTATTTGACACTGATGAAATAAAAGAAAACATACATATGAGGAACAAAAAAGCCTAGTCGGATTAGTCATGCATTCTAAACAAAAAAACCCTGTTCTCTGTGATGGTAAGACTCATAATGACCAAAGATTCACCAAATATTATTCCTTCCCATTCAATGTAATAATTAAAAACCGTGATGAATCTTAACTGTTACTTACCCCATTTACTTCCTACTAAGACGGGACAGGCTGCATGCCTGGTCCTATAGTCTCCCTCCCCACTCTTGAACAGATTGTACCAAAACACTGCCGTCCCCTGTGGAGAAATTGAACAAATTCACATATAAAGCTCACATATAATGTACAGGAGAGAGGAGACGATAGTTAAAAGACAGATGCTGGGTTACAGCAGTCCTGGAGCACAAGCGGCTTCACGCTGAGTGGGGATCATTGCAGCAATATGACCCGAGTTTCTCAAGCGGATTATTGGTTGCTTGACAAGTACATATGGTATTGATTGAAAAATACACAGAAAACAAAAGAGTCAATTCTAAGTAGAATGTAAAGTTGTTGTAAGCCAGCAGGAGAAACGTGAGGATCTACCTTGGGACTCAACACTTCGAGGGAAATTATAAGGTTGGATTATTGGATAGACTGATAAGCAAGAAATTGGAAAACAGAGGTCAACATTGAACAGGCATTTGGGGTTAAGTTGGGACACAACGACTGTCCAAGGCCAATTGCAGTTTGTTTTCCAAGATACAAGTAAAAAGAGAGCTGCCTTCACAGAGAAAGACGTTCAGATAAATGACCAGAATTATTCACATCACGAACAAGTGTTTGAGGAGCGTGCAAAGTACAAAGAAACAACTTCTTGGCAAAAGAAAAGAAAATATATTTGACATCTACACACTGCAGAAGATAGAAGAAGAACAAAGTGTTGGCAGACCATGTGGTAGACAGTTCCCTTTTGTCCATGGTATGTGTATTATGTTGAAGGGTGGCCCAAAGCACCATGTACAAACAATACTATACTATATATAGTGAAACACTATTTCACTATTTGCAGCGATTTAACATAAGTGAGCTAGCCAATGTAGTTGCAAGAGGATTTATATTAAATGTTTAGTTACAGAAAGAGGATCATTAATTTGGTGTTAATAACATCTTTTGTTTCTTTTTAACAAATAGGCCAATAAATCTTTTTTAATGGTATTTTGATTTATGTATAATTCTAGACCTATTAAAATAACACACTTTCCAAACATTATAAATGACAGTGGCGAACCGTGTCTATCACAACTGGACCTTCTGTAGACACACACACCCCTCGCCCCCCCCGGCGTTATAATGACCGTCTTTTCACTGAATTGTCGTCTTGAAAAGGGTACTCACAACAATTCCGCAACAACTTCATCTTCACCTGTTGCACTTGCCATTTCAACGTTAAAAAACAATAAAACGGCATGAATTGCTTCGTCGCATTCATCTAGATCAGGAGTAGCCAACACGGTGCCCGCGGGCGCTTAGTCGCCCGCAGAGGCAAAGTGAGTCGCCCGCCGGGCATGTTCTAAAAATAGCTTGCCAAGCAAATCCAAAATGTATAAAATACACAAAACAAAAAAGGAAATGTAATTAAAAGAATCAACCCTATGCATAAACGAAACCTAAATCATAGCGAACTCTATCTACTTACTACACCCCTCCTCCCCCCACAATGAATATCGACCAATCACGTTCTTGCTTGATTTGCGGGACCAGCGTTGCAGTCGGGAAGAAAAGCAATGTGGCACCTCCCCGCTTCATAAGGAGTGTGACCGGGATTTTCCTTCTGGCAGATTCTACACAACACATCAGGCCCATTGAACAGCCTAGTCGTGCCAGCCTATACAGCACATGAGGGGCAGAGTTTTACTGTGTGTGTGTGTTGCAACTTGCTTATATATTTATTGCACTTGACGCACACACATGCATGGCGTAATTTCCACTGCGGACAGGGGGGACATGTCCCCCGCACTTTTCGAAATCCCGTTAGTGTCCCCCCACTTTACAAATATGTTTTATTATTATTTTTTAACGCAAGCCGTCATCGCCACGGAGGAGCACACAGCCTCTGGGAGCGAGCGAGACAGAGGGAGAGAGAGAGAGCGAGCGAGAGAGCTAGGGAGGGAGGGAGGGAGAGACAGAGACAGAGAGAGAGAGAGAGAGAGAGAGAGAGAGAGAGACGGAGAGAGAGAGCTAGGGAGAGCACACCTTTATCTATTTAATATAGATAAAGTAAGAAATCATTCCAATGTGTACTATAGGACAGTAAAAAAAAAAAACAGTTTAAAAGGGGAGTGATTAGTAAAATATGCATAAATAAAAAGATAGAATGCTAACTAGGTAACATAAGATAAGAATAAACCAGTTTAAATGATTTGTTATTGGTTGTGATCATATTCTAAAGATGTTTGGATTATTGAAAAGTATACAGCTCCCTTTCATATGAGTGTTGAGAGCTGTATCCATAAATTCATTTTGTGCTCAAAGTGCACCAGATTGATGCATTTCACTTCAACATTTAAAAAACATCTTCCATGCATGCCCCCGGACCCCCCCTAGAGGAGGTGAGGTCCATCCCCCAAATAAAGCAGGTTAAATTAATTAAATTGCAAACATTTCCTTTTAGTAAACACTGAAAACGGGTCCCACAGACCCAAACAGCACACAAAGATTAAAGGTAAGCATATAATAATGTTAAAATGTGCTAAATATATACACTGCAAAAAACAAAAAAAAGAGGAGTAAAAGTAGCCCTCGACTTGTTTTATTTTTTGAAAGTAGCCCTCATCCTAAAAAAGGTTGGTGACCCCTGATCTAGATCCTCTATCTCGAGCCAGTTAACTAGCGGGCCTCTAGAGTACCCTGGAACCGAGGGAAACTCTGAAAGAATACGCCCATTGGCTACAAATCAATATATGATTGGTTGATCAAACTGTCAATCCAAACGTACGCTCTCATTCAGTGCAACGGCCAGGACATTCTATCAAGGATATAGAATACCTTGGTTGAAGGATATTCTACCCAGAGACCCAGAACAAGATCTGATTGGTTGCTTTCTTTTCTAACACAAAACCACTGAAATGCGTAGTGCATGGTCCGAGAAGGACAAACAAATCAACGTAACACTGTAATATTACATATCAACAACACAGATACGATTCTCATTTATTCATTTTATATACATTTTATTACATTTTATTTATATAATTAAATCGATTTTTTGTTTGTTTTATCTGAGTGTTCCAGGGTATTCTCTGAATACCTTGAAGGCCCTGACGGTTCGCCACCGATAAATGATAATCATTTGGTGGCCTCCCTGCGGTAAGGACCCCCATCTGTGGCAAGGCGCCACTGTTAAAGAGCCATGCCCTAGGGCAAATACTTCTGAAGTACTGCACAAAGTCTATAGTTTAAAAAATGTCACGCTTCAACAATTTGCATTTCAAAGTAATACCTAGTACAGGAGACCTCCCACTGAGATCCTCCATCATTCTGTCAGGACTTACAGAGAGTGGGCTTGTTTAATCATTGACTGGACATAACAACACAGAAAGATCTGTTTTCCACAAAGTGAACACAGTCTAAATTGGAAAATATTATTATAATATTTCTTCACACACATTCTCTGCTGTCATCACCTTTCTCGGCCAGATAGCTGCTCCAAAGTCAGGGAAGACGGTGGCTCCTCCGGCCTCCACATCGCTCATCTGAGGAAACACACACACTCGTTGGAAACTGCTTTAATTAAACACATTTTTTTGGGTCTGTATAAATGCTGTTAATGTATATACTCTATACATGGATTTTAATTACAGAGAACTATATCGCAAGAGAAATTCTTGGGGTATGTCATGTTTTTTTTAAACAAAAATCGAAAGTTCTTCTTAATGGGTGGCATGTGATGTAAAACACAGGGTCCAGTTAGGGACTTGCATGAAGTAATTTGCACAACATGACAAGTCACACATCTTTATACAACAAAGGGGTGCAAGAAACCGCTATGTGAACTACAGTGAGGGAAAACTATAAGGACTATAGAGATTTCAGAGCACAGAAAAAGTTCCTCTAAAATGACCCAGCAGTTGTTCCACACACATTTCATCACTACTTCATCACTGTTATTTTATGTTAGTTGTGTCTCATATCTTTTTAAACAAGTCAAACATGCTTGTTGATCTAAAGTGATGATCCTTTATCGGAAGGATGTACTGTAAATGTGTGAAGTGTTTTACTCCTTGTATTCTCTGGATCATTCAGGTGCATACATCATTAAAAAACGTTCTGTTTTGGGGAGTTGTATTTTGTACAACCCAGTGTTAGCAAAGGTAAATAGAGTTAATGGGGGATGGCCAACACAACTCTCTGCAATGTGTACTGGAACTGATTGACAGAAAAACCTATTAGATGTTTGTTTCTCAGTCATCCAAGTGATGGGATAGTGAGAGTTGTTTTTAATGCTACAGCCTCTTGCCTCATTGCATCAAGTGCCTACAGAATTTGAGAGGTACGACTGTGTTGGCCAAATTAAAGTCAATCAATCCAAGGCCAAGTTGAACCAGAGCATGAAGCGAAAACAAAGAAAGGACGGTGTGTAGATTTCAGGAGACCGGCCTTCAACCAATGGCGACTAAGTGCACATACTTACGTAATTTAAAAAAGTTGCCACACGATTTCCAGTGCCTAATCTTTTGAAAGCATCAGGCTCATCTTTCTACGAAGATAAAATTCAAGAGTGAAAATACATGATGAAAGCACTGCTCTCCGACCCACGCGTACTTACGTAGTTTAGGAATGTAGCAAGTCTATTTCCGTCGGGATTCTTGTCAAAAGGAGGCTGCAACAGATGGTTAGACATTAACCCATCACTAAAAAGACATTGAATAGGAGCCCCACCACTAAGGGCACTGTAATAACACATCATGTGATAACACCACATTGTGTCATAATGTAATGTAAACATAATGTAATGAGTTATATCTTTCCCCGCATTTCATGTTAATTTATAACATATTGCATGTGTAAAAGTGTAAGTTATAGCGATTTTATTCAACGCCATACTTAATTTTGACCCATTATTGTATTCTATCAGTACTAGTCATGCTCAAATGCATCAAATATGCATTGTTGTTACAATGTTATAGCAATTTTTTTTTAATGAAGTCATCCATTTGTGTGTATTTTTACGTACTCACTAGGGAAAAATAATTGTGTATGTAAAATGTGTAACAATCATTGCAATATGATATAATACTTGGAAGTGTATCAATATAGTGTTTAGCAATTTCCTACAAATGCGGGTGTTATTACAAAATGATGGTACTATTAAAGAATATGTTGTTAAAGGTTAACTACACTTACATCCAATGTCATTACAACTTAATTTCACTCAATTTCACGCAAGTACAAATTAATAGTTTTAAAGGAACATAATGCACATAAAACTACAAAAAGTTGACATGTAGCACTTAATTATTGTATAAGAAGATGCATAAATCATAAAGTTGGCTACTCCTTCAAAGAGAATCCTCAGAAGAAAAGACCATAAATCTAATAATCCATAAATTATCACTTTGGAATTTTTTCACCTCGGCTCATTCATGTAACAAGAAGATTCTTTAGCCAGCTGCACAATACATACAGCTATAGATCTTATGAAGACTATAGATCACATCTTAGATGGTTCCCAGCTGGAACACACAGAGGGAACAGAGCTGGGATCTCTGAGGGAAAGGGTCACTTAGGAACCTTTAAAGGTTGGGGGGGGGTATGAGTCCACAATGCACCAAGTTATACAGTGAGTCAACAAGCAGTGCAGATAATTTGACAGAGTTAAAACAAACATTACACAGATTTCAGATGATCAAACTCAGTGTGATATCTCTGTGGATATCAACAGATATTGCAGTAAAAATAAATGGATGAGCAGGTAGATAAGTGACAAAACAGATCCACAGTTTACTAACAGTTCACTTTAGTAACACTGGAATTAAGAGTGTAATCAAGGACAGATTACAGAACTGGTGGGAGAAAAAGAGGAGATGGTTTTAAGCCTTTAAAAGAAAAAGTAGAGAAATAAGAGGCACAGGAAGAGGAGACAGTAATATTCAGATTAAGACTTGATTATTCACCACCAAACGGCGCAGTATTTTAAAAAGGAAAAGCCATGCTGTTGTCTAGCAGCAGTTTCATTGTGCTCTTATTTATTTGTCGGTTATTTTGGGCAGGATTAAAATGTCCTGGCAATAACTGTATTTTCCAAACAACCAAAGACATTTTGAGTCTTCACACACTACGAAAGGTAGGGTGATGGCGATGGAAGGCCATAAAGGTTAGTGTACGTCTAAAATCAGCCAAAATAACCAAAACAAATGTTTTAAATGTTTATATATTTTTGGGTTTTTTTACAGCTAAAATGTCAGGAGTCAAATTGACACTAAAGAACACAGATACGTACAAAATGTATCCTTCACAGTGCAGATACAATAATAGAAAAATACAATTAAAGGTAATAAGGGTTTTGTTTGTTTTCAAGCAATTCAATCTTAGACAATGAGAGAATGTTCATACAAGTAATGCGATGTGCTCCTTATAATAAAGAGTACTAGACACATTCACTAACAGTGATCTTCATAAAAGTATTGAAACTAAAACGATCAATTTCCACAACCACCCACCCACACCCACACTCACTCACACATGAACTCACCCTTGAGAAGTCATAGTGTGGCTCGTACTGTCCTCCGACTCCATAGTTAGCGACCTGGTCAGCCATTGACAAAGATGATTTAAACATTTTAATAATTGTTTTATATTATTATGCAAAAAGAATCAGTTGATAACAAATATTTGTACATGACTGTCATCTTAATTGTAATCTATCCTGGAATATACAGTAATTGCTAAATTAAGAATAATTGTTGTATACCTTGCTTAAATGTACAACTCTTCTTTGTATATAAACAGGGATAACATTTGTGTAAGAAAGTAGTTCCAGTGAGGTCTGTTGAATATCACTGACTGATTACATTACATATCCCACTACAGTTGGGCTTTTCTTAAATGTGATTTGTCCTTGCTTTAAATAAAACAAACACAATTCAGTTCACTTTGTTTATACTGCCTTGGATAAGATATAACGGGAAGTTCTGAATGTGTAAACCTATCAGTTCACAAAAATCGAATCAAATAAAAAACTTTACCCTGCACATATCACTTTCATTTTAGTGAATACAATCATAAGAATGGATGTCAGATTACTGAGTTATATGTGAAATAAGGGTGTGTTGATTAATGCGATTCGGTCTATTGTCCCTGTTTGAAATTACCTGTAGTAACTCTGCAGTGTCCACTTCGAGGCCTGTGAGGTCTTCTATTCTCTGGTTGACTCTGGCAATGACAGGGTCATCTTCCTCTTCTAACCATGCACTGGGAAAAAAACATTAAAGTGTTCATGTATAAGCATATAGTACGATGCACAAACACACTTGATGATTGGTGATTGAGTAATTCAGAGCTCAGGCTGGACACTCAGGATTAGATCCTCAAGTTTCTGTGCTCCTGTCCTGCTCCTCATCAAATATCAGTCCGAGTATTTTGCTTAAGATACCAGATTTGACCAGATTGTCTACATTGCTTTATTATTATTAATAATAATAAAGCTTTATTTTGATAGCACTTTTCATAAACCAGCTCAAAGTCCTTTAACAGTTTAACAGTTTAAGGGACACAGGAGGTATGATCGTAGAAAAATAAAAAATTAAAAAAATAAAGACAAAACAATAAATACGATAAAATATAAAAAGCTCTAAAATAAATAAACCAACACAAAAATAAATAAAATAAAAACCCAATTAAGATAATACAGATTCAAAACTAAATAAATAATAAGAATAATAAAGGTAAAAATTATAAATGCCTCAGTCGTGCAATAACTTGTCAAAACCATTTTGCCACCCGTAGCCAACTTGTAAATGTCCTAATGTAATTTTTTGTAGAGGTCTTTGTATTGCATAGGCCTCTTCATTTTCAATTCTTGCAATTAAACAAAAAAAAAGTTGACATGTGTTATCACCTTTTTATTTTAATGATAATCATTTTGATTGATTTAGTCTTATCTTGTAAACCAAATTACTTCTTTATTCTGAACTAGTGGAATCTGACTTCCCTTTCAACAGGGACCGTTCACTGAACACTGCTGTGGAACTTGTTTTCTATACCAGTCAACCTGTCACCATGACAACCACCTCCGGTCAGGAGCAAGAAAACAAAATAAATCACACCTGGGAGTGTGACTCGCACACCATATGTGTGTTGCGCATGTGAGGTAACAAAACAGAGGCCTTAGGTCACATTTCGGAGGCTAAATGAACCATGCCTTAGGTTAGGACCTCCCCCCGCAGTTACCCATATCTCAACACAGTCTGAAGGATGGACTCTTCTGGGAAACCTTGGAAGATAAGAATAATAGGGGCATCGTTTCACAAGGGACTCAAGGTGGAAGGCTGGGAATTTGCACCCAAAGGTACAGCATGGGAGCACACGAGATTTGGTGCTGTTTCCCATAAATCAGCTGCAGATGTTAGGGCTGGATCCTCCAAAATGTGCTGCCTGTGACCTGAGGCAGCCTCTACACAATCTTTCATTTGGTAAACATGTTTTCCTCTTAGGTCCAATGGCATCCTTTGCTTTAATAGATTGGCAGAGAATTGCAATATTCAGTTATCCGAGTTAAGTGAATCATGACTTTCAGAATAGATGTACAGTGTGACATCGCTTTTATTCACTTGTATTGCTCATAAACTCTTCTCAAGGCCAGGCTCAAATGAAGTTGGTCTCCTGCAGCTTCTGGGGTTTCCAATTACTCTGCTCACAAAGATATCCTTCACACAGGTCAGAATGCGATTAGTCAGCATGCGACAGGCATTTTCATCACCTGCAAGCAAGGTAAATAAACTCACAGCACACCAAGGGGTGGCCGAGTGAAAAGCAGCTCAATAACCGACAACCACAAGCTCTAACTGACCAGGAGGAGAGACAGAGGGATAGTGTGTGTGTGTGTGTGTGTGTGTGTGTGTGTGTGTGTGTGTGTGTGTGTTTGTGTGTCTTTGTCTGTGACATACAGTACCAGTCAAATGTTTGGACACACCTTCTCATTCGAAGGTTTTTATTTATTATTTGAATTATTTTCTACATTGTAAATTAATACTGAAGACATCAAAACTATAAAAGAACACATATGGAATTATCTAGTAAACAAAAAAGTGATGAACACTCCAGAATATGTTTTATATTTTAGATCCTTCAACTTAGCCTCCTTTTGCCTTGAGGACAGCTTTGCACACTCTTGGCTTCTCTCAGTCAGCTTCACTAAATATAAATCATATTCTGGATTTTTGTACACTTTTTTCTTAACTAGAATATTCCATGTGTTCTTTCATAGTTGTTATGTCTTCAGTATTAATCTACAAAGTGGAAACAAATTCAAATAAACAAAAACCATTGAATGAAAATGTGTGTCCAAACTTTTGACTGGTACTGTATATAGCAGACACGTCGCGCCCACAGGTGTGACACATTCAGTATAATTACTACTGACAGAGTTATAGCCACAGATTGACTGGAATCAAAGAATAAGCACAGGTTTCACAGCAGAATGAGGATGTAGTTTGGGTAAAAGGCAGAGGCTAAATCCCTGAAGAACCTGGATTACACGGCAAATAGTATCAATACTAAATAAAAGAAAATCGGTTAACAGTAAGCCCTTTGATGCCTGTAATCCTCAAAAGTGCCTCCAAAAACCTTTTACCTTTTGGACACTCTGTAGTTGGCTGTGGTCAGGACGCCTGTTTTGGGGTCACGGACAGTAGCTCTGGCAAGCTAATGAAGCAAAAACAACACACAGATATACAATTATTGATGATTATGTTTATCATAAACAGTACGCAGAAGAGTGTGTCCACTTATTCAATTTATCAACATGTTGGTAAGTCTATATCAACATATTGTTGATTCAGATTTCTCTAAATAAACATATTTGTATACATTCCGAATGTAAGAACTATTGCTTTGTACAACTTATCTTAAATGTGTCTTTACAACAAAGAAGCTGCACTTTATCACCTGACTTGACAAGCTCATGGCAAAAGGATTTTTTTGTTCTGAATTAGGTCTTAAATATCATGAAAACGTTGGTATTTTGTTTCCTTTAAAAGTACTAAGGTCACTGTACATGATTTAGTGTTGTGTCCTGGGTTAAGTGCAGAATGTTTAGATGTATTATCATTGATGTATTGCTTCTTGTCTCACCCTGGGTTTGGCCAGCTGCTTAATCCTCTCAGTCTCCTCGTGTGACAGGACGTCCAGGTAGCGTACGATGCGGGGGCTGTCCCACTCATCCTCCTCTTTTATGGGCTTCAGCAGGAGACGAGGGTTCCTGTTTCTATCCTGGTAGCGGCAGTACAAGCGGCTGCGCCTCACGTCATTCTGGTCAAACATACAAGATAAACAGAAACATTATGAAGAGAGGATTTATTTAGGAGAAGTGAAATCAGATTTGAAATGTCTGCCACACTGCTGCTGGAATCTAATGTCACATGGAAAGGATTGACCTGGGAAGCCCGTGCTCACTTCAGGTGCACAGCCTTTTTTCCTAGAATTGCTCGACAACCATAGAATCCGTCTTTGTGAAAGGGGTGTGTTTATGCCTGCAGTACTTGCAAGCTTGCTGTTATAACTGTCACTTTACTGCAGGTTTCTTAACATTGCTCTTGTATATTACATCAATTCCTTTATTTGTTGTTGAAGATCTAATCTAATGTCAAAATAGGTATTTGCTCACTTCAAATGTACACCTCAGAAGAGTAGGTAGAGATCTAGTAATTTTGACTGCCTCTTTTCATTATAGATGTTTTATCAATGAGCCTTTTTTTTGTCCTTATGTCTCACCATTCCGAGCCCCTCTCCTCTGCAGAGAGCTTCGTAGACGTCTCTCTCTGGGAGGTGGTCTTTGGGTCTGGTGTAGGTTCCCAGCTGGATGGGCTCCTCAGAGGGCGGCGGGTAGTCCTCCTGGTTCAGCTCGCTAAGCTGCTTGGTAAGCAAGCCCTCAAAATAACGCAGGTTTCCTCCTGCCCTCTGGTGGCTGGGATCTGCCAGTACAAGAGTTGGCCATTAGTGAAACATTTCTACTCCGAAGTGGATTTACTGTGTTGATGTTTACTATATGGCCACATTTTATAAAAGTATTGTCCCTTTAATGTCTGTTGACATCATTTGCAGCTAAGAAGTTAGTATTCAAATAAAATAGGATTTTGATTTTTATAGCGTTGATAGTTTATTTATTTGACCTAGTACTGTATGGTTTAATTATGAATGAATTGAGTACAACATTTTGTCGACTTCATGAGTGTTATCTTTTAAATAAGCTTTATACTTCTACTGCACTATATCTCAAAAGACATATTGCATCTTTTACTCCTCTACTTTGAACAGCTATAATGACTATATAGAATCATTTAGCATTTGGTATTTTTCGTTTCTTCTTCCACAGTTATGTTATTTAGTCACATTTATAAATGCAGGTCTTTGCTTAGCAATGGAGTAGCTGATGGTGTGCTTTTTGTAATGTTGAATAAAGAAAATGATCTTAATATTTCCCATGAGGCTAATCTGAGAGTCCCTTGTGTGCTTTAGATATTATTTGAGGTATTTAAGCAATTACAGAAAGTACAGAAAGTAGAAAAAGCACACCACCTTGTGGAGGTCTGTGGAAATGCACTAGTTCATTAGTAATCAGAGGAATTACAGCAACATACTCTGCCCCTGGTTATTTATGTAGGAACAAAGCTGCCTTGTGTGTACCAAAGTTACAGTAAACATCAACAGTAAACAGAGGGTATCTTAAAGGGGGTAGGTAATTTTGGAGAAACCAGCTCGAGTGCGCTAGAATTTGAAAATACACAACCGGAAAAAATCTGCCACTTCCTTACAGAGCCCCTCCTCCAACACGCACAAACGCGCACATGACCAATGAGGGCACGAGATAAGTTTGTGCACAGATGGAAGGCTGACAGGCAGGTAGGCCATCCAGTTACTTTAGCCGGGCCGGCTAAAATGATTGGTCGTGCTTTTTACAGCGCTACGGCTTCCACAGATGACGTTTTTTTTATGGATTTATAGTCAAAGCATTTAATATATTCATTGCTATCGGGATGTTAAGAGCATTCCATGGAATATAACAAAAAGTGTTTCTGAAATAAATTACATACCCCACCTTTAAGTATCTACTTGCTGGACGAAAATGTGCATTTCATTATTTTTGTTGAAGGGAATTTCAGACTTCTGAATTGAGGTTTCAATAAACAACATAAATGAGTATGTATGCTATTTTCCAACAGCACTGAAGTGCACTGATTTAGTAACACAAATTTGATCCTGGCAGTATAAACAGTTTTAAATAATGGAGACATGCTAAAGAAACAAACGTTGATGTATGGATTAATGACTGGCTCTATGTTTACCAATATTTGTGTGGGTGACAAAAGGGCCACAAAATGGTTTTTTTCTCGCATTTTATCCATGATTCTCTTCACACTATGTAGTCTAGCTGTTACGCATGTGTTTGTGTTTTTATATATGTCGGTTATGTGCATTTGTTTTACCTCTGACTTGTATATGTTACATTTTTTTACTGCACTTCCTGTTTTATAGTTTATTTTTTCTTTATCTTGACTGCACATTGCTTTCCTTTTTAGTTATATGTGCATTTTATAACTTAATGTCATTTTGGCAGCACTTGGTGTTATAAAGTAGGTCTAAGTCTGCTACATCTCCCCTACCTCGATTAATTTCACTTGACATGTAAACAGGCGTACTGCAGATCTAAAAGGATGGCCTGCAGCTGAATACACAGCCCTTGACACAGACACTAAGGGCCCGTCCACACGGAGACGAAACGGGTGTTATCCGCTATAGTTCTTTATCATATGGACGGTTCGTCCACATGAGGCCGTAACGGAGCCGCGGAAACGGAGCCCTCAAGCGATAACGCATCCCAAAGTGGGAAGGTCTGGTAATGTAACGCTTGCGGCACCGTGTGTACGCCCTAAACCAGGGGTGGGGAACCTTTTTCCTCTCATGGGCCATTTCAATTTTTACAACATCCTCCGAGGGCCGTACAAATTATTGAACTCAACCTCTGCTTAAAAAACTAAAATCACAGCCCATTCCTTTCGCCTTTCTTTCATGCTGTACAAAGAAAAAGCAACCTCTTAATCCAGATATCTTACCATGACTCATATGCATGCATGTGCACGGTTGTGGCATGACCACCAAAACAGAAATATATGGACACAAGATGTGTGCAAATGTATTTAGTTTCATATCCATGTGAACATGATTTAAGTGTGGGGTAGACCTAACCTACTCAAGGGGGGTCTGGGGGGCATGCTCCCCCAGGAAGATTTTTTTTTAAATGTTGAAGTTAAAAGCATCAATCTGGTGCACTTGGAGAGCAAAATTAATAGATCTATGGATACATCTCTCAACATCCATATGAAACAGAACTGTAAGCAGATTTTCTTTTTCTTTATGGATATTTTACAAATCACTCCCCTTTCAAACTGTATTCTTGTTTATTAATAATAACTTTTTTTTACTGTCATATAGTATTTTATACCAGTTTTTCCTTTATTCTCTTATTTTTTTATAACTATAATGATCATATAAAGATGTGCCTTTACCTCACTGGTTGTAGAAAAAGCTTCTTATATTCGTTAGCATAGCTAGCTAACCAGATGCTAATAACAACAAAGTTATTGACTGTATGATCAGTATGACAGATGAACAGATCGCCACTGGGCTTAAAACTAAAGTTCTGGTGCTCTCCGGCAAAACTACACCCCTTTCAGACGAGACATATACCACGTGATGACACATTAGGCTCGTGTTGTGTTCAAGGACCCTGACCTTGGCCAGAAAAAACAGGCACTCGCTTGTTTAATTATTTTGCGGTCTAGATTTCTTGAATTTTTTTCTTTTTTGCGTGTGTTTATAAATTACCTCGAGGGCCGTACCAAATGGTCTCGCGGTCCGTATACGGCCCGGAGGCCGGAGGTTCCCCACCCCTGCCCTAAACGATCATAGCCCCGCCTCTCCCCACCTCTCCTGCTCACCCCCGCGTCATTGCTGATGCGTTTCGCCAACAACAACAACAATGGCGGATCACAGGGTTGCTTTCGTGCTCCAGACGCTACTGACCATGCTATAAATGTTAGTGCAAAATCTACAGCTCCTCTACCACAACATCAGCAACAAGTGGACATGGAGAAATACATGAACTACAGAACTAGACTTTTTTGATATCGACCTTGGTTCGTTTTCGTCTCCGTGTGGACGGGCCCTAAAATAACAGTTACAAACCGCGGTCTCTTCCTTTGTATGGACAACACCCTGCTGCTATGGCAAGCCAAGAGCTCCACTGCAGTGAGAGGAGAGTGTACTGTAGGCGTTAGTGAAATAGCAAGAAGACAACCTATCAATTACCCCATGGTGGAGGAGTGCGGCCGTTTGGTCAGCTCACTGGTGTCTGTATGTGTGTGTATGTGGCTAAGTGATCTTTAAATACAGTTTCCCTTTTTGATTTCTAAAAATAAATTCCATGAACCCATTCACCCATCCCTTTTGGCTGCATAAAAGACTGACTCATGCTGAAGTAAATGAATGACAGATTTTTTTATGTAATGTGAAACAGTGTGCAAACTGTTTTGAGCTACTAGGTTTTGTCTGTACACTTTCCCATGTTGCATCTTACCAATAGCCACCAGTCGCCGTGTCAGCTCAATGGCTCGAGGTAGGTCTCCCATTTGGTAAACAGAGTAGCTGAGGTAGTCCAATATGTCGCCCTTGGCAACCTCTGTTTCCTCCTCGGCATCCAGCTGCTTTAGGGACTGCTGCATCCACAGCACAGAGTGGTAATAGTCTGCGTCATTATACGCCGTCTTCCCCATATCGAAGCAGTCCTCCACCGTCAGCATGACATTGGAGTGAATACCTGTGGCAGAATTCAATACATTAAAAAGCAGACAATATTGTGCAATATCTTTACCTACCCAAGATCATGTTCTAAACTACATATTTGTATGATTTCATTGATTAGTTTGGACTAAACGTTTTTTAGCCTTATTTTTGTATATGCAATATTTTTTGGTCTAAATCAATTTTGTAGGAAAAAGTATTTATATTATTATTATTATTATTATTATTATTATTAGAACAAATCTAAATATAATGTATCCATCCTGGGTATATATACATATATATATATATATATACATGCATAAGATTTTAAAGGCAATCTCTGTACAATTTGAGGGTTTCGCACTGTTGCAACACCAAGTAGTATAAAACTGGATGAGAGTCATGTAACAAATAAACGCAAACTTAAGGAACAACGGATTCAACATGTGTCTGTGTATGATGCAACTATAACTGAGTCATTTGTAACGAACAGAACCAAAATATTAACCCTAAAAGAATCCCTTAATCTCCAACCCCACCTTTAATTAACAGTAACTTTAAATTCAAGCCCTAACCCTTGGGAGTGAAGTGAGGACTCCTCAACTTCACCTCATTTCACAAAAATGTTCCATATCAGGAGGGCCAAAACCCAAACTACTTATACACACAATCGTGTTTATACAAAATAAACAAACCATTAATATAAAAGGCTTATAGGTGGGTTCAGTGAGCCTTCCTGTCTTTCTTGCAGAAATGTACACACTGACTCTATCCTCTTGTGTATTCATGATCTCTCTTTGGTTACCTGGCAGCTTTCCTTTGGAGAAGGCCTCAGAATCCAGTTGGTACGTGTCCTGAAGACGCATCAGCGCCTTGGCTGCACCCTTCTCATCCTCCTCATCTGGGAAGAACTGCCTGTGTATGGACATGTTGGAAATGAACCCTGAGAAGACAGAAAATAAAAGGTTAGGCTGGCCTAACCTTCAGGATGGAAGTAAATTAATGATTTAGTAAAAGAAACAAGAATGACAACCAGCCTGTTCATTTTCATCTTTGCTATAACCTAGTAACACTAAAGCTAACTATTTACTGTATAGTTAGGTAAAAAAGTTAGAATATACTTTGTTCAAATGTGCGATTTTAATTTGATTTCAGATTAGTGTTGAAAAAACAACCTACTCCTAAAGCCAGGTTAAGACATAATGCAAGCACACAGGGAAGGTTGTATTCTACTCAACATCAAACATGATAGGAGGAAATGTGATCTAGCATTAAACTTCTACAACTGAGTTTAGTTCATTGATTTCAGTCAATTATCCTCTTACGCTAAAGTAAAATATAAAAGGTGTTGGTATAATTCATCAAAATTAAATGCATTTAATAATAAAACTTCAAATCAACTATTTGCTTCTTATGAATTGTTTTAGTCTTTGTCTTTCTTTTCTGCTTGTGTTTGCAGCAAGTAATGAAAACAAAGGTTGCAACTGCCATTGCCAATATCTTTGATGTACTGTATTCATGCTAATAACCCACAGATAGTACAAACTTCACAATAATCAGAGCATCTAGTCTTAACAATATTATCTTTCTTATTTGCCTACACCAATCAAGTACATTTAGTGGAGTGTCTTGTGGATGTGAGACATTATTATCATGTGTGCTCCTTCATATTCCCATTATTTCCTCATTAGATATCACCATCTGCTGCTCAGTAAATCCTGGGAAATCATAAAAGGAATTCCTCAGGGCTGATGTTACATTTTCATTAAATATTTTCTGTACATACATGTGGTATTCAGCAGAGGTATGTGTAATCTTCTTATCTTTCAAATGACTTCATGTGCATTCACCCGTGTTATGAAAGAGGCAAACAATTAATATGGGTGCATGTTCTTTACGACACTACCTGCTTATGTAAAATAATTAAACAAATGAAATCCAAATATTGTCTTATACAGTATATGCTTATGTTTATAAGGTTTAAATCTGGTCTCTTTCACGCTCTTTCTCTCTCTCTGACTCATCGCCACGTATTCAGTTTATCTCGATGACATGCATGCTTAAGCTATCTGCCTCCCACACACACAGGCTTTCAGGTCCAAACAAACACAAAGAGAGAACATGTCCAACATATGCGGAGATGAGGAACAGCTGGAGCTAAGACATGACGGCCTCGTTGCTCTCTGTGTTTATTCTGGAAGTATTTGAGCAGAGCAGTTCAACTGAAAATTCCTCCCTGCAGTCCAGGCCGTAATCACTCTGCTCACATCCACGCTGGATTAGAGATGCTGTTCACTGCTTGCTTTCTGCTTGTGCTGAGAGTCCGATAAAGCAAGTGTTGAACGCTGCCCTTCAGACGCATTATACGGAGTGAAGAGATAATTAGACATGGTATGAATGCATACAATGTCAAAGGGATCGGAAATATTACCAGATGCATTTTTGCAAAGGCAGCATAAAGTAATGCAATTACATATCGGATCTGGTTTAAGTTCTTTCTGCTTGAGCTTAATTTCAGTTCTTTTCAGATGTTTCGCCAGTAAATGCAAAGAGAAAGGAGAAACTCCACTGGATGATAATAATACAACTTTTATGATACGCTTTCAAGCTGGCATCGTATCACAGGAAATGTCTGTAAAATCCCAGCAAGGCAAATAAAGCAAGACATTTTTCTCCTTGACTGATCTATCATAACAATGGTATTATAACTAGTGCTGTCAATCTTTAAAATGTAATCATTTGTGATGACGAATGATGCTTCGGCAAAATGCCCTTTTCTCAGTTATTCATCATTTGTCTGCAGCAGTTAGGTGAGGTAGTGATGGGTTTACTGGTGTCCAGTGGTCTCAAGTCAATGCAATGCATGTGTCTTGTTCTTTCGCTATCTTTACCTTTTTAAATCCATGGGATTCATAGTAAACATCTAGGCTGCTAGTACAGGAACAATATTGGGTCAAACTTGGTGATATGATTGATTTGTGTAATTGTTTTAAACTGAATTGTGAGCTAATGCTATCACATGGAGATCCAAGCAAGAAGAAATCACACCACTCTTGTCCAGCTCCACTCCTTCCTTCCTTCCTTCCTCCTTTCCCTCCCTTTCCCCCCCTCACCTTCAGAGGGGTTCTGCAGCACCAGGGTCTCCAGCTCGGACCACTCTGTGTTGAGCCTCTTCATCAGTTTGTAGGCGTTCACTGGGTGGGCCAGGTATCCCTCTGGGTCTGAGGTGGACAATCTGGTCAGAGTGTGCAGTTTGTTGGCCCAGCTATGAGACAGACGGACAAGATGTTGTATTCTTTACCTCTGATATATGTAATCATGTGTAACCACAGAGTCCGCCTCCTCTCTCCCCACCCGAGTCATCCTCCCATCAATCATCTCACCTCCTCTCACGGTCATCTTCAATTGAGGAGGTGCTGACTCCAAGTTTGGGAATCACCAAAGTAATCTATCAAACTGAGTTTAAATGCAGTATATCAGCTCGTCACTGTAAATGCTATCCATATTGGTCTTTATTCGTGTTATGTCGACAAACTGAGATACTGTTTAATAATGTTGGAAAATAATTTTTATGGATTACAGCGTCAAATTCATCTGAAGTTATTACACATATTATACATATAAATCAAATCTATTCAGCAACAGTCATAACACTAACAAATCTGTATATCTTCATATCTGTTCAGCAAGAGATTTGTTAATAATAAAAGTCTTTAGTGGTTAAAACTGCAGAAACTGTGCTCAGTGTTTCTAACTTGAATTACCCTACCATGTTACATTATGTTCTCTTATGTTCCACTGGTTTAATCTTTGACTATGTGTTTTGTTTTATAAGCCCATCGTAAATGTTTTATTTTGAATCTAAATCTGGGAAGTAAATAGTAATCTGAAACTCAGTCAACTGTAGTGGGAAACAAAGTAAACCTATTTCCTATTAAATGTAGTATTGTACAAGCATAAATGAATGGCATAAAGGAGCTTAACATGGAAATAATCTAACAAACAACATTTTGTTTTTATTGTAATCCAGTACAGTACGTGAGCAACTCATTTAGTTGTTATTTGGGTTGTTGTCAAGTAACAGGGTTTAAGTATACCTTTTGATGGCAGAAAGTTTGGACTCCTCTGCTTTTATGTATTCATTCAGAGACTGGACCAACTCTTTCTCCGTGTAGATCAGGTCCGTCATTTGGCCTGCAGAGAGAGAGAGAGAGAGAGAGAGAGAGACACTGAAGGTGAGTGTGTGAGGTGTCACTAGAGATAACATCAGCATCACCTTTTTCTCTGTATTTACTTACATTTGTTTAAATTACAATACTTGTTCCTTGCAAATCCCATGCACACATGAGCCCATGCAGGAGATGAACCTGAACTTTACAGACTGCATGTTAACCGAAGTTAAAATAAATTCTCAGCCACCAACAGCTTTTAATTGTATAGAATTACTCAGCAAACTACAGCCAGGCATTCCTCCATGAGCCTTTGAGTGGATAAGTGTAAGTAGCATCTAAAACACTTCCATGAAAACACTGAGCCATCATAAATATACATGGGGTTGCCAGGGAGGAGGAATAAGGAAACACTTTCATTGATTCTGAATCAAGGATATTCAAATGACTAATACAATGAGCAATGTATACATAGCATATGTGCAGTTTTTGTAAATCACTGATCCGCTCACATACTAGATATAGGAATGAATTGGACAAAGGAAACATTTTGGGGGATATTTGCATGATTGTATTATTGTTTATTGTAAAAGGTGGAGAAAGAGATTTATATTTGACCTGCATAAATCATTCGGATGTTTTTTCTGCATTACGCACAAAACTTTTTTCTTTTTTTACAAATTCTATTTAAGGAGTAAGTGGACCACAAGGATTTCTCTTAAACGTTTTTTCAGTTGTATTCAAAATAAATGCAGACTTAACGGGCCTCTTCACCACATCCTCCTTCTAAAGACGTTCTTTATGGGAAAGTGCAGGACTGCAGATGTCGGGAGGGGGTGTAGGTGGGCAGGAGGTCGGTGAGGAATGAAGGGGGCTAGTTCAAGGAGAGATTTGTAGGTGAGGAGGAGGAGGAGTTTGTAGAGGATGTGGGACTTGACCTGGAGCCAGAGGAGGGGACGGAGGGTAGGGGGGAGGTGCTGCCAGGGCTTGGTGTAGTCCAGACGAGAGGTGATTTGAGGCGTGAATAAGGGTTTCTGCTTCCGGGTCGGGAAGTGAGGGCCGTAGTCTTGATATGTTTTGAGGTGAAACAAGGCGGATTTTGTTATGAACCGGATGTGGGAGTTGAAAGAGAGGTTGGGGTCCATAATAACACCCACACTGAGTTAAGAAACTCCCCTAATTGACCAAAGGAAATATGGAAGGAGAATAATTGTACATTTGCACATAACAATCAAAACCTACTTATGGAAGTGAAGATCTCTGCCTGTGTTGTCCAGCAGCAGCAGAGCAGAGCCCAGAGGACGAAAGACAGCAACTTCCTCATTCTGTCTCTTTCTATAACCTGCAGGGACAAACAGAATCACATCCTGTCACAAAAGATTCACACAATCCAATCATTTTCCTGTTACAACTATAAAGCATTAGCAGTTTTGAGTCCCTATAGTTCTATGGATAAGGTTTTGCATATTGTCCTATTTTTCTCAATCACCACATTCAACAGAAGCTGTGGAAAAGTCCAACCGTTTTTCTTTTTAATATTCCGTTTCTGTTTTTAAACAAATGATACCACATCACCTTCTAATACTTGCAGTTAAACTTTCCCAGAGTCAACAATTCATAGCAGTGATGGTGTGTTTCCGAATTAGATGATTGTCCCACATTATTCAACGTTTCCAGTATGTTTCCTGAAAGTGAGTCACTATTTCTTCTGGGAGGCATGCTGTTGTAATAACCTCCTGGCCCAGTTCTCATTTAAAAGAGTTTAAGAAAGGACGATGTGGGAAAATAATTACGTTTTCAGGAAGTATGTCTAGGTTTCACATAAGAGACAGAACCATATAGGAACCAAAAAGGAATAAGGCCAATGTACAAACATCTGGTTCATGTAAGGTCAGTAGAAGTTAATTTCCACGCAGGAGTTCAACCAAGGTCGAATTGTCATGACTAAGGCCATAACTTTATAAAACTCTGTGTCCTTTGATTAGATTAGATTACACTTTATTGTTATTGCACACAGAACTGAGACAATGGAAATGCAGATCTAACCAGATGTGCAAAAAAAGCAGTAAAGTGCAGTGTTTTTTTATAGTATAATTATACGAGAATATGCATATGACACACATATAAAAGTTAAAGTATATACAGCATGGACAGTATATATGGTTATAAACACTACGAACAGTTGAATACAAATAGAATACACCTTAGAGGTAGATGAATTATAGACAGAATAATATAGACATTTTAGAAGAAATATGAATGCACTACAGACTGTTATTGACCCTTATATTAGAAACAGCAGTTGTAAAGTTTTAAGCATAAATAGGATAATAGTGATATAAACCAAGTCACTAACTGTGTCACAACGTGTGTAACATACCCAGCATATGTACAATAAACAAGCTACATGGTTGATATGGAGCAGACAGCCCAAGTTCAAACAGCTGTATAAAGTCTATTGTTTCAAAGAATAGAAGCAACATTCACTTTGTGGACTTCAGCTGCTGTAGAGCCAACTACAGAGCCAGATTTGAAAAAGCTGGACTGAACAATGATGTATCGCCTGGCAGAAAGTCTCTGTTCACAGTCCAGCCCTCCAACCAGCCATGATCTAAGAGGGGAAAGTGACACTGCTCCACTTTCTTCTCTTGGATTTAGTCTAATCCTGCATCACCACATCACTTCTCACTGATGACTGTTTACTGCTGCCTTCGTAAAGTGTGCACATACACATAAAACCATATTTCCCCATGTAGGACTACACACACACATACTACTGTCTGCACCGCTATATCATCAAAGGCTTAGCGAGACGGGGGTTCTGAAGCAGAAAAGTGGCACCTTCATTTTAAGTGTGGCAATAGCTTTGAGAGGAATCTGCTTCAGGAGAAAAGACATCATTTCCCCTTCATGACACCTGCGGACAAAATACAAAGTGACTTTTTATTGTTGCAGATCAAAGATCGCATAAGACAGAAACTTATTTTAAGCCTTAAGCCAAAAGACGCTAAGAGATCAGCATAATGTCTACATAGGAATAAGCTAATAACATCTACAAAATGCACTTTATACTTCAAGGAAGATATGCCAATTATATAATAAGTGTTAGGTGTATTATTTGTGAAGTCCTTTGTATAACAAACAGTCAAATGTGGCTTAATTGCGACAAATTAATCTGCTAATGAGGCAAATAACAAGATATGCCTTAAGGTAGAAACCAACAGTGGGTGTTTTTGGTTCAGGGCTGTAAAGTGGCTTTAAAACAATAAAGAAGTCACTATGTTTCCCAAAATGTTTTACGGATGTGCCTCAAAATTAACTGCAGGAGCATCCTGTGCTAAAAAAATGGAATCACTTTTAAGAAGAAATAAGGAAAGGCAGAGAACTTCATCAATGTTACAAATAATTCTGTTGAAAACAAAGGACTTCTGTCTTTAGATCAGTTTAAGCATTAACAAGTATAGTGAGTGTTTGCTGGAATGTACCACATTGGGAGTTGGACTGGACCAAAGATCTTAGAGCATCACACATTTGGTCCTACTTTCTTGGCTTAAGAGTAAAAACGTTTTATATGATTTCTAAACATATAGAGAAGTCATTCTGTCTCCTGACATGATGTAGGAGAGCTGCAGGGCTGTCCTAACTTGTCGGCAGCAGGTGGGGAACGGCAGCCACGCTTACATACAAAAACAATGCTACATTCAGATATAATCACACCTCCTTAAAGATTTGGAAGTCTTATTTTTACTGACTGAAAACTAGGCCTGCTTTAAAAAATGTCTGCCAGTTGTCCTGAATTTATCATAAGAAAATAGAGCCACAACTAGCCTCTCTTGCTAAGCATATTCAATAACTATCCACTACCTCACATGATTGTTATAAAAGATGAAACACATCATGTGGTTATGCATGCTTGATCATTTTGGATCAGTTGTCTTGGGTGCACCGCACGTGGCGAACAGACAATCCTCACCCATGAAAGCAACATCAGAGCAAAAGCATCAACTAAAATCACCTAGCCTTGTGTCTGCAGTATGCTTTTCCATGTATTAAATCTATCTTTTGCTGCATCCATTTGCCAAGATTCACCGAAAATACATTGTATGTGTTGACTGTAGACCAGAACTAGAAAAAAAAACACCAAAGAACATCACAGGTGTACTTTTAGTGCAAAAACTGTGATATAAGTCAAACTACTTTGGAAGAAAAACTAGAAAGCTTCATAAATAGCACTCAAATCTCAGGGAAATTGTTTCTTACTGGTAAAACTTTAGCCTACAGTGTCTTACCAATAAGTGTTTTCGGTTTGGTAAATGAGTACCAGCCCAGAAAACTATTACCATGTCCTAAAGTACAAATGACAGGACCAAATCTCTCTCCTTGTAATTTACAGCCTGTGCGATGGCTCAGCCCAAACACAGCCAGCCTGTTGTTGAAGACTGCAACACCCCTGCCACATTCCTGGAAAGAGGCCAGTTCCATGGATAACCCCACGTTCCACACTCCTGACCCCTGGCCTGGCAAATGTAAGGAACAGCAATGAGGACAGCGAGTATATTATATGACGGGTCACGGGAGGACAGGCCCAGACAGCTGTATTTTTTATATTGACAGTACAACACGTCCTTCTGTGCTGCAGAGCTGTGTTCTTACGCTCAAAGGCAACAATGATCCTTCCACCGTTTCTCCAAAATAAAACCATGGAGGTCAGTTAAATGATCTTAAACACAACCTTACTGGAGGAAAGAAACGTACCCATTCTCCAAACTTAGTGCGTAATGATGACCACCACCCACAGGAGATCCTTTCAAGTCAAATACTGGGTTCAAGTTGCTTGAGAATGGGGGTGTGGCTCCACATGAGAGATAAGAAACCACAGTAGCTCTCTGGCAAAGCAAGGAGGATCCAAGGTCTGCACTGGAGCAGGGGTTTCTGAGGAGCAAGTGCTTACTTTGACAGTAATCTTTCCAACATCTGTAGTTGAACTCATTTTCTTTCCTGCTTTGTTTATCACTCTCAGAGAAAGTCCTGGCTGGTACCACCAACAGCTGCCTGGCGTACACAAGTGCCAATCGGGGGAATTCCCTCCGGTTTGGGGGAAAGCAGATTGTAGGAGCCATTTTATGGGTGTTGTTGGTATTATTTTGAACACTTGGTGGCGGGGTTTAGCTGCACCGGGTGTATAAAAGGGGTCATAGGTGACAGGAGATGACGAGGACACAGAAGGAAGAGCATACCGATTCTACCAGCCCGGCAGATGCTCATACCACAACCCTTTGACACAGTATAAATAAACCTTGGTATGTAAAGCAAAATAAACATCATTCTATACTGCAGCAAAAGACCGGAAATTCATCTGTTTATGTCTGCGTCAGGATCACTCTAAACCCTCCTGTGAAGTAATGGCAAAAGAATATAGGACATTGGAACATTAAAATTGCCATTACACAGATAATAACTTATGTCAAGATGTCGGAAATCAGCTGAAACATAAAACTGATCTTTTCTCATCCTTTTTATTCCTGGAGAGTTTGAAGAGTATTCATATCAAAACCAAATAATAGCAAATACTGATGTGAGTAAGAGAGCATCAGCAAGACAACCGAGACAAATTGATCACTGCTAACAACTCTTTCAGACTTTTTAAAGCCTTGAATTATTGTAGGAAATGTGTCAACTCAACTTGGCTTTTTATAATCACATCTTCCGAACATATTTAAAATGTAGTAAATTGGATAGTTGGGTGGATTGGGATAAAGAAGACAATGACAATGAAGATACTGGTGATAAGGAAAAATAATCATGTAAAATGTTCAATTTATGAACATTTTAAACAGATCACATGTTGACCTATGCAACTAAAAGCTAATTCCCAGAGGATATATAGAACTATTTATCTCAGTTCCATTTAACAGAGCCAACAAAGACACACTTTCAAACCAAGGATTCCAACTCACTTAGCCTGGTGGCTTTTCTTGCTTGCAAAGGCATCATAGCACTTCACATTGTTACTTCATTACATTCAGCAAAGACCAATTATGTCAAGTATTTTATTAAAACTACAGTCAGGATTAAGAAAGCAGTTGCGTGCCATAAAACCTAAGTCATCATAGTTGAGAGGAGATGGTTGCCAACTCTTCTAGTGTTGCACTAAGATAAAGCATAGACGGTTGATCCTAAACAGGCATTTTTCTGACCGATGTTAATCAGCAGGAAGGGCTGGCATGTACCCAAAAGGCACAGGCATAGACAAAATATGGGCACACAAAGTCCTGCCAACACTGGTGTGCAGATTGCATATTTGATATAATACACCACATACGTGCAAACTTAATATCCACAGGCTGTGAACATGCTCAGACAATTCAGAGAGATTTAACTTGCATCACTAGCAAAGAAAAAGAATCAAAATTCAAACTTGAAACGTGTCATTGCTTCAATAAAAACTGGTTACAGATCATTATATATTCAAGATCTTTGGCTTTGCGGACAGGATAGTGCATTTTCGATTCATTATTTGATAAGACAGCAGATTACCTGAGTGGTGGGTCTCTGCTTAGTGTCAGTTTTTTTGTTTTGTAGCAATTCTGCAACTTCATACAGCCAGCATTAAAAAAAAGATCACTGTCCAAGCTCTGACACATCATAAGTGAGCATTTCCAACATTATCTTAGCTGTGAACTACACAACATATAGTTTGCTCTGGACAAAAGCTATACCAAATGAATGTCTACCCCTATAAAATATCAGGGAGGACAGGGTTAAAAAAAAATCTCTAAATATAGTAAAGGGTTCAAATGATTTCCAGGTGTAGGTCCAAGATTCCTGCTGACCATACATATGTGGTTGACATTAAGGACAACTTGTTTCAGATGCTATGAAAGCTTAAACATCTGCAGCTACAAAGCAGCTTAAAATATGAAAGATGTATTTTTTCCTTCAGAAAAACCCTTTTCTAAATGTGTCCCAGACATGACTAAACATCCCAACGTGGCAGAAAGACTGAGTCATTTATTACCAGAATGCTGTGTTGCAAAGATGTTCATTTCAACTTGGTATGAGCTCATTCATACCGGTGTCACTGATCACAGAGCGTGAGCCATATGTTAACATAAAGAGACAGACAGGCTTGAAGAAGCATGCATTAGTTTACATAAGCAACACACACACACACATTTTTTATGTGCAAGGGTAGTCAAACACACCATCCTCTTGCAAAACTTGTTCTGGTATGCAAACACTGAAGCCTCATATAAATAATGTTTTGATAAATAAAGAGATGTACATGTAAATCACCCAGACATTTAGATAAGCATGGCTTCAATATTTAGAATAAAAAGACACAACCAGACTCGGGCACTCAAGGCAAATGAAATGTATAAATGGAAGGGGGAAGCATCAGACGGAGACTCACACAACTTAATAAAGCAGTTCTAGCAATCTAGCAAGACATCAGTCTCTTTAGAGTGCATGTCACCTGCCTTATAGCCCAATTACTGCTGAAAGATTTATGACATCCCTCTATTTGGTGCCCTCCATTTATGCCCAACCTAATGGCTGCCATTTCCCATTACTGCCATTATACTGCTAAATCACTGCAGGGCAACATTTGCCTAGCGTGCATGCAACCTTGTATTCTGGGGATGAGTGTACAGTGATATATTGTGGCATTTGACAAGGGTGGACAAAGCCTATGTCTAGTGTGCTAAATATAAAATCGTCAGCAACATGTCTTTCAAAAGCCAGTGTCCTCTTATACTCTGAACCATCACCACAGCTCAAGGTTGACACACGTTTTAGTTGGGACTATTTCTTTGGTAGAAAGTAGTTCCAATAAAAACATATTGCCCCTTACTCTGAACCATCACCACAGCTAACGGTTGACACTATTTCTATTGGGACTATTTCTTTGCTAGAAAGTAGTTCTAAATAATAACATATTGCCCCTTACTCTGAACCATCACCACAGCTCACGCTTGACACACTTTCTTATTGGCACTATTTCTTTGGTAGAAAGTAGTTCCAATAAAAACACATTGATATGATGAGTAAACCGACTCATCATATCATAAATGATATATGATGTAAAACCTGACAAATATGTAAAGTGTGGTTAGGTAACAATGGTAAGACATCACCAAAATTGTCACAGAAAAATACGACTTTGCCCTGCGCCTTGCCTTGCAGACCCCGACTCTGCTCACAGCTGGATAGTAGCCGTCCCCGTGACGTCAGATCGTTGTTTCTAGAAATCCCCGAGACTTTCAGCTCTTTCGGGTCTCATGTATGTCCTTGCAGCCTGTGCAAAACAGCCTGGACTGTATGTGCTAAAAATGTATCCTACTGCGCCAACATTCAAAAAGTCGTGTAACCGTCCGTGTTAAAGAAGTGAGTAAGTATTCAACAATGTCATGTAAAGTAACTGTCACTGAGATGCTCTCCCACAAAGTTCTAGCTATGTTTCCAAACTTTCTCCACTTGTGCAACACAGTAACATGCACCTCCCGGAGGCTTACAATGAAACCAACATGTCGGAAATAAACAGACCTCCAGAAAATAACGAGTCCTTAACCTTCTCGGTACCACACGGTTTTAAGCTTCTGCTGTTAGGCTTCCCCTCCAAAAAGCCTGTTGGACCCAGAATTGACAACTATCACAGCATGTTCGGTAATGCGCGCTAGCTAAGCGACTCAGCCCCCTTCCAGTGATGTAAAGAAGAGCTAAGACACACTATTAAACGTGTTCTTACCTGTATTCTCTCAGTCTTTTAGTGTAAGCTCACACTTTAGTATGTGGACGCAATTTCACTTGGTACCCAGGGGTTATGAATAGGATAGAGAGGGGTTTCAGACCGACGCTGCCACGTACCCTTCGGTGGGGGCTGACCGTACTGCCGCGGAAAGACGCGCAGGGACATTCTTCATAATAGATTGATTACACCGAACTCAAGTGCACCTCAGACGCAGATGTTACAGAGGTGGGAGAAGTACTCAGATCTTTTACTTTAGAAAAAGTAGGAATACCCTTTTACAAGTAAGTCCTGCATTCAAAAGGTTACTCAAGTAAAAGTACGAATGTATTGTCAGCTAAATGTACTCATTTTCCAAATTGGCCCATTTCAGAATTATATATTATAGGTTTTGATTATAATTATTGAAGCATTAATTACTATTTACCTCTGAATTGTAGAATAGAAGTACAAATTAGCAAATAATTAAACTACTCAAGTAAAGCACAAGTACTTTAAAATTGTACTTAAGTACAGTACTTGAGTAAATGTACTTAGTTACTTTACACCACTGACAAAGATCTTATACTTCAACAGAACTAGTAACACCACACAGTATTATGTCAAAGATAAAAGTCCCAAATGTTATTTTAAAAATAAATAAAAGTATACAAGTTTAGGAATTCAAATGTATTTGAAGTTAAAAAAAAGAAAGTAGCCCAAAAAAAATGTATTCAATTATTTCACTATATGACCTTAATCTCTTTCTATACTTACTGTCTATAAACTATATGGATCAAGGGTCAATTATATGTTATCTTATTTTCGAATAATACTTAATAGATTATTGGTGATTTATTTGATGTATTATTAATATGAATTAATGCATTCAAAGCAACTAAAGCTGTCAAATAAAAATAGAAAATAGTACAATATTCACCTCTGAAATAATAGTGTAGAAGAGTAGGAGTATGATTCTATAAAAATGCATTATATTTTATTGTATGTGTTCTGTGTGTAAAATCTGAACCTGCAAAACAGGTTGTCAACTGTAAGATAATTAGAAGAGAAAAAGTCAAATAGAAATGTCTCTTCTCAATATAGGAGTATTTAAAATGTTGTTTAAGCAAAAGTAGGGTGATTGAAAAAAAATCAAAATACTGTTGCTGTAGACCTGAGTCTTACTTCCAAATGTCTCGTTTATTTTCACAAGAAAGCCTCTTGCAACAATCAAAGAATGGTAGTATATGGAAGACATTCAAAAGCCTTTTTGCCGTTGCATTCAATCTTTTAAGAAGTTTACGGTAATGTAATGCATGCACTTAGTCACGTTTACAATCTGGACATGGATATCCACAGTTTGTTCTCTGGAAAAACATCTGCACATGGCTTTTCGGTTATTTCCTGTTCCAGAGGTTTCTGTTTTTGTTACTGTGCTCTCCCTGGCTCGGATATTTCTGTAGCCCATTATGTGCATGTGACCAATGGGAGAAATGGTACTTAATTGAAACTAAATAAGGTTGGAGACACCGAATTAAAGCTGGCAGGATTCTATGAGAGCCTCTGCTTTATTGGAGCAACATACAGTGGCAGGCTGAGGCACGTCTGATGAAACACTTATTATGATTGCATAATCTCTACAAGAAACAGTATATTCAAGCATTTTATTTTGTTTTTCTTAAAAAAAATAGGTTATTAATTAATCAGAATGTTCCATTATTAAAAAGATGTATTATAAGCATATTAATGCGTATTTTCAAACATTTTACTTTTGATTTCTTCTTCAAAAAATATAGATTTTAAAACGTACTGTATAACTGTAGGCCTATAAGGTTTATATGATTTCTGACCTGAAATGTTATTCATATATTATAATGGCAAACATCTCCTGGACACTTTGAATGGTGTTTTACCAGCAGGTGTCCCTGTGGGTCAGAACAAGGTAATTGATCAACATTAGTTCAATCGGCACGATGGAGAAGCATTAACCTCATCTTTCTTTTAAATCCAATCTTTAAAGTACACTTAAACAAAACATGCCCCATTTCTCTAAGGGCTTGAATGTTCTTGCTTCATCTATTCTCTTCCATATCATGACTCGTCGTTACTTGAGTCAATGCCGGGCTAATTTGCTACCATGACACATTTAATACAGTAAATACAACTATATTTAAACAAAACAAGTTGTTGTGCATATCTGCAGTAGCAAGCCATCTTTCCTACAATGAAACAACATGATAACAACTGTCATACATCTGGCCAGAGAGAGGGAGGTTTATTTTCCCAATTAATCACAATTATATCGTTTTTATCGTGTGTGATGAACCTCAGTCTGAAAATGAGCGGATCTGAATTTCATGCAACAATTAGCTCTATAATAATTCCTTATCATCTTTAAAGTGATCTTTAAGCCATAGGCCATACCAAATGTAAAATGATAGGCTTGTTTTAGATCAAATTAACAAAACCATTGATAAAAAACAAAGCAATGTGCAATTGTTTCTATGCCCATTATAGCATAAAAGACAATGAATGAAGGTTGATCGGTGCTGCATTTATTATGGAAACAGTCCAAAACGGCAGCCATTAAAAGCACGATTTTATATCTTTTCACTCGTTCAGGTTGCCCTCTTGGATACGAATAAAACTAAAGGGGAGAGTTTGAAGAAAGCCCTGGACCAACTGTATGGAGAACAGAGTACTCTCTTTCTACACTGCAATGTTGAATCAGAAGAGAAAATCAAAGGTAACACACACTCACTTGTTGGAGTTGAACATTTTGGCACTGGAAAACATGGCTGCTAGTGTTCAAACTTGGCTGCAAAATTATTCGTTAACAAGTAATTGCTTTATTTTCTGCTTCAAGCTGCCTTTCAAAAAACTCTAGCGACATTTGGCAGAATAGACATCCTGTGCAACAACGCTGGTGTCACGGTCTGCTTTCTCACTCACCTATTTTCTGCATTAACATTCCTTAGTCACCTGGTAGCCACACCCTGTCTCTCTCTCACTCTGTTACACCCATCAGCTCCAGTAGTATATAGGCCCACTTCACTTTCACCTCAATGCCAGATCGTACTTTGCAGCATGCCAGTCTTTCCCGCATTACCTTCAAGATTGCTCTCCCGGTTTCGACCCTGCCTGTCCCTGACCAGCCTGCCTCGCCTGTTTCCTGACCCTGCCTGTACCCGCACTATTCTGCCTCGCCTGTTCCCTGACCCGGTCTGTACCTGCGACTCCCGTCTTGCTTACTCCTGGAACCCTCGCCTGTCCCCGACCAGCCCATTGCCTACTATCTGCCGTTTTGTTTCCTACCAGCCAATTGCCTTTAATAAAGCTGGTTACCGACTATCCCTGGTTTCCCGTGTGTTGCATTTTGGTTCTCAGCTCGTTTGTGACAGCTGACATCTTGAATGAAGTAGAGTGGGAGAAAACTATCTCCATAAACCTCGTAAGAACTTATATTTATATTTACCACCTACAATAAAACTTTTCAAAGGTTAACATGTCCTTACCTGGCTGAACTCTTCAGTTTAACATTACCCTGTGTGCACTGCAATAAATGTTTTATGATGCAGGTGGCTGTTGTCAGGTTTACCTACCTGGCTCTGGAGCACATGAACGAGATGACTGGAGGTCAGGGAGGGGTCATTGTCAACACTGCATCCATGGCAGGTATGACCCACAATGCATTATAATGTGGGGTTTGTGCCTGTCTTCCCCGTTGTTCTTTGTCAGTTCCTGTCTGGTTTTCCCGAGGTCCTGCCTGTGTTTCTGTTCTTGTTTCTGGTGCCCCCCGGTCTTTACTTGTTCAATTTTCTTCTTTTTTTTTTTTACTTTGCTTGGTCTGGTTCCCATTATTTTGAATCAGCTTTATTTAATTAAAATCTCGCTTTTTGTTTACGTCCCTCCTCTTTTACTGTGTTTGCGTTCAATCTCTTAAAAAACCTTGACAAGAAAACATTAACATTTTAAATTCAAACCTAACACTGTAACTGGTGAAAGCTTTCATCTCTGTCCCACTTCTGACATTAATTAATCAAACAGGAAAGTACTGCATGAAAACAAAAGTATGTTAAATGATAACCCACATCTTTCTGGTCTAATACCTCTAAAAGCTGTCCCTCTTTTTGTTTGACTGTTATCACCCACATCCTGCAGGTCTGGGTCCTGCAAAAAGCTGTCCTGTCTATACTGCCACTAAACATGGAGTGGTCGGCTTCACTCGAGCCATGGCTGTAAGGTTTTTTACTATATATTTTATTTATAAAGAAAAGGACATCATGACTTTTAATTCCCAGCATGCTATACATTGTGCCTCTGAGCATTTAAGGCCTCATTATGTGTTTATCTTTTAGGCTTCCTCTACTGCCGCAGGCTACGGTGTTCGATTCAACGCCGTTTGCCCAGGTTTTGTCCAAACTGAACTCTTGACAAGCCTGTCGAACAAATTGGGACAATTCTCCCAACTGGCTGATGAATTCCAAAGAAATGCAGAAAAAAGCACGTTAACGTTAGCTGATTTTTTTTTTTTTAATCAAACCTATTTTGTTTCCATATTTTTGCTGTGCATTTTGTACATTCAGTTATTATTTCTCTATATAGAAGATATTGTTGCTAGTGGCAAAGTCTGCCACGTTTACTGTTCACTCTCCTTACACCTGGTCAGAGCTGTATTACTCTAAGGGGCATCCTATTGTGTTTACTGCTTCTACAGTAAAAGCTTTCAACTGGCAAAACAGGTTGGCTTTTATTGTGAAGCAGCCTTAAGAAACGTAATGTTTTGTCATTGTTATTATCCTTTGATTATATTGAGGTTAGGGTGGTTAGGTTTCTGCCTGCATTTTCTTTTTGGCAGAGTGCTTTATTTGAGTCGTTTTAACATTTTCTTCCTTTACCTCTAAATAAGGCTTATTTTCTAAAAGAAATTCAAATCAATACGTAAAATAGATTAACAGTCACACATTTGGAAACAGGACATAAAAAGATAAATTGTAACTGTTACAATATGGTTTTGCTTCTTCTGTTAAAATCCCTGTACCTTTTTCTTTCAGTGTGTCTGAGGTAGCTGATTGCCTCCTCGAGCTGGTGACGGATGAGACCAAGAATGGAGAGACCTTACAAATTAGATACAATGGAAAGAAATACATGACATTTCCTGTTTTTACCTAATAGGTAACTAGGATTATACAGTCGGACCAACAAAAACAAAGCCCACCAACTGAATCCTGTAATGTTTCACACTGCACTAACTGAATCCTGTAATGTTTCACACTGCACTAATCTGCTTAAAAATGTTTCATCATGGTATAATAATCGCAAACATACTTCACCAGTCATGTGAAAAATTATCTGTTAAATCCTTACACATCTGATCATCTAGATGAAATAACATGTTTGTTTTAATTGTTTTTTATATGTATAGTCTACAAAAAATAACAATCTGATGTTATTAATAAATGAATAAAACCAATACATAACTCTGTCTTTCAGTCATTCGCAGTCACTGAACAATCTTCAAGAAGCAAAGATTGCTTGCTTAAGCTTTGCCATCTGACTCTATTTGAATATTTTGCATACTGTTGGATGGGGCACCCTTTTTAGTGGTTGAAGGTTCGAGCCCGCTCCGCGCCGTTCGTTTGATGAGTGGTCTGCTATAAAAGGAAGGACTCAGACACAGAGATATGAGGTTAACAATAAGCTGATTTAATGGTAAAAGCAACAGTACAATATAACAAAGTACTTCGGGCCCTGGGGGGGGCGACTGGGTCCTATACATTCCTAAGTCACGCACACACAATGAGCACAGCAAGCAAATAATGCCACAATGAGGAAAATGAGGATATTGCCCTAGTTTCATAAGCAGTTTCATAAGCATACATTTTACACAGACTATTGGCGCCTAAGATATGTCGGGCCAAGGTTATAATTATTGAAACAGGTTATACAGGTTACTACAGGATCTCACCTCAAGAGATCAACTTACACAAAGCATTCGAAACATAACCACTGTCATTCTTTTCTACTGCGTCTGTCCCCCAACATTATATAAATCCATCAGAAGCTGGGATTTAGAGTACTTTAAACCTTCGGGAACTGCCCACCATAACAACCTCTTATGACAGTGGAGGGAGACCAAAGTATGTTAAAACTGCGTCCTTGTCTGCTGAGTCATCATACTGGCCTCTCCCTCCGATGCATAAGCCAACAAGGGCATTTGGTACCGAGGGGGAGGGGCAGCTTTTCCTTCAATGGTGGAACTGATGAATCTAACACACAATGAGCGGATACAAGGCACACAACAACAACCACATGTTACTAAAATGGCAATAAAAGTAGCTATAGAAATCAAAAGAGACATTATTAAACCTTTCCATTGACCAAACATGTTTGTAAACCATTCCTCCAAGGGGTTGTGTATCCCTGATTGTTCATGCATAGTTTTGGATAGTGTGCGAAGGCCTTCTAAAGCCTTTGTGACGGAACCGTCCGGAGCCGTATTGTTTGGAATGAAAGTACAACACATATCACCAAACATTGAACACACACCTCCTTTCTCAGCTAACAGCATGTCAAGGGCCATTCTATTCTGAACTGCCATAAGGGAAGTCGGCCCCAGCT
Source organism: Dissostichus eleginoides (assembly GCA_031216635.1). NCBI lineage: Eukaryota > Metazoa > Chordata > Actinopteri > Perciformes > Nototheniidae > Dissostichus > Dissostichus eleginoides. Next base: position 16,769,076 of record CM062279.1, on the reverse strand, counting down.
GTTCAGCGAGTCCTTCTACAGCGTCCCTAGTGAGATTAGCTAACGGAGCACATTGTAATGTACATAGTTGATCCTGTCTACATTATTCCATCACTACCTGCTTGGAAAGTGAAGGTTTGTTTAGGAGACATTTTGGTAACTACTACCTCATATTTGGCCCGTTTGACCCTAGTTACGGACTCCTCTGGCGGGGGAATGGAGTCTGGGTGGTCAATGGAATCATTAAAACAAACATAAAGGCAAGGGTGACGATCGTGACCAGGGCTAGCCCTGGCAACCATCTCCAACTCCCATACATGGTTAGGTTGTTATTTTCAATGTAACACAACACACATTATTTCTGTTATTAATAATAGGAGATTTACTAGGACGCAAGGAATTAACACCCAATCAAATAATAAGGCTATTCGCTAATGGGCCATATAACTAAGAATGGTGTTCAAGATACAAACAGTGTCCCAAGTAAACCACGATTCCCACTAGCAGAGTACACCAACAAACAATAAGGAAGTGTAATCCACAGTCTGTCATTATTGAGTACCTTTAATCAGTGGTCCGTGTTATTGTAATTAGGTTCCTCTGAACACAATGCTAAAATCTCCTAAGGAGATTCTTTAAAACTAGGGTGTAAAATAGTACCCTGTAATGGTAAATACTGTGCTCCCAGAACCTGTTAAGTAGAAGGTCTGGTGAGTGGGGAGACTTTCACTGCCCTTTAACTATAGGGCTAACCTCTCGTTATATATAACCTACTACTCTTATTAGAAAGAGGCCCTATAGGTGGGCATAAAAATGCTGCTACTTATTGGAAAGTGCCCCTAAAGGTGGGAGTAAAAAAGTCGGGTCCTATATGGAGTCGTGTGTTTCAGGGGGCGGGGTCCCGTAGACTCGTGTCCGCCTCCTCGCCGGCCGTAATCCCCTTTCCAAGATCGCCTGTTGTTACCTCTGTGTCTTTGTCCTTGTCATCTGTTGTATGGGTCGTTGCTTCTGCTGGGCTGTCGTCGTCAGATGTGTCGTTCTCTCGTCCTGCTGCAGCGATGTCAGTTCTGATGTCGTCTAACGTCCTTGCTGGAGGTTTTCCAACCCCGCACTGGCTCCAATGATACCAGTTTCCCCCTTTCCTTCGAGGCGAACTGCATGTGATGTCCTCTGAGTCACTCTGTGCGGGCCGGTGAACCTTGGTTGAGCCACTTCGGACGGATGACCTTCAGCCAGATGAATTCTGCGGTGTTAGCCTCGTGCTTCTCGGTCCCCCTTTGGCGTCAGCAACCTGGTGGAGAATCTCATACCAAGCCCTTAAGTTGCTGGTAATATGGTTTGCTATCCATCTCTTCTACTTCTTTCCCTACTGCTAATGCTCCAGGACCCGGAAACTGATGGCCGTGGGTCAGCTCAAATGGGGAGAAACCTGTCCCTCAGTTAATGTGTTCATAAACAAAGTCCGACACCGGCTATATCAACCTGTTTCAGAGGAAGGTGGAGTCCCCTGTGCCGTCTTGACTTGCCGTGTCTTCTCTGTCAGAGGCTTCATATTTTTTATAGTCCTAAAAAATTTGACGCGTTTTGCAACAAAGTCAAGTATTTCTTCATCTGTAGGTGCATGTGTTGATACAGGTGTTCTTTTAATGTCATGAGGGGACAGGAGAGTGCCAACGTAACTAGAGTGTTGAAACTCCCCTCCACGGGTCGGGGTTTGAACCGCGACCATGGCTTGGAGATTCTTGGCTGGGACGGGAGTAATAGCTACTCCGTTCATGGCGAGTGCCGCATTATGACAAATCCTCCGTAATTTGTCTACCGCCTCTTTCTCTTTGTTCAGTTTATTATGGCCTAATAATCCGGGCTTTTGTTTGTTTAGGTCTCCGAGTTTCTTTACAAGCTGTCGTTCATAAATATTTAGGGCTAAAGCTAGATTCCCAAATGTCTCGTCGCCCCCTACTCTGTCTTCTGCTATCATTTTATTGCGTAGGAAACGGAGGTCGGCACAGGCCTTCTTCCGGTCTCCTGGTTTGATCCCACTAAGGATCAATCTCTCCGCCTGTCCCCACTGTTCCCTTAAACTACCCGGAACAGGGACTCCTAATTCTCTCTCTTCACGTTTAAATTCTCCTTCCATTTTGACTTCGTTCGTATCTGCTTCTCCTAAAGGTTTTAGTTTTTATAAAAAATACCAGGTACTTCTGCGTACTATAATTGACTAAATATTGTAGTTTTATTCCCACAGGTATATAGTCTGATAGTTTTCGGTGCGAGGTGTATTTCAACCAGTTACTGAGACTTCCAAGAGCGCTTCGACACCCTCTTACGAGGATGCGGCCCAAGGCATGGAGTCGAAACCCAGTCTACAATAACCTTTGATCGTCACGTATATGCTATCAGATCCAAATAAGATTCTACAATACTTTCAGGGACGGTCCTTTCAAATTGATGTTGAAAATATTATTACATACAACCACAGTTAATCACACTCAAAATAAATATACCTAACGTAGCCCCAGAATCCGTCTAAGGGTTGCCTGTGTACGTTAGTCGATGAGCCCCAACCCCAGAATTCGTCTAAGAATTAGTGTGTGTGTCATCTTATTTCTCTGAGTATTTGCAGCTGGGATTCCTTTACCAAATTTAAAACCACTGAAATCTCGTTACACAGTTAATCACACTCAAAATAAATATACCTAACGTAGCCCCAGATCCGTCTAAGGGTTGCCTGTGTACGTTAGTCGATGAGCCCCAACCCCAGAATTCGTCTAAGAATTACTGTGTGTGTCATCTTATTTCTCTGAGTATTTGCAGCTGGACTTCCTTTAAAAATTTAAAACCACTGAAATCTCGGAGGATGATTGCAGCTGGACTTCCTTTAAAAATGTATAACCACTGAAATCTCGTTACACAGTTTTTATATTCCCCGTACAGTCTAGTTGACTTTTATAGTGCGATGTTTATTTCAACAGATGGAGAGACTTCCAAAAGCGCTTCAACACCCCCTTTCGGCGATGTGGCTTTTGGCAAGGAGTCGAAACCCAGTCTACAGAATCTCTTTATCGTCACGTTTAGTCTTCTAGATTAACCCCACAGCAAGAGTTTGCGAGATCCGGTCGTTTCAAATTGATTTTGAAAGTCGCGTTTCTCCTCTTGAAATACTCCACATATAACACAACTGCAGCTCCTCTTTGAGACTGGAAAGTGTTATTCTGTAGTACTGTTTTTTTACCGTAAGACTAAAACACTGAAAATGCCGCTGACAACTCTAAAATTTTGTAGTATAGCCAATCACAGATTTTGATAATAACAGGTATCTGCTCACCTTTCAGTTGTAGGGCCCTGGTTTAGTTGTCAGAGGTATTCGAGGTGTCTTCCCTGGACCGTTCGTCCGCTGGCTGCCGGTGTTCCTTCTATGAGACCCTACTCATCACGTCGGGGTCACCAAATTGTTGGATGGGGCACCCTTTTTAGTGGTTGAAGGTTCGAGCCCGCTCCGCGCCGTTCGTTTGATGAGTGGTCTGCTATAAAAGGAAGGACTCAGACACAGAGATATGAGGTTAACAATAAGCTGATTTAATGGTAAAAGCAACAGTACAATATAACGAAGTACTTCGGGCCCTGGTTCTGCTACCGTGCGATATACGTATCGGGACAGTCAGACAGAACAGGGGCCCCGAGTGTACAGAACTAACAATATTTATACACACAAACGGGGAGGAGTTGTGTGGGAGGAGTTGTGTCGGTTGCTCCTCCCTAGGTGTTTATCTACTGGTGGATTCACTCCTGGGCGAGCCCTAGGCAGCGAATCAGAGTGTGTCAGCCATAGCGTGGGAGGTTTGGATCTACTGCGTCGCTGATGAGTCCCAGGCCTATCTTCATGGCAGCCATGGGGTAAACAATTCATGGGGTGAACATGGGGTGAACATACCAATCTTTATCTTCGTTTATCTTCGGCACCTGGCAGTACCGTCTCTGTATACCAATCTTTATCTAAACACTTTCCCATGCAACCCCTCCCCACGCTCCTGTCCAGCCCATTAAAACCCGGGGGGGCGACAGGGTCCTATACATTCCTAAGTCACGCACACACAATGAGCACAGCAAGCAAATAATGCCACAATGAGGAAAATGAGGATATTGCCCTAGTTTCATAAGCAGTTTCATAAGCATACATTTTACACAGACTATTGGCGCCTAAGATATGTCGGGCCAAGGTTATAATTATTGAAACAGGTTATACAGGTTACTTTAATACATAATAAAGGCAGCAAACTTAATAGTGTGATTTTAAAAGAGGTTATGCCTCGTAATGCCAGTGGTAATCTGTCCGCTCATTCCTTTTGCCTTCCTGTTAATGCATGTTTGTTCTCTCTGTAAACAGACCCAGGAAATATAAGTCACTTATACATAAAATAATTTGAATTAAAGCACACATCTATTTCAAATCTGAACATATATGATTGTGTGTGTGTATCCATCTATCTATTACTAATGTAATGTAATATTTTTGAAGTCCGGCAATGCTACTTTTACCACAGTAAAGGGACACACTTGGGCACATGTATTGTAAGCAAAAGCAAACATTTTATTTCAGCAGTACTAGCAAAATTAATGAAAGGAGAAGAAGTGGCAACAGCCTTTTTTTGTGCTTTCAAGAAGAGATGCATTGCAGTTTGATTATAAAATCCAATACTACAATACCTGCAAATGCTGGCATTGTGGATTTAATTGCAGGGAGCTTCTAACTGAAAGATGGAAAAGTTATGTATTGTTTTCCTTTAGGGATCAACAATAAGGCATCTCCATTCTTCGTCTCGTCTTCCACCAGCTCCAGGACGCACTCTGCTACCTCAGACGTACTGAAATAAAAAGGGTACAGTGATTTTAATGAATACACCTGTATCCAGTATCACACATGTTCACAAGAATGTATCTTAACATCAGTGGCGGCGCCAGAGTATTTTTGTTGGGTAATCTATGGTAGAGCTAACCCATACAGTGGTGGGGCTCAAGTCTGTATTTGCAATGTAATTACATACACACTATATCGCCCCCCTTGACAGTGAAATGCCACGCGTGAGGTTTAGATTATTTCCCTGTCTCAATGAACTACATCTCCCGTCTCGCACCAACACCAAGACGGCCGTCACGTTGGCACATTACACTTCTTTCTTTCAGAATAAGGCAAAAAGTATTAAAAGAGGTGAAAATCACTACAAGTCTGGGCATGTTGAGAGCTGTACATACACACAAGGGGAGTTAATCGGTTCCGTAAGAGCCAGCATGCGGGACCGGGATTCTGGGATTTGTAGTCTTTCTAGTTGCGTATTTTTCATAGTCTTATATTTCAACAGTTTTAAGACAAACTGTGACTTTTTTGACATGGAAATGATTTTTTAAGATTGACAAACATCATATGTGTAATTCATGGCACAATTCAAACGGGATCGAAAGATAATCTTTCTCTCTCCATTGACTTCAATACATAATTTTTCCGAAATAAGGTCCCATGGACCGGAAGTAGATGGGCGTGACTTTGCCTCTCTATGGGGATACTGAATGGCGGTTCCGATTGATCTCAATCAGTAATGCATGACGCAGACCCAACGTTTCGTTGCTCTGATTGGCTGTAGGTCTATTCAAATTGCATTCGAGGCATTTTGATCTGACCGCGGCCGCACTGATATTATAACGCCAGAGAATTTCCAAACCTTTAGTGTATAAAACTCCCCCACTACTTGGACTATTCCTTGCACCCCTCTTCTAGCATAAGCCCGAATGGTCTCAACCATATTGCATCAGTAACGTGCACTTGTTGTTACAGCAGGATCAGTTTGTGTGTCGTGGACACGACCCGTATATTTTCGCAAGCCGTGTTCTCCACATTTAGCATTTTGCTTATTATTTAATTTAATTTGCTTACTTTAACATCATTTTTCATGGTGGGGCTAAGGTGGGGCTAAGCCATTTCTTGGTATGGCTGTAGCCTACCCCAGCCATACCCTGCCACCGCCACTGCTTAACATGTAAAGTCATAGAGGAGTCTAAAGATAATGGAATTATTTTCATGCTTTATGGAAATGTATTGGTAGTACCTAAGGTTATGCATTGTTGAATAAAATTTATATTTTTTGTGAGCCTTAGTACAATCATTAACAAATCAACACAAGCAAGACTCACCTTAATACCCCTAACTTGTCTTCAATCTGTTTGGCTGCATCAGCCAGGTGGGAGAATTGCCCAAGATTGGATGTAATATTGACGAAGAGGTCAGTTTGGACAAAACTTGGGCAAAGAACATTGAACCGTATGCCATAATCTGAAGCGGTAGAGGCAGCCTAGGAAAAAACCCACATACACATTATTTAGATTCAACTTCCAGAAGCACAATGTTCAAGACATTAAAAGGACAAGGTGTCTCATTCAGGAAAAGCAATTCAATTATACTCGCAAAAAAAAGCCTGTACAATGTCAAAGCATTTCGTATAATTTGCATTGATTCCCACACCTATGTGGGCACAACACTATCTCTGTACATGCACTTAAAGGTCCATGTCATGCTTTTCCGGTTATTACCCGTCCCCTTGTGTGTTATGTAAACGGTATGCAAAGTCACAAACCCTCAAAGTACACCCTGTAGCGAGTAAAACTCTAACACAGAAAAGACCTGTCTATGCTGCCCCAGAACGCCTCGTTTGAGATTTTTCTTTTTCCATTGTTTTCTTCCGGGAACCAAGTGACGTAACGACGACCAAATGGACCAATCCGTGGAGCTCCTCACACACACACACACTCTCTCGGCAGCAAAACTGTGACGCGCTGGGGGGGGGTGCTAGTGGAGCCTCGCAGCGGCGAAACTGTGGCGCGCTTACACTGTAGGTGCGCCGCGTTTGGGGGTGCGGGGGGTGCGGGTGCTAGTGGAGCCTCGCAGATGGCGGTGCTGCAGCCCCCTCAGCACCCCCCTTCTGAGTTTCACGATGTCTCGCTGTCTCGCAGACCCCGCGCAGCAACCAGGAAACGACACCAGTAATACAGCTCACACTGTCCGCTCCTCACAGCAGCGAGCCGCGCAACGTCCCGCCTACACGGCATCCAGACCCCACGCAGCATTCTCATCTGTTTGTCATTACTGGTGTCATTTTCTGGTTGCTAACGCCATTGTAACACATAATCACTGATGTTCCGCTGTAACGGTGGTGGACTCATCAGAACAGAGTGGGCGAGCTGACCAATCAGAGCACAGCGGGCTCATAGGGAGGGGGGGGCAGGAGCTCCAACATGCCGTTTAGGACAGAGAGTGAATAAACATACTATACAGAGATGTTGTATGAGAAACCAATGTAATTTTGGAACATTTAACAATGTAAATCTATTCTAGTAGACCTCAACAATGGAATTATGATCAGTAGAAATGGCCATGACATGGGACCTTTAACAAACACTTTAATTGACTTATTGTACACAGGTATTTACTTAAGCTGTGTCTCACGTCTCTGCCAACACTGCAATGGGCAGTTTGACTGGATAGTGTTGTCTTAAATATCACAAAGCTGCTGGAAGTGAATATTGTAGCTGTTAGCTAGCTAGCTAGCTAGCTGACAACATTATCGTTGATGGTACATTGCAGACTGCTAAATTAACCCAATAAAATTAACAGTGGCTTTCTTTCAACAACACTGATGTTGCATGTTTATTAAATGTAAAATAACCACACATGTAACCTGTATTTGTATAGAGCTATGCGCCACAACCTTTGTTAAATAGCCAAGATGGCGACTGATGGCAAACTTTTTGAGAGTTCATAGTACACTGCATTTTGCCATAATTCTCAGTGTGAAAGCACTTTTGTCATCAATAAAAGCAAGTGTTAATATACAAAAGTACACCTATTGAGACATGTTTAATTATTTTTTGGAAATTTCTTCTCGAAAACCATCCTTACCGCCATGGCTCGAGTGAAGCCGACCACTCCGTGCTTGGTGGCAGTGTAGACAGGACAGTTTGGTAGAGGGCCCACACCTGCAGGATGGGGGTGATATCATTCAGACAAAAAGTGTTCTTAAAGATTTTACAACAGGTAAGTAAATGATATACATTTGGTCATTTTGTGGGTGAAGTATTCTTTAAAATTATGAGTTCTTTATAAACATTTTGGCTGCAATGAATGTAGCTTTTTCATATACCGTCCTTTGTCTGCAGGCTTAATTCTTTGTGAAACATATATTATTTGTATGTTATGTAAGATATATCATCTCTTTTCTTTTATACCCGACTCGTTTCTGCAAATTCTGAGAATTTAAATTAAGTCAAAAGCAGTTTATAATAATAAACAATAATTTCTTGTAACAAAGACACTTTTTTGTCTGGTCTTTACCTGCCATAGATGCAATATTGACGATGACCCCGCCACGACCTCCTCTCAACTTGCTCATGTGCTCCAGAGCCAGGTAACTCATCCTGATAAGACCCATCTAAAACATAGAATAGTTACTGTTGATTTTGGTGTAAACAGCTGTGATGTGTTTCTTTATTTCTATGAATACTTTGTTGTGTACTAAATATTGTGAAATAAAAAACAGAAAACTGAACTAAATTAAGTTTAAAAAGAAAGAAAAATGTTGTGTGCAGTGGTGCAAATAGTCATTCATGAAACACTGCAATTGTATGTGTTGTGGTCAGGGGCGCCGTAAGGGGGTGAAAAGTTAGGACGATTCTAAGGGCCCGTGACTGACAGGGGCCCAAACTATTTTAGAACATTAAGAAAAAAATGTTTAAGTAACCAATGTGATTATCTTTTCATGGGGCCCAAAATCCCTGGCGGCGCCCCTGGTTGTGGTGTAAGTTACGGGTACAAGAAATTGACATAATAGCAGCCAGATGCAGTGTGCTTCTCTATACTTCTTACGAGGTTTACAGCGACAGTTTTCTCCCACATTTCCTCATTCAACAGGCCAGCGTTGTTGCAAACGATGTCTATCCCACCAAAGGCTTCTGCAGTTTTCTGTAAGGCAGCTAAAGAGCAGAAACAAGTTATTTCTTCACTTTTAATTTCATAACCAGTAGGAACTTGTCCTCTTCACCAGTAGGAACTTGTCCTCTTCATCTTATATAAAATATAAAATGAAAAAAAGTTTACTTTTGAAATGATTTCTCATAAAAACCTTTCTAAATTATAGAAAATTAATTTGAAATGTTTGCACACAACATTATTAATGTATACATTTTTATCAATTTTTTTAATTATGAATCCATTTATTTTATTGTATTTCCTTGAGGCTGGGGAAGATATCCAGCATGTAGTTCAACATGCAAATGTTGTAATACAAGTAAGTATAAGTATAACATGGAAAAGGAAATAAAATAAGTTTAATAGGAGGATGTGGATTTATTTTCTCTCACCTTGTAATCACACAATCAAACCATCTATAATTTAGCTCTGGCCTTCACTCACAAAAAACATTTTGTTGAATTGGACACATTTTTCGAAGCTCTATTGACTGACATGCAATGACTGGGACTGATGGAAGAATCTGCGAGGATTGACTAGGAGCAGAGCAATAATCCTATTTAAATACAGCAGCTTCATAAGAGGCCAACAAGAGTGACAGGGTGTTGGGACCAGCTATCCAGGCCAGAGTCTAAAGACTTTCCAAGGGGTAAAAATGCTGCTGCTGGAGTACTGACTGGAAGTATTGCTGATATCATGTCTACCATATCCTCTTAAAATACTCTGTCCAATAAGTCTCATGAAGAAAGGTGTTTTAACGCTGATTCAAAATAGCAGAGAAACATGCATTCTTGTTCCCAGGAGGGGACATTGACAGAGGATTACTCAAAGAGTACACATTAAGTACTTCATAGTACTTGTGGGAGTAGTTTCACTACTAGCCTACTGAGTCCAACAGTGTCAATCTCACGAAGAACTAATGGCAGAAAAAATAATAACAAACTCGAGAGACGGCTGAGTTGACCGCAGTGCAGAATCGCTGTATTGTTTAAATCTCCTAACAATGTTGTCCATTTTAGACATAGGCCTATTATATTTACAGCCCTTAATAACATTCATTTTTTGGGGCTCAATATGTGTCTTGGCTGTTTTCGTTGTGAAAATAAATGGACCGTAGATACACGGATTGACCGTCCTCATCTGCGCTCTTATTTTGTAAGGTAACTTCCGGAAGCAGAATATGAAAAAACTGTAGTTTTTTGTTTCTGTTTTCTAGTGATTTTATTTTTTGTTTTGAGAAGTAGAAAATGAAAATCATCCCGTTTTTTAAGTTTAGTAAATCCCTTTTTGACCATGATAAAGAAAAACGCCTTGTATTTCAATTTTGGTTTTTCAATTTTAAACGAAAATTAAATATCCAGTCGTTTTTTGTTTTTGAATATCCATTTGTAAAAAGAAAATCCAATGACCAAAACATACACTGACCGTCATCCCTGACATAAGGGCTGCAATGGTTAGTCAGCTTATTAATAATGGTAAAAATGTTGGTAATCCCTTTAAAGGTCCCATGACATGGCATTTCTACTGATTATAATTCCATTGTTGAGGTCTACTAGAATAGATTTACATTGTTCAATGTTCCAAAATCACATTGGTTTTCTCTTACAGCATCTCTGTATAGTATGTGTATTCACTCTCTGTCCTACATGCCTTGTTGGAGCTCCTGCCCCCCCCTCCCTATGAGCCCACTGTGCTCTGATTGGTCAGCTCGCCCACTCTGTTCTGATTAGTCAACCACCGTTACAGCTGAAGATCAGTGTTTATGTGTTACAATGGCGTTTGTTAGCAACCAGAAAATGACACCAGTAATGACAAACAGATGAGAATGCTGTGTGGGGTCTGGGTGCCGTGTTGGCGGGACGTTGCGGGGCTCGCTGCTCCGCCCTTTGAGGCTCGAGGAGCGGACAGTGTGAGCTGGATTACTGGTGTCGTTTCCTGGTTGCTGCGTGGGGTCTGCGAGACAGCGTGACACCGCGGTGTGTGTGTGTGTGTGTGTGTGTGTGTTTGTGTGTTAGTGTGTGTTAGTGTGTGTGTGTGTGTGTGTGTGTGTGATGCTCCGCGGAGTACCGCGGCTGAGAAAAGATAAGGCTGAGTGAGTGAGTGAGTGAGTGAGTGAGTGAGTGAGTGAGTGAGTGAGTGAGTGAGTGAGTGAGTGAGTGAGTGAGTGAGTGAGTGAGTGAGTGTGTGTGTGTGTGTGTGTGTGTGTGTGTGTGTGTGTGTGTGCAGAGATCCGCGGATTGGACCAATTGCGCATTACTTCACTATGACCAGGAAGAAAAAAATGGAAAAAGAAAAATCTCCAACGAGGCGTTCTCGGGCAGCATAGACAGGTCTTTTCTGTTTTAGAGTTTTACTCGCTACAGGGTGTACTTTGAGGGTTTGTGACTTTGCAGACCGTTTACATGCAGAAAAAGCTACATAACACACAAGGGGATGGGTAATAACCGGAAAAGCATGTCATGGGACCTTTAAATTCAAAACAAGGTCCATGAAACCACTGCTTCGAGATTTTGACATTTATTTCAGTTGTCCCCCCTGTTCAGATAGGACTGATGACTAAATTATTTGGGGGTTTTTAGAAAGTTGAAAATACATTTTATAGACCAAATATTTACTTGAGAAAAGGTTTTGTTAATAATTTGTTGCATGAAATAAAAATTAATAACTATAATTATAAAGTTATAATATATAGCTATTATGGAATAATTGATGCCATTTTCAAAAGTCGAGTTACATTTTTTTTGTCATATGCACTAGAAGTGTGTTCAACAAAGAATCTACATACTGATGGGGTATAACAATGTATATTCTACTAAATACATGTACAGAAATGAACATAACATCTAAATATTCCACTTTGTGTGATTTTAGCAATATTTTAACACAAAGCAAGTTTCTGGTGGGATTGATTAGCTTCATGCTGTCTAGGTTTGTTTACAACATTCCAGCTGTTGTTCCCTTTTAAGTACCTCCCCAATTTCCGTACTTTGTTTTTCTTTGTGTGTGTGTGTGTGTGTGTGTGTGTGTGTGTGTGTTGTGTGTGTGTGTGTGTGTGGTGTGTGTGTGTGTGTGTTTGCCTGCTACCTTTGATCTGCTCTTCTGATTCCACATTACAGTTCAGGAACAAAGTTCTCTCTCGCCCATATTGTTTTTCGAGGACCTCGCTTAAACTCTTTCCAGCTGTTTCATTCACATCCAAGAGGGCAACCTGAAAGACATAGGATTAACACATAGCTAAAAAGTGTAGTCAAAACATTCTAGGAATAAATCCTTCCTTAAAATGTTCAGTTTTTGTTGAACTGGTTTCCTCTTGATTCAACTTTATGATGATTTTGGAGGCTGTTGCACCTTTGCTCCTTGAATTGATCCCCATATGTCAATAAAGATAAGGCACGTTGCAGTGCTAAATTATGAAAAACGTTCATTTATAAAACTGATTTACTTTTAAAAGCAGGTTGAAATATGACTATAATATCGGCAGAACATTTAAATATTAAGAATGTACCTTTTAGTTGTCACCACTTAATTCATAGACCAACATTGAACATCCATGCTGTTACCTTCAATAGGATCTCACACAGTTAAAGCTTTACCTTGGCACCCTTTTCCAGGAGCATCTCCGTTATTGCTTTTCCTATTCCCATCGCTGCTCCAGTCACTACTGCGATTTTACCGTTTACTGCCATCTCAGCTGCTCAGTCAGAAACCAGGATTCTCTCAGCTGAAGGGTCCCTGAAACAAGAAAAAGTGGGGAAACGGAAAAGGCTGGTATTTAAGATGACACCGCCCCTCGTCAAGGGGACATACCCATCCTGTCGAAACATGCTGAAGGTATGTGGATTACTATGTTAAAACTCTATTCAGATTTTACTTTAAATCGATAGAAAAATATGTTTCACCATTAAGGCAAGGCAAGGCAAGGCAAGGCAAGGCAAGTTTATTTATATAGCACCTTTCTACACAAGGCAATTCAAGGTGCTTTACAAAAATGAAAGACATTCAGACAAAGGCATTTAAAAACAGTCATTACAAAGAAAAGATAATAAAAGAAACGTTAAAAGAAAAAATACATGAATAAAAAGTACATGAATAAAAAGTTACAGTGCAGTTTAAGATATGAATAGTTCAATTAAAAGCAGCGGCAAAAAGATAAGTCTTCAGCCTGGATTTAAAAGTAGTAGGAGTTGTAGTGGACCTGCAGGTTTCTGGGAGTTTGTTCCAGATATTTGGAGCATAATAACTGAACGCTGCTTTAAGGGAAAATCTTAGAAAAGTGGAACAAATGCTGTTTTTTCCATTGAGTATAAACTTGTTGTTGATGTTGGCTCCTGAGAGCTCTGGTGATTGTGAAATCATCTTAAATAAAACCAGACCTTTCAGGAAGCATCTGCGTAAAAGATCAACAAACAGGTACGATAATATATGTTCCGTCTATAATCTTACACAAATACAATCCAATGCAAGTCAATTTAGTCTTTTTAACTCTTACGACTCCTACCACTTGGTGAGTTGTGCTGTTGTTTAAGAGATATGACGCACATTTCCGTTCAAAAACATTACGACTAAATAACCTTTTTCTGGTAATCCCATGTGAGTTCAAGCTTTAGTCATTTACCAATACTGTTTCTGTTCGTTAATACACGATCTTCCACTCAGTATATGAGCCTGTTGCCATTTGCAATAAAACGTAATGAAGCAGCGATTATCTGTAACTAAAACTTGAGTATGTACTCGGTGAGAGCATAATCCGTGTATCTACCGTCCAATTGTTTTTCTTTGTTAAACAAGTAAACGGAAGAGCGTCTGAGAGGCGTTTCTGCCTTTTGCTTTTTACCTTACTTATGGTCTAATGGTCATTGGAGCGAGGGGGGGGGCGAAACTCACGGAAGTGATTTCAAAACAAAAGCACTCGTTTTCTTGGAACGGTGATAATATTATAAACAAGGGAAACAAGGTGAATTTAGCGATCACAACGAAAACGGCCAAGACATATATTGAGCCCAGAAAATGAATGTTATTAAGGGCTGTAAATATAATAAGTCTATGTCTAAAATGGAAAACATTGTTAGGAGATTTAAACTACAGCGATTCTGCACTGCGGTCACCTCAGCCGTCTCTCGAGTTTGTTTTTTCAATTCAGCTGCTCTTCATTTTTTGTCCTGCTATATTTGATGATCGATACAAATATTTGTTATCATAAGTTCTTAATAAAACGGACACTGTTGGACTCGGTACTACTTTGACTGCTAACAGAAATAAAATGAAGTACTTTTACGGTGTACTTAGGGAATAATCCTCTGCCAGAGTCCCCTCCATAGTAGGCTACATAATGCATATTTTCTGCTATCTTTGATGAATGATAAAAAGACAATTTTACCATTAGTTCTTAATGATATTGATACTGCTTGACTCACTAGTCTTACACCTACTACCACAATACAATGAAGTAAAAAAAAAAATCCTCTGTCAATGTCCCCTCCTGAGAACAAAATCAAGCCACTCTTGTTAAGTTTGATAAGGGAAAAAATGATTTTTGCCATTAGTTCTTCGTGAGTTTGACACTGTTGGACTCAGTACTAGTGAAACTACTCCCACAAGTACTATGAAGTACTTTTACTATGTACTTTTCCAGTAATCCTCTGTCAATGTCCCCTCCTGAGTACAAGAATGCATGTTTTTCTGCTATTTTTAATAAGCATTAAAAAACCTTTCTTCCTGAGACTGATATTATTGGACAGAGCATTTTAAGAGGATATGGTGGACATATTATCAGTAATACTTCCAGTCAGTACTCCGGCAGCAGCATTTTTACACCTTGGAAAGTCTTTAGAGACTGGCCTGGATAGCTGGTCACAAATATCCTTCAGCAAAGTGACACACTCTGTCACTCTGGTTGGCCTCTTATGATGTTGCTGTCTTTTAATATATAATTATTTCTCTGCCGCTAGTTCGTTCCTCGCAGATTCTTCATTCTCATCAGCCTCATCCTTCCATCAGTCCCAGTCAACGCATCAGCCTCCAGCACACTTCCAGTGTCTGACTCCATATGATATTGTCCTCATGCTGCCCCATGATCACAAAATGACCCCTCTAAAGTCTGAGTGCCAACTGCCAAGGACCTCATATTATGTCTGTCATTAATGTTACATCACCCATTATAACAATTTTCTTTCCTTTTTTTCTCTTCTCTTAACTGAATAGTCCTGTCTTTAAGTAAGTAATGTAAAGTCCTTTTCCTGCACCATTTTAAGGCTTCAAAACAGGCATTTATACTGTTTGTGTTTGGAGAAATAACACAATCAATGGCCCAGAATTGTACTTTATAAACTATGAATCTTGGTGCTTGAAGAAATACAGACTGGTTAAGCCGGCCAGGTTATATATATGCCTTTTTTGGAGCCCTTTTTTCGAAATATTTATTAAAATGTCACTAGTTTAAACAAACCACTATCTGAGGATAATACAAGCAACCATAAACGCCCTTTATCTAGAGAGCCATTGAAGCCCATGAAAAATGTATCCTTCCACAAATCTTTTCATCTGCTGTATTAATAAAGTTGCCACGTGTTTTCAAATTCAAGTTAAGGCACTATCTGTGCAGAACATTATAAATATTCTTCATTTGCAGTATTTTATTTTAAAAGTGTTCAGAAAGACTGCATCAATGATATGCTATATATCTATTTATCTATATAATATCAATATTGTTAACTTCAACCAAAGTCAATTTAAATAGTGGGCAAAAATGGGTTAATTGCCATGCATGTGGTGTTTGATATAGTTTACGTTGAATTTCAACTATTTTAGGCAGAAAAACGTATATATTGACTAAAACTTTTTTTTACAATTTACTATAATTTAGAAAGGTTTTTGTGAGAAATCATTTCAAAGTAAACTTTTTTTCATTTTATATTTAAATTTGAAATGTTGGCACACAACATTATTAATTTATACATTTTTATCATTTTTTTAAAATTATGAATCCATTTATTTTATTGTGTTTCCTTGAGGCTGGGGAAGATATCCAGCAGTTCAACATGCAAATGTTCTATTATAAGTAAGTATAAGTATAACATGGAGAAGGAAATAAAATACGTTTCATAGGAGGATGTGGAATTGTTTTCTCTCACCTTGTAATTAACATCCTTAACCCTATGCAATCTGGATTCAGATCAAAGCACAGTACTGTGACTGCCAGTCTGAAAGTCTTAGACGATATTAAGGCTGCTTTGGATAAAAAATCTGTTTGTGTTGCATTGTTTATTGACCTAGCCAAAGCATTTGACACTGTAGATCACCACATTATGTCTAATGTTATGTTGGTGTCTCGTTTTGGTCATAATGCCATTTGCTGGTTTCAGAGTTATCTAACCGACCGTACTCAATGCGTCAGGTTGGGTAGTACTGTCTCTGACCCTGTCACCTTGGAGAAGGGAGTTCCACAGGGCTCTATTTTGGGGCCCTTGCTCTTTTTATTATGTAAACAATATTTGTAATCAGATGCAATTTTCTACCTATCATATGTATGCTGATGACACTATTGTATACTCATGTGCTCCTTCTCTGGATATGGCCGTTTCCAATTTAAAATCTGATTTTATCATGCTGCAGCATGCACTTCTTGATTCCAAACTGCTATTGAACAGTAAGAAACCCAAAGCAATGCTTTTTGCTCCCAAGTCAGCGTCCTCTTGCCTCTCCATTGACACCCTTGATGGCGTCTCTGTTGAGTTTGTCGATACCTACAAATATCTGGGCTTTTGGTTGGACAGTAATCTGAACTTTAAACACCACATTGAAGTTCTAACAAAGAAATTGAAATTCACTCTTGGCTTCCTTTACCGACTTAAATGTTGTTTTTCAACTTCATCCCGTAAAAGGTTGGTCTCTGGCTTATTCCTGTCCCAGCTGGACTACGGTGATACCATTTATAGATTTGCCTGTCCCACTTTTTTGGCCAAACTTGACCCACTCTACCATGCTGCACTGCTTTATATATCAAATGCACCCTATAGGACTCATCATTGCAAACTGTATAGCCTAACTGGATGGTCCTCACTTACTATGCGTAGGATGCAGCATTGTTTTTATTAATGTATAAAGCCATTTTAGGTAAGTTTCCACTGTACATATGTGCCAGATTTGCCCCAGTTTGTGACTCTTACAACCTCAGATCCAGTGCCTGGATACGGTTCCATGTACCTGCCGTGCGGACTGAGGCTGGAAAAAGGAGTCTTTTTCATTATGGTCCTTGGTCTTGGAATGACCTTCAATCAAGCCTAAAACTGAGGGCACTTGTCTCAATAGCATGTTTTAAATTGAAGTTGTCTGAAGTCCTTACCACCAGCTGCTCTTGCAGTAATAAGTAGTGTACCTTTCTTACTGTCCTAATGTGCACAATGTAGTGACTGCTTTTTCGTCTTTTGTTTTCTTAGTTATGTTCTCTGTATTTTATATGTTTGTGTTATGTGTTATGTGTAACGTTGCTGCCTTCTTGGCCAGGTCAGCATTGAAAATGAGATTTTATCTCAATGCTTTTATCTGGTTAAATAAAGGGTAAATAAAAAATAAAGAATACAAATTACACAATCAAACACTCTATAATTTAGCTCTGGCCTTCACTCACAAAAAAACATTTTGTTGAATTGGACACATTTTTTGAATCTCTATTGACTGACATGCAATGACTGGGACTGATGGAAGAATCTGCAAGGAATGAACTAGGAGTAGAGAAATAGTCCTATTTAAAAGACAGCATTGTCATAGGAGGCCAACAAGAGTCGGGTTTGTCACTTTGCTGAAGGCCAGTCTCTAAAGACTTTCCAAGGTGTAAAAATGCTGCTGCCGGAGTACTGACTGGAAGTATTGCTGATATCTAGTCTACCTATCCTCTTAAAATACTCTGTCCAACAATATAAGTCTCATGAAGAAAGGTGTTTTAACGCTGATTCAAAATAGCAGAGAAACATGCATTCTTGTACTCAGGAGGGGACATTGACAGAGGATTACTCAAAAAGTACACAGTAAAAGTACTTCATAGTACTTGTGGGAGTAGTTTCACTAGTACTGAGTCGAACAGTGTCAATCTCACGAAGAACTAATGGCAAAAATCTTTTTTTCCCTCATCAAACTTAGCAGAAGTGGCTTGATTTTGTTCTCACGAGGGGACATTGACAGAGGATTTTTTAAACAACACACTAGAAGTACTTCATTGTATTGTGGTAGTAGGTGTAAGACTACTGAGTCCAGCAGTATCAATATCATTAAGAACTAATGCTAAAATTGTCTTTTTATCACTCATCAAAGATAGCAGAAAACATGCATTATGTACTATGGAGGGGACTCTGACAGAGGATTACTAAAAGAATACACAGTAAAAGTACTTCAATGTATTGTTAGTAGCAGGCTAACTAATACACAGTCAAACAGTATGAATATCATTAGGAACTAATGGTAACATTTTATTTGTATCATTCATCAAAGATAGCAGAAAATATGCATGGTACTATGGAGGGGACTCTGACAGAGGATTATTCACAAAGTACACCGTAAAAGTTGTCAATTTTAGACACAGGCTTATTATATTTACAGCCCGTAATAACATTCATTTTCTGGGCTCAATATGTGTCTTGGCCGTTTTCGTTGTGATCGCTAAATTCACCTTGTTTCCCCTTGTTTATAATATTATCACGGTTCCAAGAAAACGAGTGCTTTTGTTTTGAAATCACTTCCGTGAGTTTCGCCCCGCCCCTCGCTCCAATGATTAATTAATAAGGTAAAAAACAAAAAGCAAAAACGCCTCTCAGACGCTCTTCCGTTTAATAAAGAAAAACAATTGGACGGTAGATACACGGATTGAGCATGTTGGTGTATTGTACTAAAACCAACCTTATTGTAATTGTAATAATTGTATTTCCCTTTAGAAACAAGTCATAATAAAACAGATATATGTTTTAAATGGAGTTTGGGATGACTAGGCTGGAAATAGACTGGCATACATATGTGTAAGTGGTTGTGGCCACTAGATGGAGGCACAGTGCTGTTTGACCTGATAGTTAATAATCCTCTACATATCTTTTAACCAGAATAAATAGGACAGGCAATAGGCTTTAGGAATTTCCCTCCAAACTTATTTTGCCGATAGATTGTTTTTCTTACCCAAAAATAATTTCTATGTTTTTAGTATGAAAGATATGTGTAACCTATATGTTTGTGTACATTATTCCAGTGTACAATATGCATTAATTTGGTTATTACAAAACAAATTCTGGGGATTGAGTTTAACCAGCCCACTCTGACTATACAAACTGACAATAAAGGCTGCAGGAGATGTTCAATGTTTGGTGTGGACCTTTAGTGGCCTGAACTTAAGATGAGCTATGTTAGTTAGTCAGAGATCTTTGTGTATTCGTGTCCACACCTCTTTGTGATGTTTTATGATGTTCCCATTTTTATAGTTCTCATAAAAAAGTTACATTTTGCTTCAACTTAATGATTGGCTTTCATTCAAATGATGTGATCAAAATGTGAAGTGGGGCAATATTGATGCCATACTGTATGCAAATATTTGCTGGAAGTGCTAATAACTCATATTTAAGAGACCCTTCAAAGACAAATACCGAATTCAAAGGGTCCTTCAGTGTACATTAACCAATTAAAAGGTATTTCATGTGATTTCTTTCAGTAAAGAAAATGTACCTAAGCTAGTTCTGACAAAAGTTGTTTTTGTTTTTAAGTGTTTTATTTCTTAATTTTTTGCTATTTGTTGACCATTGTATTGATCCATGTTGATCTCTTGCCTTTGACCTATACCTTGCCTATGAGTATGAATAGGGATCCTACAAATAGATTGAATCACTTGGGAGTGTGTGTGGGTGTGTGTGGGTGTGTGTTGCCTGTTGCTTAAAGGGTTTTCGATAAGCATACTTGGCAAGACTGTTCATGCTTCTGCAACAGTAAAAGTTAACTTAGGGAAATACTGAGAGAAACAACCACAAGAAATGTCTCAAAAGGTTGCGACAGAATAGCAGACACTATTTTAATTCAGATGCGGTTTTGTTAATTAATATCACTGTTATTTGGTGTAACAGAAAACATAACTGCCTTTGTTGCAGCTTACAGGAACACCCAAAATAAATAGTTTAATGCATTTTTGTGGGAAGTTGTGCCTCAGGCCTGGAACTTAAAAACGTTATTAAATCTATGTGGACCTCCACTCATCATAAATAATTTGCCTGGAGAGTGGCTCACTAAAAGGATCTTTCAGTTGGACACCTTGTATGGGCAAAATGATAATTGTTCATAGATTTACACATTAGCACAAGATGAACAAATGTGGATTAGTGACGTCAAATAAGTAGCCTTTGATTTAATGATGTTGGTAATCCACTGTTGCATTCACCAAATAGTTTCTCTGGTTAAGTAGTAGGTGGTTTCCTGACTGTGGACATGTGCATGGACCTCTGTGTCTTATTGTGCCGCTAGGTGGAGTGGAGAGTTGCCACATGGTGACAATCTGTATTGAATGTTTTACTGAGTCCATTACATCATAGTCTCAGATACAGAAGGTTGAACACATGGACACAGAAAGAGAGAGTTCCCTTTTACTGTAACAGAACCCATATGTATTTTATTTTGGGTTTTTTGGTACTTAAAATATTTGTAAACACTATTTCTGTCTTTCCCCTTTTGAAAGGTCATTTTCTGTCCAATTTTGTATGTTGTAAGCAACTATAGTACTGTATAATGATGCAGATTATGGGCCTGTACTTTTAGTTTTACATTATACTACTTAAAATGATGACATCTAACTGATATAAATGATTATGAAATTCTCCTTCAAACTCTGTGCACTCACAAACCCGAGTCCACAAAGGCCCCTGGATCTTGTCTTGCTTACGGGGCAAATCCAGCAGTTAACGCCTTTCAACTGTGATTTGCTGACCAGCTGCTGACTTGTGTTTTCATCCCGGTGGCCCATTGCCATTTCACTGGTGATTACACTGCTAAAGAGCTCCAGAGAGCTGGACAATGCCCGAGAGCTTTACATGTCACCAGTGTCATCGGTCGCAAAGAATAGGACGTCGCCATTGAACCAAATATCAGCCTGTTTACAGTGAGGGGCCTCGAGGGGCAGCCAGGGGGGGAGGGGGAGGGATGTGTGTGTCAGGGTGTGTGTGTGAGGGTGTGTCTGAAATGTCAATACCTACAGAAGACCGTGGCTTTGAATGCAAAGGCTTTGTGTTTAGAGATTATGTGGTCTGAGGGTGTGTGATGGGTGCTACATACTAGACAGAGATGGTTGTTTGTTCACGGAGATACATTCCGCCATGTTTGTGTGTGTGTGTGTGTATGTGTGTGTGTGTGTGTGTGTGTTTCTGTGTATGTGTGTGTGTGTGTTTGTGTGTCTATGAGTGTCCATTTTTCATTGTATAACAATACCATTAAAGATCACAACCTTAATTCCATCAACAACATAATTCCCCTCATTCTTTTCAAAACTGTATTAGCTGTCACGTACCTTATAAATACAATGATTGTTAGGCAGCGGACTCCCAAACTTCACATGTCAGAGACCCCATAAGCTTCTCAAAGCACCAACATCTGTATTATGACTTTAATAGAATCTCTAATGGTTGCAGTGACCCACAGTTTTTGAAAAACGTATTTCATGCTGTCATGGTCTGGTAGGCCACAATTGCAACAACGGTTTCTGAGATTGTCTACAGGCTAAAAACAAGCATACGTAATATGTTTCATATCACATGTTTCTCCTTGTATTGACTCAAAATCAGATATCGATAAAAAACTGAGCATATGCAGAGTGATTCCATACTCATTTTATTTGCAGGATACTCCATTTGACCTACAGTGAATAAGGAGGGACAAGTGAGATTCCATTTTTTTTTTTATGCAAGAAGAGAGGGAAACACGCCTTGCCAGAGATCACCACCTTTCTAGTTTTGGGAATAATACGTTTTTTCCCAAACAGAAAATGCCATCTCATCCGATGCATTGTGTTGGATTCTCGACTCTATCTTTGCTTGGTGCAGTGACAAAAAACGTAATTCTAAATGACAATGATGAGAAAGTAGTCATTTTGTTCGCTACTGTTGTAGGTTAGAAGCTCACAAGATGCACTTTTAAAAAGGTTTTCATAAATATAAATGTGTTCCACTAATCACAATTCGGATCTGGACCTAAAGCTGCTTAAATGCGTTTGCTTCCTTTAAATGTTATAGTTCTAAAACTCAATGAACGTTTTAAGGATAAAGACTTAAATGTACTAGTTTTTATCTGACACTTACTTCCAAAACCAGAAATTGCATTGAGGCAGGAATCTGACATTTGTTGTTTGCTTTTCTCTACTGAAGGACTGAATGCCTAGATGTAACCTAAATGTGAGGAACAGCAGAGGCTTCACAGCGGCCTGGAGGGCTCGTCCAGTCATGTCCACACCACAGCTTATTCAGTTCGGGGATTTTGGTTCTTAACTGTGGGATTTTGGGGTTGTTTGTTGGTTCAAGGATGGTCTTATTTTCAAAGGACTTTGTAGTATACTGTTGAATTGTACACGATTATAATTCAAATTTCTAAGCTCATAGTCTGGAAACAGGGCAATGCAGCTAATTTGACTAAAATGTCCCATGTACACCTTTACTCTTGTGGGTGACTTGCAGGTGAAGAAAGTATCATGTTGTTATAATGTATATCAATATAATTGAAGGTGCGAAAGGTAACCGTAAAAAAGTTTGGCAAATCTTAAATAAACTATTAAGTAAACATACCAAACAGGAAAATAATGTTTTAGAATTAAAAATCAATGATGCCCTGATAAAAGACCCTGCAGTGTTGGCCAGCTCTCTCAATGAGTATTTCTTAAATAGTGCTTTGGACATTACAAAGCTCTTCCCGCCCTCTGAGGTCTCCCATAGCCCGACTGTGGATACACACCCTGTTTTTGACCTGGGGGAAATCACAGAGGCTGAGGTAAAAAATATAATCTTAGGGTTAAAAGGTTCTAAGGCTAGGGATGCAGATGATTTTGACACCAACTTTATAAAGACACATATCGACGGTCTAATAAAACCAATTACTATGCTAGTAAATCAATCTATCAGCCCGAGGGAAGTCCCATCATCCTGGAAGGTTGCCACGGTGAACCGATTTTTAAATCTGGGGATAAGGCAATGATGTCCAATTATAGACATATCAGCATCCTCCCCTGTGTCTCTAAGATAGCTGAGAAATGGGTGTCAAAACTAATCACCAAACATTTAGATAAAGGTTTCGCTCCACTCCACCCAATGCAGTTTGGTTTTCGTGCCCACCACTCCACTGAGACAGCTAACTGTGTCTTTGTGGAAAAGGTTAAATCTATGTTGGACACGAGCCCATATGTAGGTGCTGTCTTCCTTGATCTCAGTAAGGCATTTGACACTGTTGACCACCAAGTGCTCCTTACAAAGCTGACGTATTTCAATTTTTCGGCAGTTTCAATACATTGGCTCAAGTCTTACTTATCGAACAGAAAACAGTGTGTTTTGGTCAACGGTGCCAAATCCCCCTACCTTGTCAACCCTGTTGGGGTTCCACAAGGTTCCATTCTTGGACCGTTACTTTTTTCACTGTACATAAATAACTTGCCTAATGTATGTCCTGAGTTGAATGTGCAAATGTATGCCGATGATGCGGTCATCTTTGTACAAGGGAAGAACACTGAAATGATCTCATGTTGTCTCTCAAAAGCTTTGGACAAGGTTCAACACTGGCTGAACAACATTTGCTTACAGTTAAACGTAAAAAAAACAGTATGCATGATGTTCAGTAAACGACCAGTCAAAATCGAAGGATCCAAAGTATTTTTAAACGGAGCAGAAATAGAACTAGTCTCCCACTTCAAGTATCTTGGAGTCATACTGGACTCGAACTTGACTTATAAGAAACATATCAAGAAGTATCCAATACTATTAAATTCAACTTGCTGAATTTTAAACAAATCAGACCCTTCTTAACTGTCGATGCTGCTAAGTCATACCTCCACTGTATGATTCTATCCCACATTGAATACTGTTTTACAAACTGGTCGTTTGCTTGTGCCACAAACCTTAAACCAATAGAACAGCTGTACAAGAGAACTATCAAAGTGTTTGACAGAAAGCCATATTCATACCACCACTGTACCATCCTTGAAAAACACAATTTATTGAGTTTTGACCATTTTAAGTCTTTTAAAAGTATGTGTTTTTTTATAAATGTGTACATGGACTGGCCGCCCCTCCCTTAGGGGAATTCATCCACAAAAAACACACTGGACGCTGCACTAGGTCAGAAACCAGAGGAGACTGTGAAGTCCACCGCAGACACCACTTTTGGACAAAATGTACTCTCCACTAAAGGCAGCTCATTCTGGAATAGCCTCCCAACTGAGATACGGGATTGTCCCACTCTCAATAGTTTTAAAGGTCAACTCAAAGAATGGTTTAGAAAAAATAGACGTGCAATCACCGCTAAATGCACTTTAATACAGGGGTATCTCCTCTTGCACTTTATGTATCTCTTGTATCTTCTCTTGCACTTTATATGTCGTTGCTGCTGTATTGTACTGCCATGTGGTAAATACTTGTGTGTGCTGCTCTTGCTCTTTTGCATATTATGTATTTATTTTTGCTATCTTTATAAATGTCATGTTCTTATATGTTGTATGTGAGGGACTGCGGATGGAAATTAGCTCAAAGCTAAAATCCGGCATGTTTACACTTGAAGCATTATTTGTCTTAGGTGTTCATTAATGTGCATTGTCCCTGTTCAAATAAACGATTAAATGAAATGAAATAAAACAGTGGCAGTATCACGGGTGTATCTTTTTTACCTACTACCACGCCCACATTCAAGCTCAGAGGAGTAGCAACCATTGCTGCACCCTTCATAATAATGCAACTATTTACATGCAGTAAGAAGCTACACACATATTTCAGGCTTCAGTCATAAACATTTAAGGAATCCTAGAGGCCATTTGCAGCAACAAAGTCTTTATAAACTCCCTCTGCAGAGAAGCCCCTGTGCTGTTTGTCAGTACCTCGATACACTTGTTTATGACCAAGGCAAGTGACAGGTTTAAGAGATATTCAAACTTTTAATATCAGAATACTGACCGCAGGTTGTTGCTTAATCGTGAGAGTGACACTTCTGTTTTTATCAACTTGTGAGTCTGAGTATGTGTGTCATCACAATGAAATGTGTTCCTGGAGAAACCTTCTGTAGTGTAAACTACCACAGAGGCGGTTTTAAATACTTGTGTTTATAAGTCTCTAAACATATTTGCTCATCATGATAGCATTGTAACCCTGTAAGATACAATTGCAAAACTATACAGATGTGTAGTTGATTTAAAAATGTGGGCTGATTATGAAGATGGGTATAGTTCACCTCCTGGGTCATTGGCGCCGGACCTCTTCTCTCTAAAGTGCATATTTATACTGTGTGTTTTTGTACTCTGTGTGTATTCAAAAATATATATAAAGAGTAGAATTTCCCACAAGGTGAATCTTAAAAATAAGCAGGAACACCCGTGGCTCCATTTGGTGTTGTAGATGATGTGTAAAAGTTTTTTAGACTCAAAATCCAAAATATGATGCTTAAGCTTTATTTATGGTAAACTGAAGCCAAAAAGAATGTGAGGTTTTGTTCATCGTGTAGTTTTCTGTATGCACTTTTTGGTTAGTAGCTAAACTGTATTTTGGGTCGTAGTGAGACTTTAAGTAGGCTAGCATGTCTTTGTTAAATGTCTGACTCTATCAGAGTAGTTCTACACTCTACTGATACTTTTACTTAAGTGAAATATCTGAGTATCCTGGGCTACATGACAAAACAGACAAAAAGCAATGGTGGCTGTGGAGTATAGTGCACGTTTTAGATCCATTAGAAAAAGTACCAATACCAAACTATACACTGTAACAAGTAATAGTTCTCCATTGAGAGTAACGGTATTTTACTAGGCCTATTGCATATTATCAGAATCAGAATCAGAAACAGGTTTATTACCAGGTAGGTTTACACTTACGAGGAATTTGACTAGGTGTCGTGGTGCATACATAAAAGTAAAACAACAATTAAAACACAGATAAGAGAGCTAGAAAAAATATTAAAAATAATTAAAAATATAGTAAAATATAACAGTATTTACATTGCAATTATGTTTTTGTATTGGCTAAAGCCTCATTAATGTGTAATTGTGTTGCATTTTACTGTTGTAGGTGTTTAAGGGTTTTTCCCACTGTTAGCAATGTATCATATTCTTCAAGAATATAAGCAAATTCAAATTGAATAAAATGTAAAGATGTGACGATACCTCACCTACCTGGAATGAGTCTAGAGTAGCCTAAATGTTTTAGGTAAATTCCACCTCAGAGGAACAGTGAACCTAAAACACTGAGTAGCCTCTCAAACAGCACAAGTTAATCACCGCTCTATTATACAATCAACCTCGATTGTTCTTTAAAAACAACAGTTTTATGTTGAGCCACGTGGAGGATGTCACTGAACACAACACACATGCTTATTCACACCAGTTCGTAGACTAACATCAGTAACACACACTTAAAATCGTATTTTGCTATGATAAAATAATAAAGCTTCAGAATAAGAGCAAAAACACACAAGAAAACTGAGCGTGAGCGCACACGTGCAGCTACGGTATGGACACGTGTATACCGTGTAAGTGAAGAGGGTTAAGATGCTTTTTTTATCTCCTTTTTTCACACATTTTTAAAAACTGAGTAGCCTTCAATACACGAGTGAGGGGCAAACAGTTGTCAAATCATAGAAAGGTTTTTTATGAACAACTAATCGGAGTAAAAGCTTTTGTTTTGAACGGATTGAATGAGGTAACGTTGATTTGAGGGTGCGTTCAGGGGGCTAGGCTGACGTCATCCAGGCTCCGGGCTGCATTCAAGTCCGTCGGGAAAAAAAAAGTTAAATTACGGGTAAGTAGCCTGTCTGCAGTAAACGTCTAACAAATAAATACAACGGCCTTTGTGACATTATTTACAACTATTAGTGTTATTAGTGTTTATATGTGTGTGTGTGTGTGTGTGTGTGCGTGTGCGTGTGTGTGTGTGTGTATGTGTGTGTGTACAAACTTTTACTTTGTTTCTCTATGCATTGTCTCACAAAAACATGCACACTTCAAATGCAAGGACATTTAATTAAATCAAACTATTTTAGGGTGCTTGTACTTTGGGCTATAGTTGGTTATTCAATATAATATTAAATAATGGCTTTCAAGGTTTGATATCTATGACTGATTGTGAATAGTCTTCTGGTCATGTGTTACAGTGATAGGCTAAAGTAGACCTTTGTGTATCTGCCTGGCAACACGAATGAATCACCCCCTCACACACAAAGAAAGCTGTAATCTCATCAAATCACACATTAAAGATGTGACAGTGATATTCATGGTTACTTTGGTTTTCTGGAACTAAAGTTGCTTTCATGTGCTGTTACGTACACGGGTAACTATTTAGTTTGTTTTGGTCCGTTTGTTTCAAATATTTATATTAATTAAATGTAGTTGTTAAGCTAGTTGTGAAGGCTATAGTTTTATCTAGATATAATCCTGCAGAATAGGACAAAATAACAACATATTGAATTAAAAAAGGGAGCATTTTCTCATGTTTTTCTCAATAAGACTAAACTACAAACCGTTAGGCCATATTTAAGTGAAAATACATTTGATTTGTTCTAATTTTTAAGTAATACAAAGTAGGTGGTGTTGGTGAGGACCATAGGTGAGGACACAGTATTAAAACCAAAACAACAAACACACAACACCAAAAAAGAAATAATTGTTTGTATAAAGAGTGGGGGCCATAATAAAGTGGCATATACAAATCTTTAAAAAAGAAATATATATATATAGGTCACTACACGAAATAAAGTTGTTTATCCGAAATATATGCTCTTGTCATTAATAAGCTATCCAGCTTGAATCGACAAGGCACTTTAATGCTGCCAGAAACTGGGAATTAAGAAGTTCTACTACGAGGAAGCGCTTGAAGGGATCATCTCGACCTGACACAAAAGCGCGCTCCCGGCTTTACGTGGCTACGCCCCCTGTTCACCGTACGTGCGCGTACCCTTCTATCGCGTGGTGAGGATCATCCATATTGCTGCTAGTGGTGGAGATAAGGTTGTAATCCTGCG
Source organism: Dissostichus eleginoides (assembly GCA_031216635.1). Taxonomy (NCBI): domain Eukaryota; kingdom Metazoa; phylum Chordata; class Actinopteri; order Perciformes; family Nototheniidae; genus Dissostichus; species Dissostichus eleginoides. The sequence continues at coordinate 16,740,884 of CM062279.1, read as the reverse complement.
AGGCCCTCGGACACGTTTCTTTATATTTATACGTGTTTTATTTCGGCGCCGAATGCTCTGCGTCTAGACTGAAGCTATTTTCGTCTAGGACCGACTGAGGAGCGCAGACTCCGCGTTACAACTTCACATTTCCTTGAAATTGAAGGAGAATTCGGGCCGTGGGGAGGACTGGTAAGCCTGAGGGGGGAAGAAAGACGGCGGTGGGAAATGGCCACTCAGGTGGAGGCTCTCCTGCCCGGCAACCCGCTTGCTAAAGCGGAGGAGCACGGTAAAACGATCCGCGGTGAGCCGGAGGAAGATGAGGGCGGCCGGGGCGACGGGGCCAAGCGGCAGACTGGTGTCGCCGAGCAGGGGAGCTGCAGCGGCGGCAGCAGCCCTGGGCAGGGAGGGACCTCGGAGGAGCAGACCTCCAAAGAGGAGACAGAGGAGAGCAAAGGAGGTTGTGACAGCGAAGATAAGCAAAACGAGGAAGGCGTTAAAGGCAGAAAGGAGTTTACTGAAGCTCCACCGCCCAAGGTGAACCCGTGGACTAGGAAAATGAATGCGGTGACCGTGGTCAGCGTGAATGGACGAGCACACCACGGTTGGTACACCCTCCCTTACATGTTGATTGTACTCGCTGTCAGTGTTGTGTCGGTGTCTGTTCTTTCAGGTGTGGTCACAAACAATGACTGAGCAGCTGTCAAAGAAAGGTCGGGTAGTATTTTATTAAACAAAAAGAGCAGAGTGATTGCATAAACAAGCCCTGTCTGTGGTCGCCCCCTTGTTGCACCCTGCAAGCTGGATATATTTGGAGTTAAAGCCCCCTCCCTCCTCCTGCTAGGGAAGGCTATTCCTGGAGTTGTGGACCCATAGGTGGCTGGTTGCATTAAAACAAAAAAAGATCACACCATTTAAGTTGCTGAATGTCTAAAATGTCTTTCTAAATTGTAAATACTTTTAATCATATGCCAAACAATGGCAGCCAAACATTCGGTCCACCTAAGATGATAATGTGCCCCCCACCCCCGATCAATACTTTGAACAGTTTTAGGTTTAATTAGGGGATAGTGCTTCGAGTTTAAGGACACGTTGTGTTTTCGTGCAATGGTTGTACATTTGCTGGGTTGGTGCAGACTCGACAGAATCTGTATTTACTTTAGTTAATCCAGTTTGTGTTCATTTTCTGGCAATCTTTTGAGGTATAGTACGCTTATTTTAACAGTGTCACAGTGCATGCTTGTTGGGTACGTTTTACAAGATAGTAGTCTACTTAAACGTCCTCATTTTTAACCTGCTCCATCACCATGCTCACCCTCCCTGTGTCTTATCTTCTGCCGCACACACCCAATCAGCCAAACCCTAGCTAATACACTCCCTGTGTTTGCAAAATATTAAAACCGGCGCTTACTAATGTTTACATGTGTGTTTCGAGGCCCTCTTTTTCGACACATAGCCACACCACAAATAAACGACACATCCGCCCATGTCTCGCATTGCATCAATTAGAGGAAAATCCACGAGCTTGACCGGCTGTGTAGCTGCTTAGCCAGCTAACAATAGCACGACTACTCTTTGGCCTAGTGCTTCGTCAAGCCCTTTCCACTCAGACATTAGCTTAGCTTCCAAGTCGCTACTGTGCATTCCCAGTCGTTTCAGACTCTGTGCAAGGCATGACATCCCTTTAAGATTTTTTAAAGCTCAATTAACGAAACTTAAACATTGTCCAACATGAGACATCTGCTTGTTTAATGGCTAAAAAGGAGCTGGCTTGTTGTTAGACATCACGTGTTTACTCCACGTGTTCCCCGAGAGAAAGGCATGGGCGATACTAGCTAGCTAGCTAGCTAGCTAGCTAGCCACTAGCAGGCTAATTGCGTCGGATTCGTGCAAAGTCAGAGACCAGTTAATATTTGAGGTGGTCCTATGTGAGACATTTTGTGTGTTTCGTGGGTAATATCCCTGTTGTCACGTCTTGTGTCTGTTGTCAGCGCTAACCCGGCTCCTGTCTAGTTGTCCACCCAGCTAGCCACCGTGAGCTTGGATGCTAACAAGCAGGCTTATGAGAGTCATCACATCACGCCTTGTGCTTGAGCTCACTAATCTGGGCTTCAAAAATACAACATAATAATGTGTTTTCATTAAAAAAAACAGCAGATTAAATGTTTTACATTAGAGGGGGATTGCCAAAATTAGGGTAATTATAATCGATTGTGTAGAGGGATTATTGGTATTATACAAGCTCAGCTCTGGCAAGGCAACGTGGTGTTTCCTCACAGCCATGTGTGAGCTTTTTCATGGCCAGTGTCAGCTTTGGAGTCAGGTTATAGTGATTCTGACCCTGGCCTGTCAGCAAATTGTTTTGTCTTTTTGTTTGCCAGTTGGTTTGTTTGCTCGCTGTTACTGATGTAGAATTTAGGGTACAGCCTGTACCCTGAATCTGGACCAGTCTGTGAGGGTTGGGTGGCTTGTGCTCGAAAAGCTGTCACATCAGCAAGTAAACCTGGCCGCCTGCCAGATAACCCAGCAGAAGTAGGCCACTTTTTGTATGTACCATTCAAAGAACTAAATTGGTTGGATGCTAATTGTAGGCTGCATTGTTGACTGTTTTGAGAGCTGTTTCTTTTCTTGTTCATGTGATACTAAACCATGCCTACTTAGAAGTTGTTATCATGGGTTTATGGTTTGTAAGCATTAAAATAAAAGGTTGTGCGTCCTTTTTATTAATATTTTGTAGAGTAGATGTAAAAGGTAAAGACGTGTGATTATCACGCGGAAATTGATCTGGTGTAGATTGAACGTCTATTGTTTGAAAGATGGCTTCCTCAGATAAATTATTTTCCTAGAATGTTTCGTTTTGTCAAAATTAAGGAGATTAATATTTTGAACAGATAAATTGCTCCCTAATCTGTCATGTGTACTCGGTGTGTCCTTGAACAAGTCCCTGAACTCCTGCCTGGATAAGAACACCAGCTGAAAGGCTGAAAACGTATTTCCACGGCCCAGGCAGCTTGTGTAAGGATCACAGTAGTAGTCATCCTAAATGGATTTGGACTCGGTATAAGCAGCAATCACTTTAGACGTGCTACTACTACTGACCAGGATTATTTTTAATTGCTGTAAATAATTGTCTTGGCCAAAAAGATTATGGAAGTTTGCGTTTCATTATAATTTCCAAGTTAGCTCAATTTTAGGGATACATTTATTGTCATGTCAAATCTAGACAAACACACAGACTTCAACATTGTCAAAAAAGTAGTGTAAATGTATGTGTGATATGGGATAAAACGTACCACATAAGTTCACATACTTCAAAATAAGAGGATATGCTAAAGCATAAAATCTGTAGTCCATCTAGCTGTCCCCATCCAACCCCATAATCAGAACTCATCACCATCGCCACCACCCCAACTCGTTCCCTCATCACTTTGTTTGATGGCCAGTTGTATTTCTCATCTTAACTAAGAGGTGAGGTACTAGCTCCTGTTGTACATTTGAGTGTCACTTAGGTCTGATTGAGCTTCGGCAAACTTTCAAGGCTCTTCGATGTCCAGCTAGCCTGAGAGTTGGTAAGCCCAGCTTCTCATTCTGATATATTGATTGTTTAAATAATGCATCGCAAAGATATGCAATAGCAGCTAGGATAATTGGCTGCAGTGAGGGAGCTTAATGTACATAAAGTATTCGAGACGTACAATGTACAGCTTGACTCAATACTGCCGTTAGCCCTGCTCGTCCAGGAACTGCTACAGTTTATGTTTGAAGTGCGGCCGGTTGCTGATTTTGTCACGCACACTATTGTCACTTTCTGCTACAACATTACATTAGCTATTTCGTGATTAGTTCAAGCTTACACACACATGGGAGATCTTCTTGCCTCAAATCCTTGAACTATGTCACACCCAAAGTTTAAACTATTTAAGGTTGTGTACAGGCTACAGCCTACCTTCACCTGTGTGTGAGAACTACCGCGCTGCTGCAGTTGGCCAGTTCTTTTTTTGCAAAGCTGAAGCCAAAAGAAATGGTAAGGCATTAGAGAAAAACCTTTATCATTACCTAAGGGTAACATTGACCGGACCAATCAGTTTTCTGAACAGTTATACTACTCAGTGTATTTTGGCTCTAGAGGGAGTTGATGGTGAATAAGTGATAAATGGAAGCGTTGCTTTTACCCACCTTGTTCCAGTTGGTCAGAACAAACGTACCAGTGTCCTTTTATTGGCATGCCCTCTTAAACATTTGATGTAATTCATTCAGTTGGCGGACAATGGTGAAATGTCCTGGCTGTGGTTTTAAGCAGTTTTGTTGGGTCAAAAAACCCAATTTGCCAAATTAATAAACATGGTCCAATCAATCAGTGCTCAAAATTTACTTTTTTCTGCCTGCAAACTGCAGCCACTTTGGTAATGCAAATAGGTTGCCCGTCCTGCACCTCTTTTTAAAATGGCCCAAATAGCCCCCAACATGCCAGTGGTGTTGCTACACAGGCTTGGGAGAAGATAAACCAGAAAATTAAGTTTGAGGTGTAGTTCAAAAGGGGCATATAGTTATTTTCAGGTTCATACTTGTGTTTGTGTTTTCTACTAGAATAATTCGTTTTTCTTCAGCATTGTACTCTTCCACCATAGTTTGACTGTAACTTCAATGCCAAATTAAATATTTATTTTGCAGATGTATCTTTCTTGCCATGTTGATGTACATGGCTCACAGGCTTTCACCTTGTTGATATTTGACTTTACTTTATTACTAAGCGAGTTACTGCATAGGGGTGTTTCCTTGATGTAGGACTCGATGGGCTTTACAGCCACAGCAGTGTGAAATGTACCTCCTGTTAGCAGTACAGAAGACTGGCACATAAACACAGCCAGCACATAGTCTTCAGATCCTAACCATGTTTAATAACTAAAACGTTTTGCATTTTGCTGAACAAGGGTTTGAGGCTAATATTAGTATTTTCTTATCTTTTTTATTTTATTCTTAAATGTAACCATTTGTTTTTTAAAAAACACTACATATCCCGAGGATCACTTTTGCTGTTGAAGTAGGTTTCAAAAAATCCCGTATTTTAAGTATCAGAACTAATTGTTGCTGCTGGGAAGAATCTTGTAACGCTATCCAGCAGCTGAGGATTGACCCCATTGTCAGGGGGGCTAATGCATACATGTAAATGTCGGTTGGGCTCGATACATTAACATTTCTTTAGCATAATGCAGGAACCTTAATTAACACTTGCAAATGCGGCCCTCTCTGTTTGAACTTTGGCTCTATAGAGACTGACTAAAACCTTCGATCACACTTATGTGATTTTTGGCTTGCTTACAATTAGAACCACCTTTTTATGTTAAATAAACATCTCGACATGAATTGTGAATTAAAAAATGTTCGACATGATTTGAGCAACTTAACCTTTCACTTATACACAGGACAAAAGCACTAATGATTGCCTTTTTAGCTGTGCACAGATATATATATATATATATATAGAGTTTTCTTGCCAGCTCTAAATAAAGTTGTGATTTTGAAAGACTGATAGATCTTTCGAGGCTGCTTTGCATTCCAGCCGAAGTCACTTCTACTCAGGATGGAGGTTTCAAAATGAGCATGGACTCCTCACCTGTCCTCCACACGTGTCCCTGCTCTGTGAATCTTGTCCTCTTTGTTGTGGCATTAAACAGACAGACCCCCGCCATAGGCGACAGACGCCTTCATTGCTGTTTGTAGCCAAGTTTTATGGCCTGTCGGGACCCGACAAAGGTCACGATCCTGGACGGAGTGCTGACTCATGGAAGGGTAAAGTGTACCTACTCTTGCAGGAGAGACTGCCACTGCTGCTACTGAATGTCAACATGAAGTGTCTTCATGTCTGCTGCTCAAGGGAGTGGACTCAAATCTGAAAACTTTAAAATGACTTAATGCTACTGATGAATTCCTAATAGTCATTGGTCCTACAGATCATTGAGTTTTTCATCTTTGCATGTTTCTTGCTGTGAATGCAAAACCTCCATCCTCAGTCATTTTATACTGTAACACACTATCATTTTGTTCAGAGGGATTCTTTCTATTATACTACAAAAGACTTAGACTTCACTGGAACTGAAACAATTAGTGGATTTATCAGTCAGAAGCTTAGAGCCTTTTAGAGGGAACTTACTAAACTAGTTACACCTTACATAACCAATTCACACACACACACAAACTGTCAGCTGTTTCAGATGAGCTCTTCTCTTAATTTGTGTAACTCGAGCTGCTTTATCAGTTTCAGGCTTGTGTCTGGGCTCGATGATAGTGGCACATCCCTCTGTGCTGAGGGTGTGGACCGCTTGCATCAAGGATGTGTCCACTTAGTGATGTGACCAAGCCCTTAGTAGCAAAATATCTCATCATGAATCTAGTGGTACTCAATTTTACAACAAATTTAAATAAAGTAGCAAAAGAGTAATTGTTCACCAAATAAAAGTAGCTGTAGCTTGATGTCTCTTTTCATGGAAATTAGTATTACTGATAGAAAAAGTGAATTTTGTGTTCCATCTTTAACATTTCACATCATGAAGTTAATGCAGCCAAAGAAGACAAAATGTTAAAAAAAAAATCCAACAGGAGAAAACATTATGGTTTGATCTCTGAGAGTTTATGTTTTCCTCTAAACCAGTTTTTTCTGAAATGATGTGTTTTTAATCGGTCCAAACGGCTGAAGTGACAAACTTTTTATAGATATATTTTTTCAAGGGCAGTGTATAGCTTGCTTTCGATGTACCGCGCTGCTCCAAGCGTTAGCACGTGTCTCCACTGTCGTGAAAAATAATGTGAACCTGCACTGGTCTGATCGATTCTGTTGGCTGAAAACGACCTGTGACGACCTCCTGCCCCAAATAAAGCTTTGTCTTTTGCAAAGTTCAATTGTTTACACTCTCCAATATCAACTTTAGTTTACTTTCTACCTGCAAACCAGCAGAAGGCTTTAAATGTGAGGAAGCAACAAGACATTCATGTTTTTCAAAGTTTACAGAACTTTGTTAGAGTTGTTCTGCAAAACAAGATATGGACGTAGCTATTCTTAAGATAAACATTAACATTGTGTTAGCGTGGCTTGAAGAGTCACAGAAACCAACAAAAATCTGCATTTTCTTTTAAATTACAAAGCGTAATATAAGCTAAAAACTATTAGGCTATAAATAAGACATTTTTGAGGAAAATTGCGGTCTTTGTCGGGTGAGTATTGATGTCTGTACATCTCCTCTCACCTTTGTCTTTGGAGTGTGTGTGTGTCTTTGTGGCACGGAGGCAGTTTACCGGCGTATGCTCTGTCGTTTCCTCCATATTTGGTTCTTGCAGAGGCTTCCCTCCTCTGACGTTGCTCTGTTTTAACACCATCAGACTAAAAGTGGCTAAACATTAAAGTTTCACTGTGATTAAACTTAAGATTATGAGTGTGAGAACACCCTTTTATAATGACGACTATTAAGCATTCTCATCCAGTTTCTCTTTCCCTGTAATGGGAAGAAAACAAATACGTCATCTAGGGATGTCCTAGTTGCATTTTGGGAACTGTATTTGTCCCGTTTGGAAAATGTTCTCATATCTTTAATTTAAAAGACACATTTTGTTTGAAATATGTGTGCTTACAATTTTATTTAAATTATGTTAGACCCTGGCTTCTGTGAAGGATTTGTTTATCAAACTTTTGAGGAAAGTCTCAGATTGCTCCCTCTCACATAATTAATTACCACAGTAACCTGAAAATCCCAAAATGACAACAATCTTTAAATAGCCCACAAAAAGACCCAGCATCTGGCTGAGAGCCGGTTCTGTTTCCCAACACTAGCACTGTGTTTATCTAAGACTGCAGAGCCGACGTGGCTTAAGGTTTATTTATAGGCTTCAGCAGCGAGACCCGGGGGGGTCTTGGGCGCAGGTATTGTCACTGTGTGGTGCAGCACCCATGGGAATATGTTTTTGAGTTCCACCTGAGACGTGTGTGCAATGTGCTGAGTTTTCTAAGAAAAAGAGAGGGGGCTGTTTCTGTTAAAGAGTGATGAAATTGGAGATAACAGTAAATGTAGAAGTCTGACTTACAGCATTTGTTAAACAAGCTGAGGTAGTTTGCAGCGGCAGTGACAGTGTTTCCCCTGCCATTGTCTTGGAGGGGCGCTGCGCACCGCCAACGGAGCCCCGCCAACGGAGCCCCGCGCCCCCCCTGAAATTCAAGGTGTTTAAAAAAAAAAAAAAAAAAAAAAAAATTATAATTTCTTCTTTTTTTTTATAATGTTTTTTTTTATATATATATATAGCACCAAATTGCAACTAATCTATATCTACTGTCACTTTTCACATTGAACATGTGCTCTTTTATTAAATAAACTAACCGCTTTCATTTTAAGTTGTGAGTTTAGTGTTTTTGACCCTAAGAAACACTGATGCACTAATCAATAACAATAATCCACAGCTCCTCTCTCTGCTCCAGAGGATTTAAAATATATATATCCCAATGCACCCCCCCGCTCCGGCAGCACCCCCCCAAAGCAGTAAACCTAGGGGAAACACTGAGTGAAGTATTTGATGTACAAAGTTATCTCAGTGAGCCCGCAACATAAGCGAAACCGATGGAGAGCTAACAGTTAATGCAAACTGGCTAAGGATTAGGGAAGGTTAATGTTGGCCTCCGGCAGTCAGGCGTGTACCACAGGCTGCAACAACTGTCTCTGAGTGCTGTGAAGAAAGATGTGGAGAATTAACAAAGAGGAGGGCGAAAGATGAGGGGAGGAACTGACAGGAGGAGAGAGGTGATTGAGTTGAGTGTGTAATAGCAGAGAGACAAAGGAGCCAGTACCTACTAATGTGTGTTAGGTAAACTAATGATTTGGAAAATGCAGGTAAAGGATGAATAAATGTTTTTTATATGCGGGCATTCACATCAGCATCTGAATTAGCTCCTATCGCCTATCTGATCTCATCATTGCGTGTTTTGCTAAATAAAAAATAAAAAAATCCATTGAAAAATAAACTACTTGTATATTGTAGATCCTAAACAAATCACCATACATTTAATTATAGGCAAGTTACGTACATTTTCATTGCTTGTCTATAGGCGCTTTCACACCGCTGTACTTTTCCCACAAAGGTTCATCAGAACTTAGTTCATCAGAACTCTTTAGTTCTCATGCACTAAGTACAGATCGCGTTCACACGGAATAAGTCCCTGGGGGAGGATTAGGCAAATGAAGCCGCTGACGTCACTTCTTCTTCTTCTGCTTTGGGTTTACTGGCAGGCCGCAAACAACTTCACGGCGTATACTGCCACCCGAAGTCCCCGGCCGGAAGTCCCCGGAGTTGGGGACTGGCTTCAGTAGAAGCTGCTGGGACTCCCAGCAGCTTCTACTGAAGCCTTCCGAGTAAATCGCCAGAACGCCGACACCTCCTCATCTCCATCGCTCCCAGGTTTTCTTTTGTGTTGCCATAAGTTAGTCTCTCTGCATTTGTGCGCTATGCTAATAATGCTAATGCGAGGATAATAAAATGGCGGCTTCACAAAACTTTTTGGGAGTTTTACGGGGTGTGGTTTGCAATCTGCCCAGCCAATCCGAAATAGGAACCTTTTTCTCCCACGAAAGTCCCAGCTCTCTAGCAGGGACGGAAAAGGGGGTAAAAAAGGTTCCCATGAACTAATTTTAGTTCCAGATTTTTTTTGGTGTGAACGCAACATTTCGGAACTAAAGTGGGAAAAAGTGCTGCGGTGTGAACGCGCCTTATGTGTTTGATTTGCACTCTTGTAGCTGTGTTGGTGTGTTTAAACTCTGCTGCTGCAGAGTGTGTGTGTCGGGTCATATTTCAGGTACATCTGATCCAGCTCAATCCTGCCAATTGTTTCGTTAATTCACAATTTCAATGGAGTGATACAGTTATGTGTCAATGTACTTGTTGTGTAACAATGCAACCACCTTTTTGTTTGGTTGGAGGTCTTTCTATACTTTTCCTTGATTCTGATAATTTATTTTCTGTTGAGGCTAATAGGTGATTAATAAGGAACATTTCTCCTCCCTGATGCTGCAAACACGGCAATATCAAAAGTGCTCCTGCCCTTGCCTCCACATATGACTCCTACATTTTTACTCCTTTTTATGTTCTTATGATATTCAATCATATGTTTCTGTAACAGACATGCATGGCGTGTCCTTGAGTTTTGTTAAATATAACCCTTATCAGCTCTCACAAAATTGTTAGTAACACCCATAGTTTGGTTTTCCTTCTGCCAAATGATCATGGTACAATATAGATTTGCACGGGTCCAAATTTCAATAAAATTCTGATCATTTGCTCATTTTACTGTAATCATTTAAAGACCTAAAATTGATAATTACAAACAGGATTTTCTTTGGCAGTGTGAATGAATACAGTGCACAGGTTAAAGCTGGCTGCGATCAGTCACCACCACCTCACTACTTAGAAGATGAACCCAGAGAGAAGGGACTTTTTAGGGGGTGGGGGGTAGGAACTGGTTTGCCCTAGTAACTAAATCTGTAACTAGGTCCCCTGGTTAAAATGAAAGCAAAGTTACTAAATACTTTTCTTATACATTTGTAATTATTTGGCGCGATATGAGCATTTTGCAATGGAACATTAATTTAGCCCCTGTTTTCATTTTAAAACTGTCAAAAATAATAAGATGAGGGCTGACAAAAAGGCAAATATAATAGTTGCTTGCAACATTTCCTGGAATTTAAAATCCCAGAAGACCGCAAAGAGGAAGACTTCACAGAAGGTCTTTTCTGAATTCACTGCTGAATGTGACTTTATTTGGAGCGGCCACTTATAGTGGGGCAGACATCTTGTCCCTGGGAGGCTCTACTCTGACCTTAAACCATCATCTGATGCCATCTGATGCACTGAGCAGAGGCATACTTGCCCTCAGTGGGGGGGAATCGTGGTGAAAGACTCAGCTGATCAGCAAAATGTCAACAATGACAAACCTGCTGTTTTAGTATTGAACAACCACCGTTTGTCCAGTTGTTGACAGACTACAGAACTCAATTTAGAGTCCCGAGTCACTTTCCATGCATGACTCATGGTCTGTCGTGTTCTGTTAGGTTCAAGAAGTGGTTTTAAAGCAACTTCTATAGCACATTTGATGTTATGTTAACAGCTTTAATGACAATAACAACTATTTAGACTCTAAAATGTTATAATCTAATACAGACAGGCTGCAACTTTGTATTTTGATAACTTTCAACGCATAATACCTACAATTCAGGGGGTTTTCTTGAAAGGGGATATTCAGACTTTAAATGCTTGTCTAATATAACAATATAGTTACATTGAAATGAGTTGAACACTTTTTGTGAAGGTAATAAATCGCATGGTATAGTCCTCTGCCATGACTTTGAGGCAGAAAGTAACATCATCCACTGTCAAAGAAAGGTGTCAGAAGAAATCTGAGGTAATATCTGATGGTCACACCGTAAATCTGCCACACAGTGTGTGTGTGTTTGCCTATAAAACATGCTCTGTCATGCTCTCTAAGCAGCATCAGTGTGATGTTAGAAACACTCAGACTACTGTTGTTCACACTTTCTGTTCAAACTAAGCAGATAAGTGCGGATAAATATTTGAGGAATTTGTGCTTATCCCTCAACCTAACTTAGAGACAGAGTTGTTGCACTGGCAAAAGCTTTTTCAATGAGTTTTTCTATTAACTATCTGTTTACGTGACCCAGATATTGCTTTATATTTGCACTGTGTGTTACTAACTCCCTTTCAAGAGGGTTATGAGATGCTGGACACATGCCTGATCAGCTTTTGAATGTAATACTGGTTGGTCACAGGCCAGTGTAAGTCATACTTATAGTACTAGTTGAGTAATCATATATTTACCTCTGGTGTGGAAGTTATGTATTCTGTCTTGTTTGTTGAGACCTGGTTACACAAGAGCTAATAAAGGAATATCTGAATAATTGTAACATTTAGATAATTACTTTATTTAGCCGTAACTAATACATTTGTTGTAGCTGATACTAACCCAAGTGGTTTAATGGTTTATCTAAATCCAACTGATGAAATAGTCACATGAACAGAAAAATGTCTAAACCCTAGTTGTGGCTGGAGGTCAGGGGTCGGCTAATGCCCCAGGGTTACTGTTCATAAAACACAGCAAGACCTTTATGCCTTAGACTTGATCCACCATCAGAAAACAGGATCCTGATTCTGTTTTGAGTCCGATTGAGAAAGTCTTAGATTTGTTGATGGTGATCATTGATTTGAGTCTGGATGTTGGTGATACGTGATATCACCAGCCATAATTAGAATTTAGCAATTGTAACTTCTTATCATAAAGAAGTTAAGCTACACAAAGCAAACATTTCAGTGTTTAAATGCTTCACAGCTCGTGAACTGTCAACAGGGGGGGGAGGGTGGAGAGCTCGACGCTCGTGAACTGTCAACGGGAGGGCGGAGGGAGCCTTACATGATGCAGTTTAAACAAATTTGAATAATTGGTTTAAACGGCATAATAATAATTAATGACGACCGTCGGTTCTGTGATTCTCCAGAACACACAGATGGCCAGTCCGCGCCTGTGTAGCATATTATTTTCGATGAGAGATGAGCAGATCGCCACTGGGCTTTCAACTAAAGACACAGCCAGGCAAAAACTGCGGCATTTATACAGCTCCTTATGGGTAATGCAATTTGTGAAGTGCGGGCGCTCCGGCAGCACTTCACCCCTGATCGTTTCACCACGGAGGAAAGCAGCAGCAAGTCGACTGGAGTTAAAGAGAGCGGGGCTGCGTTGCGTGCATGGCTTCCTTCTGCAGGTAACGGGGAGACGCGCTCTGGCGGCGGTCTCGTTCAGGATCCGAAAAATAAATGTTGTATATTTTGCACACTTATTCCACTTATTCCTAGTGTGCCACTGGTTACGGTGCCGCGTGCCAATGGTGGCACGCATGCCAGGGGTTGCCAACCCCTTCTCTAACTAAATACACAGTTCAGTATAAAGTTCAGAGGTCAAGTAAGGTAATTTCGGTAAATGCCTCACATTTTGGCAAAAGTCTGATAAATTGCCTCAAGGGAGATAACTCATCGTAGAAATGTAGAAAGTGTGTTTACCAGACGTTGTGTAACCCACTCCTCATCTGACATCATTTGACCTGCTGTGCTTCTGTATATGTTGTTGCTTACGTATGGGCATAGATTTACAATATAGTGATATAGCGCTGAAAACTGTAGCTAAACTTAACAATAGACAGCAGATATAAATGAAGTCGCTGCTATACTGCTTTTATGCAGGGAGGTAACATTTTGTAAGCATTTCATATTCTTGTTGTACTCAAAAGTCATTCGACTCGGTTTTATCAAGCTTGAGTAAAAGCAAATATACAGCCAATATTTAGAAAAGGGAATAACATGCATCTAATAAAAACCCAGATTAATGAGCAGAAATTATTCAACCTAAACTTAGTTTAGTGCAGCTCTGTGCGGACGGTAAAAACCTTTTGTTTCAGTCCAGGACCAGGACACAGTTTTGTGGCTTGTTACGTTTGTCCTTAACTCTGTGTGCATGGAGAACATTAAGAGCCTTATTTCCCTGTGCTTCTGTACAGTTAAGTGTTTCTTTCAGCCTAACAGAGCTCTCAGTGTGGTTGTACAGTCAAGCTCTCTGCAGACGAGAGTAGGCCTCCCTCACTGGCCCCAGGATTTCACTGGACCTTTAACTCTTTAACCACAGAACATTTCTGACTACACTCATGTGTTGAGTTAACAATACGCTGGTTTTGCTTCCTTACGAGGTCTTTATGTACTTGTCAAAGCCAATCAAGACATTCAGGTTATTGTCAGTATGTCCTGTCCAGGCCTTTTGTTATTGATAAACCTTCTTCTCTCAGGAATGGGGAGAATTGTTACAACCCAATGATGAAGAAACTCTGACACGTGAACACACTGCAGCAAACGTCTGCTCCACATATAACGTTCTGTGTCTTGTGCAAACACAAAAATAGTCGCAGGAACAATTTGAACTCTGCATATCACACGGCTCATACGTAACATTTAATTAGTGTAAGCTTACATTGTTCCCTCTAGATCTAAACTATTCTGTGTATTGTGAAAACCTGCCTCAGTTATCTCTATTTCAATGATGCATTCCCAGATACATCAGTGCAGGATATTTTAATTTCATTTGTTTGCTCATTTCCTGCGTTATAGGTTGAACTTTGTTGTATGCAGGGCCCGAACCAATCAAATTTGATTCTGCTGCAAGTACATTTTTAAGCATTAATTTTAATTATTACTTGGTTTTAGTTCCCCAGATGTCACAGTGCATTATTGTCTGTGTCTGACATGATGGTAAACTGAATAGTTTTAACTTTTGTATTATTATTCAGGAAGAAAAAGACATAAGAAGATTCTACAGACTGAGAGAAAGGGTTTCCATTAGGGTTTTATTGACTCAACGATGGATCAAGCAATGGAGAAAATAAAACTATTCTCAGTTAAATTCTCTTTTATTCTGAAGGTTTTTCTGTTTCAACACAAATTGAAATTATTTAAAGAAGTATATCTAAGTTCAGTGTTTCATATTAATTATTCAATACACTGGTTTTATTGTTCAGTCCCATAGGTTCCTGTTTTGCTACACAGATGTTATCCTGGGCTCCTGAATACATATACACATGTTTGTAATTAAACCGTGGTTCTGCTCTCGGTGTTGTTAGTGATAGTTAGTAGTCCGCCAAAGGCCTTCATTCCCCACCCTCTCGCTCTCTCTCTCTCTATCCACTTCCCTTGACATGATCGTCCTTAAGGAGCTTACTGAGATTTTCTCTCGCTGTGAGCTGCTTTCACTCCCTCGTAGTCGGACTGTGGTGAAACTGCAGCCAAAAACAGCTAGAGGCAAGATCTCTGACTTCAGGCCACAAGACAGATCGGCACGATAAAGTGAGCCTAGCTCGTCTTCTGGTATGTCTTTATGAAGAGTCGTGTCCAGGTACGACCAGATCTGATCAATCTTTCTTTCAGCTTTAATGAGTTACTTAAATGTACTGTATTGTTCAAGTTGTTCATTGTCTGTGTGTTTTCTTCCAACTGTTTGGACCTTGCATTATTTGTTGTATTAAGGTTTTGTATTTGGCCTGAGAAGATTAGCAAATGCTACGTCGCTAACAGGGATCTAGTTAATTAAAACAGTAAGAAACGTAAAAGCTGGTACAAGAGTTGGCAATGCAAAACATATCTGGGTAAACACCCAAATGAAGGCTATTGATTTATTTTGACGTGTGACAAGAAAACTAGTATCTTTTGTTCTTTTCGTGCTTTCCTCTCCAATCATTTCTGTTGCCAGATGCTCATGTGTTCCTGTATGCAGAGCCGGTTGTAATGTGACCATCGTTGTGTTTTCACAGAGTCTACTGGGCCGGCCAAGGTGGTGAGAGCAGGGAATCCACCCAAAGCCAGACGCGGAGGAAAGGTAATCTTCTGTGTGTGTACTGTGGATGCATGTATGTACTGGTGGATATAAACGGTTTAGACATTCTACTCTAAACATTCAGTAATGCTTCATTGAGTGTTAGAAACTCCCAGGTTAATCTTTTGCGAGTCATCCAGATGGCTATAGGATTACAGAGTGGGTATTGTGAGAATTAAAAGACTGTATGTTAATATAACACCATATCTGTTCAAAGTATATATGTTATAAAGACACAATACAACCTCAAACGGAACATTTTCATTAGCTTAGAGCTTTATCACAGCTCACTGAAGGTATGTTCAGACCGAGTCATGGTATTTATCTGTCAGGCCTCAAGCTGTGTATTAACGCCCCTCCCCACTTCCTGGAATGCAAATGGCCCGGCAGATGAAGCAAACAAAGTCTCCACAAAGCGTTTCATTCACAACTTCCTACCTTGATTGCAAGACTCGCTGCTGTTGTATTTCAGGGTCTTAAACTCTGCCTTCATCACACAGTTTTATGACACACTTGAAAAAGGTGCAGTGTTACAGAAACAAAAGAGAAATATGCGGTAAAGATTAATTTTGACCCTGTATATCCGCTCTGAAGGGCTTGGACAGAGTCACCTCTCTTCATTAACCTGAGCTAACATCTCAAGTTACCTGTGACACGCCTGCTAATACAGCTTTGTTTGTGTCTTTGTTCATCAGGTTGGAGACTTTGGCGACGCCACCAACTGGCCGACTCCAGGGGAGATTGCAACTAAAGACATGCAGGTGGGTGTTTTTGTTTGTTTGAGAAGTGTTGACTCACAGGTTGGTAGATGTGCACTGTAGAGGAAACACTGATGACATGTGGGTGGTGTCTGTTAGGGACTCAAACCACTCAACTATTTCAATATTTGCTGATTGACGGCTAACGATCTCCTAAGCTCATTTTAGATTCTCATTTGTACTTGCTTGATTTTTTCTTTTATACACATTTGTTGAGCAGTGTTAAAGAAGCCTAAAGTCCAATAATTATGTTGTGTTATCCTCTGATTGTTGTGCATCTATCAACTTTGAGCCAGCTGGCCAGGACATGGGATAGGGAGTTAAAAAAAAAAAATGTCTCTGCCTTAAAGTGAATGGACAATAGGCATCAATATCCATCTCATGTCTGCAGGACACACTTGAGATAGGTGATCATAACAAAATCAAATATCATGATACTATTGATTTCCAGCAATGTGATAGTGTTGTATATGAATTGATGCTTTCATACAGAATTAAGTTTAAACTAGTGTTGTGGAGTACTGTTGGGAAAAACTCCTTAAAGATCTTGTCCAACATAAGTGACAACACAGTGAGGTGTTTAGAAAAAGGAAATCTTAGTGGTTTCTAATCCCAAATTATAATATTTACCAACCTTTCAGGGGGGGCTGATGCACTTTGCTGTAGTGGATGTGTGTCTTTTTTGACTATGGGTATTAGTGGTTGTGGCTGTAATTACAGAGCAGCTAAACGGCACATCCAGACAGAGCTGCCTGCTCCTGCTGGCCCGACTCTGTCCTCAGTGCTGCATGTTTATTTTTTTAAGGGTTAGTCACCACCGTGGCAGGGAAACAAATATGTCTGACCTTTAAGCAGGAACCTGCAAAATCAATCCCATTGCAAAAAGACAATCAGTAGTTTGGAAGAGGAGTTGAGAAATGAAGTAGAATCTCAGCCTGAGGGATTATTATGAGCGAATCCTTGCTGATAAAAGAATATCATTGAAATTAATCTTGCATACTGTCTCACTTACTGTTGATATACTTATTATTTACCTTTAGATTTAACTACAATACCATCAGGTCTATTCCATATATACATAGATACTGGGTACAAATATTAGTCTGATTGTTGATTGAAATAAATGCAAATAATGTATAGAAGAAATCTATTGTTTATTGGAAAACATTAAATATGCCAACTATTCCTTTTCTCCGCTTCTCAATTGTGAGGGTGTGTGGCTTTTTATCCAATAATTAACTCAACAACCTTAGGGGTTTGTTGTTCATCAGACCAAACATTTAAAAATGTCCCTTAGGCCTGTGATGTGGCATCTTTTCAATTTTCTAACATTCAAATAAATAAAGAAAAGGATTCAACAGAATAATCTTTAATGAAACAATTATTGCAAACTGTTTTCTCCTCATTGCACATGGCCGGCTGTCTAATAGACCCTTGGTTGATGTAAGAAAAACTTGAAAGCTTAAAGCCTTAAACACCTGCCGATATAAGCTCTACTACTGTGTACACACTCAACACACGCCCAACATACTGACCCCCTTCTCTTTATCCCTATTCTCTTTATCCCTATTCTCTCGAACCTTACAGCTGTTGTTCCTGTGAGGATGCGTTTAATTTGTGTCGCCTTATAGTAGCAGCAGTAGTCAGTCACTCCTCAGAGCCCCTTTCTATTTCTGATCTCTGGGCTATAGTGTGTCAGCGGGAGATTAACCCCGGTAACCTCCCCTATTTTAGGCAGCTAGTTCTGGACGAACATGAGGGAGAGCTGCTTGTCCCCTTACAGTAAAATGTGGGTCACATAGTTAGAGCCAGGAATAACCGGTGGCTTCGGTGGCAGAAATCATAGGTGGGGAGGGGTTCAGATACGGTGACCGAGGCCTGGGAAGGGATGCCCTTTTTAGGGATCCCCCTTCAATAAACCAGACCTGGATCAGTGGTGGTGCTGCTGCTATTCTTAGGGGCTGGAGTTCACTGTCCACCACGTAACACTTAGAGGTGTCAATCAGCTGCTGAATTCCTCACATTATTCACACTGGGAAATGAACTTTGGTAAGGAGGGGTTTTCGATTAGGTTGTACTTAAGAGTTTTAAAGTTAGACTTGAGATTTCATGCAATAAAATGCATACATTGATTCTGTTAAATAATTTTCGGCTTGTGGCTCTTTCTGCTTTACATGGGTTTGGGTAAGTTAAAAATGGGGTTAGAACATTTGATTAAACAGATATTTCAAGCTTGAGAAAAGTTGGTCGACGACAAAGCGATTAAATCGGATATATTGTTGTAAGATGAATCGAATTATGAAATGTTTTAGTTGCAACAACACTAACCACCTTTTATCAATTATAATGAGACCGAACAAAAGACACACTTTTCTCAAAGACTTTAATTTACCTAATACTTTTAATCTAACAGTTTTATTTATAGATTTTTCCCCATTGGAATAATTTATTTAGGTTTTTTTTCCACAGACTTTAAATGCTGCATTGATGTCTGTTGCATATAGTAACATATGGAAATATGTGATGTTATATTTTCCGTCGCTTCATATGCTCGGATAAAGTTCTTTCACTAAAGGAATGTTGTGTATTTTGCAACAGTCGACTGTTCGCTAAGCCCCACCCAATCACTTAATAACTGTTGCTATGCAGATTTACCACAAGTCATTGTACCTATTGAAACAATGTCTTTGATTTCAAAGAGGTAGACAAAAGAACTATCTGAAATGACAACTGTGAACATTAACTTCTTTTAGTTAATTTTATTTTTAAAAAAATCAGGTTTGACTGTTTTATTTTAAATGATTAAAACCAGCTTAGGTTGCCCGGAGAGTTATCCTGCACAAGTGCTGTAGAGATGATGAGCACTCATGTCTCTTCTCTGACAAAAAAACAATGAAGAGAATTTTTCACAACTCTGATCTCAGCATTCAAGCAAATAAACAAACAAAACTAAAAGTCACAAACACTGACCCTGGGCAACGTAGTCTGACTTGTTATAAAGGTCTTAATAAGGCCTGTTGTAGGCCAGTACAGACATGACATATTGTGTTATAACTGTTATGTAGCTATAAAGCCTCCTAGGATATCAAGTATATCTCATCAGAGCTCATGAACTGCTTTAGCATGCTAAGAAGCTTGACATAACTAGCATAGAAACATATTCACTTGATGGGGGAGGGGTTAAGCGAGCGGTCCATAGCATGACCGTTATTTTTATGTGCATGTTTAACCAACAAAATATATGGTGTTAAGCTTGGATTTCATTTTGCAGAATGGGAAAATAACTGAATATGTAAGATCAAATGGGCTACTTCCAACATTTTGAATAAGAAGTCTTTGCAAAAATCTGAGTTCAGTGCACAGGGTGTGGATTTTATTTGTTTGTTGTGATGTTTTCGACCCATTTTGTTGTCTGTTTTGTGTCCAGAGTAAAATGATTGTCACTATAGTTTTTGTTTCTTTTTACGGTTGGTGTTTCTGCAGATGTGCTTAGGAGACTGTAACAGAAGTTTCATCAGTGGCTTCCTGTGGAAGAAGGAGAATGAATCCGCATCCCTCTGTTCTTAGCAGTGCCATCAACATTTCCTCAACCATTACACCACATTTCTTTATTGAGTCATGAAAAACCCTCACACCTCAGCTATAAACACTCTTCTAATCTAATGGCTGATTTCTGTCACTTCACACACCTCTGTCCTCACTAAAAGTAAACTTCTATTATTCCTGTCTGTCCAAAATCAAAGCAATAAACCACAGTAATGTTTTCTCATCTTCATGTAAGGACACATTAGCCATTTAGCCACTGAGATGATATGGGATGTACTTTATAAAACCCTGAGGGAGCTTAGTGGACTTGGAAGCAGCAGATGCTTTTATCTTCCACAGCTTTTGTAGCATCCATTTGGCTTTTATATTGTTTGATGGCAACAGGAAGGAGTGTATGGTCCTTGGGTTGTTGGAGAAGAGCAGCACTACAAATGCAAGCTTTTGAAGAGGCAATAATAACGTTTTTTTTTACTCCAGCCATTATACAAAATTAAAAGATTATAACTGCAGAGGCTTGAAAGGATCTGTAACACTTGCTAAAGTGCCTGAACAGTCCCTAAATATTGAAGGTTTATGTCACGTCCATTTCTAACTACTAACAGAAGAGCTTTTTCTTTAAATCAATGTTAATACATTTTCTTCATACAGTGTAAATGTGTGTCACTGCGTGTGTGTGTGTGTGTGTGTGTGTTCATCATGGTCCACCTCATTGTCTCTAAACTGCTCTTCCCTCCCTCTGTTCAGATCGAGGCAGTGACACGGACGGTGTCCTGCCCGCCAGCTGTCAAGCAGGTCAGAGACTCATGGAGATCCACTGTAAGTTCCACCTGCAGCCTGTGAAACCTGCTGCTAAAAAAAACTTTAAATGATGCACCACACAAAGAAAGAAACATAAAACGATGTCGTAGTTAGTTAAAACCGGCTTAAAGTAAAATTGATTACAAAAAGTCAGGAGAATTAATGAATTAGCCTAGCTTGCGTTAGTTAACACTGCAATGTCCACCCTGCGCACTCAATGCTTTGGTCATCCCACGTTATTCAAAGGAGGGTTTTATTAGTTTATTTGACCTAATAAGTCCCCTGTCTCCATGTCAAAAAGGCTTATTTCTAGGGGCCATGTGCATCACACCATCAAAAATCCATACGAAAAACGAATTTCTTCCCCATTTCCCACAATTGTACTTTCTTAAACTGGAGTGTTGACTCTTTTGGAAATTATGTTTTTATTTAATTTATTTAGTATTTGATGGCCTGAACCAGCACACAAACTTTATAAAAAATAGTATTGAGAATAACACAAACAAAGGCCCAAATTAATTAAAATGAAATGTAATTGTAGGTGTAATATTCAGCTTTCTAAGCTCATTTCAGCTTTTATAAACTCATTTGATACCAGTCAAATCAAAATCATTGTTAAGCCACTATATTTAATAAAGGTTATAATTTGCGCAAAAGGGCTTGCTTCCCTTAAGGTTAGGCTTTATTGAGACATTGGTTTAACAAAGGTATTAAGAAAATTACTGCATGTTTGAAGTGGGTCCTTGAGAGTTCAGAGTGAACAGATTAGTTGATGATTTTATACTTTCAAGACCGAGCAGGTCACAGCGGGTGTGGACAGAGTTTATTGCTGCTTGAAATGTGTCGAACCTCTAGTTAGTCACTCCTCGAGTAAAACGCTTTGCATGACTTCTATGCAAACCCCTCAGTAGTATCAAACTTTGCATATATGAGCGTTAGTGATAGCTGAGCTGCTGTAGCACACAAGTCTCCGAACTCTGTTTGATTTGTATAAACTGAGATATCAGTTCTGTGAGAAAAAGATAAGCTAAGGCGATTCACCAGTCTGCCTGTTACTGCGGGTTAGTGGACACTGCTATTACTTGATATTAGGGCTGCACGATATTGGAATAAACTGACATTGCGATTTTTTTCCCCCTGCGATATATATTGCGATATGAAAAAATACAGGAATTGAAGAAAGACAGTTTTTTTTGTCCGCAAACCATCGTTTCTTGAACTTTAATGCTATACAATTAGTATTTTTCTAACTATATTTAACCGGATGAAGGATTTTAGTCACGGACGTCTGGATCTTAAGTTATCAGAGCAACAAGCTGAGCTAGCTCGGTTAGCAGCGCCGAACTGCCCTGGAGAAACACATGAAACTACTTTATTCAGTGTTTTTACCTTTAATCACCGGGTCCGTTTGCTTTGGAGATTTGATTGTGATTGGTGGTTTGCTGTGCATGCAGAGCCTGCATGTCACTCACTCAAGTACCCCTGACATGAGAGCCGCGTGAGTTTTCCTTTTGTAGCAAGCAGCAAAAGAATTGTAACATGACGTGTATGAGTTAATTTGCCTACTTAATATCGCACAAAAATTATTTTAAAAATCGCACGTCCTGCGATGTGAATATCGCGCATGCGCATATCGCGATTATCGTCACGACATGATATATCGTGCAGCCCTACTTGATGTCACATATAATGAGACCGAACAAAAGACACACTTTTCTCAAAGATTTTAATTTACCTAATACTTTTAATCTCACAGTTTTATTTATAGATTTTTCCTCATGGAATAATTTATTTTTATTTATTTAGGTTTTTTTCCCACAGACTTTAAATGCTTGCATACTAGTAACATATAGAAATATGTGATGTTATATTTTCCGGTGCTTCATATGCTCGGATAAAATTCTTTCACTAAAGAAGCGTTATGTATTTTGCAAGAGTCGACTGTTCGCTAAGCCCCACCCAATCACTTAATAACTGTTGCTATGCAGATTTACCACACAAGTCATTGTACCTATTGAAACAATCTGTCTTTGATTTCAAAGAGGTAGACAAAAGAACTATCTGAAATGACAACTGTGAACATTAACCTCTTTTAGTTACCAGTTCAGTACCAGAAATAGTAACAGTTAAAACATTTATTTTAAATGATTAAAAACATCTTAGGTTGCCCGGAGAGTTATCCTGCACAAGTGCTGTAGAGATGATGAGCACTCTCTTCTCTGACTAAAAAACAATGAAGAGAATTTTTCACAACTCTGATCTCAGCATTCAAGCAAATACACAAACAAAACTAAAATCACAAACACTGACCCTCGGCAACGTAGTCTGACTTGTTATAAAGGTCTTAATAAGGCCTGTTGTAGGCCAGTACAGACATGATATATTGTGTTATAACTGTTATGTAGCTATAAAGCCTCCTAGGATATCAAGTATATCTCATCAGAGCTCATGAACTGCTTTAGCATGCTAAGAAGCTTGACATAACTAGCATAGAAACATATTCACTTGATGGGGGAGGGGTTAAGCGAGTGGTCCATAGCATGACCGTTATTTTTATGTGCATGTTTAACCAACAAAATATATGGTGTTAAGCTTGGATTTCATTTTGCAGAATGGGAAAATAACTGAATATGTAAGAATACGACTTTGTATCTGTGGCACCATTTTAAATCAATTTCATGTCCAGTCAAATGTGTATTACCCCCAAATTGTTTTGTGAAATTTCCCCAATAACTCTTGTTTTGTTTGAATAGGTCTTCAGTCTCCTGTGAAGATTGAACTGTTTCTCCAGCTCTTTTCTAAATGTCTGACTCTGTTTCCTCTGCAGGCTCCTAAGAAGCCGACGACAGTCAAGAAGGAGTCAAAGGAGTTGAAGGAGAAAAGGGAGAGCAACGAGGAGAGCAAGGAGAACCTGAAGGCCAAGTCGGATGACTCTGGAGAGGAGAAGAACGGCGACGATGACTCTCAGAAGAACGGACCCAAGACAAAAAAAGGTAAATATGGATTAAGCAGGTGGCCTGTTTGCATGCTGAAAGAACAAATTGTTAATAATCAAAAGTAGCATGTGCTAATGTGTGCATATTAAAAGTACTTGGTGTAAAAACAGTTATCAAGATTGGTCAAATATTTATTGTAACCCTCAACTTCACTGGCATGTTGTCTTAATCACTTTGACTTTTTAGGAGAAAAGTCTAACCCGTCATATTTTTACCCTAAATCCAAAGGTTTTAAATAACAAATAGCTTTGTTTAAGTTTGAATAAATTCCTAATTGTGCGCAAATTATTACAATGCAATAAATGTAATGAGCAAGTTTTAATACAGCTACCTTTAAAAAAAAAAAAAAAAGTGGATCCATAGCAGACGACTTAAGCAGGGCTCAACGCTAACTTTTAAAAGTGGTTGCCAGGCTGGCAACCAGGCATCAGCTTTTGGTTGCCAAAACTGAAAATACGGTTGCCATTTTTAGTCACCTTATATTTTAAATAATTAAGATACTATACAGTTATACATCAACTTAATAATGAACATGTGACACAATATAATGTTCAAATGCTTTACAATAAGTAATTAACGCAATTATTTGAAACTTAAGTGGTAGTAAACTTGTCCACCCTCTATTGCCGGTATACAAAATACCAGTAGTGTAGCTGTTGTCATGTTCTTCACAGATCCCTCACAAATGAATTGAGCAAGTCACTAGTTTCTTGGTCATCCGTTGTCTCCCTTTCAAATGTGGGTTTTCTTGACCTTTGTGCTGATCCCCACCATAGATCCATTGGCCCTTCAGCATTGAAGTCTTGATTGGCCAGACTACTACATTTCTAATTAAGTAAATGAAAACCATTCACAGTTAAGAATTAGATAATAATTATTAATGCTGGAAATTACCTTTTAATATGTCTAACTATATTTAAAATGTGTTACCTTTTTATAGAAGTGCTTATATTTGTATGCCAATATTTTCCTATGGTAAAGTTTCGTTTTGCAGTTTTATTTTGGTAGTAATAAGATCAGGACTCTTATTTTGAAGGAACTTTTACCGGAAGTGAATGGACAACGGAGCAGAATGTACATATATTTCGCCTCCCAAGACTTTACAAATGTCCTCTTTGCTTTTCGTTCGGGTTCATCTTGCTCTTTATCAGTTGAATCACTTTGAACATTCGTTTGAGATGTTGACGGGTTGGCCGAACTTTTTACCCCACAGTCAAACAACTTAATTTGCTTCGCCATTTTTTTGTAAAACAAACACACGGCGCTGCGCACGCGAGTAAACGTGCATCGCTTTCTGGCTCCGTAATCACACCAATGCACGTGGAACTTAAGTATCAGGTTCCGACTGGTCACAACAATAATTAAATATCACTCTATACAACAAATAATTAACATTTATCTATTTTGGGGTGCACATTTTGCTGTTTGCTGTTCTTATTTCTTTATGTTAAAAACTGGTTGCCACTGATGGCAACCAAAGGCCAAGAAGTGGTTGACATTTTTTCTGAATGGTTGCCAATGGCAACCGTTACTGTCGAGCCCTGTATAAGTGGGCTAAGATGGCTTCCTGGTGTAGTTTAATCCTTTTTATTACTGCCAAAACTAAACTGCCTGACAGCGGGTGTTTTCTGACCCTCCCGACATGATTACCCTCAGTGCACCCAGAAAGTGTTTGTTGTGTGGGGGGGAGGGGGGCTGATTAGGTTATCAGCCTTTTTTATTTCCAGAAACAATACTGGCATACAGAATGTGATGGTGAGGATTTCACCACAGACCACCACTTTCTTTAGCTACGAGTTTAGTTACGTGTTTTCTGAACTTTTCCATAAGCATATCCCTTTTTACATATTTTGAGGATTAGTCTGTTTTAATTAATTAAAAACATTCCACATCGCCGAGAGATGTATCAATCAGATTTAACATGCAGACGTGCTGTAGAGATGATGAGCACTCATGTCTCTTCTCTGACTAAAAATCAATGAAGAGAATTTTTACAACTCTGATCTCAGCAATGAAGCAAGTAATTACAGATTTAAACCCTTAATTAGGAGCGGCTGACTAATTTTAGAATAGGTGTGTTTGGCTATAGTTTGATGTTAACTCTGAGGGGGGTTGAAGCTTGAATACGCACAAATATTTTTTTCATCTTGCAGTTCCACAAACTAATTCCCCACATTGCTGCTGTCAAAATCTCATAGTGAATAAAGCGTTTTGAGCTTGTTTTGATATTATTCCAGCAGTCATTTGCATGTCGTTGCTCCTGTAGCAGTGACTCAGCCACAATCTTTGTCTTTTTGACCCCTTCATTCTCTCCCTCCTACCCTACCTCCCTCTCCTTCTCTTACCTACTCAGTCATCAGATAGACACAGGGCCACGTCACTTAAACCTGGCCGTCATTTCCTCTCGCTGCTTGTGTGTTATCTGTCACACACTCACCCACACAAACCCCCCTAAACCAGATTGTGTTTTAACAGCAGAACACTAATGCATCCTGCTGGCCGGCAGAGGTACTGCAGAGGCCTTTGTGCTCTTTGACCAACACAAAGACTCTTTTAGAGTCACAATAAGTTATGATGAACGTTCTAAAAGCAGTACCCTCAAATAAACAGTGACTATCTCTCCCTAACAGTCATCTTGATATGAGGTATTTGCAGGTCACTAAGTTTAAAATACTTAATCAGTTAGCAAAAATGGCTTAAAAGGTGTCAATGCTTTCAAAATACTTACATTTATTTGCGTTTTTAAAATGTGGTTGATGCTCATCTGCTTGTTTAAAATATATATTTATTTAATATTTAAAAAATCACAGTATAATTACCCGTAGGCAGCAATTTTTGCCTGCTGAGAGAAATCTTAAATTGTTGCAGGAAAAAATAATCAAAAAGAACAGTGCCCCCTTTTTAGCTTACTTATATATTTCCAAAACATTTGGTTCAAATGAGAAATAACTATTATTATTATTATTATTATTATTATTATTATTATGACAAATAAATGATTGAGGTGATGACTACAGACACCTTCCTCAATACAGCTGAATTAGTGTCTAAATGACAAATGTTTACTAACGGCGTTGCCTCTTTCTGTCGTTACAAATAGGAAACAAGCAGAAGTGGGTTCCCCTGATGATCGAGGTGAAGTCCGAGGGTCCCAGGGAGCGTTCGGCCTCCAGGAACAACAGCCGGCAGAACGAAAACCCCCGTCTGCCCCCCAACGCCAGGAACGACCTCAGAGGTCAGTGTGTTCAGGTCGCTTTCTGCAGTACAGATGCTCTTACAGAAGTCTGACAAAGGCAGTGCTGAAACACTGAACAACACATTCTTTAGTAGCTATTTTTCCTAGTCTTTGTCTGCAGTGCAGACTTTTCAATCAAATCTGACCTGCAGACGTGCTGAAGAAGTGATGAGATCTTCATGTCTCTTCTCTGACTAAACATCAATGAAGATAACCTTTCACAACTCTGATCTCAGCATTTAAGAAAACCAATACAACTGAAATAACCTTACCTAGCCGGTTCAACACGAAGATTTAAATGCCAGGAGATATTAACTCTAGTTTTACTGTTTGACTTGTGACAGCATATTTAAATTGGTTGTACAGGATATGTCGGTATAACTGCATCTGCTTGATCTATCGGAGATATTACTGCTTTTAGCTGGTTGAGACGGTGTGCATGACTCAGCAGCAGGATGTGGACCGATCTGCTTCTGCTTTGATAACCCTGCTCTTTAAATGTACATTTATCAAGGAAAGGAAGTGTGTGTGTAGCATAGAGGAGATTCTATCTTGATATGCAAGATTTCAAGTTAAAAGTAACCTTCTTTTGATCAAAATCAGCAATAGTTATGCACACGATTCTGCCAAAACAATTTGACAGTGGTTTTATTGTACTGTGTTTGTGCTAAAGGCTGTTTGTTTCCCTGCAGACTGGCACAGTCAAAAGTACGAGCGGGAGTGGCGTGACGACCACGACGAGGTGTCCAGCGTGAAGAGCGAGGGAGCGCCTTTCCGAGGAGGGTTCAGAGGTCGAGGACGTGGAAGAGGGAGAGGTCGGGGGAGAGGCAGAGGAAGAGGTATGTGTGGGGCAGAGTTCCCGTTAGAATATTTTTTTGCCGGTCAAAATGTCCGTTAAAGTTGAAATCTTCCGGACAAATTAGAAAAGTGCCGGTCAAAGGTCTTTTTTGTTATTTATTGAGCTTTAAAACAAATTGATATGATTCGATATTAAACAAACTAATTATAGTATATATTATTAACTACATTATTCAAAAGTGTACAGTAATTTACAATAACACGGGAATAATAAACGGAGCGCTCTCTCCTTCTCCTGACAGCCCGTCAGTATCATGCAGCTCTCGGATCCAGTAATGAGTGACCCGACAGTAAAACTAAACATATCTATAACTAGTTTAGGTAGTTTGAGAGGTAATTAACATAGCTACGTGTGATATTCTAACCTGAAGTGTGTTTTGCTCAGCTCACCGCTGCAGGTGATCATGCAGAGCTGCGTGTCGACTCGTCAGCAGCAGCTGATCTCTCTCTCCCGTCAGATTAGACTTTACTCGCGTTAAACTTTATGTCCATATCGATTAGATCTAGCTAGTTCTAGCCAATGATATGACTACCTGCTTATTAAAAGACACCTAAACAATAAGCGTCGCTATGCAACCGGGTGAGGCCACAAAGTATAGCGCAGCATTATGCATTTGTTTACATGCCCACCGGAACCCCGAGGCATTACCAACAGATCAACGCACAATCAACCCATACAGGACATCTCTTTCTCCACATTAAGTGTTAGACATTAGAATTGACCCTTCTTGTCTGTCACATACTCTTTTGTCTGTCACATACTCTTTTGTCTGTCACATAAGTGGCGCAACTGATGCGGTATTGCGCTAAGGGGAAATTATTTTGACCGGACATTTTGACCGGAGAGATTTAGATTTGCCGGTCTTCAGCATATTTTACCGGTCATAGTCGGGTAATTACCGGCTAACGGGAACTCTGGTGTGGGGGTTTTTCTTCATACTTATAGAAACAAATGTTAAATAGAACTGAGTAATACAACAATAGATGTAAAAAAAAAGTAACTTTCTTTTTTTGTTTACTGAAATATGGAGGTTAGAATTTCCTCATTTTATGTGTGTTGGTTAGGAGTAGAGACTTTTTTTAGTACCATTTTAGTTACTCGACAGTGTAACAAATGATAAAGAATGTGTAATTTTGATGTAAACATTAAGAATGTAGAGTGAGATAAGGTTTGTACAAACTGACACACAGGATGAAAAGTCATATACGCATAATCTTAGTAGTTAGCTTATGGCTATTTTTGTTAAACATAATAAAATAAAATGTCTCTTACCTCATTTGGAGATGTATGGGTCAAATGTAGCCTTCAGACGTGCTGTAGAGATGATGAGATCTTCATGTCTCTTCTCTGACTAAACATCAATGAAGATACTTTTCACAACTCTGATCTCAGCATTTAAGCAAGTATGTTTTCATGGCTACAGGATAGCTCAGTGGTTAGTGCTCAGACTGCCAGATCTGCAGATCAAGCACTGTCCCCCCTTTCAATGCTGCATCTACAAATAAAGGCACTCTCTGGCCTGATTTAAAATAAAAAAAATTCTTGCGGGAAATGTTATTTTCGGTCTCTCAAATATGGAGATTAGGATGTCAAATAAAACTAATTATTAATATAGGAAATAATTGGTGGATTAATGGCAACAATAAGTTATCAATTACAGCCCTGAAGTTGTATTGTTCAGCAGTCATAATGAATGGTAGTGCAATTCCCTACGAACAGTAGGGTTAATATCTTTCTGGTAAGAAAACATTTTTAGTAGGACGATCACAGTTTCTTGCAATTAGACACATGACACTGTCGCTTTTGAATGGTTAAAGACATGAAACAACAACTTGTGGCTTTGGGAAGCTATGACTGGTACATGCTGTGCAGCTGAAGGGCAATAACTTCCCTGGATAAAACAAACAAGCTGCAATGTTTATTCACACATTTCACCTACTGCAGACTAAAGCTTCATAGCACACAGACATGAGAGTAGCATCAATCCTCATGTATTTTAAACCTGACATATTTTGTCTAGTTTTGGTAATGTTTTGGCTGACTCTGCTCTCAAACTGGCCGGTTGGCGACCCTCGCTGGCCCCACGGAGGGTACAGAGAAAACAGAAAGTGCAATAACAAGCAGTGAGTGTTGGAAAGAAGTGAGGCAAGTTGGATCCAGCAGCAGAAGCAGGTTTCCCCGAAGGCCTGTTAGTTTTGGCAGGTTCTCCTTTCTCTTCCCTCGCTGTGTTTCACTCTTTTTATACACATTGTCTTTTCTTACTCTATTCCCACTTCTTTATTTTCCTATTAACTCTCTCGATTTTCAGCCTCCTCTTTCACAAAACCCAGCTCCAGATTGAGATGGTGAAAGCACTTCTCCCTTTTTTTATTTTAAGAGTGAAGCCAAGTTTCAAAAATAAACAATGAGTAGTTTGAAATAAAGTAATTGTCCATTACGTCCAGCTTAACGTCCCTCCTGTCTCCTTAAGGACGAGCAACAGCATCTCAGAATACAGTAAATATAGTCAATGCCAAATGTATCAGTTTCATTTTAAGGGAATTTTTAAACATCGTTTTAAATATAATAGAACCACATGCAGCATTAGGATTCTTTTTCATGGGGTGATGTGATCATGTGGTATTTTCCCTTATAGACAGAATACAGGGCATTTTGTATGTTATATATTTCAGGAAACAAAAAAAATTATTTAACGACCACTACTAAATCTGTCTTTTTCTGTCCTTTCAAGGCCACTATGACCACCATTACGGCTACAAGTCCTACGACATGAAAGACGGCTCCTGCGGCCAGAAGTTTGGCAACACGGTGACCTACTACTACGACAACATGAGCAGCAACGACCTTTTCTCCGTGGACCACGACCATCTGAAGGACTACATCAAGAGGCAGATGTAAGTTTGGCTCCTTCTCTTACAGAAGTCAGACAGAGGCAGTGCTGAAACACTGAACATGGGAACAATACGTTCTTTAGTAGTAGCAGGTTTTTCAAGTCTGAGATTTCTGAGCAGATTTTCAATCAAATCCTGCCTGCAGACGTGCTGATGAAGTGATGAGATCTTCATGTCTCTTCTCTGAAGAGCATCAATGAAGATAACCTTTCACAACTCTGATCTCAGCATTTAAGCAAACCAATACGTGACAAAGCCATATCTAACTGTGAACAAGTGAACAATCACTGCTCTAATCACAGTACATTTCAAACTTTATACATATATATTTATTTGACGAGTTATTGTAGTGTGAAACAGATTAAATAATCTTAACCCAAATCTTTGCTACATCATTTTACCAACTAGAGTTCAGGCTACAAGCTTTGTTTTGGAGGCTTTTTGAACTCGGTAAAGTTAGAAAAAAGGCCCTAGAAGTTATTTAAAGTTATAAAGGTCCTTGCTGCTAATTAACCTCTCTGGTTATGATTAATCTAATTTATTTTACATACAACCTCAGATAACATTTTCCAAAACAACTATGGGTCTCCTTCTAAATGAAACCCCTTACCCATCCACAACAGGTCGGCAGTCAGTTTGGCAGATGTAGACACTTCCCCATGTGTTGAGACCGCTGAACTGCAGTAGCATAACATTTTCCTCGTGTGCACTCAGTGCCCCCTTCAGTTTAAATCTCTATCAAGTTACTTAGAGGCTTTGAAATCCTGTCAAATATTCTGCTTTTGATTAGGGGGTTCCTTGGGAGGTATTCTTTTCCATGTGGCAATGCCTGTTTCCACAAAATGTTTTTAATACTCTTTTCATTTTTTCTGCTCCTGGTCTGACTGGGTTCTCATTTGGATAAGATATGTCTTGTTTCCCTTACTGCTCTCTTGTGCTTCCGTAAAGCAGGGACATTTTAAAGTGAAAGATGTAAGGAGTCGTCTACAAACAGCTGATTTGTGTCCCTGTTCTCCTGCCCCCTTTAGTGAGTACTACTTCAGCCTGGACAACCTGGAGCGGGACTTCTTCCTGCGGAGGAAGATGGACCAGGAGGGCTTCCTGCCCCTCAGCCTCGTCGCCAGCTTCCACCGAGTGCAGGCCCTCACCACCGACGTGAACCTCATCTTGGAAGTAAGCACATTTATCACAGTACAGTGACGTTGGAAAACATCATTTTAGCTGTGATGTGGTAAGTGAGTCAAAACTGTCAGAAACTGTTGTTTATCCATAGTTAATTCAATTCAAGTTTTTGATGAGTTGAGTTAAATCAGCTACATTTCGAGTAGAAAAGCATATAATAGAAACTTTGAATACTGTCAAAATGTAAAAACGTAGTATAATTAAAACCAACGCACCTCAGATAAAAGCTCTACATTTTAAAGACTACTTTGATGTTTGGGAAATAAATGTATTCGACATGTGACAAATGTAATACTTGGCCATGACTTGGCAAATTGTTATTTTTACATTTTGACTTTTGTATGCATGAAAACAAGCTATTATGGGTTATTCAGTTTTCTTTACGAGGTGTTGGTGAAACTTTAAATTTGAGATTTTCAGAGCAGATTTTCAATGAAATCCTACCTGCAGCCGTGCTGATGAAGTGATGAGATCTTCATGTCTCTTCTCTGAAGAGCATCAATGAAGATAACCTTTCACAACTCTGATCTCAGCATTTAAGCAAACCAATACGTGACAAAGCCATATCCAACTGTGAACAAACACTGCTCTAATCACAGTACATTTAAAACTTTACACATATATATTTATTTGATGAGTTATTGTAGTGTGAAACAGATTAAATAATCTTAACCCACATCTTTGTTACATCATTTTACCAAACTAGAGTTCAGGCTACAAGCTTTGTTTTGGAGGCTTTTTGAACTCGGTCAAGTTAAAAAAAAAACTTAGTATAATCTAAACCAATGCACCTCAGATAAAAGCTCTACATTTTAAAGACTAGTTTGATATTTGGGAAATAAACGTATTCGACATGTGACAAATTCAATACTTGGCCATTACTTGGGGAATTGTTATTTTTAAACTTTGGCTTTTGTATGCATGAAAACAAGCTATTATGGTTATCCACTGTTCTTTACGAGGTGTTGGTGGAACATTAAAGGATTTTCTTATGAAAGAAAATGTATCTCCTTAATGCCGTTTATGAAAATGTGAGGTCATGCTTGAGACGCACTGAACACAAACGTATTACTTCATATCCTTTGACATACAGCGATCCTTCATGCGGTACCGTATCTCTGTTATTAACGCTCAGACTAACTGACCCATCGTCTCTCCTAACAGGCTTTAAAGGGCAGTCAGGAAGTGGAGATAATTGACGGGAAGATCCGTCGGAAGGTGGACCCAGAGCAGTGGCCCCTCCCGGGACTGCCATGCTCAACCAACCCCAAACAGATTTCTCCCAGCTCATCAACTGCGCCGAGTTTATCCCGAGACAGATGCCCGATGAGCCCAGAGGTGAGCAGTCTGATCTACTCTTAATGAAACTGAAATTTGGATTAAAAAAAGAAAATCAAGTTTAGTTTTCTCGATTCTGCTTTAGCAATTTGCCTCAATCTGAAATCAAGTCAGTACTAGGGGTTTCACCAACTAGACGACTAGTCGAGTAGTTCTACCACTAGTCGGCGCTGTAGGCCCTAGTCGACTAGTCGTGAACAAAATGGAGGCAAACGTGGGAAATGAGGATGCCGACATTGGCGCTGAGGTGCTGCAAAATGCTCCAGCAAAACACGCCCAACATTCAGGGGTCCTCATTTTATGCGCAAATGCGCCGCACTCTACAGTTTCAGTTTTAGCTCCGGCGCTAAAAGTTCACGAGCGTGCTCCACTAGCACCCTCTCTTTGAACAGCTGTTTGGACCTCATTTCGAGAGCAACAAGAAAACACGGGTCAACAGTGACGCGGATGAGCTACGCGATTACTGCCAGCAGACACCCCATATCCCCACAATGGATAACCCTCTGAAGTGGTGGGCACAAAACGCGAACCGCTTCCCCCGTTTAGCCAAGCTTTCCAGGAGCTACCTGGCTACACCAGCACCCCAAGTGAACGGATGTTTTCCCTGGCAGGCACCACTGTCACCCGACAGCGGTCAAGCCTCCTTCCCTCACATGTTGACGCTTTGGTCTTCCTTAACGCAAACCAAAAAACCTGGAAGGGTGGACATCGTTATCGAGGAGGACAGTGACGGCGAGTAAAGTGTTGCGCAATGCGCACTGGATTTACGTTGCATTTATGTTCTTAACAGAGTTTTTGCAGTAGATTTGGTGAGTCCAGTTACTGTTTTTTATTTAATCAGCCATGTAACCCAAATTAAAATGCTGCTTTGTTACAGTGTTTAACGTAACTGTATGCATTGCAATACAAAATACAGTTTTACACCTCTCTTTGTGTCTTTATTATGACATAACAACTAGTCGACTACTATTTTGAAAAACTTGTCGACTAGTAAATAATGGTAGTTGTGAAACCCCTAGTCAGTACAGTATTTTTTTTAAAGCAACAAAAATATAAACACTTGAAGTAATCATATGAATGTTCTGTCTGCTGCAGGCTCTCCCAGGTCCTCAACACCGGTGAGGAAACACAGCAAGACTGATTTAGACACCTCCAACCTCAAGACGATGCCCAAGGGCCTCTCCGCCAGCCTCCCCGACCTGGACTCCGAGTGCTGGATCGAGGTCAAGAAGAGGCCCAGACCCTCCCCGGCCAGACCCAAGGCCAGCGCAGAGAAGGTGAGGGTCCGCGCCATTCACTCATAACATTGTTCCATCCAAGTTTCCATTGTTTGGTTTCACATTGACCATAATGCTTTTTGGCCACTTGCCAGCAAAAACTTGTTTGTAATGTCACAAAAAGGTGCCTATTAACTTTATAAAGAAATCAATTCTTTTTTTAAAACATGTCAAGAAGTTATCATTTAGTTCTGATTGTTTTAATATTGGTGCAAATTGAATAGTCTACTTTTTCTCAAAACAAATAGATAGTTTAAAGGTTTTCACGTCACTTGTACAGATCACTGTAAATATTGTATTATCTCATCTGACACACCTATCTCTGATCTGGTAGTGTTAATTTAAACTAACAATCTTTGTTTTCTATGTGCAACAAATCTGCTCAAATCATCATGATTTAAAATCAATTCTGTCAAATGTAAAAACGTAGTATAATTTAAAACTAACGCACCTCAGATAAAAGTTCTACATTTTAAAGACTAGTTTGATTTTTGGGAAATAAACGTATTCGACATGCGACTAATTTAATACTTTGCCATTACTTGGCAAATTGTTATTTTTACACTTTGGCTTTTGTATGCATGAAAACAAGCTATTATGGGTTATTCAGTGTGCTTCACAAGGTGTTGGTGGACCATTACATTTGTGAGATTATCGGAGCAGATTTTCAATCAAATCCTACCTGCAGACGTGCTGATGAAGTGATGAGATCTTCATGTCTCTTCTCTGAAGAACATCAATGAAGATAACCTTTCACAACTCTGATCTCAGCATTTAAGCAAACCAGTACGTGACAAAGCCATATCTAACTGTGATCAAGTGAACAATCACTGCTCTAATCACAGTACATTTCAAACGTGACAGAATCGATTGTAAATCCTGATTAAAACACTGATGATTTGAGCAGATATGTTGCAGAAATATAAAGAAATCAAAACATTTAAAAACATGTCAAGAAGTCATTATTTAGTTCTGATTGTTTTAATATTGGTGCAAATTGAATAGTCTACTTTTTCTCAAAAGAAATAGATAATTTAAAGGTTTTTTTAAAGAAAAAAACACACACTAATGCTGGCATGTAGCCATTGGGCATTGTTTACCCAGCAAATGAATTCCATTTTCCCATTCACAGACTTTTTTTAACCACCTCAATAAACATTCAACACAATTTATCCTTTTTTTTCTCTTATTTTTTAAAGCTTTTTCATGATTTTTTTCGGTTGCCGAAGAAAACTACCAATTATGAGTTAACCTTTTCCTCATGGTATATTTAACTTGTCATGCCGGTATTATTTCCCCATCCATTCACGTCTTCACATGCCTGCTCTCTCCTCCTCCTGTGTGCTCGGTCTTGATTCACTGATGCAGGCCCCCTCGTTGCAGCAGCCGAAGGAAAAGGAGGACTTGGTGCGCTGCCTGCTGCCTCAGCCCGGCTCCTCGCCCTCCCCCGCCACCACAGGAACTAAGGTGAATACGCTTCTTGATTATCATTCCTCTAAAAACAGAAGATCTGCAACTAATAGTTTCGTCCTCCCTTTTATTTTCCTCGATCAGTCTTTTATTGTGGTAATTGCGATACATTGATAAGTTATCTGAACAACAGTTTAAATGTTCAGTTATTCAATTAGCAAGAGCAACATTGGAGAAAAGCAGTAAATCCTCACATTTGAAATGTTAAAAATATTTTTCTTATTGACTAATTGATTATCATATTTATTCGTTTTTTGGGATTTTCTGAGGATCAATTCTGACAATTTTTTAGTCTTTCAGTTTGCACTGTGTATTTGTCATTTTAAATCATCTTATTCTGTTAGCTATTAAACTATTTTACATCTTGAAAGTAATCCAATATGGTGATCAAAAAGTCAAAGCATGTAATTGGCTTCCAACAATGTCTTCATTTTTCTAAATGTTTATCTGTGATCAGGACGGAGCGGAGCCGGACGAACCGGAGGAGCTGGACTTCATGTTCGACGAGGAGATGGAGCAGATTGACGGACGGCGCAACACCTTCACCGATTGGTCGGACGATGATACGGACGGCGAGATCGACGACCAAGACGTCAACAAGATCCTGATCGTGACTCAGACGCCGCCCTACCTGAGGAAACACCCGGGGGGCGACCGCACGGGACACCACACCTCGCGCTCCAAGCTGACCTGCGAGCTCGGAAAAGTGATCAACGACGGGCTCTTCTACTACGAGCGGGACCTGTGGGACGACACGTGCGATCCCGAGTACGCCACCATCAAGGTGAGCTCATTCTGCGCGGTTAACCTACGATTTATTATTTACTATCACGGTTAGGGTCTACTGTTTTATTTTACCATCAACGAGAAGTGGACGGCCCCAACATGTAAAGAAGATGGAACATTTTCTGCTCTACATTGTGAGAGAATTTGGGTTTTTTTCTTTGTCCCTTTTAAAAAAAAGTCTGAGGAACAGCGGTGAAGCAATATGTAGATTTTGATTACTACAAAAATCATATACTTATATTGAGCCATGCTTTAGTTTAAATAACTTTTTTGACATGACAATCTGTGAGCCTTAAGTTAAAAATGAAACTGCAAAGTCTGATTCGAAGGTTTTCAAAGCCGGCTACATTAATGTCTAAAGAGACAGCTCACTTGTGAAAACATGGTGACAGAATGCCATTTCATTAGTTCATTTCTGGATTTGATGTCACTGCCAGCCAGAAAATGAGTGTTTTGCTTCAATTACAAGTTTTGATGTTGACAGCCCAGGATTTTTTTTGCGTATTCAAAAATAAAAGGCTTGAGTTGTAAGAAAAAAACAAATGTGCTTGTGATTAGGCTCCACAAACCACAATAAGTTGGTTTGTGTTGAAACTATTATTTTAAGTTGAGTTTTTTTATTTTCGGGTTTTTATTGATAAAAAAGCACCTATTATTGTGTCGGGGTGAGTTTTGGGACCACATGATCCACCTGGAAACGTATCAGAGGTCAAGACAATCAAACAACACAGCCTGTAGTGCTCCATATCTCTATCAGGCTCTTCTGACAGCTTCCACCTCAGTCATTGGCAGATTGGAGGTGTTTCTGCCCAAAACCAGAGGTAGATTTAGAGCTTTTTCTGGATATGGAAACCCGACACAATAGAACATTTTTTGTTTTGGTTTTGTTGTCATTGCTGCCCATTGTAGCATTGTTGAAGTCATTGTGAGGCCTTCACGTGCTCGGCAGCACACGTCCAGCTGCGTGTGGAACAGGGGACGCTTGTTTATAAATACACCCCACAAACACGGCCTCGGCCTGAGGGGTCGAGGCAACAGGCTACAGGGGGAACAAAGATGGACGCTCAGAGATCTGAAGATTCTTGGTGGAATAAAGGAGAGAGTGTGAGTGTATAATCCAACACACAGACTGGTACATAACACTAGCTTATAGGAAGGTTTGACATTGAGCTGCTGTTGTTGGAGGAGCAGTACAGTTTTGTTTTTAGGTTCTACAGGTGTGGAACATTCAGGGTTTTTTGTTGCTGAAACTGAACTGGTTGAGTTACTCGTGTCAGAACAGTGAGGGCCGCAACATGAAGCTGAAAAGAGTGTTTTTGGCAGCCATGTTTTGCTGCTGCATCACAATCTCCAGATTACTGCAGATAAGGTCTGTTGAAAAGAATACATGTTAACATTTTCCTCAATGGTCCAGGTTATTTATTTATTGCTTTATTGTTCCTTGTATATTTGTGAAAGAGCTTAGGTCTCAGTACAGTTTGGTTTTTTGGAGGGATGTATTTTGTTTTAAATTCAGTGAAAGTCTTTTTTTATGTTTTGCTTAGTGTATTAATATCTTAATCCTTATTGTCACTCTTTGAGAAATATTTTATTTAATTAAAAAGCTATATTGACATAACACACATATGAACTCTTGTTTTTCTCTGTTTTACAGCAAGAGGTGGAGAACTTCAAGAAGGTCCACCTGATCAGCCGCGAACAGTTTGACGGCCTGACTCCCGAACCCCCTATCGACCCCAAGCAGGAGGTCCCTCCTGCCCCCCCCAAACCCCAGCAGAGTAAGTACACAAAAACAGGTAGAAAATGACTTTATGACATACTATGGTATTTCTTTAAGAAGGAAATTGTAATAACATAGTACACTATATTTGTTGTACTCTTTTATGGCATATTCAATTATGTTTTTTGTAACATACTATACCATTTATTTTAAAATAAATGTATGACATTGTTGAGGCATATTACTTTTGTATGCATGTTTTGTAATTTGTTTTATGGCATACTAAGTTTTCTTTACGGAATATTATGCTTTGATTTCTTAAACTAAACATACATGCTATAACTATATATCTTTTATACGTTTTTAAGGCTCTGCTATACGACAACTTATTGTGACATTTATACAATTTGCGACATTTGTTTCTTTTTTAATGTTATTCAAAAGTCTTACTTCACTATTGGTCATTTCAAATGACACACTGAGTTGCATTTAAAGTATTAAGGCAGCTACTTTTTTTTATACTGATTTTAATACAAATATTTCCCTTCAGTCCCCACAGACGCTTTGGCGAACAAACTATTCGGAGCCCCTGAGCCCTCTTCAATAGCTCGCTCGCTTCCGACTACCGTGCCTGACTCGCCCAACTACCGCAGTGCCCGGACGCCCCGCACGCCGCACACGCCGCACAGGAAGGACTCCACCATGACGCCGCGCTTCTACCCCGTGGTAAAGGAGAGTCGACCTGTAGATGCCAAGGTAAGACGGCTCCCATGGGAGGGGGACAGACTTAAATTAGTGGATGTTCACTTTGTATTGTCCCAATACCTAGTTTTATTAGGATAAAGAAACCATTTGTAAACGGTAGTGGTTTGACAAAATGTTGCTGGGGTAACAGTCAGGTCGGCGTCAAACCCTACAAAGGGTACATGTTACCTAAAGGGGAACCATAAAGCACATGCCCCTCTTAACCAGTTCAATATTTCTATAATAGGACTCAATATGCAGTCCCACGTGTGTATGCAATATATATAGTACCTGCAAAATAGTCTTAATAAAATAATATAATCCCCAAAACTCTGTTCCAGGTTTTCTTAACATGTTATTTATCTCTGTTACTTTCAGACGCCCAGGAAGAGGAAGACCCGACACAGCTCCAACCCCCCCATGGAGTGTCACGTGGGCTGGGTGATGGACTCCAGAGAGCATCGCTCCCGTACCACTTCTGTCAGGTGAGACTCACTCTCTGCACTCTCTCCTTTTGGACAGAGACAAATCTGATTTCTGTTGTAAAACAGTACAAGACTTCAGATAAAATGTTTCTTGAATTCTGGCAGAAATGGAAATTAGTCTTTCATTATTAGTTTTTTCACAACTGCTCTGACAATTGTATATATTTTTTTATATAATAATGAAAGTTGTTATTTTTTGTATCAAATGGATCTTGAAACCTTCTAAATGGGGAGGCTTTACCTACATTTTAATTAATTTTATGACTCATTCATGTCTAGAAACAGACTCAGGAGAGAACACCTCATTAAGGCTTAACTTTTGTTTTTAACTACTGAAATGTAGTCCCCTTAATATATCCTTTATGATAGCCCAACAACATAACTTCACTGACGTAGCTCTAAGATTTGATGTGGCTAATACTCACTCTGTCCTCCCCCCCTTTCAGCTCCACTGCCAGCCCATCAGAGGGCACCCCCGCCATGGGTAACATCGGCTGCACACCTCAGTCCCTCCCTAAGTTCCAGCACCCCTCACATGAGCTGCTCAAGGAGAACGGCTTCACGCAACACGTTTACCACAAGTACCGCCGGCGCTGCCTAAACGGTAAACACTTCTACTATCTATTCTGCAGAATTAATTAGAGGTAACGTCATACTTGATGTCTTGATGTTTTGATGTTTTGCTGTTAGGCTTATATTAATATATAAGATTGTCATCTTAATGTCTCTTCTTCAACCAATCACAGAGCGAAAGCGGCTGGGTATCGGCCAATCACAGGAGATGAACACACTCTTCCGCTTCTGGTCATTTTTCCTGCGGGATCACTTCAACAGGAAGATGTACGAAGAGTTCAGACAGCTGGTGGTCGAGGACGGGAAAGAAGGATACAGGTGAGACCTTTGAACACTGAATGGGTGTAAATATAAGTAGCAGTAACACATTTGAAATGTAGATTACATGTCAGTAATAGGGTAGTTGTTGAGGAGATATGATGTTCTGTCCTAAAATCAGTTCTTACTGGGAGCTTTAGGTGGGTTGTTAAATTAGACCAGACTCTTTTTTTTTTTTAGCAATAATGGAAAAGAACATTTAAATGTAATTTTGTGTGTTTCAGGTACGGTTTGGAGTGCCTGTTCAGATACTACAGCTACGGTCTAGAGAGGAAGTTCAGGCCAGACATCTTCAAGGACTTCCAGGAAGAGACCATGAAGGACTACGAAGCTGGTAAGAATTATTTGGGGGAAAAAACAGCATAACACACAGACCAGAGGGGATTATATGATTGATTAAAGCAACAAAAATACCAACATGTTTCTGGTTACGCTTTCGTCCCTCATAGGAAAAGATACGCTAACCTTTTTTTTTTTCCTTTTCTGTCCTCAGGCCAGCTTTATGGACTAGAGAAGTTCTGGGCCTTCCTTAAATACTCTAAAGCCAAGACCATGGAGATCGACCCCAAGCTGCAGGAGTACCTGCACAAGTTCAAACGTTTGGAAGATTTCAGAATTGACGTGAGTAAATGTTTTTATGTGGTATTTAACCGCTGATTGGCAGCATCTGTGAAAAAGATCAGAACCTCACCTGGGCATATGTCTGTTGAAAATGTAGAAAAGACATGACCCTGTAGTTTTGGCACAGGTTATTTCTTATCCCCGGTCATTTCACTGAAAGTAAGTCATCAATCAAGAATTGTGAAACCTTAATTTTACGAGTAAACTGATTCTAAAAGTGATCACACTGATTGTGGTTTTGTGCTTAAAAAACGAGTCCCCCCTCTCTAACCTCCCTATTTCTGGTTCCAGCCGCCTATGGAGGAAGGGGGCCGCAGGAGACACTCGTCCAGCGGGGACAGTCGCCGCCGGCACCCCTCTCTGCCCTCCAGCCGGCCCCACAGCCAGAACAGCTCGGGCCCCAGCCCCGCCCCCTTCGCCCCGGGCCCTGCAGCCAAGGATGATGCCAAACCCAGCAGCCAGAAAGACCCCGCTGACCCCGCTCCAGACGCCATGACACTGAAGTAACTCCACCAACACGCCGGCCCACATGATGAACTCAACCACGTCTGCTAGTCGCTGGTTCTGTCTGCACCACAGGAGGGGGGGGTAGTCCACTTCTACATACAAGCATGAGAATTTTTTTTTTTTTTTACTTCAACCAACTTTATTAAGAAATAAGGAAGACAAATAATTAATATGGCTCGGTTTTTTAATTAGTTGTAAGCTTGTGAGGAAAAAGATACTTTTTTTTGTCTTGATGAGGCAAGGATTGGATGAGGTGTCAAACACTTTTTTCTTCTCTCTTACAAATCATTGCCAGTCCACACGGTGGATGGTTCGGTGGTGATGTACTACCCTGGAATTATTTGTATTTTATTCATTCTTTTTTTTAAAAATATTTTCATGTTGACCCCCTCTCTGTCACTGGGACCCCTCTTCGATCACTGTCCTGCTGGCTGAAAGATATTTGATTCCTCCCTCAGTTCTCAGATTTATGATTATTATTTCTTTGGCATGCGGTGAGATTGGAGACTTGGAAATAGTTTGATGGACACTGAGCATCTGAAAGCCGGATAGCGGCGGCGCGCGAGGCCGTGCTGCTCCTGACATCCAACCGGACCAAAGTGGTTTAAACCGAGCGACTGACATTTCCATCCGCTGAGCCCCCAGTGCTCTCAGTTGAGTGGCTTATCAAAATATTTGATTTACTTTATGGCTGGACATTGATGGTTAAATATTAAAGAACCAAATGATAAAAAGAGAGAAAAAAAAAAAAAGACTTATACCAATCCCTCAGTATGGACACGATCATTGAAAGTTGCCTTATTTTAATGATTTTACTGCTTCTACCATGTGCCCCGCCACCTTATTGTCGATGTACAGCATTGGAATCAACCATATATCCGGTCACCTTTTTTCCAGCAAAAGGCCACTAGGTGGTGCTGCCAAACTGTTTCACTTACCCCCCTCCCTCACTCCCCTCCTTCACTTTTTCTGAACTGTCTTCCAAGTGTCATTTGGTCTGTTACAAGTCCTGTAATTCTTCCCTGTGTTTGCAAGTCGTGGCTTTTTGTGCTGAAACAAACCTGGCGGGAAGTTTGTCGCCTTTCCCCGAAAAAAAACAAAACACTTCAGTGGGCTGCCAAGTCGGGAAGGGATTGAATCACCGATTGATCTTCCTTTTTGGGTGCTTTTCCCGACTTTCTCTCGCCCCCCCCCCCGCTGCGCCTCCCAAGCTGCGTCCATCCGTTCATCCATCCGTGTGACATCCATCCATCCGTCGACCATCAGTGACGACCCAGGACTGGAATCATCAATCTGGATTACTTGAAGAAGCGATGGTGTTGAGGAGGGCCGTGGTGCTCTGGGTGGAGACGCTTCCCGAGGCCCAGACATTCGGCCTCCGACTTCACCGTGAAGCTCGACCGGGCCTCGGGCGCTCGCCACCACTTCCTGTCCCACCCTCAGATTCACAGATCAGTTACAGGCATGAACGCTGACAGGTGTTTTCCACGCGCAGGTACAGATGTAGCAGTGTGAGCTAGTTCCACACACACACACACACACCCCCACCCCCACACACACACACACACACACACACACACACACAGAGCTTGATGTCTTGCCTTGCTGTCAAGAGAAATTCAAGACTGGACTCAGTTCTGTTCTGTCGTCACACTTCCTACAGTCACGTGTGGATAATTAAATCTTTATCCAGTACTGATGACATCAAATAGAAGATTTCTTCCTCCACTAATGTAAATGTGAATTTGACAGATGAAGAGAAAATGATTACAGCTCCCTGCTACTTGTTTTATTGTTTATAGAACAGATTATATATTTGCCTTACACGTGTACGTACTCTTTCACTTTTTCTTTTTTTTCCTTTTTTTTTTTTTTTAAAAGGTCTCATGATTATCTTTTTAATGCTTTTTAATTTCAATTTGCAGTGTTTCTAGCGTTGTTATAGTGGAGGCGGGGTTTGTGTCAGACTGTTTCAAACATCTGTGGATTTCAGAAACAGGAACATAATTCACAACAAAAGGGAATGTTGGCATCAGGGCGTCAGCGAGTGTTCAGTGCAAAAACTAAAGCTGTAAGTTTATAGTGTTTCACGTTGAAATCAGTTATTTTCTCTTTTTTTTTTTTCTTCTAGTAAAGATGTTGAACTTCCAAAAACTAATTTTTCTAATATTTAAACCCCTGTTTTTCAACAAACATGTCTGCCAAGTCTAAAAACTTGAATGAATTTGATTTGAGGACCACAATTGAAGAAATTCACAAAGTTCTGGAAAAGAAAATATTGAGTCTTAATGCCCTTATCCAGATGCTTAGTGAAAAATTAGCCATTTTCTGTTTGACAGTTCAATTATGAACTGTCAAACAGATCCTGTGAGTTAAAAAGTTAAAGTACATTTGACGGATTAAGAGTTTGGACAAGCCTGACCCTTCCTTTTTTAAATCAAAACATGTTTTTTCTTATTTTTTTACTAAAGTTTTGGTCCTTTTTGCGTTATAATCATTCAGCCTATTGGTTGATGTTCTAGCAGAGAGAAAATCCTGTCAGTGTTTCTTCCTCTGAATCCACAATTGTTGGAAACATGAAATTGCAAAGTTGTACTTG
This sequence comes from Dissostichus eleginoides, assembly GCA_031216635.1. Lineage (NCBI taxonomy): Eukaryota > Metazoa > Chordata > Actinopteri > Perciformes > Nototheniidae > Dissostichus > Dissostichus eleginoides. The sequence goes on along the minus strand of CM062279.1, from coordinate 16,696,751 downwards.
CTTTTCTTTTCTTCCTTTTTTAATGTTTTGTTGCTTTATCTTCAGGGAGATTTGGATCAGTTACAGAAGCTTACAGTTGATGCATAAAAAAGTGTTTACTGGAGGTTAAAATATGAGCTACAAAACATTCAGAAAAGAAGACAATGTGGCCCTAAACCAGCGGAGCCTTCGTATGGCTCAGCTGGAGACCTGGCAGTCGGTCCTTCTTCCTGGGGCAGTCACATGATCCCTCTCTCTAATGTGATCATCACCTGTCACCGGACATTTGGGGGTTTCAGGAGTTTTCTGCCTTTCAGACAAACTGTAGGGGGCGCCGCACTCTGCTCATCGGAGAGAGGAGTGATGGACGTGGGAAGAGGAAGAGACAGAAAGAAGAGAAAGAGCCCAACTTGGGCTTGTGAAGTCGTTCAGAAGATTATGGGTGATGTCTGGTGACTGAAAAAAAGACAAAATTCCATAAAGCCATATGAATAAGAAATAACTGTATATGAACCATTAAGATAGTTCATTGCATTACTATATCTAGGCTTGTCATGAGGAAAAAAAGATGAAAACAAGGAAAAAAGGAACAAAAAAAATATATAAAATGGAAAAATGTAAAATACTTGAATGAGATCTTGTATTATAACATTTAATATTCATAATATCTGCTTTGTAGGCTGATGTGATTTGCTATTAGTGTTATTTGTAATTTGTAGTAATTATGCTTTTCCTTTAATAAAGAAAAAAAACAAAACGGACAAAAAAACCTCAAACACTGACTTATGAGTGATTATTTCTCCATGTCTCTGTATCTATTTAGCCGTTTCAAAGATTAAGTTTGGATAGTTTTTTTTGCAACATAGGAAAAAAAATCCACATTTTCTTACAATCTTTTATTAAACGATCCCATCAAAAATATTAACATTGTATCATCACAGTAGTTGGACTCTTGAACATTCATGCTTTATTATACAATCATTACTAAGGCCTACACATTACATCCAAGGATATGTTTAAAGGCAGAAATGGAAAGTGCAAAAGTATCTTCTGCCTGAGCATTAGGGACACAAAGTCCAAGTGCTGATACACATTACTTAAAATACCAAATGTGTTTTTAAGAATTAAAACATTTTGATTAATGTGCAAGAGTAGAAAAGTTTGCTCACGTTAAAGCTATGATTCATGACAAAAAGTAGAACATGTCAAGTTTACCCAAGTGAGGATGAGTGGAAATGTAAACTCAATTAAGTACAAGAAAACGATGTCAACTGGGTCCTTTCTTTAATAAGATGAGCAAAACAACATTAACGGAGGGCAACAGGGCGAGGGGTAAACATGGCTCTGTCACCGGAGAAGATGTGATGGCAGAAAAGTGATATGATTTATTGAAAGCTACTTGTTGATCCTTGTGTTATGGACAATCCTTCCACCATAAAAGCAAAATGGAGAGAGTTAGTCATAGTAAATAAAATTGACTTATACTCTAGCTGCCAGCATGGTGAACCTGGAAATGTTGAGTACACCAACTTTTTATGTTAGAAATGTAGTACGGGTCCCCAGCACATAGAGACTGTCGGATCCTAACTTGCATGTTTTGGCTATTAACATTAGTTGTGTTTATTAAAGGTTATGGCATTATAGCGTATGCAGAAAATAGTAAAACAATAACTTGACAGTTTTGGTGTCATTGAGCATGCTGAATCAATTTCTGACATCAGGATCAAAAATGGCAAATTTAACCAGAAAGTGGCCATATTTGTATTCTCAGTGGGCTGATTTCCACTACCAAGACTTGTGTTGCGACCATTGGCTGTAGAAAGCACACGATTAAAATCATCATTATTATTTTAATTCTGAAAACGTCAGAAATGGACATAGCAACCTCAAAAACCACTCCAAAATAATCAGCATTTTGTTTACTATTGTCTGCATCTGCTATAATGCCATTCATTTTAATTAAAGCAACTTGTGCTTATTGCTCAAATTGCCCAACATATGCAAGTTGGCATGTGGCCGTTTCTATGTGCTGGTGACCCGTACTATACATTTCTGGTTTCACAACAGGACTGTAAAAGCTGGCCAATAGACTATTACTGGGAGTTATCATGCTTTCCTTTTCATCTATTTGTTTATTGGTGGACATGAGCTTCCATAAAGTTCTCCATGGTGTTTTGGAACAAATGTAAACTTTCATATCCAGAAGGAACAGAAAATAACCCTAAACTATTGACTGCTCTGCATCCTTAGCACTTAAGTGAATTCATGAGCTCCATTAAAAACATTTCTAGGTCACAGGAAGATACAAATAAACAGCATCATTTGATCTGTATGTCTAATGAAGTACAGCGTTTCTACTTGGAAATGGGGTTGGTGGCCAGTGTTCGTCAGACATTCACAGTTTAAAACAACAGGTTTTCTGGATTCAAATCATTGGAATTGAATAGAATAAATAATTATCTAAGATTAAGATTGGACATGTCTTGATCACAAACTTGTCGAGGTCTGAAGTTAAAGGTCAGGGGTCATCACTCGCCCTTCTTGGGTGCATCGGGGATGCTGTCGTTCAGAGGGGTGAGGCCTGTGAGGACGGCGTGCCGCTCATACTGCTTGGTCTGCCTGAACTTAGTGTCGGTGCCGTGGAGCCGGTCCAGAATGCCTAGGACCCCGAAACACTGGTTGAACCTGGAACCAGGGAGGAAATAGATCAACTGAGGACTTTTTTCTTTTTTAAAATAGGAAAATGTAAAATTCTATATTTTTCTTGCTGTAAAAAAATCTGGGTGGCATGTTCCTTTAAATCAGGGATGTCCAAACTACGGCCCGGGGGACAACTGCGGCCCATTGTCCATTTTCTATTGGCCCTGAGCAAATTCTAAAAGTATATTGGAATATGGCCCACACCTGAAACTTGTGCTTTTCTTATATTGTACTACTTAAATATATATGTAAAATATATGACAGTATTCATGTGTTAATAAACCCACTTTTCAAATAAATTCAGTCAATTCAAGTTGAGAACATTTTCTAACAAATCCTAATTAATAAAAATAAAAAAGCCCAATAACTTATATTAAATAAATGAAACCCTATGAAATGCTGTGAACTAGGCTGTTTTCTTTTCTTAAAGCATATTCAAGTATCAAGCATATGTTTACCTACATTTGATTGATTTTGCTATCTTATAACTTAATTTATGAGGCACTATATCTCACCTCTAGTGAGGGGCCCAGCCTTTCGTATTTTTTTATGTATGAGGCCCTAAGTGAAACAAGTTTGGACACCCCTGCTTTAAATCCATGATCTCACACACACTGAAGATCATTTTCACTCAATCCTGCTGACGGTTGTTTAATATTTTATATGGATTTTCGCAAGTTCAAATAAAGCTACTGGGCTCACTTGAGGTGGTGGAAGTCATGGAACTCGGGGGAGGGCAGGAAGGGGAGGTGGTATCCACAGTGGGAGATGGTGGTGCTGATCAGAGCCACGCTGTACCACACGGCGGCGGTGGTCACATGGGAGCCCAGGAGGACCGGCCCGAGAGCCACCGGCAACATGTTGGAGATCTGACAGAAGAGGAGGGACAAACTGCTTTTAATGGCCGGGGAATAACCAGCAAATATAGTGAAAACTTCTGAGAGAGGTAGAAAATGAACTGAAAGCTTGCTAACAAAGCACTTATATACTAATAAAGGACTAGCTTATCTAAAGCCAGTCGAGTAGCACTTGAAATGTTTTGGCTCTATGAAACCTGATGTACTTATATGATTCTGTTTTCTTCAAGTTTGTATCTTCTTGGTCGAATGCACTTATTGTAAGTCGCTTTGGATAAAAGCGTCAGATAAATGCAATGTAATGTAATGAATGAAAGCGTGGAGGGAGGTATTCACCACGTGCTCCAGAGGGTGGGCGTAGATGCAGACGACTCCAATGGGGGCGGTCCACTCATGGTGCTGTTTGTGGAATCTCTTATAGAGGCTGGGATGGTGGAAAAGCCTGAGAGAAAGAAGATGAGGATAACTATATGGTTACTTACTGAGACACTTAACAGAAAACATCCACAATTATTCCAGTGCCTAAAATCCCCAGGCCCAGTGAGCCCAATGACTTTCGGCCTATAGCACTCACTTCACTGGTGATGAAATGTTTTGAGCGTTTAGTTGAGAGGTATTTAATCTCACAAACGCAGCACCTCTTAGATCCCTTGCAATTTTCATATCAGGCATCTAGAGGGGTGGAAGATGCTATCGCAACCCTCTTGCATCTTCTGCACACTCACCTCGAGAAGCCAAAAGCCCATGTAAAGATTCTATTTGCCGACTTCTCATCGGCTTTTAACACCATCAAGCCAAGTATTTTAGCAAATATTTTAACTGAAGAATTCTCACTTGAACCTGGCCTGATCTCCTGGATTGTTGACTTCCTCAGCTGTAGAACTCAGCAGGTCAAAATAGGAATGGCACTTTCTGACACAATAACTACCTGGATAGGCTCACCCCAGGGATGTGTCTTATCCTCCCTTTTGTTTATTTTATACACCAACTCCTGCACTAGCACTTTTCCCAACAGGCACTTTATTAAGTATGCAGATGATACGGCCCTGGTCAGCCTCCTATTTGATGAGGAAGAGGAGCATGGGCCTATCCTTGACTTCTTTATTAACTGGTGTGAGAAGTCAAACCTGCTTCTAAATACCTCAAAAACAAAGGAGATGGAAATTGATTTTAGAATAGCACAATCGCCCAACCCTACTCTTTTAAAGCGAGCCCATTCAATGTGTCACTCAGTACAAATATCTTGGTGTCGTGCTTGACCACAAGCTCAGATGGGATGTTTGGTCTGAGAAAATAAATGCCTAGTCTCAACAAAGAATGTTTTTTTTACGTAAATTATTGTCTTTTAATGTCGGCAACAGAATGGTTAAGATGTTTTATCATGCTTTTATTGAAAGTGTGCTCTCCTTCGGCATCTTATGCTGGTTCGGCAATGCCACTGAGGCACAGAAAAAGTCAGTCAGGAGGGCCATAACATTGTCCAGTAAATTGACAGGAATCTCATTTGCTAATATAGAATGCTTATATAAGGACAGAGTTTTAAAATTGGCACACAATATTGTGAGTGACCTGAGGCACCCACTTGCCTCTTATTTTGAACTGTTGCCATCCGGGCGGAGATATCGTGCCACTCTGTTCAAAAAGAACAGATCTAGGCTGTCTTTCGTCCCACAAGCCATCAAACTCCTGAATCAATGATGGCTAGGACACACTGTTTACCCAGCTGGTCTGGCCCTGTCCCCCCTATTTCGCAAATGAGGGCCTAGGCCCCTTGTCATGTCTGCCGATATCTGTTTTTCTTATGTCTGTTCGTTTTAATCTGTGTCTATGTTGTTGTCAGTGGCGTATTGTCTTATCTTTTTAAATGCCTTTGTGATGTGCTGCAACCCATTTTCCCCTCGGGGACAAATAAACGAATACTACTACTAGAACGTAATGTTTACAGGAATACTGCAGTGGTGAAAGAAGGACTCAGATCCTTTGGTTAGATAAACGTAATAATAACAACACACAAAAAGTCCTTTAGTCAAAAGTAAAAGTACAAAAGTATTTGCAAAATATAATTATAATTATTAATTTATAAATGAAAAACAATATATGGCGAAAAAACTTCATAGTATAGTTTCTTGAACAAATGTCAAAACAATCATACTATTGTATGTTGAAAAAGTCATCCTTTAGTAAGTCGAAAATATGTTGAAATAAAAGTAGCAATAACAATGCAAAACTACTACACATTCCAAGATATACTATTAATGTTGGAAATATGTCAGAAAAAGTAATACTATAGTATGACAAAAAAAACATCATACTAGAATGTTAAAAAAACGTTTGTACTATGGTACATCAATAAAAGACATACTATAGTAGCAATAACACAATACAAAACTACTAAACATACAGGTCATGCAATAGTGTGTGGAAAATGTCTCATATTATAGTATATTGAAAATATGTCAAAACAATCATAATATAGTATGTTGAAAAAATTCATAATGGGAAAATATGTAAAAATAATGAAACTCTAATATGTCTCAACAAAAAAATAGTACTACATTATGTGAAAAAACTAAATGTCTTGGTCTTCTTTCTGTTGACATCCTTCACACTTACCACTAGGTGGCAGTGATGTGTAAAGGTCAGTTTTTCAATGAAAACAGATAGTCCACCAAAAGGGCTTTTTTCAAAGGACACATTACGTCATGTCACAGTCATAAAAGCAAAGGTGTAAATAAAATAATTAAGGATCCAAACCTGTGGGAATAGTAAAACATAAATTCCTCCAGGAGGGAGAAGAAGGCCAGCTCTGCGAGGGCCCAGTGGAAGGCGGGCAGCTCGGGGCCACAGGGGTTTCCTCTCATGGTCATCAGGGATCGAGCCACCACCACCATGGACCCCGAGATGAACACATAGTTGAAGAGGACGGTCTTCAACACATGGCGAAGCCTATCTGGATCCACCTGGAAGACCAGGAGGGAATCACAGGGTAAATACTAAGTATAAATGTATTTTTAATGACAAATATATTGCATTTTCATGACATTACCTACATTGAAATGCCTGGAGTATATTTGGTCATTATTCTCTTTTGCACATTTTTAACATCTCCAGCTTATAGGTTGTTGCTGATTTTTCTTCCCCATATGAAGTTTGCTCATAAGGTTAACAAAATGTTTATAACAAAGACATGCAAGTTTAGAGATCAGCATTGATAGTGTAGTTTAAGTTATCAGCTTCACTAAAATCAAAGACAGAAGATATCTCCAGTTTGTGTGTAACGGTCAACTTTTTCCCAATAAACTTTGGACCCTGTGTGTTATAAATATATGGGCATATCACGATGGCCCTTTGTGTGTGTCTGCAGTGTACACATGTGAACTGTTGCCCAGTTGCAGTACAATTCTGTGATATAATGTGTTTACCAAAGTACAAACACAACAACCTACATATAAGCCTTTTTAAACAGACAGTTTTACAGTGAGATTTATTTAGTGTTTGGTTGGTTTTATTAAAGTTTCCATTGGAAGATTGACCGAAGGGCTTCAATTTAAGCTATATGGATAGATTGCTTGATAAAAGATAAATTGATGCTACAAAACAGCACAGGTCTTTGTTTATGACAACTAGGGCTCAGGTTAGGAGATTACAATCAGTCACGTCTCTTTCACTCAGAGTAGCGGGCATTGGAAAGCTCACAGGACACAAAAAATGACTTTTGCAGCTTCATAACAAAGTTTCTGACACAATGCTATGCTACAAAAATATATGTATCCTATAAGTGCCCCACACATATTATGCATATTAAAATTGGGATAACACACTTAAAGGTGGGGTAGGTAATTTTGGAGAAACCAGCTCGAGTGCGCTAGAATTTGAAAATACACAGCCGAAACAAATCTGCCACTTCCTTCCAGAGCCCCTCCTCCAACACACACGAACGCGCACATGACCAATGAGGGACCGAGATAAGTTTGTGCACAGATGGAAGGCTGACAGGCAGGTAGGCCATCCAGTTATTTTAGCCGGGCCGGCTAAAATGATTGGTCGTGCTTTTTACAGTACTACGGCTTCCAGAGATGACATTTTTTAATGGATTTTTTGTCAAAGCACTTAAGATATTCATTGCTATCGGGATGTTAAGAGCATTCCATGGAATATAACAAAAAGTGTATCTCGAGCCGGTTTCTCAAACTTACCTACCCGACCTTTAAGCCACGGCCACACGAGGATGATAATGGTCGTATCTGCTACAGTTCTCTATCAGATAGACGGTTCGGCCACACGAGGCCGACACGGAAACGCAGAAAACGAAAACGATAACGATAACGCTAACGGGTCCCTAGGTGGGTAGATCTGCAAACGAAACGCTCTGGGGGGGCAAATGGCTCCGTGTTTACGCCTATACGATCATGTCCTGATAATGATGACGCAATAGCCCCGCCTCTCCCCACCTCTCCTGCTCAGAGCTGCTGGGCTCTCAGAAGAGGGGGAGGAAAAGAGAGGCTCCGTTTTTTATTCTTATATTATTATATAGAGTCGTTATTCATTTGTTTTAAAGCTCAATAAATAACAAAGAAAACCTTTGACCGGCACTTTTCTATTTTGTCCGGAAGATTTAAACTTTAACGGACATGTTGACCGGCGAAAAAAAATCTAACTGAAACTCTGCTGCACGGTCCCCTCGTCCCTTGGAAGAGGCGGAGAGGTGGTGTTTTTCATCTGCTGGTGGCAAACCGGAGAGATATACAGCAGGAGCAAACGCTTGCTTCGGGGAGGGAGAAAAAGAGCCAGAGCGTCCACAGCGGAGAATAAACAGAAGGGCAACCATGGCAACCATGCGCGGGAAGTCTTCTTCGCTGCCATTGTGGTAGGAGTACAGCGCCACTTACAGGCCTGGCATATGTACTACACAGCGTCTCCAGCCAGGGCCAGCCCTAGACATTTTGGTGCCCTAGGCGAGATTATGATTTGGTGCCCCCCCAAGCAATACACAATAGAATATATAAAGAATAAATGAAAAATCTCTACAAAAGACCAATACACTACAAAAACGTTTTTATTATAATTTTTTTTTCTCCCAGCGCAGCGCCCCTCCAGATCTGGCACCCTAGGCGACCGGCTAGTTCCCCAGTGCCTAGGGCCGGCCCTGTCTCCAGCGCTTTCGAGCGGTCTCGTGTGAACGGACACGTTTCTGGTGCCTGTTGCGTGTGGACAGAAGACTTTTTTGATAACGATTGCGGTCCGTTATCGTTATCGTCCTCGTGTGGCAAGCACTAAAGCAAGATGGATGAATGATGGATTTCGGCCAACCTACAATTAACTGATAGATGTTTGAGCTTCCTTTGCAATGTGTTCCTGATTATCATGTTTAAAAGGTTGGGATTCATCTGATTACACTTTAAGAGTCACATTGCAACCCCCCTGGTTATCAGTAATGTCAGCTTTTATCACCCCAGTGTCCATCAACATCTGTTAATCAAACACTGAGAGGACTTTGGTCAAATGGCCAGGTGAACACGTCTCATCAGACCACTCAGGATGTTCATACACACGCACGCAATCAGTGGCGGCGGCAGGGTATGGCTGGGGTAGGCTACAGCCATACCAAGAAATGGCTTAGCCCCACCTTAGCCCCACCATGAAAAATGATGTTAAAGTAAGCAAATTAAATTAAATAATAAGCAAAATGCTAAATGTGGAGAACACGGCTTGCGAAAATATACGGGTCGTGTCCACAACACACAAACTTCTTCTTCTTTTCTTTAATGGCGAATCGCTTCCACTTGGAGCATATATCGCCACCTACTGTTGATTTATTTAATGTTCATATTAAATCCTTGTCCTCAGACCAGTGTTTTTGAGGAACTTGAAGATCAGCTTGTGAACTTCATTTCTTGAGTTACTTTCGTATATTGCCTTGAAATCCATGTCCTTGATGTTAAATTGTTCCAGTGCAGTTTTCAGCATGAGTCTTTGCCTTGTATATTCCGGGCAGCTAAAAAATACATGATGTATTGTCTCTGGTTGTTGGCAACCATCACAATTGCCAGTTGGATGTTTTCCAATCAGATGCATTGATGAGTTTAATCCAGAGTGACCCAATTTTATCCTGCTGTTAATGCTCTGTTCTCTTCTACTACCCCCAAGTGATTTCCGTTCCTATTTCCCTTTGTATCTGGTATAAATGTCTTCCTTTAGTGTTACTGTCCCATAACTTTTGCCATTGTTGCTTGATAACAACTTTTGTAACGGATTTGACTTCTGCTCTACTGATGGGTACAATTATATCAATCTGGTTTGCTTTCAAACCACATTTTGCCAGTTGATCCACTACCTCATTCCCTCCAATACCCACATGCGCTGGAATCCACACAAATTGAACAACAATTCCCAAATGAACTAACCTAAACATGATGTGTAAAATTTCATGTAGAATATCCTGACGACATACTGAAGAGAAGTTGTTTATACTCTCCAGAGCTGCGCTGGAGTCAGAGCAAATGACCACTCGCATTGGCTGTATTTCCTCTACCCACTGAAGTGCTAGTGAGATTGCCATCATCTCTACTGTGTATACTGCGATGTGATCACTCGTTAATGGCTCGTTAACACACAAACTGATCCTGCTGTAACAACAAGTGCACGTTACTGATGCAATATGGTTGAGACCATTCGGGTTTATGCTAGAAGAGGGGTGCAAGGAATAGTCCAAGTAGTGGGGGAGTTTTATACACTAAAAAGGTGTAGAAATTCTCTGGCGTTATAATATCAGCGCGGCCGCGGTCAGATCAAAATGCGCAGAAAATGAAAACGATAACGATAACGGGTCCCTAGGTGGGTAGATCTGCAAACGAAACGCTCTGGGGGGGCAAACGGCTCCGTGTTTACGCCTATACGATCATGTCCTGATAATGATGACGCAATAGCCCCGCCTCTCCCCACCTCTCCTGCTCAGAGCTGCTGGGCTCTCAGAAGAGGGGGAGGAAAAGAGAGGCTCCGTTTTTTATTCTTATATTATTATATAGAGTCGTTATTCATTTGTTTTAAAGCTCAATAAATAACAAAGAAAACCTTTGACCGGCACTTTTCTATTTTGTCCGGAAGATTTAAACTTTAACGGACATGTTGACCGGCGAAAAAAAATCTAACTGAAACTCTGCTGCACGGTCCCCTCGTCCCTTGGAAGAGGCGGAGAGGTGGGTGTTTTTCATCTGCTGGTGGCAAACCGGAGAGATATACAGCAGGAGCAAACGCTTGCTTCGGGGAGGGAGAAAAAGAGCCAGAGCGTCCACAGCGGAGAATAAACAGAAGGGCAACCATGGCAACCATGGCAACCATGCGCGGGAAGTCTTCTTCGCTGCTTTTGTGGTAGGAGTACAGCGCCACTTACAGGCCTGGCATATGTACTACACAGCGTCTCCAGCCAGGGCCAGCCCTAGACATTTTGGTGCCCTAGGCGAGATTATGATTTGTGCCCCCCCAAGCAATACACAATAGAATATATAAAGAATAAATGAAAAATCTCTACAAAAGACCAATACACTACAAAAACGTTTTTATTATAATTTTTTTTTCTCCCAGCGCAGCGCCCCTCCAGATCTGGCACCCTAGGCGACCGGCTAGTTCGCCAGTGCCTAGGGCCGGCCCTGTCTCCAGCGCTTTCGAGCGGTCTCGTGTGAACGGACACGTTTCTGGTGCCTGTTGCGTGTGGACAGAAGACTTTTTTGATAACGATTGCGGTCCGTTATCGTTATCGTCCTCGTGTGGCAAGCACTAAAGCAAGATGGATGAATGATGGATTTCGGCCAACCTACAATTAACTGATAGATGTTTGAGCTTCCTTTGCAATGTGTTCCTGATTATCATGTTTAAAAGGTTGGGATTCATCTGATTACACTTTAAGAGTCACATTGCAACCCCCCTGGTTATCAGTAATGTCAGCTTTTATCACCCCAGTGTCCATCAACATCTGTTAATCAAACACTGAGAGGACTTTGGTCAAATGGCCAGGTGAACACGTCTCATCAGACCACTCAGGATGTTCATACACACGCACGCAATCAGTGGCGGCGGCAGGGTATGGCTGGGGTAGGCTACAGCCATACCAAGAAATGGCTTAGCCCCACCTTAGCCCCACCATGAAAAATGATGTTAAAGTAAGCAAATTAAATTAAATAATAAGCAAAATGCTAAATGTGGAGAACACGGCTTGCGAAAATATACGGGTCGTGTCCACAACACACAAACTTCTTCTTCTTTTCTTTAATGGCGAATCGCTTCCACTTGGAGCATATATCGCCACCTACTGTTGATTTATTTAATGTTCATATTAAATCCTTGTCCTCAGACCAGTGTTTTTGAGGAACTTGAAGATCAGCTTGTGAACTTCATTTCTTGAGTTACTTTCGTATATTGCCTTGAAATCCATGTCCTTGATGTTAAATTGTTCCAGTGCAGTTTTCAGCATGAGTCTTTGCCTTGTATATTCCGGGCAGCTAAAAAATACATGATGTATTGTCTCTGGTTGTTGGCAACCATCACAATTGCCAGTTGGATGTTTTCCAATCAGATGCATTGATGAGTTTAATCCAGAGTGACCCAATTTTATCCTGCTGTTAATGCTCTGTTCTCTTCTACTACTCCCCCAAGTGCTTTCCGTTCCTATTTCCCTTTGTATCTGGTATAAATGTCTTCCTTTAGTGTTACTGTCCCATAACTTTTGCCATTGTTGCTTGATAACAACTTTTGTAACGGATTTGACTTCTGCTCTACTGATGGGTACAATTATATCAATCTGGTTTGCTTTCAAACCACATTTTGCCAGTTGATCCACTACCTCATTCCCTCCAATACCCACATGCGCTGGAATCCACACAAATTGAACAACAATTCCCAAATGAACTAACCTAAACATGATGTGTAAAATTTCATGTAGAATATCCTGACGACATACTGAAGAGAAGTTGTTTATACTCTCCAGAGCTGCGCTGGAGTCAGAGCAAATGACCACTCGCATTGGCTGTATTTCCTCTACCCACTGAAGTGCTAGTGAGATAGCCATCATCTCTACTGTGTATACTGCGATGTGATCACTCGTTAACACACAAACTGATCCTGCTGTAACAACAAGTGCACGTTACTGATGCAATATGGTTGAGACCATTCGGGTTTATGCTAGAAGAGGGGTGCAAGGAATAGTCCAAGTAGTGGGGGAGTTTTATACACTAAAAAGGTGTAGAAATTCTCTGGCGTTATAATATCAGCGCGGCCGCGGTCAGATCAAAATGCCTCCGAATGCAATTTGAATAGACCTACAGCCAATCAGAGCAACGAAACGTTGGGTCTGCGTCATGCATTACTGATTGAGATCAATCGGAACCGCCATTCAGTATCCCCATTGGATCTTCAACGTGTACTATCATAAGTCACGTTCACAGTGATCCTTTTTATTTACTACAAGACAAATGTACCGTTTTATTTCATACAGTTCCATTTTGATTGAGACAGGGAAATAATCTAAACCTCACGCGTGGCGTTTCACTGTCAAGGGGGGCGATATAGCGTGTATGTAATTACATTGCAAATACAGACTTGAGCCCCACCACTGTATGGGTTAGCCCTACCATAGATTACCCAACAAAAATACTCTGGCACCGCCACTGCACGCAATACATATCATATTATAAAGTGTCCAAAAGGAGCACAGGAAATAATACTTTGCAAAAGTTGAAAATGTATAAATTAGATCAAATTCAATATAAAAATATAAATAAATAGGAAAATACATGTATAAATGAATCGATAAATACAGAATATTATAATAATCATTCAATTATATTTTTTTCATTATTAATTCATTTTTTGTAGTTATTTTTCTAATTTTGACACAAATAATATAATAATTAGTTATGCCATTTTATTATTTACTCCCTGTTATTTTCATGTATTGTGATCATTATTGTGATGCGAACAACTGATTAAGGAAATCTCTATGATTTGTTGTAATAGGAGACATGTTTTAATAGATGAATTTATCCTTACAATAATAAAACCTGGCATTTTAGGGGTAAATAAAGATAAGGAGAATGAGATTAGATGGATTTATTATCCGTAACCACACGAAATGCCATAAAATAATCTGTCTTCTGATTCAAAGGTTAAACAGGGTTAGAAATTACATCTAAATTAGAGGCCGTTCATGCAGTATCAGTTTTGGTAGAAGGAGGAGAGAGTGAGTGGAAGTTTGTATCTCAGTGATAATCAAATGCCTAGTTCAAAATAGTGGTGGTGTTGTTTTGGTATTTAAAGTGAAACTGGAAGAGATTCAGTGCAGAACATACCGGGTTATTCTTGTCCGGCTGGATTCGGTAGCGGGTGATGAAGGAGGGTTTCCCGGTGGTGTCCACCAGCAGCAACAGACAGTTCGTCCCCCAAAACGCCAGAGTGGGGACCAACATCGTGCCTGTGGAGAAACTACCGTCAGAGAGGGACAACTAACCTGCCTTTGACCTGGACCTCAATATTTAAACATTAATAAAGGATGAAAACGTCTTTTTTTGAAAAGAAACAACAATTTTCATGATCAATTCTGCATGTTTTAACAGTCTGGCCTTGTTATTTCTGAGCTCACTAGGAAATGGATTTTGCCTTTGAGCAATCTAAGATAATTAACATAATCAAAGAAATAAACTGGTTGTACTTTGCATTATGCTTTATTGATTTGCCTTAAGACCGATTACATAATTACTTTGGAGAAAGCGCCTTACATGTTTCACTGGAAGCAATATTTGCCATATCTGTTAATGCATTTGTGACTGTCAGCACGTAACGTCCTACATTAGATTTTGTGTGCAAACCGCTAGACAGTTGACACAACACCAACAACAACATGATGGCTACATCATAAAAGAGAGTAACTTACTGGACACCAGAGGTCATTCTTTGATATGCAGAGCTAAATAAATGTTCTCAAAGCTAAACAAATGTGTTTTTTCCTCTGGGGCTGGTACTCTTTTGTGCAGGATCACAATTCCCAGTTTTGTGTTAAATCATTTGTAAAATCTCATTTAAAACTACATTTATTATAAGTACTGTGAAAAAACCTAAAATACAAAGCATGTTTTGATCAAAGCAAGTCACTCATTCTGTTAACATGTAGGAAACAGATCAGTGTGTTTGATTTTACCTCAAAAAGACCTCTCTGATATGAACTGTCCGTAACAGTGTGTTGGCTGCCAAGTGCACTTTCTACAGAACACGTGTTTGGAAAAGAAAAAATCAATTGTGTTAGTTCTTACCCAAGTAGAACAAAGCAGTGTCATGACCCTCAAAGCCCACGTACACCTTGGTCCACATGGTCTGCCAAAAATCTCCGGAAGCTCCCCAGAATCTCTGAAGATGCCTGGGAAAGGAAATCTTGTCAAATATCACAGAACAATGAAACTCAGAGGACAATAGAAACTACCCAGCAACAACTAAGTGTCATATCCTTTAATTCCAGTCACAGCATGCCCTCTCTTGAAAACCTTTTTTCTCCTCCTGAATCAACAATAAAAATGTTTTAGCCAATTGGTTTTCAGTCTTCCAAGTAATTTAATATTTGTAAATTAAAGAATTCCAATTATTTTATAATGTGGTCATTGGTATGTACCAGTCAAGTTACTTTCATTTGTAGTTCAATTGTAAATATTCTCCTTAAGTTAATCTAATGACAAGAACACTAACCTTTTTACAAATATCCTATACACAAATTGTGTTTCACTTAAACATAAATCATTAATACAAAAAATTACAATCAATTTCAAGATCAATTGTTCTTTTCTCCTCAAGTTAATACAGGATAAGATATTGGTTTGTATTATTGTAACACTAACTTTAATAAAATCCTACCATGTCAGCGAGTTGCCGAATGCAGCCAAGAATAAGATTCCAGAGCCGATGACCACAGCAGCTTTCTTCACAGAGTCCCACAGTCCTCCAGGGCCCTCCTGGGTGGAGAAAAGGCAACAATGATGCATCTATGAGCCTCTCTGTTACTCTGATGATACTGTGCAGTCTCATGATGAGGAGCTACATCAGCGTTTCCCACAGAGACATCACAGGGTGCAGAAAAGAGTCTAAAACTACATGAGGATGGCCGCACTGTATCTAGTTGTAAGCGAGGAATTTCACACCATGGGACTGCATGGATATAATGAACCATTAGAAACAAGTGAGATTGAAGGGCAAAATAACATCAGGCAGCAGGAGAGAAACATCAATGTGCTTTAAAATGATTATAGTTATCTTAAGCATACTATATTACATTATTGTTTTTTTGGACTTGATAGGAAAGATTCCAAGTTGTTTTTGCATTGATCCACTTGAACATTATTCACATCACATGTCTGTTCCATGAATAATGTTTATAAATATTAATGTAAAGGAAATTGTTTATATCACGTTAAATAAAGCAGAGGCATATTCCAAAAGCTATACATTTGTGTATGTTAAAAGCATCAAACCTTTTAAAAGCCACATTTTCTCTATTGTAATAATCCATATATGAAATGTGAATGAGTTGTGATGACAGTGATGAACAGACAGTAAATTAATCTGAGATTATGGTTTTCAATAAACACTTTTGAATTATTTTAGTGTGACCTAAACAGATTTAAAAGGATGTTGTCCCTTTGACAACATTTGAACTTAATTTTCAGCTACAGAGAATCCAAGTATTTATTTTATCTTTAATACTTAATGTCAGTTGTAGAGAGGTGTCGAACCATTGTAGAGTGCTTTTAATAAAAGCAAAATGTAATCCAGCCAGAGTGAGAGAAAACAGGATCAGTCCACTCAGTGGGTATAAATCCAGGGATTGATGTCACATTCAAAGACCTTTAAAAAAAAAACGGCAGCTTTTACCCCGGCTGCCCTTTGCACAGCCATGGCAACACTGGGAACGATGTTACTGACAGAACTGTCCGCTGATACTAATGCATACTTAATCCTTGTAAGGACAATTTATCAATTACATTTGTAGGCGTGTGGCGTGTGGCACAGTGGATAGAGCGTTGGTGTTCGGATCAAGGGAGCACAGGTTCAAACCCCACTGCAGTCACAGCATGTCGTTGTGTCCCTGGGCAAGACACTTCACCCCAAATTGCTCCTGTGGGGATTGCCCACAGTATTGAGTATGTAAGTCGCTTTGGATAAAAGCGTCTAACAAGTAACATGTAATGTAAGAAATGTAATCAGCAAGAATGTACAAACGCACACCCAATCATATAATTATTTCTAAATATAGTGCACACTCCCATTCTACAGGAGGAGATTGAACTCTCATTAACCTTGCTCATGGTAATATGCAGGATCCATTATCCTCTTTGTCACATTCAGGGCTCAATAAACTGGCACGTGAGGGTAAAAAAATGCAACTTGTCAGGTCGAGTCTGTCCCAGAGAACAACCAGGCAAACAGAAAGAAGTGGCAGAGCTCCAGTCGGAAAACAAAACAGGCAGGTGGAAGCATTATGTAAGACGTGTTTTAAATACAAAACCCATGTTGAATACAAATCACGTGTCACAAATAGAGGAAGAAAGGCAATATTAAAAAGGCTAAAAAGGTTTAGTTTAAATTCAGATTGGGTTTTTTGAGTCTTAGGAGGCTGAGACTTAGGTAAAAACTTGCGTAAATATATATCAGTAGTAAAAAATGTCTGGGTGTAAAAACTGAAATATTTGTTCCGATATAATATCAACCCATATGAGTAGCAGACAGAAATACCGTGCTTCTATATCTTTATCTTTATGTGACATTATCTGAAATAAGCTTTTTGGCCAACCCTAATATCATCAGTGTTGACTTTAACATGAACTGTCTCAGAGACAACATGGTGAAAAAGAAGCATGCAGGTTTTATGAAAACATGTCGTATAATAGTTACATTTCAACCTTTTCCAGCACAAATCATACAATAATTCTGTCGTTTGATCTTGTAAGCCTCTGATGCAGAAAAAGGAATGTCCAGGCACTGAAACAAATGACTTGAGTTTGTAGCTCACAGGTTTTTTAAACTATAAACCGGTTGTCAGAATCAGAATCAGAAACAGGTTTATTAGCAGTTAGGTTTACACGTACGAGGAATTTGACTTATGTAACATTAACTTCTCAATGCCTTTTTTTCAAGAGATGCCACTGAGATTAAAGGGTTGTAGAAGGGTTTAGCAGCAGGTGACTCATGGTATTATGACAGAAGAGTTTTACAGGTGTTTTGTTCTTACCTGTCGGCTGCTGCGTGTCGGGGCAGCTCCCCTCGTGTCTGTAAACACAATAACAAATACAGGGTTTGTCTTTCCAGGAAGGATAAATACAGATTCTTAATTTAAGCATATAATTAAGGAGGTAAACAATCTTTCGTCACAAATAAATAATACAATTGACTTCCAGCAATACAAGTTTAATCAGCTCAAAATGATAGACAACGTAAATGGATGGTTTTGGAGGAAATTGAGACATTTGGCCAAAGATAATATAATGAATATATTGCTGATAATTGTTTTTAATGAAGATGGCCTCATCCTAGTTTGATTGGATAACAAAAGGGTGTTTCAAACCATTTGTTTTACTTTATGATTAAAGTCAAGTTTTTGTTTTTCCAAAGAACTAAAAACACTGGGTGTTTCTCAATGTCAATGTACGCTTGATTGGTAGCACATGTCTTCCGAGTCACTTGCTTCAGAAGCGAGGCAAGAATACTTCCTGGCATTCGGAAAACGAAGAGTGGAACAGGCGAGCAAGTGTGCAGTGGTGCGTCATATGAGAGGCCCCGCCTTACATTTTCCGCCACAGATTTGGGGAAATTGGTCCGTGCGCAAAGCATTGTAGGGATTTTAAGACGTGCAGCCTCGAAATTTCTTGCTACGAAGTACGCCGGGCTCAGTAGAATTCCAAGTATGCTGGACATTGGAACAGTCCTTCGGCGGCACTCGATGACGTAGTATACTTGAAATAGTGGCTCTGGAGCAGCTTTACTCGACATTGAGAAACACCCACTGTGTTTTTTTTTCAACAGTGTTACACAGCTAACAGTGTTTTTTATTTGACTTATTTAGTGTGATAATCAATTCACATGCAATACAGTGCATGAATGAACCTCCAGTGTTGGCCTCATATGATGAACCTTCACCACACATATTTGAGGCATTAAACAGTCAAAGATTTCATTCTGATTTTCAACTTTCCATGCTGGAACAATCATCCGAGTGCTGTGCAGCCTGGGGTAAAAGTTAAAACTGGAGGCTTACATAATCCAATTATAATCCATCGTTTTTACAGTTAGCACTTTTTCCAGGCACATTCTTGGGGATAACAACCTGCCCTACATCCACTATCCCTCTGTTTGTTGTTGAATAAAATAAATACTAAGTTTAAGTTAAAAAAAGAACATAAATCATATAGATGTCAAGGCAAGTGTAACACACCAAGTATATTGAAGTCTTCTTGCAATCAAAATGTGGTTTGTCTATTGTTATGTTACTTGGATGTTTGAGCTTCACAGTCAAAAATTATGTTCGTGCAGATGACAATAGAGGAAGAAAAAGTAGTGACCAAAAATTATACTGATTTTGTTTTTAAATATTTAGACAATCTTCGAGCTGTAGCTTCAGAAATGCAAAGAATATTATATCCGTTTTCAATTGACTGAAAAAAAACACTACTTTATAATGTAGCCTATTATCATTGGCTGCTCATAAGACTAAATTACATTTAGATTTTTACAAAGATAGATAGTCAAAATAGGAAAACAATTTAGCCAAAAGTAATATTTAAGAATACCATAGCCTAGACAAATCCTAGAGAGTTACTATTTTATTGAAATTAAACATAGCGTTGAGCTCCGAACATGCAGGATATGAACTGCGCTGTCCCTCATTGGAAACATCACCTGCTGCCTATAATAAGACTGATTAGGTTTTGGATCATTATTGGAGTTAAGCAGCCACCTGTTAACCAACTATAGTTTTAAACGTAACAAAAAGAGACTCCCGGACAAGTTCAAAGCCATGTCAAGTATATAACCTACTCACCACTTGTTTCCACCGTCATGTCTCCTCGCTCTCTCTGTTGGCTCTTTACATATTCTCAAAACAACCGTGTATTTACAACGGCGGACGAATTCTGATTGGTCGGTTCTTGGTCAGCTGACTTGAGCCGCACCCGGAAGTAGCGGCAGGTATGTTTTGACCCTGATATGAGGAAGGGATGTCCACCTGTAACAGGTGAAGGTTTAAACTCAGCGTGGAGGCTTGTGTTACATAGTATTCCTAGGGGGAAAAGTACATTTGAGTAGAAAAGACTATGTTGCAATTATTATTAGACTGATAATATCAAGTCAGT
The DNA here is from genome assembly GCA_031216635.1 of Dissostichus eleginoides. Classification (NCBI taxonomy): domain Eukaryota; kingdom Metazoa; phylum Chordata; class Actinopteri; order Perciformes; family Nototheniidae; genus Dissostichus; species Dissostichus eleginoides. Next base: position 16,676,839 of record CM062279.1, on the reverse strand, counting down.
GCTAATTCTGAGAAAAGAAACACATTCGTGAATGATAATAATTAGGCTAAGTAGTACTTTTATCATTATCTATCATCACAATGTCTCACATAGAGCTGGAATAATTAGTTTATTAACTATGTAAATTACCAAAACAAAATCTTAATCAGCAGCTATTTCTATTTTCAGTGTCTGATTTAAGTCATTTTTCAAGCAAAAGCCCCAAAGGACGATTTTTTTATATTCATAACTTTTTAATCAACTGAAGTGATTTATATTTTGCAGAGTTGATTGGCTAAATAAGCAACTATAAATACACTATTAATAAACTAATTAATTATTTATGTTAATAATCCTTGTAGTTCCAGTAATCCAAAGTTTGATTCACAGTTAGCAATAAGCTTGACTCGGACAAGATACGTCTCAGGATAGTTTGTTAGACTCTTTATTTAAAAACAAAAGGTATCAATTACAAACACATATTTTCACAGGTCAAAAAACGATGTTGCTCGCTGCTTCTTTCTCCTTCTCACACACACACACAAACAGCTGCGGTCGTCTATGCCGTCAATTCCACACGGCTGGTTCAAATAAATGATATAATAGCACTAACAACAAAGGATTATAATATTCAAATATATCAAACTATACATTTTAACATATGGCTCCTACAATCCTGTTTATGAAAGGCTTAAAGTAATTTATTGAAGACATAAAAGATTATTATTAGAAAAAGGACAATGCAGCTGACAAAGCAGGATATCTGATCAAAGGGCATAACATGAATGGTGAATAAACCACAAATTGCAAATGAATTGCTGAAAGCAAAGGCAAAAGGTTTTCTATATCTATTTTATCTATATGCTCTTTGTACATTAAGTGGACTGACCAATGACATCTGTACCTCCCCAGTGCAGTTCCTACTTCAGGACATGTACTAATGTGCTATACACAAATATGTATAAACTCTTTATGACCTCTGCAGCTTTACACAACTAGAATATTGATGACTATAGGCTGCACACACAAACACACACTCTCATCAATGACAGCTATCGCTTAACAATCCCTCACCAGATAACCTCTAGGCCTGTCAGAAACATGTGGCTCCACTATCACCCATTATTAGCCTACAGGGGATCGGTAAACTGTAACCGTTATGTAAAATGAATGTGACTTTGAACACTGGTGTATTGATCCTACCATCCTGACAGTAAATTAATGTGAAGAGAAAATTGAATTATGTTGTACTTCAATCAGGCCTTTTCTTGTCCTTGCTAGAATATATGGGTCATTCCAGAATTGGAGGACATTATGTCCCACATATACAAAATCAAATAATCCATGCCCAAAAAGCCAAAACATGCATGTTGTGTTAAATATACTTATCTTGAGACAAGATGCATATAAAGTTGTAGAAAAAGTGGTTTCAAAATATTATTTAAAATATCAAATAGCTCTCGAACATCCCCTAAAATGGCCTTTTTCTCTTGTCCCAGCTTCTTGGTGACCAACTTGCATGTCAAATATAACATTTAAAATAGGGTTTTTATTTACTTTTGTTGGTATTATTCTATTGATATATGTCTCTTGTAATGGTAAAATCAATTTGTACACATTTTAAATAACAGTAATTTTACACTGAAGGTGTGTCCTTCAACATGCCCGCAACCCTGTTACCCAAACCTTTTTAGCTTGGCAGAGGAAGTGAAAAAACTGTTTGTCACATGACACAGTGGATAGGACATCAGCAAGCCATGTGCTACTACCATGGGTAGACCGAGGCTGAAGTCGAATAGTCCATTTAGCTTAGGAACCTTACTAACGGAGTGAAATAACCCGGAAGTACGTCAGTGGCAGCCATGATAAGTGCCGTTCGAATTCTCTAGATGATAGGAAAGGAGGTTTCAAACTTCCTTTATAACCTCCTTTAGCTTAGGAACCACTGGACCTCCCTTTACGAAAGGAAAGGAGAAAATGCTGCCCCACAATGCCTTGCAGCCGCAGCATTTGCCGTCACACAACATTCGGCCGTTCACGGAAACAACCGATTATGACCGAGAAATGATATCATGAAAGTTACGGTGCTTATTAAGCTTTTTAAAACGGTAACTTGCCAAAGTGCTTTGTTTTGAACGTTCATCAGTATTATAATCAAAAAGAGAAATATGCAGTCGGATTCTCTAAAGTGCAGTCGGATTCTCTAAAGTAGGCCGCAGTCTCTTCTCCTAAATCCTTTTGAATTCTCCAATCCACTATCCCTTAACCCCGTGACGTTTCACACAGAGGTCAAGGGATAGACGATAGGGATAGATGATAGGAGCTGATTTTTGGACTATTCGACCACAACCCAAAACTAAGTCCTCTCTTTAATTTTTAATATATTTCCAATCTTGTCACTCTTGAAGGAGTGTGGCACTCATACAAACGCAACCCTGTTACTCACATTATGAGACTAAAACAAATTAATTTCAAATGTATCTTTCTTTAGTTAAATATCTAAGTGTGTCCATTCCTTGACAATAGCATTACATTGTGCAGCTAGCATTAATTCCTGAGGTAAAATCTAAAATTAGCATTGATTTGCAACCCTGTTACAGGGTTAATTCTTCATTGGAAAATATATATAAAATATTATCAAACAACATTTCTGTTGTCCTGAGTATTTATTTGTCACATTTATGTCATTATCTACAATCAAAAGTAATGTAGCCATTTAACCCTGTTACCTTATGCAACCCTGTTACTCTAATTTAAACCCTGTTACTATATCATTTTCTATAAAATAATAGAATTAAACCAGTTTTTATCCAAAAACTACATGAGTATTTAATGTAAATGTGACTTTCTTTACTTAATAGTAAAGAATTTATTGAAGAACATTTTTGAAAATACTTTTTTCTGCTTAATGAGTATTTGTAACAGGGTTGCACAAAGCATGGCACACAACAAATAAAACATCTAATAAAAAGTGTACATTTGATGCCTTAGCTGGGCAAGTCACTTTTTTTGATGATTTATTATCTGTTTTTCCTAAATACATAACAAAAAATAATAAAAAAAAGGTTAATTTTTCAAAAATGTTGGTGTCTAAATTGTCCTCCAATTCTGGAATGACCCAAATACAGTACTTTCTCTTGTGTCTGAAAATCCATATTGTTGCTGTAATAGGTGACACATTTGCACAAAAGTAATGCTGTTTTGAGTAATTCATATCAAGGTACATTTTTATTAATAAGAATAAATGTGCATTGTCATGCCAGCTGAATGTTACATGAAAGTGGTGTGACTATAACATAACGTTTGCTAAAATACTGTTTTCTTTAACTCCGTCATAGTGATACTACATCAAGGTCTAGAGTCCAACAACTGGAACTCAGATGACTCACCTTATGTGAGCAGAAGTTATTAAACTTAAAACACATGCACATGCTAAATTATGTAAACATTGTAACTCAGGTCACATGATTTGCTTCTCAGTATTTTGCATGACTATATTCTATCATGTAATGAGATTATTTTTTTAAGTTTTATTACTGAACAGTTTTGTAGTAATATCCTTCATCATTATTTTATGGTGGGTAGTGAGAGAGGACAGCAAACTAGATTATGTTGTACAATGCAACTCTGCATTCAAACAAAGCTTCAGCTTTAAGTAAACTGCAATATTTTCTTCATTGTGCCAGAGGACAAAAAAATCTAAAGCTGATTAAAAAAAAGGCAGGTTATTTCACTCATACCCGTATTCTCTAAGCAACCCAAGAGCAACAAATAAAATACTTAAAACATTTACATATCATTTCATAATTTTCTTCACTAGAATCTTTAGTTTGTTTTCTATTTTATTCTGCACTAAACAGGGCATGATTCATAATTTACAGCCATTATTGTTGTCATATGATTTAATCAAATGTGAAAAAACTGCATTCTTCCCACAGATACAAGGTGTGTAGTCTGCATGAGAGACAAAGACAGCAAGTTCATTCATTTTCAGCTTAGTCCTCCTGCATAAAATGTGTTTTAAATAAAAACTGTATACTGGGCTTTAATGCACTGCTCTGGTCTGACCTCTGGTGTAAAACTGTTGCCACTGCATCAGTGTGCTGCTGGGATTTGGCATAAATCTGTCACTCACCCTTCACAGCCACACTGAGGGCTGTAAAGCCTGGACTGTGTCTTGATTAAGATTTATCATGACCCATTTTGTTATTCATGTGTTGAGTTTCAGGACTGAAGTTTACTCAGGATTTGTGTTCAACTGTGTTCTTTGATTGTATCCTTATCATTTATAAGAAGAGACTCACCTTCAAAATAAAAGGCTGACTTATTTGACATTGCTTTGAGTTTAACATGACATAAGGAAATACATTACAATTTGTATTTGCATTATTGATTGGTTAAATGTGTGGGACATATGAGACGTAAAATAATATGTTGAATATGTTATACTTTAATTATTAGAAACACATTTCAACAGGTCTTTTACTAGATGTGTGGGAAAACCCAGGAGTAAACAAATAATACAATTAATGCTTAGCTGCTTTAGTTTCAGGTCCTGGTATTTTGCATGTTGGATTACTGTCAGTATAGTTATGGCTAACAGGGAATCTTGAAAAGTAAGTGACACTTTTGCCCTTTTTCAGCATCTTGTGTTTTTTGGCAAACACAGGACTCATTAGAAAATGTCTAGTGACATAAATACCAATAGGGGCTACAGATAAAATCTACTTTTCTGATTACTAAATTGATAAAACTCTGAGGACCCCCTAAATGAAGAAACCATCCTGCAGCACATTACCTGAGTGTCAACTGATCACCATTTGTTGATTTACTTAACAAGCAAGACCATAAAGCAAATTCATGTCAGCAAGTTTAACACACAGCGTTGTGTCAGCTTTACTTAGTACCAAATGCAGGACTGAATAAAACAGGAATACAAAAATAAAAAAATGAAAATAATGAAAATAAGATTAAAATACAATTCAGTCAGTAATGACCAGTAAAACACATTGTTGTAAAATCTAAGCTTGTGTGTTAATCAAACATGGGGATATGTGTGGGTTGGTTGGGGGAATATTTGCACAAGTTGCCAAGATTTAGCGACACCCCTGGTCGAAACAGTTTGACGTAACCCACTGTAACATACGCTGAATAATGTAAATTCCCGAACCCTTAATGTTTGAGATAGCATCCGTCTGCTCTGGAACCAAAACGGTCAGTATTTCCAGCTCGAACCACGTGTTTTCCTGGACAAAGTGAAGGTGCAAAGGGTTAAAGATCACCCCCAGTATTTGCATCGCTCGGCGGGCAGCAGGCTCGCTCGCTGTGGATTGTGGGAGTCGACTCTGCCCAGACTTGTTCCTGGAGAACCGGAGACATTTTCCCACCGCGGTGTTTTTTGTGAGTATTTCTACCGGGCTTGCCTGCTGTCTTTTCGGTTCGAGTATGGTTATCAACAGAGCCGGTCTCGGTTCTCCGTGCTGTGCCGTTTACGTTGCCATTTCGGGTTTTTACTGGCATACATGGAGGCCGAATCTGCTGGAGCTGACAGGCGGGGAGGGAGGGGAGGAGGAGCGGGCAGCTGCTGCCACTCCGCCGGGTTATTTCCACTCGAAAGCTCGCTGACCTGGAGCATGAAAATGTCTTCAGGTCGTCTGACAGCTCTATTGTATGCATAATTGTACGCATAGTTGTTTTTATAATATGCATTCAATGTACATGTGCGAGCTATCCTGACGCTGTTGACATGCGGAAATCGTTGACAGTGGGCAGTCGAGAGAAATACCCAACGCACCTGCACCTGTCCGGAGTGGTAAAATGCCGCAGATGTTTTATTTGCTGACCATTAACCTCATTGGCGGTCAATTCCCCCTGTTTGTGTTTGATTTTATATCATTTATCAATGCATGCATTGCAAGCAGGTTTAAGAAACAGCCTGGCCTTTGGTGGATCTTATTAAGTATCCAAATCAGACAGCTAATTGGTTGCATGTGCTATAGTAAAACATGATTTCCACCACAGATATTTGTACATCTCCTTGAAATAACCAGGGGATTGACTTGAAATATTAGTTGAGTTAGAGTGAAACCCAAACAATCATGACCACTTGCAATTCACATTTAATATTGCCCATTCCCAAAATGTCAGGGTGCTAATGTTATTAATAACATGTCAGTTGGCAGCTTTACAGTCTATGGTTGGCAGCAGTGATCACACAGCAAAGCTATGTCCTTTTACAGCTTGTATGACTTTTAAGTTGATCTGTGTGTGTAAAAACGCACTAAAAAGCCTAATGTGGATCTCTGGTATTTGGTATTTAAACATTTAAAATGTTTCGGTCAAATTAAATGCATTTTAAAACTTGATTTTTAGAGAAAGATAGCACAAAACTAACTGCTTGAGATATTGCTGGAGTGATACACTTGTGAGGAAGAGTATTTAACTTGTGATCCGTAATAACAATAATATTTGTAATCATTTCACATTACACTGAGTTTATTTTTGGGATGTAAAATCTATGATATCAGCTATTGTTTTTTTAATACATTTAACACACTTTCAATGTATCAACAGTCTAAAAACTTGTTTTAAACCTTTTGGTAACATATTCAGGAAATGCATTTGTACAATTGTTTAGAGAACCATCACTGTCATACTGAGAAGAGAAGACGTTTTTTTTCATTCAGTAAAGGAAGACATCAGGATAGTACAATTTTACTATGTTTTCAGTGTCAGAATTGATCTTTTCAAGTTATTTATTAGGGCGCAATTTCCTGTTTATTTATTTTTGATTCATCTCTGTGGAAGAATTGTCTTAATTTAACATTGGGATTTCATGTGGGAGAATTAGGCAGCCTAGGAAATACTTCCTCAGAAATACTTCCTCAGTTTGGGATTTCCACCAGTATGTTGCCATGATGCCACAAACTAGTCACACCTGGTATATTCAGCACTGTATTACTTCCTTTTTATTATTTGACTCACCATTTATAACAATAAGAAAATCAGTTTTATTCAGATGTCTAAATGGATCTTGGTTGTTGTGTCCCTGCAGAGGTCCACACTGGTAGCAGTCTCAGCACCATGTCGAGCCGAGGAGCAAAAAAGAAGTCGACCAAGACGTCCCGGTCCACTAAGGCCGGGGTCATCTTCCCTGTAGGACGCATGCTCCGATACATCAAAAGGGGTCTGCCCAAATATCGCATTGGGGTGGGGGCGCCCGTCTACATGGCTGCTGTCCTCGAGTATCTCACTGGTGAGAGAATGATGAGATATACAAGATGCATCTTTCTTTGGACTTAACTACTTTTTCCATATGCTTTAAGGCAGTAAACTAAAACAAACTATGGCAACTTTTTTAGGCAAAGCTCTATGACAGTGGATGTTGATGGATCTAAAAGCATGGGTTTTTTGATCCATCTGGATGCATTCAAAACAATACACATGTTTTAAGGGCACTTTTTGTTATTACAAATGTTGTATATATTTTAATTTTAATATATTTATTTTCAGTGATATTTAGTCAGATCAATTTACTCTTTAGTTATTTCATGGAAATAAAGGAAGACGAGAAAGTATTTTACCGTTAGTTCTGTTTATATATGCATTCAGATGCTTTGCATTTTTTTTTTAAAACCAAATTTGTTGATGATATTTTTGTTTGTTTTTACCCATGAAGCTGAGATCTTGGAGTTGGCGGGTAATGCTGCCAGAGACAACAAGAAGGGTCGTGTCACACCACGACACATCCTGCTGGCCATCGCCAATGATGAAGAGTTAAACCAGGTCAGCTGCTGCACGAAAGAAAACAACAACATTTTTGAAGAGATGTTTCATTATATATAAACTTCATATTATGTCAAGTTAATAATTTTTGAAGTTAAAGCTTTGAAGCTATGACTTCAGTTTTTAACGTTGTCTTCCTGTCTCAGTTGCTGAAAGGCGTGACCATTGCATCAGGTGGAGTTTTGCCCAACATCCATCCAGAGCTGCTGTCTAAGAAGAGAGGACCAAGGGGAAAACTGATAGAGATTCCTGTCTCACCCGCACCTGAGAAAAAACCCAAGCCGGTCAAGATATCAGCCAGCAAGAAGATGAGTGGGAGAAAGGGAGGAGCGAAGGCTAAGGTACCTCTCCATGTGAGCATGTGGATTCAGTGGGTTGTCGTCAATGTTTTGCCGTATTTGATGAAAGGTTCCCTATATCCTGGCAGCAGTGCATGATACAGATAAGCTGTAACATAAAGTAATGTTCCCCTGCCTCCCCCAATGCTCCCCATTGCATCTGTAAAACTAGGCTGCTCTGATAAAATATGAATCAATATTCAGTTTCTATTTCTCTTCTCAACTGTTTTCAGAAACATATTTAAGTGTAATTTGCTGTTAAATGAGGATTAGCTCTGCTTGTATACAGTCGATTGCATTTTAAATATTCTATATGTTTTGAAGCAGTGATGGGAAAAAAGTCCAAACATTACTAAAAGTTTGACATATTTTAAAGGAAGAAACAAGTTTTAAAGGCACAGAAGATATTATTTTAAACCTGCTTCAGAAGCAAAAGTATAGCGGACCCCTTAACTCCCAAGAGAGGCGACTAAGGGAAGAAAAACAATGTTAAAGTGCCAGTGAAGTGCATTTTTTTGCGCCAAAATGAAATGGCAGTTTCATTTCTTACATATAATTGTACCTGTTCATGGCTAAAATAATTTTTTAGGAAGTGCGAGGGACGAGATAAACATCGCAAATTTTTCAGAGTCTGAGCCTACCGCTGCTGCAGACGATAGCGGCTGTGACGTCACAAGATGGGCCCAGTTGTGATTGTAAACATGGCGGAGCCTTCGGAAAGTGATACTGGTGCGAGAGAAATGAGTGATTTTGACAGCTTTTCGGACAGGATAGATGAGGAAAGTGGCCATGGAAGTCAATTTAGTTGAGGACAATATTTTGTCATAGATCTAGAGTAGATCTACACACAGGATTGGCCATCACCTGATCATACATTCATCTGTTCATAGCATGATGCAACATTCATGTTCACATGCAGTGTTGTGCTAGTTACTGAAAACCAGTAACTAGTTACAATTACTAGTTACTTCACTACTTACACCAAAAAGTAATGCGTTACTGTGAAAAGTAACTTTTTAGTTACTTAAAAAAGGGCACCCATTAATGCCCTTATACTGTAGCCTTCATTTCAGTACTGTTATTGCATCGGAGAATAATACAACCTGTTGATCAACTTGACATGCATTTGCATCACTGAACTCTGCTAAGCAATGTGATCTATACAAACACAAACACAAAGATATGTTTCAAAGTGCCAATCCAGCCGCTGTTGCTTAGGTGGAGGTGGAGTGGCGTCGGATGGGTCTGGGTCTGTGGTCTTAGCTACTAGCTTCGTCCCAGCATGTTGTTTCTGCAGATGTTTCAACAGATTTTAATTGCTGTTTTGGGCAGTCGATAGGATCTTTGACCCGCCAAGACACAACTTACATTTAACTAAAACGTTCTTTTCTTTGTGCTCGACAAAAGTGAAATAGTGAGAATATCTCCAGGCGGAGAAACTCGACTTGAGCTCTGCCGCCGCCATGATAGTCTTGTTAATAGACACAAACACAGTGGCCTTTATTTTTCATAAACAATCTACGAATCTACGAAACAATAACACCAGCCACTCACCTTCATCTTTTGGGAACAGAAACATCGCCACTTCGGCAGAATTGACATTACCACAGCCAGCGGCAATGCATCGCTTCCCGTGTGTTTTTCCTCCCTTTTTCTTCACTGTCGCCTCCATTGTCAGGTTTCCTCGATTGGCAATCACTTCCAGTCGACTGCGAAATACTTTCCAATAAAATACTCGCTCAAAAACGTTGGTAAATTCCACTTTGAAACAGAGACAAAATGAACGGTGGTGAATGTAAACACTTCGGCTGAGCCCATCTTCTGACGTCACGCAGTAGATCGCAAGCCACGCCCACGAAGGCGGAGATTTCCCAGCGGAAAATTCCAACTCGTCAAATTCGTTGCTATTCCAACATCTTTTATATGGGTTCCAATGGACAATTTTGGTCATTACTATACGTATTAGCATAACAGATCATGCACCGGCGCACACTTCACTGGGTCTTTAAGTGCCACATCCTGTCAACATGTATTGTGTCTTCCACAGAAGCAGGGGGAGGTGAGCAAGGCAGCATCAGCAGACAGCACCACAGAGGGCTCTCCCACTGACAGCTTCACCGTGCTCTCCACCAAGAGCCTCTTCCTGGGTCAAAAGGTCAGTTTGAGTTCTGTAGAAATGGACAGGAAGTTCTAAGATACATACACAATAAACGACAGTGTCTCAGAGTCTCACATACATTATTAAGTTTGGGATAAACAGAAGCCTTACTAATGTCAGGTTGAAAACAGATAAGAAATAAGACTTAAAAAACATTTATAACTTACAAATACCTTAGGGAAGACATACATAGGTAAATGCTGTGTCATATTATAGATATTAGGTCAGTGCCATATGTATTAAAAATGTTAACCACTTTATCTCAGATCTGTAAGCTCTCCTCGCTTTTGTCCTGCCGAGCATGAACACTTCTTTAACCTTTTTTATTTAAACTGAAACATGGAAGTACATTTTGCTGTTACATCTACAGCAGTTTTTTTTAGTGTTCAAGATCAGAAGCTTATGAAAGTAGATTTAAGTTTGAAAACAAGGAAGAGGGGGGAAGGGACATGTGTAAGACAATGAATGACTCAAGAATGATGCAAGAAGTGTCGCTGATTCTATAATTGCAAAGAGTGATAATACATTTGAGTAAATTCTGATTTTGGCTTTTGAACACACAATCTTTATATATATAATATATAATATTGAAACGATATAAATACAGTGTTATACGTGTGTTTAGCACTGTGAAAATAGTTAAGAGAAGCATATTTTCAACAGCGTCCTCTGTTATGTTTTGCCTCTCTAAAGTTTGTGGGAGGCGTAGTAAAACACAAGATCAAACCGAACAGAAAGGATTAGGGGATGGTCTCTGAATGGATCCAATATATAATAATTTTACAATCTGCAGTGATGCTGTACACTGTTGGCATCTAATGCAAGAAATGAAGAACAAATGTAGAAAATATACTTCCAGATTTCAATGTTTCAGCTCAGTTTGACTTTGAACTGCTGCTAATGGCACTGCATGGTTTGGTCCACTCTGCATATGCAAATACTAATACAATAAAACGGACTTTTTAGCTTCAGCTTAATATTTCTTTGAGCTTTTTAAAGGCCATAATATATATAATGCATTTAATCGCCAACTTATTAAGATAATGGAACCATAAATAGAAAAGCTTGTCTGTTTTCTGCTTTATTGACTTAAACAATGTTGCTGTGCTTTTCCTGCTCAAGTCTTGGTCACACACAAATGACTTCTTTTGGGATGATTTGGGCCTTTTCCTTTCAAAGATTGGAGTTTAAACCTTGGATGTGCAGTTTATCTAACAGTTGACTAATGAATCTTGACTCTGAAATACTAAAAGGATATTGCTTGTGCATTGAAAAATCGTAACATTCTGAAGGATACCTTGATATTTTGAAAATTCCCTCAGCCTTTAGTAAAGTTCCTTGCAAACAGAGAATAAAACATATGAATATGCTGGGATTACCTTTGCAAACACAACTACATTAGAAGCCAGGAATATAGAGTTAAATTCTACAAGTACAACAGGACTTAATGGACATTGCAACTAAGATATATAAGGTGATGATTATGACATAAAAACAACAACAACACAGCTACAAAGGCGGGTCAAATCAGAGAGCTTTTTGTCAAACTATTGAGGTTTGAACTGAATTTCTCAGCTTCAGGTTCAGGGCATTGTTTAGGGTGGTTCACTGTCATGGCTTACTGGGACACTTTATTATAAAGGTCTTATTTGTATTACATGTGTTTTTTCTTACAATCACAAAGAGACCAGTTTAAAAGTAGTTTTCAACCTTCTAGTTATTGTTTCCATCATGTCCCTTTTGGTTGAGGTCTGTGTGGTCCTCATTATCCTAATTACTTTCCATTGACATTATAAATAATTAAGCATTTCTTAATCCATGCATCTGCAGGCCTGCAATCCTATTGTGACCTATTTGAGTTGTTACAGTTTGCTTTGAAAGTGCTTAACCAGAGCTTTAATATATTGCTGACTAATGCTGATCCAGCAGTAGAACTTAGCACTATAACCTTTGTAGCTGTGTGTTTGTATTTGAGATGTTTTTTAAAATACTGCTATACGTTGGGTGTTGGTCGTCAATCCACATTACATTGTACATGTCACTGCACACAAAAGCTAAGAATTAGTGGTAGTGCAGATATGTTGAATGTCTAGTTCTTATAATAAATCCTCAAAACGTCAAGGTATTCCTTTAGGGAGTGGTATGAATCTGGTTTTAATTGCTTTGCTTCCTTCCCTTTTCCTTCTTGCTCTTCCTCCGTTGGCATGCCTCCCCCCGCTTTACGCAGCTCAACCTCATTCACAGCGAGGTCAGTAACTTGGCTGGCTTTGACGTGGAGGGGGTCATCAACCCCATCAATGCTGAACTTGAACTTAAAGATGATCTAGGTGAGCTCCCCTATCCCCCCCCATCATCATCTCTGGTCCAAGAGGGGTTTTAGGTCAAAAATCCTTGAATGGTTAACAGCATTACAATTTATATGTTAACTTCTCAATTAAATTGGTCAGTGAATTAAAACCTCTAAAAACTTTCCTCCACTCTAGATCTGTTCATTCACACTGTGGGCAGCTTTAGTTATGATCATTTAGGACAAATGTTGGAAAGTGGAAGAGATCTCAAGGTTCAAGGCTTTTATTAGTCATACGTACATAGCTACAGTGTAGTTATGACGATGAAAATCTTAGGTCACAGGCTCCTCCAACAGTGCAACACAATAAAACAGAAAAACAGAAACAATTGTGCAAGTAAATACAAAAAGAAAAATAGTGCAATAAGAGTCTATATACAAGTGATTGGAATATGATATATTAAATACATAATTTGTAAGTTGCAGCCAGATGAATGTTATGGATGTTGTTTCAAAAGTTCAGGTGAAACAACATCTTTATCATATCTACTGTGTCTACAATGTATGGCTTAACTAAAACTCATTATTTTGAGTTGGAATCATTTATCGGAAAATATAAAACACAATACCTGAAAAGTAAAATTGAAGGACGTTTTCTATAAATCTATGAAAATCAGCGCCCCTTAGGAATTAGTAAAAGAAATACAGTTAACCTTGATGAAAGATGCAGCAATTTCGTGTTCTATGAATAGACTGCAAATATGCTATATGAGAAGCCTTTGTCTCCTTACCAGGAAAACCTCAGCTACAGCAGATTTTTACGAGTGCTTGTTGAGGCCTTTTGGACTCTCAGTAAAAAGAAATATATCTATGGCGCTCGCAGTGTGAATGCCTGGTGAAGATCTTCACTTTGATCTTCTCTGAACTCAAGAAACTCAGCCTGCTCTTTGACTGAAAACTGAATTTCTCTTACAGATCCATAGAAAAATAATTTCTGTGGATACATTCAAGGATTTTTCAATCTAAACTCCTCAGAGCAGTGTCCTGCTTGCTCTTCCCCTCATGTAGATGTGTTGAGGTTCATTCCAGGTTGTCCTCCTTTTAGATGGATGTCAGATCGTTTGAGATGCTAAAGAAGCTCTGTGATTCCAGGGACATCATTCTAATGAATTAAAGCACCAACTTACAGAAGAAAAACACGAACTTCTGTTTGTTGTGCTCTGCAGCCTGACAGTAAGGTCTGTGGCCTGGAGGGAGATCATTCAGTTCTCAGCTCATTTATGAGCCAAGAAATCAGGACGATACAATAAGTATTTTTCTCAATTCCCCCAGTTGAAAACTACCTAAATAAAATGTTATTGTTCTAAAAATATACAATCTTGTGTATTGATGACTGTAAGCTACAATTTGGGGTCATTTATTTTATTTTTACTAATGTGCAGTCCTGCCTCCTAATCATCAATTGCCTCCTTGATTCCTCTGATATCCTGGGCCAAAAAGGAGCGTGTTCACTTCCTTGTATCTTTTCTTCCTCTCATTCTTTTTCATCTCTTTTAGTTTAAATGTTTTCGTCCCATCTTGTTGCCCCTGATCTCACACAGACACACAGTGTTTTTACCTCCATGTTGTTTGCCTGTCGTTTGTTGTCATTGTCGTCTGTAGTTGCAAGTTGTCCGGGCCGACATTTCCATCGTGGAAAGCGACGCTGTCATTCACCCGACCAGCTCCTCCCTCTATACAGGTGGTGAAGTAGGTAAAGGAACCACCGGTGAACGCCAGCGCCCGTCTGCTCTCTCTCTGCACGTTCCAGATAGTCCGCAATGCAGTCTGGGGACAAACATCACAGCAGCAGCACATTTTAATTCTGCTCTTTAGTTAAAGTGTCCGAAAACCTTTTAATACACAACCCAACTGCATGCTGTTCCTACTCTAAATGCTTCTATTGTATTCCTGTAATTTGGGGAAACATTGACTTAGACGTGGATAATTATGCTCTAGTATGAGTGACCATTTAATTAAACAAGGACTATTTCATATTTTCCAAGAAGTGCTTGTGGGGAAACTCCATGATGTGAAGTCAGCTGCCTAACAGAGTTGCAGTCACACGCTAGGTTTTTAATAAACCTAACCCAGATGACAAACTCAATGTGGACACGAAAAATGTAAATTTGGCAGCTTCCTGCATCCTCAAACATTGTTGGTTTGCAGCTGACTGTTTTGTCAGATGTCAGAAATTCCTGCATTTGTATGCACCAGAAATGAAGAGTTTTCAAAACAGTGTCTGCATTTGGTCAAAGCAGCACTAACGAAGTTGCTGGAAAACCTTGAACCCCTCACATCCACAGTTTAGGCCAAAAACAAAAATAATTGTTTGGATTTTAACACCAATGCAGCCCTTTGCAGTGATTTCTAATTTAGTGATCCTGCTTCAACAGACAAACCTCTGCTTTGGCTACTACTCCATCCACATATTTTAAAAATAAAAGCATCTTTCAGTTTATTTTTTTCAAGTGTATTTGCACATTGTATAAGCCAAAGCAAGCCTACAACATGTGCAGGGATATAGTATTTATCAGTGGTGCCCATGTGTCACATCTGTGTTTAACCCACAGATGATTCACCACTGCTTATCCCACTGATGAAAATAAATACAGAACTTCAACATGTTGCCCTTAGTAGTCTAATAAGGGCATTGGTTACACAGAAACATGATTGCATAATGCATACACAACTGTATACTTCTGTCAGTGCATCTTAAAGCCTTGCTGCTGCTGCTTGTTGCTGCTTTGTTCCACTAGACTGAAATGTGGCTGATCTGGAACTCGCTTCCTTTCCTCTTCCCCTCGACTGCTGTCAGTTCAGCTGGTTTGAAAGAAAATCCACCAAAAGTTTGATTGAGAAGTTTATTTCCTGAAGATTTTAATTAAAACTCACTAGTGTTGTTTAATGTCCATTGGCATTAAATTAATGAGTACATTTTTAATTAATGACTCAAAGGATGATCAAAAAAAGGCGTTATTTTAACTGCTTGCTCGTATTGGCTGTTTAATTGTCCAAAAATCTTTTTTCCCCAAAAGAGCTGATATTAACCTTAGTGTATGTTTCTTCTGCATGATTTAATTTATTGATATTGCAGCTAAGACATTGATTTCCCTCGCTCTGGTAGACTTTTACCACCTATATGCTCTCTAGTTTTGTTTCTGGCTTCTATCTTCAACTCTGAGTAAACATCAAATTAAGTGATGTGGAATCATCTCCTTTAAGCCATCACACTCAAAGAAAACAAAACATTTGCATCATAACTTAAACATTTATTTTACTCTTCGGAGTTGAACTTTCTCCCTGGATTGTTTTCCTTTAAATGTGTTTGAAAACCAGTTATTAGCACTTTCATACATTCATTTATAACTGTATAGCTGTCATTTTATCATTTGGAAAATAGCAGCCCTGAATCTTTACACTTGGGTTGTGAACCTTTCCTGAGTCTCATAAACCAGATAACAGAAACTCTGTAGCTCAGATATTCAGGGAGAAACCAGGTGAAATGATTGACAGCATCGTTGTTTCCATGTCTGCCTGCTTGCCGGTCTGCATGACATTACCTCCTCCTTCCTGCTGTGTGTCTGTGTGTCCATCAGCAGTTTGTGACGATGTGATCACTCCAATCCTTTTATCCACTTACAGGCGCTGCTCTGGAAAAGAAGGGAGGGAAGGAGTTCACTGAGGCGGTATCGGAGCTGAAGAAGAAGAACGGCCCTCTGGAGGTGGCTGGCGGTAAGTGCACAGAGCAGATAATGTCAGATAGTTCCTATTAATCTTTTGTTGTATTTATTTAAACATAAAGCATTGTTGGTCATTTCTGCTTAAGTACCCTGGAGGTTTTCCCTAGTAAGGATGTGGACTCATTCATTATTAAATCAACCTGGATAGAACTTCTGCTTTACCTGGGCAGCCTGTAGTCAACAAGCAAATGTTATTGGTGTGCAGTTTTTCCGTCCTACATCCTGACAATTTTATTTATTTATTTTTAATTGGTGATGCAAAACAAACTACAGGTGATTTAACGGTGATAAAAACGTCAAAACAAACGGTTACTCTGCAAATTAATTCACTCAAGCACTACCCAACTCCCATGACAGTAATGTCAATGTGTCATGTAAATGTCTCTCGCACACACTCAGACACACCAAAATAAACAGGGCTGGTTCCTATTGGCCTCTGCATCCACATAAACCAAATGATGTCAGGACACTGCAGAAAGGATTAACCCTGGCCAGAAACAACAGAGGGAAATAAAATACAAATAGGAACAAATGTTTCCTCAGACTCAAGAATAATCGGAGTAGATTTAACAAAGGTCATGGTCCTCACACATTCTCTGTTATAACTCATTTTCATGTGCTGGTTATGTCTATTCCAAATGTCTAAAAAAAAACTAATTTTAAGTAATGACTGGTTGGCGGGGGCATACAAATCCAATGCTGCAATTCTAGTTTTGGTCATAAAAATTATCAAAGATATTATTATTGGCACTTAATATCTACTTAAGTCTAAAACTACAGGCAAAGGTCTTTAGAGAGCCATATCTCTTGAGCCGTCAGATTATTTTATCTTTCAGTCCATTTGTCTCCACTCTCTCCATCTGTCTCTATCATTATTCATCACTCACACTCACTTTTTCTAACACACTCTCTCACATTCAGCCAAGTTAGCTTAGCATCTAAATCCCGTTCTATGTGGAGCTCTTAAATAGCTTACCAGGTGACCGAACGCAGAGCCTATCAGAGAGAAGACAAATAAGACATTGTTGTTTTTGATCATTTGTCTTAAATGTATTCACAATAAGATAAATACAGAAAGACACCTGGTATACTGTAGGTGTATCAATTATGTTGCACAAGGGAAGATTGAGTCAAATTCCCAGCAGAAACTTAATGTTTTTTAGTTTTTCTTCATGCTGAATAAAAGAAGATGGTTGGCTAGATTGGCAGATAAAGGACACCACTCACCAAAGTGAAGTGTCACAGGGTTGTCTGCATAGTTTGATTGACAGGTGATCTCCAGATGTGCAGTTCACCAGCACCACCACACACTTCTCTTCCTTCCCAAACCATAAAACAAGTCGAACTATGCAGCCAGTCATAAAAAAACCATAATCATCATCCACACTCTTTACCTCAGGACCAGATCACATGCGGGTGACTCTCGCTCTGCCGTGTGAAGTCTCTCCATCCTCTCTCTCCATCTGGAAATAACTCAGCTTTGACTCCAGGCCAGTCACACGCTCACCGAGGGCTAATAAAATCTGACTGGAGGCTTTCTCGCTTCAGAGTCAGGGGCACTGGCTGAGTCTACAGCTGCTGGTTAGACTTCCTCTTCTTTTCCTCCTCTCTTCCTCCTTTTCTTCTTCTTCCTTTCTTTTCTCCTTTTCAACTGTCTGGAGAAATGATTTCTCCGGCCCACCTCACTGTAATACCCCGGCCAAACCATTTTAAGCTATTGGAGATTTGCTACATACTTTTTCCACGAAGCAAAGTGTTCTTTTTAGCAACTCAGGCCTCTCGGGTTTTAACTTCTGACAAAATGAGTTAATGAAACGGATTTTGATTGTGGACGATTACGAAGTGACAGGAAAATATCCAGCAGAATGACAGCAGTGAATAAGTTCCCTTACTGTCAGTAGTCATTACTAGCACAAAGTTATGACAGCAAAATATGACGTGGTGTCAGAGAAAATATAGGTACTTATTTCACTGATTATTAGAAGTGGCAGCTCTGGGTGACAACATATTGTTCTTTCATTTAGCGTTCAATGTTGTCCAAACCATCATGTAAACATTTCCTGGGAGTTTGGTGGTAATACCTTATTACTTCAGTTATTTGTAAGTTTTTGGCCTCAACCAATTTAATCTCTCTTTTCTCTGTATTCTATATTAAAAAATATTATAGCTTGGTGACAGTGGCATTTTAATGGATGTTGTAATTTAGGGCTGAAGCAATTTGTTGATAAACCTAAAAATTCCGTTTGTTTTAAGACATAAAATACAAACATTCACTAGCTCTGGCTTTTTTTTCATTGAGTGAATATATGTTTATATTTCAGTGTGTTGGTCAAACATAAAATGCAATTTAGACTATGGTAATGTGTAACATTGTTTTTACAATTTTCTGACAACTTATAAAGAAAGGTAATTGGTTAACTGATTAAAAAGAAAAACGTTTTAATTAAAAAGAATAATTTGTCAGAGCCCATTTACATTATTGATCCGAAAAGAGAGATCCTTTTCTTACTACAATTGAATGTTCAACCAGAGCAACAGAGAGCTGTTTTAGTCCGGTAATGCTACACTTATATCAACCTCATTTCTAACCAAAGTGTCTACTTCCCTTCGTCCCTCAGCTGTGTTGACCGCTGGCTTTGGCTTGCCCGCTAAGTACGTGATCCACTGTAACAGTCCAGTCTGGGGCTCCGATAAATGTGAGGAGATGCTGGACAAGACGGTGAAGAACTGCTTGGCTCTGGCGGATGAGAAGAAACTAAAGTCTGTGGCTTTCCCCTCCATTGGTAGTGGGAGGTAAGACAACATGAAATCCCTTATTTAGAGATACGTTTTCTTTATCTTGCACTGGATAATGATTAGTTTTGAAGACCTAATGTTTCTTTGATGCTTGTGAAATTGAGATGCTGTAAGAACATGTAATCTTATCTTAAACTAACAGAGGAAGTGTCTCTTACATTTAATACATCAACCCGAGGGTGTTTTTACTCTGGCTTTAGTTTAGTCAAAAACTAGAGGTGGTTTGCCAAAAAGTGTGGTTACATAACACTTTTTTTAAACCTGGTTCCAGACCAAGAAAATGGCAAAATTGCATCGTCAGCAGTAAAATGTGCCTGCTCATGTGTCTCTGCTCGCCCGTACATTTCTCTCAATTTTCTCTCTGTAAGACTAAATGGGGGGTTAAATAGTTTCCTGGCAACAGATGTAAACACCTTCACTTTGATCTGAAAAGATTTACACAAACATGTCAAGTATTGGAGAAACAGTAAGAGAGTGTGAATCCACAGTTCATAGGGAGTCAGTAGACGTCAGGTTCCCTAAAATCCTTGCAAGCCTGTGCTGCATGAGGTCAAGAAAAAGTTTGTGGAACTATTCAAATTTGACTGAAGCCTCATGCTAGTTGTAGTAGAGTATGATTTATTTAGTAAATAGTCATCTTGAATGCTTTTTTCATGCTGAATTACTTATTTTTAATTGTTAGACGAGTGTTTCACCACGTTTGTTATTTTCTGCCAGGAATGGTTTCCCGAAGCAGACGGCGGCCCAGCTGATCCTGAAGGCCATCTCCACCTACTTTGTGGCCACCATGTCTTCCACCATCAAGACCGTCTACTTTGTGCTGTTCGACAGCGAGAGCATCGGGATCTACGTGCAGGAAATGGCCAAACTGGAGACGAGCTAAAAGAATTTGGAGCCCCTCACCTCCTTCTTTCCTTCCCCTGTTTTTTTCCTCCAAGAAGATAGGAAGGTGTTTACCTGGTGGTTTGTTTTATTATCAAGAAAAGAAGAAAAAAGAAGAATCTTTCTAAAGGCCGGGAAACCTGTTTTGCATTATTTGTATTTTTCCTATATTGTTTTTAATTTCTTATTTACTTGTCACCTCTGGCATTTAAATGTAAAAGTGCACTGTTCATTCTGCGGTCTTTTAATACAAACAGTGCGCTACAAAAGAGATTCAAGTGAGAAGACTCACTTTAAGATTTACTTTTCATGGTACATTCGGTAAAATATGTTATGTGTGATAGCTCCAGTACTCCTCAAATGCCAGGCTCCCAGAGAAGTCTGATGAATACGGGTTAATGCATGTAATGGCAGTAAACAGTTAAAACCGCTATTTTCTTTTCTTTTCATTTCAAAACACAAGACAAAGTTATCTTTAGGATCAATTATCTTGTTGATCATCTCTTTTGTTTACAGTACTGTATAATGAAAAGGTATCTCTGCTCTACTGTGGTCTTCAGGAGACCACAGAACTAAGGAATGAGTTTTTGTGTTGTGTGTTGAAAATTTCTGTGTTTGCGTTTCTTTACACGGGCAAAATTATTAATTATGTGTGCTGCAGAGACCTTGAATATCCACAAAAACGTAATCAGTTGAAAGAACAAGTTAATTGACGCCTGTATTATAATACTCATCCTACCAGTGTCATGAGTTTATACTGTAAACTACATACCTTTCGCTTGTCATTTACAGGAAATATGAGTTATTTTATGACATAAAATGGTAGAACTGAAGGTTTTTGCTGGGCACGAGTGGTTTATATTGTGTGTTCCTATCAATGTTTATATATAGATGGAGTATTTGTGCAATGTTATAGAAAAATATTGGACTGTAACACAGATTTTTATTTTCTATTTTAATTGATAAAGGCACAGGGGGTTTTGAAGAAGAAAAAAGCTAGTGAGAGAGTTGCTTTTGTGTGTTTTTGTCTTTGTTTAGTCACATAACTAATGTACTCATCTTTGCTGGAAATAGACGCTCTCAGCTGTTGCTTTTGGTTTGCTCTTCCATTCAGCCGCCACCAGATGGCTCCCTGTAATCAAGAATTGGAATTTTCATCTCAGCCATTTTCTGTGCAGCAGCAGGCCTCTCCACACAGACGCTGTTTGATTTGAGTTGGATTTGAATTGGGATTGACGGACATCTATATATGAGAAACCTGACCGCTCTGCTGCATTTGGACTTTTCAAAAGCCTAACTTTCTTATGAAAAGAAAAAAAAAGTAAAATGCTTTCTAAAGAATTGCTACAATAAATGGTTCTACAAAAGGTCTGTACACTCTCCAGTAATAAAATACCTTTAAAATAAACATAATGTTGTACTTCTTGATATTATGAGATCTTTTTTTGTGTTTTGGCGGTCCTTAGGGTTACTGCCAGAACTGTATGAAATTTAGAAAACTGAGTGTGAAGGTAAATTGTAAGAGAAAATGTTATGTTTTGCAAGTCTTCTGCATGTGTGTGTGTGTGTGCGATCCATCTCAACTGTATTTAAGTGAGCGTGATTTAAAGTGTTACAGAACAATGTCTCCGTGCTTATGCAGACCAACTGGTCTTAGTAGGAGAAGAGAGGAAGATTATCAGTTTAAGGATACATTCAGAGTCCAAATTCAAGAATTGGTTAAACTTCACCATTGTGCAGGGATGCTTAAAACAAAGAACATGTGTTTTACAGTGTTTAGGATATATTTGCCATTGTTGCTCAACTTTACCTATTCAAATTGATCACATTTCTAAAACCAACCATTTTCTGGCTTTAACTTTGCACACCTGATTTCATTTACAACATCGCATATCTTAGCAGGTGTTATTATCAGCAAAGATTTGTGAAAGTGGATTTTTGTTCAACAGAAATGTATTGATATGCAATGTATAATGCACAAATGGGAATGTTTCAGTCCGCCTGCAGTCAGCGGTGAGACGGCCTGGTTCAGAGCCCGGGCCCCGGCCCCGTCCTGAGGCTACATGCTGGCAGGGCACAGAGAAGCCCTCGGAGTCAGATGGGGGTCAGTTTCCCAGCCATCCAGGGAGGCCGGGACCTGAGACCTCCTCTGAGGGCGCCCATCTGACGCCTAATCCCCAGGAAATACAGGCAGGTTTCACCCCCCTTCACCCCCTTCCATCTCTTCCCCTCCACCCCGTCATCCATCCCTCCATCCCTCCATCCCTCCCTGCTTCTCGCAGGCAGAAAAGCCCTGTAAATTCAAAGCATCTGTACGGGCAAGGGCCAATCCGAGGGCCGCCTTTCCCAGAGCCCGCGCAGATGAAATTTTATTCTTTGCACGAAAAAATTACAGGGGGAGGGGGAGAAAAAACAGAAAATAAAGTAAAGCAAACAGTGGGGGAAGATCAAGGAAGAGAGGAGATGAGGGGTAAGGAGCTGGTCATCAGAGATCTGCCCTGCTTTCCACTGTGTTCATAAGAAGAAAGTCATATTATGTCCTTTATGACCGTGAGTCCTGACTAGAGCCTGCTAGTACTCGCAACGGCTACTGACATTTACTCTTCCAGCGTTCGAGTTTCCATCTAGCTTGTTGTTGAACACCAAACACGGTCAGTTGTAGTCGATGTGGGTCGAGGAAAATAACCATGAGCCTGATGTTACCTTAAAACTTATCACAATCAGTGTTTTCGAAAACTGGTGTCAAAAAGTCATAGTCAGTGTTAAGTGACCATGCGTTGACCTCATGGCAATACAAGGTTGTGCATGGTAGCCTACTGCAATTACCTCTATTTTAGTTAACTGATCTCATGTGTGAACGTGTTTTTAAGCTGTTTATTACTCAGCTTGCAGACTCTTGTCATTCAGAGTGAAATGTGTTTTGCAAGAATTAAGTAATTACTGTTCAAATACAAAAGAAAAACTAAATAAATCAAAAATGATTGGAAAATGACCTCATCACGAGCAATCCTTTCTGAAAATGTTATGTAAAATTAAAGCAATTTGTGTATTAAGTGTGTATTATTTTCTTTAGTTAACTGTTTTGCAGTTACACAAAATGAACATATGTTGCTGTTTTGTACATTAGGCAACAGTCATTTTGTTTATTATTACTATCATTATTTATTTTATGATTATTATGATGATGATGATGATGATAATGATCATTATTATTATTATTATTTTCAGGTGTGTATACTGAATTTTCTACGTACCACATACTCTAAACCTGGTTAAAATCAGTGTGTAGTGTAGAGTCCGGACACAGTTTGTTTCTCCTTGACCTCCACTGTGACCTCTTGGGAAATGAGTTCACCAAAGGACACCATATGTTAGAATAAGTTAATAAGAACCTCCTTAACCCTCTTTGCAATGAGTCAAGCAGTAAATAAAGCCTCTGTGACGTTTATGTGTGAGTGTGTTTGGTGTTCTGAGCTCCTCAGTAGCTTTCGTGGTTTTTTGGTCAGTGCCGGCTTTCATGCAGTCGAGGACAAAGTCTAGAAGCTTGATTATCCCAAGAACTCAAGAGATGGATTTTCACAAGAGCAAGAAATATCAGATTTGACTCTTAAAACACTTATTTGGAGAAACTGTGGAACTGGGCTCAAATGAGACCTGACTCAACTAGAATGAGTAATTGATAACGCAGGATAAATGAAGAAATCTCAAATCGATTAAAATGTCTTAAATCCATACTCTCTCTCTGTATTTCTCTTTCTTCTTGTCCACAGCTACCTGCCAACACGGCATCATGGGTAAACCTCAGTTTAAAAAAAAAAAAGCTACAGCACTTCAGCTTAGATCTCCAAAATAATCAGTAATTATAGTATTAAAAAAAAGTGTTCCTTCATCTCCTTAGCCTGATTTAATCATGACATATTCCAAAACATGTAGGAATGCTGCAACCATTCTTTAATCAACAGTTTGACCCCTCTGCAACACTAAATATGCATTTGCTCTATATGAATTGTTAAAAAAAGGGCGAATTAATTTGCAGATCTTGGCCCATTTTTAATCCATATTGCTTGATGTTCAATGGGGAAGCTATTCCAAAGGATGTTACAAAGCCTTATTCGTATACATCCAAGGCCGTGTGACCTCAATTACTTTTCTGACTAACGACAAAAAAAGTGTACGTTTTACAAAAAAAGTACACTACTTCCTGCACTGGTACTGGATGTGGGCACTGGATGTAAAGAACATGCTGCAGAACCATCACGTCAACATACTTTACTAGAGAGACTGGTGCTGGCATTTCAGCAGTGGCCTACCATGAGCCTGTGTCCCTTAATCCCATGATCCACAACCATTAAACAAGGCTAAAGAAGGGATATCCAAATCTAGCAAACACTGTGAGGGAGAGCCACCCGTCCCCACCGTGTCACCTTCAGTTCACAAGTCTCCGCTGCTCTGTCCTCAGAGTGTCTCAGATAAACTGGTCCAGACAAGGAAGGCAACTGGCTCTGATGCTGCCTGCCACCTCGAAAGGGTTAAGTCAGATCCCAGGCTGGCCACATCACACTGTTGGGCCATTTAGTGCAGGAAACCTGATAGTTTGGTTCCTTTTGATGGCTTGATTCCCAGGCTTAGGAGAATAAATTAAACGAAATCCCTGCCTAGGCCTCAGCTGCAGCGGCAGGGCATACTGATTTAGGATTTTCATCTGGGGAGCTTTTCCCTCCCTTCCTGCTCTCCTCTTCCACACCCCCCTCCTCCCTTCATCCACTCCCCACCACCAACCCTGCCCCACTGAGGAAAATGGTGAATATGGTTAAAAATATTGGCTTTCGTGCGGCCATAATGAAACCGAAATACAGCCCCTGCCGTGCGTTGGGGAAGAAGAAGAGGCGTTTGAAGGCTGTGGAAAGGGAAATTTAGAGGATAGGGATGAAGATATGTCACCCAGTGGCTCACCAGTCTGAGATCCAGAATATTCAGTCCTGATCCTCAATGCCCTGTCGCAGTGTGAGGGGCTTTAGTAGAGCCACCAGTCTTATGGCCGAGGAGCCGATGACAAGCCTGTTACAGTGTTTAGACTTCTGATCTGTGTCTCTGAGTGGCAGAGCTGTACAGGGTTTTAAGGGATAATGAAACTAGAATGAATCTCTTTTGTAAAATACATGATACAAGCTGCATAGTGCTTCTGTTGAAGTCCCGCAAACAGGACTGAAGTGCCTTGAAAGAATATGAGTTTGATCACTTTGGATTCAGTAATGGGATTAGTTTGTATCTTACTTTCAGAAGATCTTGACACAATTGGAAGGCTGTTGTTTAATAAGCAGAGTGAATCTTTGGCTGGGTGTTCTTTTGTGTGTATCAAAAACTGTTGCACAATTTGGCTTTCAGGAGGGGAATCTACAAAGTCCAACCCAGACACGTTCCATTATGAATTTAAATGAGTCATCTCATGTCAATCTAATATCAGCCTGTGAACGCAGAGCTGGATCTTTCTTCCTTTCTTTTATCTGTCACCAGCAGACAAACAAGGCCTGCTCCTGTGTGATACATGAGCAGCGGTGGGTGGTCGCTGCAATGTCTTCATCCACAGTTTGGTGAGCAGTCAAACCGGAACAGAATTTCATACAGTGGAATAAAGGAGAACTAGTTTTGTCCACTGAGGCCAATGAGCCTTTGGGTTTTTCAGTAAAGAATGCCGACCTGGTGTGTCCAGTTTTAGTATCTTTCAGTTTTTCCAGTACTGTGTTCTTTACGGATACCTTTTTATAACCTTATATAAGACTTTTAAAATGTACTGAATCATTTTGAAGTAAAGATAGAGTGAATAAATTGAAAGGATAAGGATTGATGAAACTGGAAGCATACTAATGAATCCCCACAAGCATTCATGCTGAATCTTCCTTATATAAACGTTGATAACAATCTGAGGACTATTAACTTTTACAACAGTTTAATTATTCAATACACAGTAAGCTTTGTCTTAAGATAAATTATCTTAACCTCTCAGTTTTATCACCTATTTGAACAGGACACATTTTCTGTCATTTAGATCTAATCCAGATCTGTACCGAAAACCTTTTTCATGTGGTAATGAACAAATGCTTTTTTCTTAACACACCATTTGTTTTGAAATTGTAGCAGATTTTTAAGACTCAAAGACAAAAAACAAGTCTTTTAACAAGACCAACAGTCTGACCAAAGTCCAATAACACACTGAATTCTAATTGCTGGAACAAACACAGTGATGTGTATGCTATTTGTAGAGCATTATTAGCCCTTAAAATGTTAAGTTTATCCTGAGGGTGGCACTGCAGGAAAGGTTGTGGGGTCATTGAAAGGTTTTTACCTCTTTGGAAGCATAGAGCAATTTATCATCAATGTCAGAGAGGTCACTGAAAATATAAGGATTCACAACTTAATGTAAAATACTTTTAAAATGTTGACAGGACAAAGTGTTGGTCAAGGGTAAGATTTGAGCTGATAGTGGCTCTAGAAGTCTAGATGAAAGATGATGGGGTCACCAAAACATGTGAAACAACCTGTGGAGACCATGAATAACAACAACAAACTTGTATTTGTTTTTGCACTAAATACTTTTCTTAGGTACAGGCTAAACTCTTTAGTGATCCCTACTAGTGGTACGAGTCATGTGCAGATACCACCTTTATCCAATGAAATGCAATGCCTGCCAATTCAACCAAATTGAATATGATACCAACATCAAATCAAACATTTAGCTGAAAGAGATTTAAATACCCTCAACTTAAAAACTAAGTATGTCACAAATGTAAAACAGCCAATCACTGTCTTATGCAGCAACAACATTCAAAACTATTGATGCTCACTGCTCAACCTACTGCAAACGGGAAGGGAGAAGTCGTAGAGGTACTATTTCCTTTTAATGTGGGAAACCCAGTATTTATCATACCAGAGTATAATTGTCAATATTTGCTTACTTTACCTGCGAGTAATTATCCAGAATGAGATGTGAGCTGTTGTTAGGAAACAATGCTGCTGAGCAACAGATAACAACAATGATGTGCAGTGAATTTCTCCTCATGGGAACAGGACAACAGGTCAGGTAATGCTTCACTGGACTGTTGTAAATTGCTTTTATTGTTCTTCCCAGGGTCTTAGGGTTAGACTGAGGTTATTCAAGGCTCCAGACACACACATTTTCACCCATAAGATATATGCCCGCACAATATATTTGTCGCTCCACACACACACACAGGCTCTATCTCTTTGTCTGCAGGGTTAATCTTTGGGCCAGATCAAGGGGTCAGGTCCGAGAGATAAAATCCGGCCCTGGAGGTTCCAGCCCTCTTCTCCCCGTATATCTGCAAATCATTAAGCCCCGAGTGATTCACGGCAGCTCACCGAGTAGCCCCAGTGGATTCTGGGCCAGATACAGGAGGATTTGTCCGAGCCATTGCTGTCGACCCCGCTGCCACTCACACTGACGTAACTCTGTCGCTAGGCTTTGAGCCTCTGCATGCTCTGAACCAGACGTGAGAGCCACTCAAGACACCCCTAGAGATAAAAGACCCTTCACCCCTGACAGGATGGGATCTCTCTGAAAACACACCAGGCAAATTACACTCTCTGCCTGCTTTGTATAAGTGATCTCCAAGAAGGAATCCTATTGAAGGGCCACATATTCAGCCTGGTTGAATGTCTGGAGGCTTTATTAGGCAGAAAATGTTCAATGGTAAAGCAAAAGGCCGTGCTTGTTCCTGCTTGATTTGGAATACACTTCTAACAATGAAGACAGGGGCGGATGAATGGGTACATGTGTCATCACCGCTGACATGCTAAGTGAAGGGTATCAAAGCATGGAGGTTTGCCATGGAGTGAGTGCGAGAGAAGGGAAGAATGGCGCTGAAGGTGAAGCGTGGGAGAGATAAGCGTCAAAAGGAAAGTAAATGAGATTGAAGAAAAGAGATGAAGCCATGACAAAAAAAAAGGGGATGGTTAAACCTGAAAGGCAGCAGCAGCACTTTTAACAAAAACTATTTCCATTATCATGTTATAAAAGACGACTTGGTTTCCTGTCATGATGTTTCTGCATCACTGTGTTGGGCGGGGGGGAGGTCGGCCTCCGGCTAAATGGGATCCCAACCTTCTTCAGAGGACAGAGAGGGCTCTCACCTCGGTGCTTTGACCCCTTTAGAAGGAGACAGGTGACGCCAGGGTGTCCCCCACCCAAGAAGATCGAAAGAAGAAGGCTGGAAGTATGAAGGTGCACCTCAGGGCGAGCTTTGGCGCCATGACTCAGGTTCATCTCTGCTTGCGTGAATGTTTCTATACCTGTCTCCCAATATATGTGTGTGTGTGTGTGTGTGTGTGTGTGTGTGTGTGTGTGTGTGTCCCAATATGTGTGTGTATTCATGCATAAACATGTGGAAGCCTGCACAATTTCAACCCAGGGAGGTGAGTGTGTGTCTGACCGTGTTGCTCTCTCCAGGTATTTAGCGGGGTGTGTAACAGGGTGTGAGCCCTGTGTGAAACACTGACAACAATGACAAACTGATTTAACATTTCCAAAATGTAAATTATATGATAAGTACTTTACGCCAGTTTAGGACACACCTGGGTACTAGTTGAAACCTACAAAGACTGGACAAACCACATAAAAACGTTGTTTCCAGCAACTTCAAATTAAATGTATACCTATCTTCATCAGTAAGGAGCAACAATATCACTAAACACTGACCGACTTGTCAGTAAAGACTGGAGATCTGGCGGTAGATAATCCTGGATTTTGTAAGAACGCCATTTGTGTTTCTGTCCCAAAATAAACATGGATGGCAGCCAGCATCTTGCATTGTTTATATGTAGAGACATTTGCCCTCAAAAGGCCAAAACACTGTCATTTTCTGATTTCTCATGTAAAATGTTTCCAACACAGATTATGCACCCATGAATGTACATGTGAAAGCAATCCAGATGATCACGACAAACTAATATCAGGAGAATGCTGTGAAACACATCCAATATAAAAAAACGATATGAGAACAATTGGAAAGCAAAATGGATCTGAAGATTTGAATCTTTACATATTTACCCAGACTGGAACAGACCCATCCAGCTCGTTCCAATCATTTGTCACGCCAAAATCTAATTCACATTCGGCTTCACAGATATACAGTAATGTTTGTCCCTGCCTTTAAGTTATACGTACTGCAACACGATGAACAGTAAAATTAAGCAGTAATTAATTAATGAATACCCAAAATCTAATTATGCCTCAAAAACTAATTTTCTTTGATATTGAAAAAATAGATTGTCAAAATACAATACGATATTTTCTACTTTGTTTTTAAATTGTTCCTTTTCATTGGGTATTTGATTTAAATTTGTAAATTCATAAGATATGTTTATAATTGATAAAGTATATTAAATGGTTCAAACTGTGTGATGCAACAGTGCGCCTTTCCCAGAAAAGGGTTCCTTTCTAAAATAGATTTTGTTATATTAAATATTAAGTCTTCAATATGTTGTGAATAATAACCTAATACACATGGGCCTAAAGCATTACTTTATCTAAATATGTTGATATTACAACATGAATCAAACAGATTGCATAAACACTGTTTGTTTCCCTATCATGTTTCATTCTTATAAGAAAGGGATTTTTTTTTCAACTTTTTTTTTGTCCTGTTCCCACGCCTTGAAATGATTTGATGACAGAAGACAGGCAACATTAAAAGCTTTACTAGAATATTGTCAAAAAGATGGAGCCCATTTGCAGATTATATCTATATCAGCATTTGGTTGGTATTAGGCCGGTGTTAGTTTCAAACGCAGGGTGTGACTCTAAATCCACTCAGGCCGGTTTGAGCCATGCAGCCGCAGCGACGCCATCTTCCTCAGCCAGCTGATTTCCTCAAACATCAGAGGCCAGGAGTCGGATGGCAACAGATGGGAAGAGATAGAGATAAACTTTGCACAAGTTTTGCACTTGCATTACTGTTCTCTATGGCAACTATGTCAGCATCATAGGGATCCATTAGTGAAGTGGCTACGACTAGCTAGATAACATGCTGATGTGACTTAAATAACAACAACATAATTCTATAACATATCTCATTATATGACAAAATCTGTAACAAAATTATACTTGATGAATGAATTATAATTCGAGACGCATTAATGTGTAATGTGTAATTTCAACTACTTTATATATTGTAGAATTCATTACATGACATATATTATTTATTAACCCTTACATTTTCTGGTTTCTGTATCCTTGAGGGTTAGTCATTTGAGAGGCTGTGTCCATGTGTAAAATGGGTGTAAGAACAAGTTAATTACAGTGTAATATGGGTCTATGAACAGTTTAACGTGGATATAATATGGGAGTAATAATGGTGTAACAAAAGGGTAACAAAGGTGTAATATGGGTGTGATATGGGTGTAATTATGGTGTAATAGGGCTGTAATAGGGGTGTATTAATGTGTAATATGGGTTTGATAAAAGTGTAACAAGGGTCGAATGTAGAAAATAGTAATCAATGTATTTATTTTCTAAATATTTGTATATTATTAAAAATCTCCATAGTAGATAACTCGAGTTTAAAAAAAATGAAACGGAGTAAAATGAAGAATATTGACTTCCAAAACCTATAAGAATAGAGATATAGCATTTAAATAGAAATACTACAAGGAAAGTAAAAGTACCCCAAAATGACAGCTTCAGGGCTTGAGTATATTTACACCACTTTGCAAGGGGATAAGAAAGGACAACAGCTCATAGAAATCATGCTGCTCCCGGGACTTCATTTAAAGTTTCCAATACAGGTACTTTGAGGATTATTGCAGGTAATGCAGGTTTTTCATCTTGTTCTTGCATTGGTCAAATAAAGCCAAATCCTGTCTTGTGTGGTTTAAAAACAGTCTATAATTTATTGGGAGATTGCATTGTGGTGGTGAGAGATAAAAAACATTTGTTATTCCTCAGGGGAAATAAGAGTAAATGATTAGTCCTGTTTCCCTCAACATGTAACCAGTCAGTTTGTGGTTTGTGTGTCAGGTAAAGTAATGAAATTAGCAGATGAGGTTTGGATACAATCGAACAGCTGATACCATCGGAGTGGTTAATGCTGGAAGGTGAAAATATTCCACTTGAATAATAAAGTTTCCGTCATTATATTACGTCATAGATCAACCATCTTTGTGGGTAAACAACAGCTGTTTAAAAAACAAACAACAATTGCTTATGATCAAATAGCGGGTGATATGTGATCATCTCACTGTTTACGGCCTCGCACCACAATGGAAAAAATACTATTGGCATGAGAGCAGTGCCGGATTTATCTCCACATGGACACAATGAGACTCCACCCTGGCTGTAATGGACTTCATGTGGATCCAAAGCTGTTGAAACTGGCATCTTCATATTCATATCCTAAGTAATATCCTCTGCAGAAAGAAACACCAGCACATGTATTGAAATCATAAGAAGACATGCTAGCTAATAAGATTATCCATCAGTTCAGGCTATTCTCATTGAATGTTCATACTTTCATCTACAAAAGCCCATAAATATGAACTCTTAAATGGGCATTCGCATATAAATATTTTGGAAAATGAATTTCTTTAAAAAAACAAACATATTACACTGTAATTAAATCCATATGACACAATAATACAGCCCTATTACATCGTTAGTACACCTGTATAACACCCATATTACTCCGTTATTACACCCAGGGTACAACATTATAACACCCATATCACACCAACGTTACACTATTATTACACCAATATTACACCCTTATGTTACATCCATGTTATACTGTTATTAGACACATCACATTACATCACATTACACCCACCCATGTAACACCAATATTACACCGTCAGTATACTGTTGTTACATCTCTATTACACAATTTATACACCCCTATTACTCGCATGGTACACCATTATTACACCTATTTTACACCCATGCTGTTATTAGACCCATATCACATTCCTGTAACACCCATATTACACCATACTGTTTCTGTGGCTAATTTGGTCTGATAAATGCCTATATTTTTCAAACTCTTTTAAACCAAGTGTTGTGAAGGCCGGTCATTATCATCACCTCAGAATATAATGACAACTACCGCTGCATTTTTGACAAATATACATGTGTCATACAGGTATCTCAGTCGGACAGACAGGCAGCAGAGTGAGGGACGAAAAGCGCCCCAGAAGACACATTATGTCTGAGAAAATCCACCAAGGAGATGGACAGGTGGAGCCAACCCGGTGGTCTTTAGCTGTGATGGAGACTGAATCACAAAGACTACGGTCTGAGACTGGGAATTGTGTTTCTGGATGCATATGTAAACATGTGCATATATGTGTGTGTGTGTGTGTGTGTGTGTGTGTGTGTGTGTGTGTGTGTGTGTGTGTGTGTGTGTGTGTGTGTGTGTGTGTGTATTTTCACACAAGGTTGAGTCTGCATGTCTGTGCCGTGTCGTCTTTTCTTGTGCTTGCTCAGGCCACACATGTTCCTCTTTTTGTGTTTGGGGTGTCAGAGCCCTGATGCTTTAAGCCTTTTCCCTTTAAACCTTCAGGAAGACAGGACCTGAGGCCACACACACACACACACACACACACACACACACACACACACACACACACACACACACACACACACACACACACACACACACACACACACACACACACACACACACACACACACACACACACACACACACACACACACACACACACACACACACACACACACACAACACACACACACACACACACACACACACACACACACACACACACACACACACACCAGATTGTGTGTGCAAAGCTCCGACAGAAGGCCTGGGTGTCATCTATTCCTCCTCTGAGTTCAAAGTCCAGCAGAACAATGAGGCACAATTAGGGGCTTACAGAGGGGATCTAGGCCTTTCGCTGCCGGGTTAACAGATACTGACGGAGAAGCTCACCAAAATCTTTGTGTGTGTTTGTACTTCTGTCTCTCTGATAATGTCTTCTCTTTGAGATTTTCTTTCTCTCCTCTGTCTGTATTTACCTGTCTCTGTCTGTTCTTGCCTTGCAAAAGAAAGGTGTTTAAAAAAGGAAATAATGACTATTAGAGAAAACCTACTCATTGTCGATGGTAGTGTTGTAATTCTGCAGAGTGGTAGGGATAATGAGACCCCCCCCTTTAAATCCCATTAAGGTGATTACTTGTAGAATGACTTGGTGGTCTAAGAGGAAGTGGTTTCAATGAAGATAAAGCAAACACAAAGAGTATATTTGCGGAGGATCTATTACTGTACATTTGGAAAAAAGACAAGCAGACCTTTAAAAACATTGGCAAAAGTTAAAAAATTAACCTCCTCGTTTAGATGTTACAAACATTACATATAAGTGTCACAATTTGATTAAATGTATTTAAGAGATGTCTTTTTCAAGAAGACCTATACAACTGAGATTTAGCATAAAAGAAACCTTGACTGCAGCTAAACAAATAT
Organism: Dissostichus eleginoides; assembly: GCA_031216635.1. Taxonomy (NCBI): domain Eukaryota; kingdom Metazoa; phylum Chordata; class Actinopteri; order Perciformes; family Nototheniidae; genus Dissostichus; species Dissostichus eleginoides. The sequence continues at coordinate 16,643,339 of CM062279.1, read as the reverse complement.
AAAGTCCAGCAGACAACAAATAATTAACAACCAGAGTAGTACACATTTTTTTAAATAAATAAATCAACTCATCTGTCTATAAATTGTCTTTAAAAAAAAAGAAAATGCTCATAACAAATTCCTTAAGCCCAAGTTAAAATCTTCAAGGCAGTTTTTTCTATCAAGAGTTCAAACCTACAATATATTAAATTAATCGCCAGGAAAAAAAAACATAAAATCCTCACATTTGTTGTTGATTAGGTCATTTTCAATCAACTTGCAATGATTTCAGTATTAACTTGCTCCCGCATGTAAACACACGTTTATGAACTACAACTGTACACTCAAACGCAATCAAAGACACACACACATTTCTTCCCATCCGCCCATTAAGCATATTGTCCATGGTGTCCCCTCTGTCTGTGTCTTAGTCATTGTGTGCGTCCAGTGTAACTGGAGACCAGTCTAGACTGGCTGGCTACTGGCTCTAATCCTCAGAAACATGCAGCTGAATCAATCTGAAACCAGAGAGCTGCCGGCCGTCGCCCCTGTTAGCAGCCCGACAACACAAACACTCATTCATTAGACAAACAAACATACAAATAACAGACCTTTAACAACACAGGAGCTGATGTTGCTGCTACTAGCCTGATGTGTAATCGGTATTAGTGCTGGTAGATATATTAATACAGTTTAGGGTTAGGCTTACTATGTGCCCCATGTAACGAGGCCTACATCTGTATCTGGACAATTTGTTGGTTCTGATGATGGTACTAGAAAAAGGAAAAAGCTATTGTACTGTAGGAGCCAAAATGCTTGTTCAGCCATTGTTGATTATTACTATTGTTATGATTCTTTATTTACACCACACAACGTAGTAATTAGTCACTTCCTGCAATTGTCACATGGGTGTGTGTTTAAGGTCTTCATTCCACCTGTTGTGTGCCAGGCTTGTGTGATGGACAAAGAGGGTGATTTGTTTAAGACTTTTATTGACAGTATGATTTCGCTGTAGTTGTTTGTTTGGTTGTTGCTATTATATTGGATGTAACAAGAACTTCAGTACGGACTGCTTATAGGGAATGAGTCACAATGAAGAACCAAACTAAGCCTCTTAAGCAACTTAATTCAATAGGAATGTAGTCACTACAGCTATTACATTTCTCCTTGAAGGGATCATGAATGTCGCTATCAAATGTCATTGCAATTCATTGAAAGGTTGCCAAAACAATTAACGTAAAACTAATAATGTGAACCTCATGCTTGCGTAAGAGGAACAAGAAAGGTGCTCATCAAAGTTATTAGGATTCATCCTCTGGGGACCATGCTAAAAAAACACTACAACAGGAGGCCAATAAGTCAGAAAGCCACGTCTTACAACTTCCACAACTTATTTCCATGGGATAGAAATCAGTAAAAGCAACCATTTTAAAGCTGTTTTTGTGATTTAGATGAAGCCCTTTGGGAGGCCTTTTACTGACCATGTTTTTCATTTATTCTCAGCTTCAAAGTTGCTGCCAGTGTCTACATGAAAAAGCATCTGAAACACAACCAGGGCAGAGGAATGTGTCATTGGGAAAAGTATGTCCTGCTGGCGGAGGAATGAGTGGTGCCATGTCGAGGCAGAGGGTACCATGTCAGCGACTTATAACAATTGATTTTCCCACTTCAAAAGAAGCAACCACTTTGCACGCACTCATGAAACGCAATCAGTGCAGAGGAATGTGTCGTCGAGAGAAGAAAAAAGGAAAATCAAATTGATCGAAGACTACAAATGTTGATGAGCAGGGACATATGGTGAGGAGGCCACAGGTGACCAGAGAAAATGTCAGAGATGTCTAGACCTTAAGAGGCTTTTTTCCCTGAAAGACCTCAGATCATCTTTACTCTCTCTCTCTACAACATGACACTGAGGGATGATGGGAGGAGAGGTTGGCAGGAATGAAGAGGATGGTATGACAGTCAGACATGGTGAAATGACTCTACTTCTCAGCCATGTAACATGTCTGTCATTTGTCTTTGTGAGGCTTTCTCTCTATCTCTTTCTCAGGCTGAACATGAATCTGTTCCTGATCATTAGTCTGTAACCAAAACCTCTGTCCCAAAAACCTGCTGTTGCATTGAAGGGGGGGCTACTGTACGACAAGAAGACTGATTCCTTCTGTAGAAAAAGAAGATGAAGAAGGCATATTGGGTTAGGGATTAGTCAAGGATATGATAAAAAAAGAGAAAACATCAAACCTTAAGCTTATTTGTTACTAAATAATAGGGGCTTTAACAAGTTGCCATAGATAAGTAAAACTACTACATGACCTTTGAACCAACAAAACTAAATTAAGTTATTGTGAAGAACTCAAGGTTTTCAAAAGCATTATATATGGCAAGCTCAATTAAAGGGAAATGTATTTAATAAATGAAGTACACATCACAGGAGTTTGAAATTCAAGCAATGGGACCACATGTACCTAATGTTTTTAAACCAAGCAACAATAAAAAAAGTTTTTCTTAACATTAATATTAAACATATTTAAAGGTACCAATGTGGAGTTTTTGATTCAATCAATCAATCAATCTTTATTTATATAGCCCAATATCACAAATGTTACATTTGCCTCAGTGGACTTCACAGTTTGTACAGAATATCTGTCCTTAGACCCTCACATCGTACAAGAAAAAACTTCCAGAGAAAAACCCCTCAGTTTAAAGGGGAAAATGGGAGAAACCTCAGGGAGAGCAACAGAGGAGGGATCCCTCTCCCAGGACGGACAGGCGTACAATAGATGCCGTGTGTAAATCGAAGAGATAATACATTTTACAGCGTAGGTAGACCAAATGTTTGGAAATGCATGTGTCTATAATAAGAAGATGAATCCTCGAGGATGTCAACAATCCTGTGGGAGCCATCAGGGAATTGATGATTAGCTGCACTATGCACAATGTGTTTTATGTTTGGTTCTATATTTGTGCTGCATGCTCGAAGCGAGGACATTGAGTAAATGCAGTTGAGTTATTGATTCAATAAACATTCCTTCTTCTAAATGTAACATTTTTTCATTGATCCTAAGTGACAAGCGGTAAGCAATGAACAAAAAATAAACAAGAATATTTTCTATCAATTTAAATATATCTTGGTTTGTGACCCTCAAATTCAAATCACAAAGATCACAAGTTGCTTAAATTTTCGAGAGTGAGAGTTTTCGAAGTGACAGTTTTCAGAGGCCAGGAGAGGTAGAACTGTTCAGTATTTCATACCCAAAACGCAAGAGAAAAGTAAAAAGATCTTGTTGTTTACAACCGCACACCCAATGAGATCCAGACATTCACATTCGTGTTGAGGACTTGTTTATTTGTTACCAGGCGTGGTGTAAATAAGTGCTGTGGACAGGCACAGGATGTTTTTGTTTTTGAATGAGAACAGGCCTGTCTGGAGACAAATCATAGATCGAACCAAAACCAAAAGGAAAACAAACAAATTTGTATTTGTATTTATTCATCCTTCGGACAGACAACTAGTGTAAACTGTTAACTGGTTGATTGGCTTTGACAAGTTTGTTTATTTTGGTTTTGTCAATACCACTCTGGCTATCTTTTGTAAATTATGTAAGTATTTCCTCATCTGATGATTCACATTTTCCCTCACAGTCTGTGAAAAAAATGTCTTTCTCACTTAGTATCCCAAGATATTTTTGAGCTTATATTTAAGCTTTTTATCTTTTTTTTTTTTCTGGTGACACGTTTCAGTAGAACAACGATTCCTTAGAAAATCAGGCATATACTAAACATAGATCTTAAGATAAGATTTAAAATCTTTGTAAATCTTACTTTCAAACAACGATCAAATAATGATGAAGAAAATGCATTAAACCTGATGTGTCAAACCTCATGGATCAACACAATGCACATTGGTGAGTAATAATGACTTTTACATAGTACATATTACTTTTCTTTTGTTTACCAGAAAACTGCCCAGGGTACCTTAAGGTTTTTCCCCCCGGGTGTTATACTTCAACTTTACCCTTTGAGTGACACCAACACTCACGGATGGAAATCCAGTTTTTATTGTGTTCTATTTCCGTCCACTCTTCCAAAGAGGACCATGTTAAACTTGCAGCTCCCTCCCTGCTTATAGAGAAGAAAACATGCCAACACCCTACACCCAATGTGACTCCCCTCCCCTCACAAAGAACACATCATGGCCTGAGAGGATTGAGTTGTGTTTACACCATGACACCCTCCCATTTCGCCCTCTCGTGTCAGCCAGTCATCCCCGCCTGTTTTAGCTGCTTGTTTTTTTTACTGTATATCCTCTGCCAGCAGCTTGGCTCCATCTCTTTCTCTGAGCGCAGATGAAAGGCTCGGGGTCGACGTGTATATTTGACTGAGGGGGCGACCACTCAGAGCCGGTCAAGATAAAACAACACTGCCTCCCTCGGCCCTCCCTACTCTCCTTCCTCCAGCCCTCCATTTATTCATCCTCTTATCATTTCCTCAAGCCCTCCTGCCTTCCCTCTCCTTCTCAAATAAGGTCGGTTCAACTCAATCAAATAAGGTTTATGGATGTACTTGAGATATTAGATTGTTTAGGTGTAACAAAGAAAATAAGCAATCGATAATAATGTCTCAAAAAGAGCAATGTTTTAAAAATGATTTACAACTAGCTTGCAAACTTTTAGCCAATTATTAGGGTTGATATACAGTCTTTATATTCTAAATGTTTAGATTTTGCAGCTTAAGAACCATTTGAAACACTGGGTACAATCACTGCCAACTGCTTTCATTGCCAATGGCTTTGGGAATGCTTATTGTTTCCTCACACCATCCCCATCCTCTTGTGCATGCAATAGTTTTTTTGTCTGTAACTGATTTTACTTGGCCCGTGCTAGAATTTTTGGCTCCTATGTATTAATTACAATAAAGTATTGGAAGAAATAGTGGTGGCTGAATCTGCTACAGAGAGACAGAGTGTGTGAGAGACAGAGAGAGGTTTTAAAGGGCTTCCAACAGGTGTCAGAAACCAGCTGTTACCGGCTGAAGGTGTTCCAGATCATCTGCAGGTTACACAGGAAGCAGCAGTGGACAGAACTGCAGCTGCTGACGAGGAAAATCCTGTCAGCTGCTGCAGACAAAAAATGTAAGAGATGCAGTGATGACGGCACTACACTCTGTCTGTCTTAAAACTATAAGTGATAGCTTGTAAATCTCCTTACAACAAACACACAAGCACACACACAGTATCATTTGTCTCCGACTTACTACAGTTCTCACAATTTGTCAAGAGTGTCTCATCCCCCTCCACACACCAGTGGTGGAAAAACTATTCAGATTATTTACTTGAGTAAAAGTACTAATAACACACTGGAAAAACACTCAATTTCAAGTAAAAGTACTGCATTGAAAATGGTACTTAAATATTTGACTACGAATAGGAAAATGACTTAAAATATTCAGAAGATATTTGAACAAAAAGAATCTTAATTCCAACTCATTTTCTGTGAACCCACTAATTGATTTAGTTAATTAAATATCATTTTAGATGGTTTAATTTATATCAAATAATCCTATTTTAAACGTTTTTCCTAAGTGTTTGTGAGAAAATCTGAATTTATAAAGTAACTGAATTTGTCAAATAAATGTAGAGTACAAAGTACAACATTTGCTTCAAAAGTGTAGAAGTACTGTATAATGTAGTATAAAAGGTAAATGTACAAGTGCTTCAAATGTGTACTTAAGAACAGTACTTGAGTAAATGTACTTAGTTACTTTCCACCACTGCCACACACACGAGTACTTGCAATCAGTAGGAATTGTTTACAGTATAGTAATACACAGTACTCTGCCCCACACACACACACACACACACACACACACACACACACACACACACACACACACACACACACACACACACACACACACACACACACACACACACACACACACACACACACACACACACACACACACACACACACACACACACACACACACACACACACACACACACACACACACACACACACACACAATACAGCAGAGGTCTGGGTCAAGTGTATTTGAAGCAAACACTTCAGCTGAGGAGAACAGGCATATAAGAGCTGAATGAAGCTCAGTGGACGATATCTCTCGTGTGTGTGTGTGTGTGTGTGTGTGTGTGTGTTTGTGTGTTTTCCAAGTCAATGTTGTATGTATAATTGATCAAGGAACCTAATATCTCTTTGGCACAGGGATGTGATAGCAACACAGACCAGAGTTTGTTTCGTATGTGACGTAAAGTAGATTGAATGTAACATTTAAATTCAAAGTTATTTTTAGTTATCCTGAGAGGGATCACCAATCAACCTGATGTCACAGCAATAGTTGTGAAGACATTACCCTTAGAACCACAAATGTTAAAGGGCTGGTTACATTACAGGAAATATAAGGAGATCCCAAAAAGGTTTTCAAAATAAAATACAAAAATAAAATCATTACATAAAAAAATTGATGGTATTTCAATCTGGACCAAATATCTCAAAAGCAATACAGCTAGTGGGACCAAAACAAAAACTAAACGTTTAAACTACAAAGCGCACAGAGCGTTTAAAATTAATTTCCTAAACTAAACCCTTAGACATTTCCAGATTTTAAAATAATGAGACCTAAATCCACCCAAAGTAACCGGAGATCAGCAAAAGACCAACAGGAAGAAAGAGTGTGAGGGAGCAAAAAGAAGAGAAAACTGGATTCAATGGATCCAAATCAGGGCCCCCCCCTAATCACACTCCAGATCCATCTCTTTGGGAAATTGCACTGTTTGTAATTAATGCTCAATTAAATTTGACATGGTCCCCCCAAATCCCCTGTAAGGTAACAGATTAGTCTGCACAGCTGGTCCACATTGGCTGCGCTGAGGCCGCCTCTAGAGTTACCTTGTTAAGGTGCATTCCCTTCCTCAATGATAGTATTTATGAGATTTGTTTCATCCCGCTGAGGGACCCTCAGAGAGAGAGGGGGGAGGCATGGGAAGCTTTAAAGAGATACTGTGGTAACTTCACCATTTGATTACACCGGGGTAATCACTGACACTTTGTAACCGCACACACATACACACACACACAAAGAGGAAGAATCTGAGGAATCCATCTGCAGATGTTTTCATCTGAATGTGTTTTGATATTTTATTAACAACACGTGCTGATTGAGTAGTCTAATTGTATGGCACCACGATGCAATGCAGTGATCCAATCTGTGTTGATGAAAGTGCGTGAATCTATGTATGCATATTGTGAGATTTAGTTAACATGACTGAATGTGCTGTTTGGATCAGCTGAGGTCTTTGTTTTCACTGTCATGCTGTTTCTGTAGCATTGGGTGGGCAAACAGATGGCACCTGTCTGGGCTATTTTGACCAATCAAGTGTACGATACTCTGGTACATAATCCACCATATGTTCAACAATAATTCAAACGCTTCCATAGTAAGGAAAATATTACAATGTATAACTAACAGACCTAAATAAACTAACTAAAGACAAGTACTGTAAAATACCATAATAATTATTGTACATTTTAGTAATTTGTTAACAACTATTTTACCGTACAATAACTAATCAGGTCTGTAGTATTAAATCTTAATCTGTTTTACATTTATTCAAATAATTTTCTCTTCGTGAAAAACAAACACGTTTTTTTACAACCTGAAAAATGAAAAGTTGTCTCCCTCCATTGACCTGCTAATTACTACAGAACATTAATACGTAGTTGTTTAACTACTGAAAAAGCAATTAAAAAAAATGTATAAACCTGAACTAAAATGGAGTTTAGAAAGGTTTCTGCCAACATGCACAACAAAGTAAGGATCTTAAATCTCCTCCTCTCTTTTTTGCCTATAATCTCACTCAGGATGGAGCTGCATTCACCTGCTCTGTCTTTCTGAACACATTCCAGCGTGTAGTTTCATATACATACCTGTGTGCGTTGTGTTTGTTCAGGGGTCTTGTTGACTCTTGGTGAATGGTTACCTCCTGCCGTTGTGTTGCGACAGGAACCGCACAAAGCCGTGTGCTTATCAGAGAGAAAGCAATCGCGACAAACACTTTGTCTGTAGATTCAGAGAGGAATTACTGACTGGCTGTTTGTGGCATCAGAGAGGTTACATGTACTGGTTATTGATCAATTTAATGACCTGCATGTCGCGGAAGCAAGCCTTTAATCATTAATTACCTGTGAAAAATAGTTACTATTTGGAGATATGTGTTAATACCTGGTTGAGTAAGAGCAACACAAATGAGCGTGTGTTTCTCCCTGTTGGCAGATGATGATGTTTTCTATCTTCACCACGCAGTGTGGAACCTGCTCTGTTGTTTGTATGGTGATGAAGTTCAGTGTGTTTACTTGTCATGACAGATTCAACAAATCCTGCATTTTCTAAACCAACAATCCAGCGCTCTTCCTGCAGAGAGGACAGAGCTAAACTGGATTCAACTGCTCTCTGCGACCTGCTACAAAATAATAATAATGAGAATAAACTAAAAACTTTCACTGACAACGTATTATTTTTCCCACAAGGGCTATTTTTTGTCTGACAAACTATTTATCATTTCAGCTAAAATTGACAAACCTAAAACGTCACCTTGCAACATATAAGTAAGAGCAGTGGCGGTTCTAGACCAATTTGACTGGGGGGGCCAGGCTGGGGCCAGTTATTTTCTGAGGGGGGCACAATAAATGCAGGACGAAAAAGACAAAGACAGTATGAAGTAATTGCGCATAAGAAAACAATGCAATATAGTTATTGGTATTTGTTTCATTACACATTATTATATGCTTACCTTTAACCTTTGTGTGCTGTTTGGGTCTGTGGGACCCGTTTTCAGTGTTTACTAAAATAAATTGTATGCAATTAAATTATTTGAACCTGCTGTATTTGGGGTTGGACCTCACATCCTCTAGGGGGGAAGTGAGGTCATCAATCTGGTGCACTTTGAGCACAAAATGAATTTATGGATACAGCTCTCAACACTCAGATGAAAGGGAGCTGTATACTTTTCAATAATCCAAATATCTTTAGAATATGATCACAACCAATAACAAATCATTTAAACTTGTTTATTCTTATCTTATGTTACCTAGTTAGCATTCTTTCTTTTTATTTATGCATATTTGACTAATCACTCCCCTTTTAAACTGTTTTTTTTTTTACTGTCCTATAGTACACATTGGAATGATTCTTACTTTATTTTTTACAACTATATTAAATAGATAAAGGTGTGCTCGCTCACAGAGGCTGTGTGCTCCTCCGTGGCGATGACGGCTTGCTAAAAAAAAAAAAAAAAACATATTTGTAAAGTGGGGGCTATTGAGGGCTTGCGAGCTACCGGTAGCTCGCAATCAACGTGTTGGAGACCCCTGCTCTAATTGGTCCGACTACAATGACAAATATCGTTAGTTTCGCCTATTCCGTCAGCCAAGAAATCGTTTAATCATAAACTATTTCTTTTTTTTTTTTCATTTTCAGGGGGGCCACAGGGGGGTCCAAAGTCAGTGTTAGGGGGGCACTGGCCCCCCCTGGCCCCCCTTAGAACCGCCCCTGAGTAAGAGTGATGTTAGTTTGATCCCAAATGACGAGGTCAATCGACTGGCGTTAACATGGCTTTTTTGTAATACCCCTACATCACTGTCTGCAGCTCCTATACACACATGTTAACAAATATCTAAGGGAAGTGCTCACATGCTCTCAATATTTAGCTGGTGCATCACAGCCTTTACAGGAAGGTAAGCGGTGAAAGTCTGGTCGGAGGAGGCTGTCTGTCAGCTGTACTGATGCTTTTTCCGCCTATTTCCTCCCCAAGGTGTTAAAGCAAAGCTGACATGGGTGACATGTTAGTATGACATGTGTGGCGTCAGGGGGAGACACCGCTCCGGGGCGTCCGGCTGCTGCACTGTCTGAACATTTAAAGAGCTGGAGTTATGTGTCATTGTTCGGACGTGACAGGCGGGATGTTGTAATGTGTGTGTGTGAGAATGTGTGTCTATACTTTGCAGGAGTGTAACATTTTTTAGCTTGTTTTAAATTAGCATTAACAGCCCCGAGGCCACTGTGTAAGACATGAAGATCTGATCTGTGACTTGTGTTCCTCCTCTAACTGTCTGAGAGATAATATCACTGACTGTGACTTGTGTTTTCTCCTGTCAGTGGAAGATAGTGTCTCTCAACTGCTAATGGGTTTGTAAAGACCAATGTGGATGTTTTTAGATGAGGGTTTCACACAGAGATGCTATGCTGATAAATAATTTCCTTGAATTGTACGATTTTATCTTAGCACAAGAAGAACAACAAACACTTTAACTGACCTGTAAGGTTGTGACACATCAGACCTTTATAAGGAACAAATCTGGGATTAATTAAAGAGTTTAAATACTGAGAGGCTATGTTACAGGCTCTGTGAGGCTGCACAGTAAAGATTTTGCTCAGTGCTAATTATCTTGTCGCTTGATGATAATGCTTTTATGCTGATGTTAAGCATGATATATTTTCTCATAAAACAATATTTATCACCATCTTATTTTAGCCTGTTAGCATGCTGACATTGACTAATTATCAAAAAACCCAAAGTACACCTGAGGCTGATGGTAGTAGTCTTTCAGGTGTTTTAAATCAAGGTGTGGGAACATTTTTTATTTAGACCTGATGGTGGCACTATATGAAAAGTAAAGGAATCACAAAAGGTACTCCTATTTATCCAGAGGAGGGCATTGATGCCATATTTCAGGGAAATCCATCGATAGCTGTTGAGAGATGTAATCTAAAAAGCATTTACAAGGTTAAATATTTGGAGGGAGAGTCATGAAGTGTAATGTAGATTTGTGAATCAAAGATAAGGAAGATGCAAAGCTGAGCAAAGGTTCTTCAGATTTACTGATGAGAAAAATACATGTAATTAAATCGAAAATTAACTAATAAAAGCTGCATGAGAACACTTTGCACATGGTCTGCAGAGTTGGGTTAGACCTTACTGAAAAATGTTGAAACTGTACCCAAATACCTTTAATTGGTGTAAGAGAACTGCCAACATTAAGCTTATGGTTGCCATCAAGCCACTTTGTGATAATAAAGTGGAACATAGATGAAAACGCTCCTTCAGACTTCAGGGGTCAATCCGATTTCCATCTGGATTGAATTCTAAGGTCAGTTGAATCAGGGTCACAAAGGTCAATTTGTAAAAAAAACAAAACCAGTGTTTCATTTGAAACAAAACAGAAGTATAGAGTGTCAGATAAGAATAATAATGCCTTTGCGGCTTGAATGCTTATCATATCTGCTTATATAAGCATTTAGGGCGGCCATGTTTTAATGATGCATCATGAGCCGAGGTAGATGTTGTTTAACTCTGCGGCTTCCTACCGCTGTCACTGTCTGAGAGGATGGATTTGTGAGTGACTGTTTTCCAGAGTCTTAGTGAGGGTGGGAATGTTGTCCTTATCTGATCTGCATGTTAACATGGAGGAAACAATCCACTGTCAGCGGCTGCTTATGTAAACCAGGCGTGGAGCGCAGGACGAGAGGAAGTGTCAACTTGTGTGCATAGGCGGATTAAAAGTATTTAGTATTCAAGCTGAAAGGTTTTAGTAACAATCACTTACTGATGTTTCAAATTGCAACTAAGGAGGTGACATTAACTAAGAGTTTGAATTTATTTCCATAGTGACGCCATGGTATCAGTTTGGAGAGCCTTTTTTGAACGTTATAATATACAGATATGACTTTTATCAAAATATGACTGAAGTAGAGCTGAAAATAAATAAATAATAATAAATCATTTTGATAAATACCAATAGTCTTAATTTTTTTTAAAGCAAAATCAACACAAGAAAAATAAATCTCAGGTTCCAGCTTTTCAAAAAAGAATAATATTAAAAGAAAAATGATGTGTGTTATGATAGTAAACAAAATTATTTTCCGCGTTGCTAGACCAAATTATTCGGTAGAAAAATGGATAGACAATAATTGTTAGTTTCATCTCTGAACTGCACTGATCGTCATAATAACAGAAGAAAGGCAATTATATTCGGTAATTGTCTTTGTTAAAGTTACACATCTAAGCAGAAATCTCTTGTTAAATAAATTATTTCTAAAATGACTTGTTTTACAAATACTTTTTATTTGTTGTTTCAGATGATAATTGCTCCATGGGACATTCCCAGTGTTCAGGCAAATGCTGGAAAGTACCTACAAAATTATAGTTTAGTGTAAATGTGTGTATTTAACCTAATTAAACATATTTAACCAAGCTAAACTGTTCAGCGGCACAGATCCAAACTCCTCTGACAAAAAATACAATGATTTCTTTCATCCCTCTTTTGAGATCCTTTCCGCAACTGCTCTACAAATAGTACAAATGTTCTGTGGAGATGTGGGCTAAAACAGCACAGTCAGCTCTTACATGTCGAAGGACGTGAGAGAAAGTGCCAACTACCCTTTCAACAAGTATGAGGGTTGTTATATTGAGTGTTATCATACTAATATTTAAACAACGGTATCATCATTTATTCTTTAATCAAACTGTAAAATGGTCATCCCCATTATTCCTTGGTATTTTCTCTTCTCTTGCATGTTTGCATGGTTGTGTAAGTATAGCAGTTGTACACCAATACATGGGACATAAAAAAGATGACACTCGAGGCATAACATAACAACATAAAACTCAACAACCCCTGTAACGGGGGGAAGAGTGATTTGTCACGTCCTGATTTGCCTCTGCGAAACAAGAGAGGCCGTGTCTTCAGGAGGAGGGTGTGAAGGTTGCCTCCTCCCTCCTCATCCCTCGTTAGTTAGGAATTTGTTTACTCTCCGTCTAGAGCCATGACCTGTAATGGACCACGAAGCCCTCTGGTCAACACAGGATTACCCAAGAGCCTTTCCTCAGGGCGAGGACACTCACTCTCACACACACACACGCACACACACACACGCACATACACAAACTTCACACTGGGCGATAGGCCGCCTAAGCCGCACTGATAACAACCATCACTAATGGCAATTAGCCCATCAGATCCTTGTTAATGCCCAATGACTTGGAGATAGTTTGGGTGAATAATTCTGGGAGGCTTTGGTCAACGTGGCCTATCTCCCTTTACCTCTTTGTTCCCTCTGCCTCTCTAGAGGAGATATGAATCCCTGCTCAAACAATAGCAAATGACCATTTCCTCACAGTTTGTCAGCAGGGGTGTGGTTTTTAGAGTGCTTTGAAATGTATGACATGCAAAAACAGAAATGCATAGGCCACGAGCAGAAAGAGGTGCTGACTAGGGGAAAAAAAGAAGGAAGCACTAGTTTCCTAAAACACTTCCTTATAACCAGGCCCAGAAGTAGATAAACTCAGTGTTAAACTGGGATTAGGGCTAATTAGAAATTAGCAGAAACAGACTCCTGAATTATATACAGACACAGACTATAAGACACTTAATTGCATAATCACCGAGAATTTAATCAACCCAGCAGCACCATAGCAAGCTCTCACAGCCACTTGCAAACTGTTAATGCCAATTGCCAGTTTTAACAATCACCATTTAGGCATCAGCACATGCAAACACCCACCCTGGATGCTGCTAAACACCAGGAGCCAGACGAGCTGAGAATCTAACCTAAGTACCGAGAGCTCAAGTGGTGATCTTTAAATTGTGTTGCTGTGTGCAGGTTCTCTGCACCTCGGGCTCCATTAGAGGACTTTGTGTTAATCCTGCAGGGATGTTGCCGTCCCCTCACCGCCCCGGGCCTCTATGTGGGAGATAGGACAGCTCAAAGATGGTATGAAGGCTTGGAGGGAAGCCCAAACACTGCTAAAATAACTCGGAGGCCCTTTTTCTCTGCATCCCTCCTGTGAGCAAAGACAACACACACATACCTGTTTGATGAATAGGAGTTTCTGCACGGTTTACTCTGCAGTGAAAACGCCTTGGAGTGACTCATTCTGCATACAACAGAAATAAAAACCAAGAAACGGCTTGTAAATATGGAATAGTTTGTGTTCCCTGCCAGAAATACATCAAAAGATGTTCACAGTCTGTATTATGCATGGCATTCTTTAAAGCCCAATCTGCTGTAATTGTGACTATTTTTGTATTTTAGCTGTAACAGTGTCTCCATAAACCTTTGTGCAAAATAGCATTGTTAGCAGAGAAATAGCTAGCTGTATTCATGCACTTTAAGTGATGTGTTTTGGCCTAAAGGATAACAGAAGTGTGAGGCTTTGGTGTTGGTTTTATTTCACTGTCAGCCAGCATCTCTGCTCCTCCTGGGTCATTACTTTGACAGCTACCAGTACATCTCTGGTTAAGGGCTGTTTTTTTAATTGCAGCCTACAGTTACAATACAGTTTGGTCCCTAATTGAGCCATAAACTTTTAATTAATTTAACACTTTGTTACACCAAACCAAATCTCCAAAGATTGCTTTTTCTTGCTACCAAAGCTGACTGAGCCTTTAAATGTTTATGTGATCGACCAACAAATTACCTCACTTTTAAATGGGCATTGCACAGATTTCACTACAACAACAAGGCAACTTAAAAGGGAAACTGTCATGTAAAACAATGCACTAAATTCGATTAATGATTTTTAACATGGCATCACGTTCTAAAAAAAGTCAAATTTTCTTTAATAACTGTCAGCTGTGGGAAAGGGTATTCATTATTATTATTATTTTTATTCATAAATTAATAATGTATTTCTATTTTCATTATTATTGCTGTGTGTTAGTATCATTTTGACTTTAAAAGTTGTTGAGGTAAAGCTTTTGAAATTTGTACACAATGTTGTACAGTTAAATCTTTGCCGATACACCATATTACATAAATTGATCATGTTTTTTTTAACTAAAATCCTTATCTGTAAAGTAAGTTGTAAGTACAGTTGTCAAATAAATGAAGAAGAATGCAAAACAGCAAAGAATAAAACTGAAATACTCATAAGTATTTGACCTCAGCATTTTACATGAGTAGTGTACTGTATATCTGTGTGTATATATATATATATATACACACATTATATATATACATTTTTTTGGTCACTTTAATGAGACACATTTTGGATTTATAGTAAGCATACTGTGTGAATTTGCATTGTAGTGCAGGAAAACGGTCTGCGTTATGAAACAAGTATTACACAACAGCAATGAGATGCATACTCAGTAGACAGTTGTAGTCTGTTTTCAACTTTGTGACCTGAGAAAAGAGCAACTGCATGTATGGCGAGGTGGAGGGGGGGGGCTAGTAACACATTGGAGCTCTGAGACGACAATGAAATGAGGGGTGGTACAGTTGCACAAACAAAACATCTTAAAGAGAGTTTCCCCTTTTGAATTGCAGTTCATTGAAAAAACAAGCTGGGTCTAAAACAAAGAGTAAACAATGCAGATGAATAGGTGGTCTGAATGTATGTTTGGCAGAGCAAGAGGAGTGGCAAGTGAAACCCAAGGTGAAAAATGTTGTCTGTCACTTTTTCTTCCGAGGACAAAGTTAGCTGTCGTTTCATGCCAAGTGGCCGTGATGTATTGCGTTAAGTAGTCCAGAAAAACGTTCCAATTGATCCAGTATTTAACTGCTGCAGTGACGATGGACGTGAGCCATTTTCAAACAGAAAGGGCTTTAAGAGAAAAAGTGGAGATAAAGGTTAAGTGGCAGAAATAGTCAGAAGTTTGGAGGGCGATAAAGTTAGGCAGTGTATATGACGTCACAACTGCTCTATTTGTAAGTCCTTTTGCAACAAAAGATTTCCGAGGAAATGCAAGTACATAAAACATGATCAATTATTGCACAGTGCCTTACCATTCAGCCATTTCCAACACTTAAAGTCATGATCAAATTTCTTGCGTACACTCTACTGAAACGTAATGCTGAGGAAGGAAAAAAATTGTTTTCGAACAAAGCCTACAGTGTCAGTGAGCAGCCGTGGGTGCCGCTGTGTTTATCGAAGGACTCGGCTGTTGTCAAAAAGACAGATAGTTACTCTTTGTCAACACGATTCTGCGTAATGAGCCTCATTATTTATTTTGTTGCTGCCATGGCTACAGTTGGAGAGGCATGATGTATGGGGTTTCTCAGCGCTCTGACAACGCCATTCTCTCTAATGACACATGCAGTGTTTTACCTGCGCTGCATGAGAATCCAGGCATGAAAAACGCTAAGGCAACAACGGCTAAGCAGGGCTCTGCGTGACGCTTTGAAGTGCTTTTCATCAGGAGATTATCGACAGGAGAATGAAAAATAAAAGATTGCCTTGACATTTTCCTCACTGTTCTCCAACACCCTGAAAAAACAAAAAAAGTTATCCAGCTCTACATTAATATGAAATGAACTAGAAGAGAGAGCGATACTTATTCTGTGTATTCAAAAGGTTTAGTATGACTATAAAAAGCAACGGTGGTTATACAAACTAGTGAATTTATTTAAGACTAAGATTAAATAGATTAAATAGCTTCATAGGTTTATCTTTTTAATAAGTAACATATAGAAAAAGTGAGTTTTAGTGTGGATTTTTTCTGACATGCTGCCAAATGCTGATTGGAAGCCAAAAACTGACCAAGCACATTGTTCTCAACATTTTGGTAATTTTGATAGAATTATAAGTGTTACGACTCTTCAAACATAGTTTTTTTCTAACATCAGTAATCTCCAATTAAAGCAAAGATGGAAATCATCAAACCTCTTCAAGATAGCAATCAAAAGCTAGTTTCAATGTCACACTGCATCCAGAATAAACCCAAAAATAAAACATCCAAGAGTCACTGAGATTAAACGCAGCCTGCAGTCAAGAGTTCAAAGGTCAACGCTTCAGTGCCCTGCTCTCAGTCCATGTTGTAATATCTGTGTGCAGGTATGCTGGTCTCGGGTCAGACGTGACGCGCTGTGCTCCATCACTGAGCTGCGAGGCAGAGACGTTCGTTTGACCAGAAAACTCTGGTCTGAAGCGCAGTGTGCTTTGATGTGAGCCTAATATGGCTTGTAAAAAGGGGGATCCTGCACTTTAAAGTGTTGCCTGACGCTGTCCAGACCCAAGTGTGTGTGTGTGTGTGTGTTGTGTGTGTGTGTGTGTGTGTGTGTATGTGTGTGTGTGTGTGTGTGTGTGTGTGTGTGTGTGTGTGTGTGTGTGTGTGTGTCTGGGGTACTTGGACTGTAGTAGGTCTGTGTCTGTCATCCTGGAGTTATAAAAGTGATGTAAACATTGAGAGAGGCCTGGAGAGAAAGAGTGAGAGAGAGAGCGGTTTGCCAGCAGAATGTGTAACTGTAGTAGAGCGGGACTGAGCGTCATTTTTTGTTTTGATTTATTTCAACTCTTAAATGCAATGTGCAACGCAACGAGCAGGATTTGCCCTCTTTCCATCATTAAACCACTTAACCACTAAGTGCATATTTTAATCTGATTCCCACAAAAAATAAGCAAAAGAAAATATGAATGGATGTACTTATCCATCCATTGTTTTGGCAATATTAGGAGTTGGGCATATAAAGATAAAAAGCTGGTGGTGGTTATTTTTCCAGTTGGCGGCCGTTACACGGGAGAAGAGGACAAACAACATAATGTGGGAACTGCCAGTCAATCCTAGAAAAATGTAAAGCAAAGTAGAATGTATAGAAACTGAGCTATTGGATTATGGCAACATCCATCCATCCATCCATCCATCCATCCATCCATCTTCTCCCGCTTATCCGTGGTCGGGTCGCGGGGGTAGCAGTTCCAGCAGAGAGCCCCAAACTTTCTTTTCCCTGGCCACATCAACCAGCTCTGACTGGGGGATCCCAAGGCGCTCCCAGGCCAGCGAAGAGATATAATCCCTCCACCTGGTCCTATAGGTCGACCCCTCGGTCTCTTCCCAGCTGGACGTGCCTGGAACACCTCCCTAGGGAGGCGCCCAGGTGGCATCCTTACTAGGTGCCCGAACCACCTCAACTGGCTCCTTTCGACGCGAAGGAGGAGCGGTTCAACTCCGAGTCCCTCCCGGATGACTGAACTTCTCACCTTATCCCTAAGGGAGACGCCAGCCACCCTACGGAGAAAACCCATCTCGGCTGCTTGTATCCGCAATCTCGTTCTTTTGGTCATGACTGTTATGTTATGGCAACATTACTAAAGAAAGTCAGATGGGGGAATGCAAAACATGCAAAAGCAAAAACAAAGACAAAATCTTTACAGTTAACAGAGTCAAATCCTAACCCGACTTTTACATGAACTGTACATACAATACATACTGTAGAGTATGTACTCCGATTATCTTAAAAAAACAAGCTACATACTTTCATTCTTAGTAAGTTTATTATTTTACTTGATTACTTTACTTGAGTCAAATGTGTATACAATAACAGCAATAAGACAGTGTAAAGAGCTTTAGGTAAAATAAATCTCTTCACATTGCACATGATGGTCTAAAATGACTAATCAATGCCTAAATTAAGTGCTATTTTTGCTATTTTATAGAATATCTGCTTGATACACCAATGCATCTTTTTACTGTCTAGTCAGCTCAGACAGAGATAAAGAGCAGTTACGAGAGACATAAAAACCCAAATCCCTAAGAAAACACATTAAAATGGGAGTAGCTTGGCCTCCGCTGGTATGTAGAAGACACAAGACTTCAGTACATCATGGCGTAAGGTGACAATTACCCGTATAGAAATTAAATAAAAGACTTTCAGCTCACAAAACTGCTAAAAACTCAACGTAAAGAGAAAAAACATGAGCTTTTAGGCAGATTTTCCACGGGCGGGACATGGGAGTTGGTGTTTTTGGCAGTGTGGTGAATGAGAGCGAGGGGCTGGAGTGTATAGATCATGGTGTTAGTGTGGAGGAGGTCAGGACCAGTGCATCTAACTCTTCTACTGATTGTTATGAAGGGCCATGTGTCAGCATCCGTCCGACCACTTTATAACTCTTGGCCATTCCCTGCGCCTCTCCTGCAAAAGAAGGCTAATGCATTCTCTTTGACCCTGCCGGAGTAAATCAAATATCTGGCCTCAGATCTTGTGCAGTGTGTTTGTGTATGTGTGTGTGTGAGAGAGAAAGAGAGAGATATATAGAGTGAGAAAGAGAGAGAGATAGAGAGTGAGAGCATGGTAGAATTATGTGGGCCGTACACAGAAAATACAGGAAAAAAAAAAAACATAAAAAGAGAAAATGTATATATATATATATATATATATATATATATATATATATATATATATATAAAGAAAAATATTCCATGGAAAAGAAAACAGAAGCATTTTCAAAAACTCAAATCTTACAGACCACAAGGATTTAGGCAAAATAGCCCATGTTTAACTGTTACCAGAAAAATATCGGCAATATCTAGATACCTGTTGCAAGAGAAAAGGAAATAAAAAAGCTGTTAGTAAAAAGGAATAGGAAAGACTATTTGAAGTAGTATTCAAGATTTCTTCCTCAATGACATCTGGAAAACTATTCAAGGATTCTGAAATGCTGTTCCTTCTTTGGGATTAATAATGACATAATAATAAAACACCACTCTTGGATGTAGATATCTTGTTGTACTACCAATCTTTAAGTTTGGGTGTGTTACATGAACTCACAGGAGATTGATCCACTCCTGGACAAACATGTCGTGCACACCAAGCCCTCCCACTGAAACATACATCATACAGGATTTACTCCTAAAACAGGAAGCTAGCAGTGAACCCATCACAACAACACTGATGTAAAACTGGATAAACATATTAAAATGAAAAAAAGAGTCAACCTCCTGTGTGGAGGGTTTCCATATCATTATGTTTGTGATTTCCAGAGCCTCTGCTCTCAGCATTCCCAACATTCCCATGTAGCTCTTGACCCCTGACAGCCTTAAATTATTAACATTCCCATATGGGCTTAAACCCCCTGATCGCTGCTCGCAGCTACATTTTTCATGTGTTTTTCATATTACCGCAATAATTGACAAAGGAGATACATATCTTATTTATAATTCACAGCCTGTGTGTTTTTGTTGTGTGTATGTGTGTGTGTGTGTATCTCCTGTTTATCTTGCCTGAAAAAAATCATGTATTCAATTTAACTTTTTCAAAGCACGCAGCCGAGATACATCTTCCATGCGGTCCAACAGGGGGCAGTAGTTTGTCTCTTTCTGTTGTTATTTCACTGACTGGACTCTGCTGCTGCATTTGTATCCAGCATCACTGACAGCAGACAGGGCCAACCACAAATGGGTTATGAAGAGCTCCCATTAATCATAATTAATCAGAGGGCCGAACCCATTAACTGTCAGGCGTGAGACGAGTTTGTCTTGGTAAGAATGATGGACTGCTCCACTGTTCAAATGCTTCAGATGGCTTCAGGTAGTCCAGAAAGATATGCAGAGTCTTTCTTCACTTTATGACAGAGTCTTTTTTGTTGGGGTGTCTACACTGAAGAAATCTTGGAAACATTTGATGTTGAAATTATTTAGCATTTTGAATGACCATTGTTTTATGATTTGGAATTCCACCTCATATCTGAGCCCCAATCTCAGCAATAGAAAAGGTATTTAGGTATTTACTCATGCACTGTAATTAAGTCGAGCTACGAGGTTACTTTGTACTTGACAGACATACTTATTATTTTACAGATATAAATTGCCATCTTAAAATGACAGCTCCAAACAATTTATAACAATTAAAACCAGCTTTAATCTGAAGCTACAACATTGAAACGCTGCTTACAACTCAATTCATCAATACAAAAAAATAATACTCTGAAGAATAGGTTTAATTTTTACATTTAACTACATTCTGCTACTGTAAGGGTATAATTAAATAACTAATAAATGTAACGTTTTTTATTATTAAAAGGAGTATTTGGACAATGGGATACTTAGACATTTTGTATCCCATATGTATATGGATCCATGTATCTTATGAGTTGTGGAGACATGTTATATACCGCTTCTGATTGTTCTTGAAAACAAATATTGTTGGAATACGTGATGCAGTATAACATGATCTCAGTCAACAGGCTACTGATAAGAGTTTAAAAGGGGAAGTTGAATGTAAACATCTCAGTCAAGTTTGAAAGGACGTCTGAAACATGTCTGAGTGACCAAACTTCAAACCCCTTAAAGTCTTCCTCAAACAGAAGTAAACCTTTCGTTTTTTCTTCTCTTTTCTCCTCACTTTTTCTCCCCACTCCATAACAAACACCACATAATGATTTTGGGTATCTGGTAGATCAAGCAGGGTTTTGCCGGCAGCTGTGTGGTGGTTGCGGGGCTGCCAAACCAAACAGAGGGGGGCTCTTGGAGTCACCTCTGCCCAAACATACACCTAATCCTCCCAGCACCGGCCAGATCGCAACTCCTCAGCGCAAAGACAGTTTAAAAATAAAGGGAGGAGGGGGCGGGGGACAAAGGTCAAATCTACAGAGGGATTTAAGGCCTTATCATTATCACGGAACAGCAGAGCCGAGCTGAGAAAGTGCCTCTGTGTCTACCAGAGGACAGGAGGCCTCTGCATGACTAACAGCAGCAGATATAGAGACATCCAATTCTTCACTTATTACAGTGTGTCAGAGCTGCAGGGGGAAATATAGAAAATCCTCCTAAAGGGGCCCAATCTATCACTTTTTAAAATAATAATAATATTAATTATACAGACCTTTTCCAAACATAGTTACAAAGTGCTGTACATGGATTCGAAACAAGCCGTTCAGCAACACACTGAAAAAACTGAAACATTGATTTTAATTAAATGTCAACAGAATTCACATTACTAAACTAAGTTAGTTGAAAGCAATACTGTTAGGTTTAGATAACAACTATTAATATTATTGCTTTCAACTAACCTAATACCCTTATGTGGAATCTGTTTACATAATATATTTAATTATAGTCAACTTCTCATTTTTTTAGTGCAGAACATGAGGTCAAACAATCCCCTTCCCAAAGACGATACAACAATAGCAACAATAATGACAGGCTTAGGTAAAGAGATTAGTTTTAAGAAGTGATTTAAAAGATGTCACTGATTCTATAGCCTCAGATTAAACACACAGGTAGGTCGCATATACTCGTTCTTTTGTTCAGAAAAGTACTTTGCTTTGGTGAATAATGGTGCATACATAAACACAATAAGAGGAATTAAATAAAAGAGAAACCCTATTTTAGAAGGTATTTTAAAAACTATTATGACTTTTAAAAAAAGGAAAGAAATATAGATATAACTGAGAAATAAAATATGTGAAGTATATCAGAAAGTGGCAGAGCTGTGCAGTAATAAAAAAGGTGGGGTTGAACAAAAATGTGCAAAAGGTATGGAGGAATGTGCAGGATTAACAGTATGGAATATGAGAAATGCTCACATGATGTGTGTTAGTGTTTACTTTCAAGGGTTAAAATGTCATCTGAATTTACAAAACATAGGCCAACTAATCAAAATTGAGCTATTAACTTTTAATTGTGAGTACTTTGCTCTTTGAGGTGCTTTTATAATATTTTAGAATTTCCCATGTTTTTTGTAGTTTTTTCCTTCTACTTTAAAGGTGGGATAGAAGAGCTTCTAAAACAGCTTGATTTATAATTAAATTATCTTTTAGAGACACAAAAATGTAATTAATGTCAAACCTCACTGAATGATTAAAAGAATAATTAAAAGATGCAGGGAAGATAAAATCTAAAAACAGGTGTCTAACAGATCACTGTGACAAGTGCATATCTGTCAAAACAAATATGTCAAACCCTAAGGCTCACAACACATTCACACGCTCATGTTCGTTCGTGTGTGTGTCTGTGTGTGTGTGTGTGTGTGTGTGTGTGTGTGTGTGTGTGATCAACAATACTCTTGCATGAAGGGCACTTGAGGCCTGATGAAAAGCACTTGCCTATAGCCATTGAGGAGTGGATGAGAGGGATCCCTGCAGCCGTATCAGGTATAATCATTCATCATTCATTCATGGTGGTTCAAACGCTGGCTCTGGGCCCAGAGGACGGACACAAAGCTGCTAGAGGACGGGCGTGTGGAGGAATAAGGTTTATTAAAAATAACTGCTTACACAGTCAGTCTTTGCTGTGTAGTTTTAGTTCTTGTTATTGAAGGCTTTCTGTTTCATTTTTTGTGTAATACAAATGCCTCTGGAGCAATGAACAAGGAGAGTTACAGGAGTCACAACTTTCCTTACAAGATTTGTTTTGCCGTAAGTGAACATAAATGTTTGGAAAATGTGTTAAAAATAAAGCTCCAATAAAGACACTGTTAATTAGTTTTTGTCCTCTATCTCTGTCTTGTTTACCTCAATTCAACTAGGTCCACATGACTGATAACAAGTTGTAACGTGTTTTGTTAAGTAACAAGCCAATGAGCACTTACAAATCCAAGCAGTTCAAATTGCAGACTGGAAAACAAAGGGACGGTTACTATATGTAAATTGAGACTGCATTTAAAAGAAATCAATTCTTCAACATCAATCAGAGCTCATTTTCCTTCTTGATGACAGTAAAATCCCACAGTGCTCTATTACAGTGAAGCTGCTACAAATACATTTAGTAGAGGAATTTGATTAAAATGTCCTGGTTTTGTGATCAAGTCGGCTAAACTGACCTCAGCGATGTAAATCAAAACCTATTGACAAGCTATCCATTTTCTTTTTTTCTGAAATGCATGTCAGGGCCGGTGCTAATTCTGCTGGGCTTTATCCTCGCCATGAGCAGTTAGCTGCCAGTTTATTATCACCTTGTTGTAGCTTAGTGTGTATACATACACTGTATACAAAGTTATTACAGACTTGAAAGCACTTAAGCCTTCTGAAGGAAAAAGGGTGTTCAGAGGCTTGATTAAAAAATCTCCGTTATTTCAAGGGGAGTTTAGGGCTTTATTGTTAGCTTTTGGCCACAAAGCCAGAGTCAGAGATACTTTAAAAGAAAAACTCCAAAGCTGACCTTTAGGCCTCAATCAAAATGAAGGAGGAGAGACGAATTTACCCTTTAAGGAAAAGGATTTGGCTCTGTTTGTGCAAAGAAACTAATACAATATGATTTGTTCCTTGAGAGTTCAGTTAAAAGAAAAAAACGTTTAATTCTACTTCTATCACATTGTTTTTGAACTTTGAATTGTTAGTTTTTTTCTACTCTATTTTGATGTTTCTTATATATTCACCATGCCAATTGCTTTACTAGGCAATACATCCGATTCTGATTCTGATATCTGCAGCAGGAAAACAAATCAGGTACACTGCTGTAGATTTAAAACGGATACTTTTTCACTTCTTTTCATTTTTGCAAATGTTAAGGTAATTGAACTCATATTTCGCGCATCATACATTTGTTTTAATTAATGCCATCAGCCATGTATTGTAATAAAACACATTTTGACGCATGAACCCTTTTAGAATAACAACCAAAGCGATGTTCAATATAAATTGAGCGTAATAAATATGGGTTAGTTTGTCTATTTCCCAACATGCAGTCGGCCGACGGAGCCTTGTTAACTTTTCCATGACAGCGCATTTATTTAGTCTCCTTTGTTAAGCCACTACTGAAAGCTGAAAACTATTTGTGTCTCCGTACGCGTCTTTATCCATTTTAATTTGAACAGTTTAACAGATTTACCACTTTGAACAAAAGCCGCAATCTAATTTGTAAAGAACTAAACCTCGTGAGTTTATTTGCTCTAAATAAAGAAATGGTGTTTATTTCTAACACGCAGAGAAATTAAACGTTTATTCCGCCTGTTGTTTGTTAAGGACGAGATGCTTTAAACGAAACTCATCAGAGAAAATCCACGTGTTAAGAATACATTTAGGTCATTTTTTTTATGAAGTCAGAGGAGGAAAAAGGATCAAAGCGGAATTGAAGTTTTAAATACGAACAAACTGGAAAGTAAGCGGATAATAATCGACACATTCAGGCTTCATTTAACGAGATTAATCGCTTAAAACGGAATTTTCCGAAGACCCGTCATTATGATTTATTATTTAAGTTAAATACAGTTTCCAAATAAAGCAGCATAATAAACGAGGGGTAGATATAGCTGAAACCTATAACATTTGTTGTGAATCTATAGATGATAATATGTGTTTAAAGCAGGTCAGTGTAAAAAAGAGAAAAGTATTCTAAATATAGGCCTATTGAACAATCTGTAATAAGGAACAAATAAACTGTTATAGACGTTGGAGAATATTTGATGTATTTGGAAAACGAAAAATAAATGAAAATGAAAGGAATAAAATATAAAATGGAAGAGGCTCTTCTTTAAAAAAAAAAAAAAAAGGTGTGTGTTCCAAAGGCTCCAGCTCTTTTATTTCTGCCCCTGAGGAAGGGGACTTACCCTCCTTATTGTTCCACACTTGAGCCTCTTAGCGACAAAGATTCCTGATGTTACTTAAAACATTGCTTCCATGTATTAGCTTCCAGTAGACAGAAACCATAGAAAACAATAGAAATATAGAAAAATAACCTAAATGAACAAATACATTCCTTAAGAAAAAAGAACTGGAGAAAAAAATAGGAAGGTTTATCGCAGCACTTTAACGTTTTCTTTTAAATATATTCTTTAATATTAAGAATGCAACACCCTTTCTTTATTTAACAGAAGCAGATAACCTATCTTTTGTCGTCATCAAAGAACAAAGACACACAACCTGTTGCTCCCAGGTTTGAAAATAACCCAAAAAAGGTTTTAAATGCAAAAAATAAAAACAATGTAATGGCGGCAATATGCCCAGAATCCATGAGAAGGGAATATATGACGATTCATTTAACGTTTCCGTTTTTAGGTTCTCACAGAAAGAGGAGGAACAATGGAAGAACATGGGGTCAGAAAAAGAAAAAGATAAAAAGAGTGAAAAATATCAGAAGTGATCATCTAACAGGAGCCAGGAGCCAGAAGAGGTAGAAAACGTCACCGGATCTGATGGACACGGATCGATTTCCAGCCTTTAGACCGCTGTCTCCAGCTGAGGGACGCCATGACGTGTGTGTGTGTGTGTGTGTGTGTGTGTGTGTGTGTGTGTGTGTGTGTGTGTGTGTGTGTGTGCATCTGTGTGTGCGTGTGTGTGCGTGTGTGTGTGTGTGTGTGTGCGTGTGTGTGTGTGTGTGTGTGCGTGCGTGCGTGTGTGCGTGTGTCTGTGTGTGTGTGTGTGTGTGTGTGTGTGTGTGTGTGTGTGTGTGTGTGTGTGTGTGTGTCTATGAACAATGTGAGGTGTAATGAAGTCAAACATTTGTATTATATATTAACATTAACATATTAAACTGATAGGAATTAAATACAATTATAAGTAAATATTGTGATAATATTTAATTTTTATATATAATTTATTTTTGAGATAATGTATTCATCGACAATTTCCTAAAATGTCGAATTTAATCAAATATAAAAAAAATTCTACTGTTTATATTCTCTCTTAAAAAAAGATTGATCCACTTCATAATGTGTGCATGGTTATACCTACTTTTTTATTCATATCTGACATATTTTAGATTACAAATTCATCTCGTTATGGTTGAGGCTTTTATAAATCTGACGTAGAAGTCCTAGAAAAGTAATAGTATGTTGATTAAGGACTCTTTACGAAACACTAGAGCAAACACGAGAAAGAAACTCAATAACAATCCAATAAAAAACAAGAATTCAAATGACGTAATATCGAGTTTAAATTGATGCTGAAGCGTCCTGCAGTGAGAGCACACAGAAAAACCTCCACAAGCAGGCAGAGCGCTTCATAAAAAAACTTCACTGTCTTTTAAAGGCTGTTTGTTCACACACATACACACACGCACACACACACCAAAACTTTGCCTGGCCTCCATAGGCTTGTGCAGCAGATGTGAGGTCAGCCTGCAGGGCCTTGGCTGAGCCGAGCTGAAACCTTTACTGCATTAAAGCCTCACTCTGGATCCTTTATATTGTTTAATGAGTTATCAATTAAAGCAACAACTACATTAATCCAATTCAGCCGGATAGTCTTATTGAGATTTCAGATAAATCTCAGAAATTAACAGATGTTTTTGTCCTCCTGGGAAAAAGGCCAAGGGAATATGTGTGAAGAGCTATGAGGGAGAACATGTTCTTGGAAGTTTGTTTGTGCTTTTGAACTTGCTCACCTTTTTATGCGAGGGTATAAAATCAAAACCCTTTAGAGCTTCAAAAACCGGCACTTAAACGACCAGTCCCAGCCTTTTTGGGGCCGTACATCTCTTTTACTATTCACCCAAATCCTGTTGAGTTCCCATGAGCTTTAAGAACATTTTTCAGGATTTAGGGGTACAATTAAGCTCAATACAAAATGTACGTAGTGTTTCTTTAAATGCATAAACTAGATAAAAACATGCAAACACATAAATAATAATGCATGTTGCACATATTCCAATGGTTTTGAAGGACTTGTGTCTGGCTGTCCCTAGTCATGCCTTGATCACTCATTTCTCAAGCTTTTAGTCACATTTTGATCATTCCTTTGCCCATTTAACATGCTTAATACCTTTAAATGAAACCATGTTGTATAAGGGTTGGATTGTACTGTCAACGGAAGTTCATTAGTTCCCAAAATATTTTTCCATTCCTGCCTGCTGACTCTCGGTAGCGGGTAAAAACCCTCAGTGTATCTGGTTCTGCTTTAAGATCTCTGCAGATCCAGGGGGAAGGCAGGCAGCTAATGCAGACAATTAAAGTCTAATCCAGTGATGAAGCATTGTCTGAGGAAGATAACACAGCTGCTAAGTGACGCTGCTCATGACAAGGGAGAGATGGGATCACTACGGATAATGCTGAACATGTCATCTTTAAAGAGCAAAATGCAGAATAAAATAAGAACACAGTGCGATGAGGAGAAAGAGAACACTGCAGGTACTGTTAACAGGAAGTGTGAAATATGAGCGAACTTGAAAGGGTACGTAAGTGTAATTCTCAGCGCTCATGTCCATGAGGGCGTAGTTTTCCTTAATAATAATATTATTTCCTGTTTTTTTCCAAAGAGAACAAACTTGCAACCACACCTAGGATAGACTAGTGTACATGTTGTATTATTTTAGTTTTAAAACATGTGTATTGGGTTGATATGTGTTCCTATAATGCCAAAAGGTGGGGATTTATGTTTATTTTTACAAGAATGAAAATCCCATGACATCAGGTGTGCAGCGTAAACGTTTTAATCTTTATATTTAAGAACAACATTTCCATGTTAACAAAAGCAGAACAAAGACATAAGGAGACCATACTGTTGTGTTATCTCTGTGTTGTGTAACCTTGTATTTTGCAGAATAAACCGATCACATCTACATGTTTTCTGCATTTCAATAAGGTTCAAATAAAAATCACAATGTGAGGTCACATAACAACAACTCATACACCGGTGCATTGCCCGGAAAAAGTAATCTGCAGAATGACTAAAAGTGTGTCTTTACAGCGTCCACACACCTTATCTAGACAATTACACTAACCATTAAGCCAAACTACTAGGTTGCTAATTCAACCGGCTTTATGAGGATTAGGGGACCATTGTCATACTGATCACGACATAATGATCTTCAGATGAATCAACAAGATTGGCTGCAACTTCTCTACACCTTCTGCTAGCAGGCAGGCAGAAACACAGCGCTGCCTTTAAACAATGAGGCCACTGTTGGATAATATCCTGAGTAATTATTCACTCGAATATTTAGCAATCTGAGTAATGCGTTTAATAAATCTAAGACACAAGGAGTGGCAGTGAAAATGTGATTTTTTTAGACTATTTGCTCGGAAAATATAGGTATGTGAACTTTGACTAATGATAGGCAGTTAGAGCTTTCAGACAACTCCAACAATAGAGAACCTTTATTTCCCAACAGGGAAGTGCTTTGTGCAGGTTTGATATAGTAACTAGGCTTCTGGATTACAGTGAATTGCTCATTAATTGTGCAGGATTTGATTTGTGTTACTTTACAACTTCAGTTTAAATTTGTGCGTACAAAAGAGCCTCTGAAAGACAATACACTCGTGTGAATTGCAAGCCAAAATATAAACTGGAAAATTGAGTATGTAGACAAAAAAAATATGTAGACTGTAAAAATACTTAATATCATATCTGAACTTGTTCTTTTAATACAAAAAAAGTATTAAATGTGTAAATCATGTCATTACTAATAATTACAAACGTACAAAAATATGAAACGCATACATAAAGGTTTCTATTCGGCTTTAGTCATGTGTATTCTGTTTTATTTTTGCTTTCTACTTTTCATGCCCAGCTTATTCTTAGAGATGTTGTTGTAGTAATGCTAACATTTTTTAATTGTTGCCAACATGTTGTATTGATTTAGTTCAGAGTGAATACATTCCACTAACATTTCAGTAAATGCCACCCTTCTAGACAACAATTTCAAATAAATAGTAAAATGCATAATTGTAAAACAATTTTAAAACAAAGATTTAGTTGGATTTGAGAGATTTGCAGTTATCTGCATAGAGCAGGAATGATCACCTAAACTCTTTTCATGACACTTAGAGAGATCTAGATTCCTGATTTCAGTCCATTGTTGTTAATTGTTTTAGGTAGTTGTGTCCTTCCTACTGTATCCAGCCTTAGGGGGTTAATCCTGCTGCCTGAGTGGCTGTGTGTGTTTGCGTGTGTGTACATAGTTAATGCATTGACGTTATGTTCGTCTATGTGTCGGGAGTAATAGAGAACGGCGTGTTTAAGTCTTAATATTTCAGTCAAAAATTCCAACTTTCAGAGAGACACCCCTAAAAAATGTTGGAATCTCCCTTTTAAAAACATGTAATACAAGCTCAGTAATCATCGCTCGAAGTGCTTCCAGGCAAAGCAGTGTACAATCAACTGAAATGTGCAGCAACGGAAAGCCCTGGCAGGGCCCAGGCTCCTGAGATCATGTCTGTTTTATTGGGGGATAAATGTTGCCATTGATATTGTGGAGGGGGAAAACGGAGCGTGGCCGGCCCAGCTCTAATTGGCTGCATTAGCATCATCATTGCTGTATGCACACATCTGGCTCCGTCTCGGCCATTTGATTGGCTGCGTTGGCATTCCAGCACAATTTACAAGCTACCTCAGGGACTTTTTTCTTTTCCCTCTTTGCTACCTCAGTTTTTTTCTTATGCCTGCCAATGCCTAACAAGCATCATTTTTGTGTGTGTGTGTGTGTGTGTGTGTGTGTGTGTGTGTGTGTGTGTGTGTGTGTGTGTGTGTGTGTGTGTGTGTGTGTGTGTGTGTGTGTGTGTCATGTCTTGAGTCTGGCTGAGAGCAGTGGAAGATGTGATTGAAACCTATGTTGTTTAACTTTTAGCCCACATTTTTCTAAACTATGAAGTCATGTTTTTCTGTACTTGCAATGTTTCAAAACATGGTAAAAATATCAACACATCAATAATAAATGAGTAATATTCAACAGAAATATAATAATTCCATCACTGTCTATCAAATAACATGCATAAAATAACTAATTATTTCTTCCATTCTGCCTTGCGTAGTCTTGCATTTACAAAAGGAACACATGTGAGAGCCATATATCTTTCTTTAACGTATGTGAAATACCAACGAAGCCACAGATTTAAAATCAAAGAGGAAGGATGTAGCTGAAGAAAAAGTACAAAGTAAAAGAGAGTTTGTCACCCTGCTGTAATTAAGTCACATATTTACCTCACAGCAATAGACTTAACGACATGGGGTCAAAAATCTTTAACAGCATTCAAAGGGAAACAAATCGCACTATCAACCGTGCTGGACAAATAACTTCTACTATATGTGCAGAATTGTTCAACATTTTGTTTGAAGAACCAGAAAGGCCAGCGAAAAAACTGTAAGCTTAGGGGCATAAACATGGCACTACAATAAACATTACTCAAATCCCAGTTTTTTTTTAACATAATTTAAGTCTTATTTTTTAAATTACTTTTTTGGGTTTTAACTGATAATTGCAGAAAATGTATAAAAAAGTAAAAAGGTATATTCTCTAAAGACATTATAATAGTGCCAATTGACAAATAGCTTGACACCAAAATAGAATGACGAATAAACAGATTTTTTTCAAACTAGAAAATGATATCAGTAGACTGTAAGCAACATTATCACCTAATCAATTAAAGGCATATTTTCTCAAATTGTTTCAAGGAGTCCATTTGTTTTATCTATCCATAATTGAGGGCCTTATTTAAATATTATCCTATGAAGCCCTTGGAAAAGTATATTCCGCCACACATTTTGAATATACTTTATTTCCCATTGTTCCTCTTTCCCAGCACCTGTAATCATTTTTGTTGGATGCTGCACAGGGTGATGAGCCCTTTGAAGTGGCGACCCTAAAGGTGTCAATGTCATCCTCCACCTGAGGAGCTGCATGGGAAATGGTGGGTGATGGAAGCTCCATAATCCTCAGTGTGTGATGATGTCTAATTTATGAATGGGCTGCCTGTTTCAAATTGCAATATGTCGAAACATCAGCATCACTCAGGCCATTTCAAAAACTAAAAGCTATGTACGCTGCAGTGTGGCAAAGTACAAGCCTGAAAGATCGAATGATCTCAGCGCAGAAGCTGCCATTTTAGATCCTCTAACCCATTGTGCACTAATTCCGTCTCCTGACACACACACACACACACACACACACACTAGCAGGAAGGGAAGTTTTGAACAACACGTCACCAGTCAAATGGAAATATACAAGAAGATATACTTGCATTCGTGCACATGCGCAAACACCTACAGTACCTCCATCCCTCCCCCACTAACCCCACACCTAGTCTTCTCCCACAAGAACAAAAAGGGGAAGAAGCTTTGTGAATCATATTTTTCTGCAGCCCAGCCATCTTTAATCCCTGCACAGAGACTTAGCGAGGGGGGAGGAGAGTGTCTCCAGGGCAAGGCCCTCCCTGAGGTACTCTCACCCCAGAAGCAGGGGCCTAATTGGGGCTGCAAAGGGTCAGCCACAACATCCACAGACTGTCCTGAAGGCTCTTGGAGGTTTTGTCTGGATCCATTTCTAACATGTGTTTCATTACAATGTTAAACAAATGTATGTAGTGCCTTGTTGTCAAAAGCTTTGTTGTGATGGCCAATGAGGAGGTCTAAATGTCAATATTTACAACATTCTTAAACCTGGTTATCTCTAATAACATTTACATTTTAGAGACAGTATCTTTTGAAGGACTGATTTAAATGTTTACATTCAAAATACTGAGAGAAATCAGATTTAAAAGTATTGAAAGTGCACATTACAACACACATCAAAAATATGGAATAAGATCCAGATATTTTGATCAAGAAATGCTAACATTAATGTGAATTCATAAAAAATAAAAATAAAGAATACAGGGCATGGCAGTTTCATTCTCTACTGTATTGCTTTCATTTCAGTGGAATAATTAACATGTAAGAAGGTCATGATTACTGCAGGTTCTAAAGTAACACTATCTATCACTGTGACCTTCTAATGGGACCAGATTTATGTTGCCTTTAAGATGTCATTTGTTGTTCATCAGTGTCTGGAATAAAGGCTGAGATTTGCCACAATAAAACCCTGAGTGTGCAGCTGCTTTGCAGAGAACCAGCATCCCTCACACACGTCGCCAGTGGTCACAAAGTGAAAGCTTATTGTGTTTGGAGTCTGTGTCTTATTTGGCTGCACTTCATGGGGACTTGCAGAATAAAGGGGTTTATTTTCTAAGTGTCTAAACATTGCAAAAGCAAACAGTCGGTTGAAACACATTAATGCATGACTCAGAACCAAAATGTGAGGTTGGAGCCGGATATAGTTAGCTCAAAATCTTAAGAAATGGCATCCAGACAAAGGAGTAAAAACAGACAGAAACAAAAAATGGAAAGTTGCTTTTAGATTAAACAGAAAAAGATGTATAAAAGTCAGGATTTAGTAACCGCATATAGGAAATATGATACTGTTGAAGTCAGTCATGACTTATTTTATGAGAAAACACAAAGAGTTGGTTAGCAAATGTATCTTCCTCTTGGTGTGCGTGTGTGCGTGTGCGTGTGAGAAAGATGTTACTCAGTGTGACCAACCTTAGCATCCAGCCATTAAATCATTAGATAGTATTCTGCTGCTTCATGGTTTAAAGCCTCACCAAACTATCTTGTCTTTTCCAGTAGCCTCTCCTGCCTCACATTGTTTTATGATGCATCTAAAATGAATTAATTAGTTGATGAAAACAGATGAAGAAGTAGAAAATGGGTTCACAAGCTGAAATACGCTGAAACAATTAAATTGTCCCTTTAGAATTAACTCTCTGACAGTAAAACAACATGTATTTCCAACAGATTTATCAGTTTCTAAATGTTCATACAAAACCTAATGTATCTGCTAAATATTAACTACGGTTAAATGATTTAAATGTGAAAAGCAATTCAGTGATAATTAAACTGTTTTATTAAAGGTGGGGTAGGTAATTTTGGAGAAACCAGCTGGAGTGCGCTAGAATTTGAAAATACACAGCCGGAACAAATCTGCCACTTCCTTACAGAGCCCCTCCTCCAACACACACGAACGCGCACATGACCAATGAGGGCACGAGATAAGTTTGTGCACAGATGGAAGGCTGACAGGCAGGTAGGCCATCCAGTTATTTTAGCCGGGCCGGCTAAAATGATTGGTCGTGCTTTTTACAGTACTACGGCTTCCACAGATGACATTTTTTTATGGATTTTTTGTCAAAGCACTTAAGATATTCATTGCTATCGGGATGTTAAGAGCATTCCATGGAATATAACAAAAAGTGTATCTCGAGCCGGTTTCTCAAACTTACCTACCCCACCTTTAAACAAAGACTATGGTCTTGAATAACGCTAAGGTCAAAACTGACTATCTTTGGCTCTTTGCTGTAACAATTGCAAATTTCCCCTCTGCGGGACAAATAAAGGTATTCTGATTCTGATTTAAAGCGACAGAATATATTTTACTTAACATTCACCTGAAAAAAACCCACAATGTTTCCACAACCTTAACTTAAAGGTCTTTAGTCGCCTCATCTTAACAACTTGCAGGACTAACACGCTCCAGGTGATAATAGCTTTACGAAAAGATGCTGTGCAACCGTGCTACACACCCTGACTTTCTGCCTCACAAAAAACACGACACTACTTCCTGACTCGGCTGTCATTCCTGAGGTGCAGAATCATACATTATTGACATAATTTCCAATACTGGCAGAAAAAGTAAGAGAGGAGAAAAAAGGTGGATAAAAGTCAGGTTGAGAGGAGGGCAGGGAGTGTGAGGGTGAGTCAGTGAGATTATAGGGGGGAGGAAGAATGGGAGAAGGAAGTGTGTAATTGGTTGCTTGGAGAGGATTAACCTGTCTGCCTCCAGCCTCTCCTTCCACCTTAAACAATTTACTATATACCCGCGTTACCATGGCAACTATTCTCTCTGATTTTAACCCCCTCCCCTGCGGCACCATCCCTTTTAAAAGAAATGTAAAAACAATTAAGCCACCAGAGCTTTTATCTTGGCTCTCCCAAGGTGCATTCCACCCTCTCCCTGTGATAAATGATTAATTAAGCATGAGACTCAGTTCACACTAACATCATTTATAGTATATTTTACCAGGTAAGCGGAACAGAAGCTACTGTACGCTACATTAGCATCTGGGTTTCCTGACTCCAGCACTAAACACTATAATTAAAAGACAGGGAAGGGCATCCCTTTCCTTTTATCTTTGGATTTAAATTAGATTGACGCTTTGAGACTTCTTACCACACACATACACGTGTACACATTTCAAACACACACGCTCGCACACCCACACACACTCCAAACCTCAGATGCAGCCGCATGGCAAGCAGAAACTAGTTTGTGTGCGAAACCGCAGCCAGACAGACACAGAAACACAGACAAACACTCCTGTGAAAAGACACTGATGGTTTGCATGGTTCCCACCATTTCGCTGTATGACAACACACAATAGGACAGGAAATAACACCCAGACTACACACACCTTCATCCTGTATTCTGTCTGAACAAACACTTGATTGAGAATGCTAAGACTAATGAATGAATGATGAAGGGTTCGCTCTATTGCAACAATGAAATGTCTGACAATAGTGCTGCCAGGTCTAAACACCGGCTCATTTAACACAAAATGTACAAAAAATGTAATTATATAGTTAGGATTTTTCAGGTATGGCTTACCTTGGCTCCCATGTATATTGATTAAATACTCTATGCGCAGGTATACTGTGGGAATGTGCTACACATTGCCTGAACTTTGCAAGATATTTTGCCATATATACTGTATAATCTTTGCAAAAATGTAGAGCTGCAAATCTGTTTCAATGGAAATAAATGACTGTTTGACAGCATTATTTTGTAATTTATCGACAATAAATAAAGATGGTCTGAAATCTTATTTTCTTAATTTGCTTTAACAACTAGTAGTAATCTTAGTTTTGCAGTTTTCATTTGTTGAGCCAAATCAACGCATACAAAACATTCCTTGCTCTGAAAGAATTTTAGAAGGCAATATTCTCTTCTTTCAAATTATCTAGAATGTTAAGCACGAGTGGTGTTTAACGACAGTTTTTTTTCAACTTTGACTCCTGCGTCATGTTATAAAAACATTGACATGGCTGCAGTAAATGCATACGATTTTCTGTTGTGCTAATGGGAGCAGCTAAAGCACACAGTGGCGATTGACAGCAACCCACCCATGAACTTCAGGACTGATGTTGGATCAACTAAAGAGGCTGCTGACGATTCATGAAAGTCAGGCATACTGATGAGTCTGAGTCATAACTGATAGTGAGACTCTGATCATTTTGAAGTGTGACATGTTTCACTCACCTGTGCAATAAATAGGTGTGGAGGAAGCTAGGTGAGCACCAAATATCGGATTAAAATCAAAAAGTGTATGCAAGAACAGAAAAGGATTAATTGATTTCACAAACTAACTAAATTACACTCTGAGTTGTCCTTTTAATGTATTTTAAATGTGTGTGTGCATTGTACTCACCCACATATTCAACACACAAAGGCATTTTGTTTCCTAATATATTTTGCAGTAGATACTTGATGTTCTATCTGTTATCAGAATCCGAATACCTTTATTAGTCCCACAGAGGGGAAATGTACATTGTTACAGCAGAAAAGAGCCAAAGACAGCTTAATAACTGTGTGTGTTCATCTTCAATTGCACTTTTGTAGATTGTTTCTTAAATGATACATGATACAGCACAAAGTTCAATATTTATCTACAGATTTCCACCTCATGTCATGTTTTGGGACATAAATGTATCTTATCTTAAATCAAACTGCACATGTGCATTAATATAGTAGATAAACTATGTTTCATTCTTTTCTATGTTTCTTTCTTTCTGTTAGATCTTGCTCTCTTTCTTTAATTCAATCTTATTCAGTCAATGTTATGTGACATGTGTCTGGATGGAATGATACATAATGAACAAACATGTAAATAAAGTTTTACAACAAAGAATAAAACAAAATAAAAAGATGTCTGTGGCTGAGTCTCAATGAAGCTGCCAAACATTGTTACAGCCTGATCTGTGACACACAGCAGAGCCACATATCCCCACACAGACCAGAGGATTAAACTTTTTAAACAACATCTGTCTTTCCTTCGTCTCATTCTCTCTCTCTTTCTTCAGGAGGAGGGGATAAACAAGCCAATACGGATCCAGATCATAAAGCATTATCTTGATCCTTTGCCTGTCTCCTGTGTATGTTGACAGAGATTACAAATTACCAAGTTTGTGTATTATTTTGCTTTGCTGCTTACGGTTTGGTTTTCCTGTGTATAACCAGATATGGTTCACATCACCTGGGCCAACTGTAGCTTTCATTAGAGATCCTCTTGCATGGGTGGCAGCCTGGAGGGAGTTGCTTTGTATTGTATGGTGATGCAGTGAGTCAACTAACCAAAGAGGCAAAAGAACAACCAACTGACCAACCAAACACTTTGACAAACAGGTAATAAGAAAACAAACAAAATGGCAACTGGTCAGAAGAACGGATATGAAAATAAAAGAAATGGACGCCTGGAGCTTTGGGTTTTGCTCAATGGCAGTTACTGGACCTAGAAAACCCTATTTTAGGGCCACAGATTCAACAACCTAACAAGCAGCATCATCCGGGGGGTAATTTAGTACAAACTCATGCTGTGCAGCCAAAAACTGTTCAAACTTACAGAACTTTACTTAATTTATACCACATATGTTCCCAGAATTTAAATATGGTGGGCTCACTTTTTGGGGAAATCATGCACAAGTCATAATTGGAATAAGCACTGAGAAATATATCGTTTTTTTTCCCTTAAATGGACATTTAGTTAGAGATCACCCATTAGAGGAATACAAACATGCTATTAAGATCATGATAAAGTCAATGTAATGTAAAGCGATTTTTTTCTATCCCAGTCTTGTTTTTGTGTTGTGTAATTACTTTGATTACTCGCCAGGTTAACTACTGAGATATATGGGGCATTGAACATCACATGAAGGATAGGAAATAAAGTCAGTTTTTACACTTAAACAAACCAACTCATATGTTAGCTGATCAAAACATTGATCAGGTAACACCGAACACAAAGACTGATTTAACCAGGGGGAACGTTAACCAAAATATCAAACATAAAAGGATCCAACAGCCTATCAACTCCACAGACAACGAACATCAAATTGCCAACTAGCCAAAACGCCAACCAAACATCCGTCTGGAGCGGAGACAACCACACCCACACAAAGGGTGTGTCAGCTTTTAAAACCACCACACCATGTTAGATATTACACTGCCACAGTGTATAATCAAATGACTAAGGCATGTACACCTGGAAGAGATGATGTGTTTGTGTACGAATAAACGGAATAATTAATGCCTCGTTTGAAATGTACACATAATTTTTGCCACAGTTTGTCTTGGGTGTAAAACAGTTTCATTATGTTTTGTGCATACTTGAAGGTTAGAATATTACTATTTTCTACATAATTTAATGTCATCAACATTTTACAAGTTAAAGTTTTGCGAATGGTAAATTTGCATCTGCCTTAAACCATGTGACCCTTGCACATTAATGGATTGTAATTGAACCCAACAGTAAAGGTATGTTTCAAAGGTGTCTCAAAGTCTTTTATAATGTTTTTAAAAACCAAAGATCATACTTCAACCAGAACTGAACTTTAAAATGTCGCCAAAGTTAAATAATTTCTGTTTATTTGCAGCCTCATTTATTATTAGTCACAAAAATAATAATAATATTGCCTTGAATATGTTTGTTTGATTTTTAACTGTATGAATATGTGCTTTAATATCTTCAGGACTTCACATTAGCTACCTTTTGTGACACGTCAAGGGAAAAAACTAAAAACAGTCGAATTCGCCAAAAACGGCACATCAAAAGCACAAACCATCACATAAAAAACCTGAACCATCTTCCTTTAAAGGATGAATCACTTGTATTTAAGTTATTTCCTTGGATCCACACACTCTCAAATCATACTCAATTTATCACATCTGTCTAATCTGTTCTGTTCTGGAGTTTCAGTAAAGCCAAGCGTGACTGCCAGACTCACACAGAGAAAATAAAATAAACACCTCCTGTGTGATCTCTCACGCCTGTTTAACATCACTGACAGGATTCAGTATTTCACACAATCACTATATGGTGTTTTTTGTCCCGCAGCAGATGTGGAATCAAGTGGTGCATAAGATACAGACTTTTGATGATCATGCTGATGATACGTTACTGTGCTGCTCTGTCAGCGCATCAGTTGAGGTATCTCGGTTGCTGTTTTGATGAATGGTTGATTACATCTCACGTCTCTTTGGTTATGTTTGGTGTCATATTTTAGGGGAGATGTGTGAGGTCTGATCATGAAAAGGCAGAACAAGTATTTTTTTCCTTACAAAAAAACGTAAAGGTCTTGTGTCTCTGCAAATGCAAACACAACAAACCTATGTACAGTAAAATCTTAAATATGTGTACATGGCATGGGAGAGATCATTGTTACAGTTAATAAATCAGCAAAAGTAAATTGCAAATCTGTAATGGGATCCACACTTGATGCACATGCCTATCATCTCCTTCTTGGTATTGAATTAACTTGACCTACAATTTTGAGCTGCACGTTTATCCTCAGGATGCTGTGCTGCACCTTCTCTTTTATCAGTGGATAAAACAACAACAGATAATATAAATTGAATGTATTGTATCTCCACCACTGAAGCATTATCGGTATTATATCTGCTGGTCTCATGGATCAAAACAACAAAAACATTGCATGAAACAGAGCTGTGCATCCATCCGTACAACAAGTCCACGTTAGATACTTGTAAATTGTGACCCTTGTTCTGCCTTTCTGATTTATTCAGCTGTTTTAAACAGCTAAGTTGCAGTTTGCAAGAAAAATACAAATCCTTTGTGTTACTGTTATGTTACTGCTGTTTTTGTATTGTTATTGTTACTACCATGAAAACCAAGGCTTTATAATTAGCCCTGTATGCCTCAATAAGAAGTGCCCTGTGTTGTGAAAATAGATCATGCTAAGTCATTGTGGGTACAAGTGCTCATCAAATATTACTCAAACATTATTAACACAACGTCCGTAAAACGTACTAACCTCTCCCCTGGTTCCTCCTGGAGGCCCTGCCCTGTTTGATGTTCTGGATGAGAGGTAGTGTTTGTTAATGCTGCCACCACAGGCAGAGACCCACCACGTCAGAGCTGCTGCAGGTTTGGTCATGTCTGCCTGACCGTGGGTGGGAATCATCACTGAGGAAATACCTGCAGAGAGAAGAAGGATGAGAAAGGACAGACACATATTCTCCGTTAGGGTTTGTGCTCTTTGTTTGTGTTCTCAATTTAGGTTTGGACCAATTAAACACAATAACAAGTACGACTGTCTACTAGTGCTGACATCTCTACACTACTGCAAATTATGCTGTTCATACTTTTTTTTACGTTATTACATTCCTTTAAAAAAAGAAATCCAAATGTTCCATTGTTCCCTCCTTCACAAGGGATCTAACAAAAAACACGCTATAACCAACTGGGACATCTCCGTTCCAATGTCCCATACTTTTGGGGCAACACAACACTTTTGATGCAAAATACAGTGCTGTCAGTTATTTTGACCAAGATTTATATTGGTCATGGTCGTTATTTCATGCAAGTCTTTTGTTCACGTCCTTCTTTTCAACATTGCACAATTAACTTATTACATTTTCTTTCTCACATTACTTCTATCATATTATGATTACTTCTATCATAATCATTACATTAATAATCAGAATCCCAAACCAGCCAACTTTTCCAGCCAGAATAACATCAAATATGTCTTTCTTGAATCCTCGGAGCAGTTTGTAAAATCTTACTTACAAACACACACACACAGAGCATGACAAATAACTTCACCTGCCATGGCCTTATTTGCTCCCTTACCCTTTACAATGCAGCTAATCCGCAGATACACCAGAGATCCGTCTATGCATTCTCCATGAGTGGAGGTCCGCAGATCTGAGTGCAGGCTGCCTAACTGCCCCCCCCTGAGACCAGCCTAAACAAGGGAGTCTGAGACTGTCAATTACCCCAAGGAGTCGTAACACCAAAGCATATTGGATGCTGCGAACATACACATGCACTTGCATGTTGGCAGAGGAGCAATGGCATCATGGATATGTATGACACATGCATACAAACAATCACACACCCAGACAGCTGTGATTTCCCCAGGTAGCTGCTCTAAGCCTGCAGAGAGAGGATTTGTCAGAGGCCTTGTTTAACACAGATGTCAAAATAGGAGCATGGCGGCACAGTGGGTCGGTGGGAGGGGGATGAAGTTGATTTTTAAAAGAGATGTTCGTCTGCTGCTGTGATTGACAAGGAGACAAGCCCTCAGTTTAACCCTCGATGTCTGACAGCACGTCTCCTGAATGATCAAGTGGTAACAAAACTAATTTTAAGCAGTTGTTCATGTTCGTGAGGTTTTATGGGGTCAAAGGGGGTTTTACATTTGATTTTTCCCCAATTTTAGTGTCTCCTTGGCTTGGTAGAATGTGGTGCATGCTGGGAATGTTGAGCTATCCAAGCAGCGTGGCTCTGGGGATTGCAACATCGGTCATACGCCTTTGATCCAGACTAAGATATCTCAACCACTATCGATTGCCATAAAAACGTTTAGACATTGGTCTCTTTTATGATTTTCAGCTTACAATTTCAATGTGTCTAGTACTTTAGTTTATGACCAAATACCTTCTAATCGAACAACATTCCTATCATCCTTTGCGTTTAGTGCTAATTACTAAATATTAGCATGCTAACATGCTACACTCCCATGGTAAACCTGTTAAACATTACCTTCTACACATCAGCATATCCTTGTTGACCATGTTAGCATGATGACGTTAGCATTGAGCCTCAGAGAGAGTAACAGTGTCCTCATCACACATCCCTAAAAGATGTAGCACATAGTAAACTAAATGTTCCCACAGTCATCGTGAAAGCGTTTCCTTTATTCAAATTAAGCAGAATACCTGTTTAAGGTTTGTCTTTGTGACTTTGCTAACAACCGAAACAAAGCCGTCTGGAAACTTTTTGACCTGTTACCTACCAGACCTGAAGCGCTGTAATGAAGAACTCCATCTCCACAAACTCAGCGTGGGACGCATGAGAATGGAAGTAAAACTTAGAGATGTAATCTTCTCTCCTGAACTTGTCTGTAGCTTTTTAGTTACACTCTCAAATAAACGGTGCATGGAAGAAAAATAACTCAGGCCCTCGGGAGGAGAAGACAACCCAGACAATGATTGGCAGCAGCTTAACAAAGCACCTGTCTGACAAAGACAGATACACACAAACATGCAAACAAACACAAAAACCTGTCCTGTTCTATGCCTCCACAAATGAGGCAGAAAGAAAATACATCTTTAACTCTCTGCTGCCCATCCAAATTGGTGTGAAAGGAGGAAAGACGAGGAAGCAGAATAACTAGCGTAACAAAATAAGTGTGGGAAATTATGCAGAGGCAAACAGTCAGTATTGCTGGAAGAGGGGAAGATGTGGTGACATCATATTTAAAGCCCAGAGATGGGGCTTGTTAGGAGCGAGCTCTATTAGGTTTGTCTCCTGCCCTCTTCTCCGTCCTCCTTTGTCCTTCTCACCTCTCCCGCCAGGCCTAAATTGGCCCACAACTCCACCTGACTCCCCTCCCAGCCTGCAGCGCTCATGTATATGCATCTCAAATCCCCTCTGGACACGGGCAGATAGGCAGGCCAGGCGTAGCGCAGGGTTCACCTAACAAAAGCAATTTGGTAAGACACACCGTTAGGGTCAAGTACCCCGCGTGTTCCCCCTCAATTGTTTTAATCAGGCCAAGGTAGCAGGAAATAGAAGGCTTGGAGGCACCTAAAGGCACCTTTCCTCTCGGCCATTATCCTCCGGTGGGTGAATCGAGGATGCGGTTGTTAAGAGAGACGGACGTGACAGCCCATCTTGTAGACGAGTCAATTAAAGAAGACTGGAACTTTTTTAAGGGTGAAAGATGCATATAGACGTATATGTTTTCAGGGAAATTAAAGGACAAGTTTGAGACCAGAGACATCGAAGCGAATGTCTAGGGGGAAAAATACTTAATTAAATGGAGACCTTGACATTTGTTATTGGAGTTGTTTAACAGTTCTCTGGACCAGAAAAATTATCAAACTGTGGAGCAAAGTTTTCAAACTTGTCTTTTGGTTGATTTAAAAAGGATTATTAAAGGTTTTTACTGTTTACTGATTGGTGAATGGAAAACATTATGTTAAATCACTCATACATGCTATTTAAGAACAAATATGTCCGTGCAAGGCCCAATAATCACTCATTATAATAATAATACTGAAGTTTGAAATAAGAATTGTAAATACAAGCAGTTAATCAGTCTAAAACCTGTCCTTTTGAATATTACAATAGAAAACAAATCTCAACAGTGCCAGCCTATAATTAGGTCACTTACTTATAGCCCGATGACAGACAGTAAAGAATGTAAAAGCATGCTTCATTGCTTGTAAAGTGACTGTTGACTTGTTGGCATTGTCCTTTTTTTTTTTTTATAAATGTTTTTATTAGTTTTCGCACAGATATCAAACATTTTCAAGACATTACATGTAAAATACTGTGTTTTCTTAGTACAGTTGACAAATAAACA
Organism: Dissostichus eleginoides; assembly: GCA_031216635.1. Classification (NCBI taxonomy): domain Eukaryota; kingdom Metazoa; phylum Chordata; class Actinopteri; order Perciformes; family Nototheniidae; genus Dissostichus; species Dissostichus eleginoides. The sequence goes on along the minus strand of CM062279.1, from coordinate 16,600,273 downwards.
CGTACCCCATTACCCCGCAATCTCATTCACACAAACATACAAGGGGGGGGGACAAGGAAATAAAAACAAAAATAAATAAAGGATGAATATTAAATAGTATTGCAAAGAGAAGGGGGGGGGGTTGCTCTGCTGAGAATTAAGTATTGGGTTCTTCATCAATAGTAAGGGTGTCAATGTGGTCCAGAAAAGGCTGCCAGGTATTATGGAACGTCGTCAGGGAGCCCCTAAGGGAGAACCTAATCCTCTCAAGCCTGACGCAATACAGGATTTCATGAATCCATCTATTATGGGTGGGAGGGGAGGAATGTATCCATTTAAGGAGAATAAGCCTCCTGGCAAGCAGAGTGGTGAATGCAATAACTCGTTGTGTGGTAATGGGTGCATTGGGCATCAGAGGAATTCCGAAAAGGGCAGTGAGGGGGCCAGGGTCCACTGTCTCACCTAAGACCCCCCTAAGTGAATCAAATATTGCAGACCAGAACTCTGATAGTTTAGGGCACGACCAAAACATGTGCATGTAGTCAGCCGGAGATTGTTTACATCTATTACATGTGTCAGAACTGTCAGGGTATATCCTGGCCAGTTTAGCGTCAGTGTAATGTACTCTGTGCAGAATCTTGCACTGCAGTAAGCTATGCCTTGCACATATAGAAGAGGTGTGTACCAGGTCTAATATACGTCCCCACTGATCATCTGACATGTTAATCCCAAGGTCCTGATCCCATACAACTCTAAGGGAATTTAAGCAAGTAGGATTTATCTTAAAAATGTTATTATATATAATGGAGGTGAGCTTCCTTGAGTCGGTCTTAAGTGATAGGAAAGAATCAATTATCGAATCAGGAGGCCGGCCTGGAAATTGGGGGTATTTCTTTTCCACAAAGTGCCTGATCTGAAAGAATCGGAACAAGTGAGAACTTGGAAGGTCAAATTTGTTGGCTAAATCTGCAAACGAAGAGAAAACACCACCAGCATAAAGGTCATTAATAGACCGCAGGCCTTTGTCTGACCAAGTCCAGAAGACAGGTTCCGAGCACGACGGGAGGAAAAGGTGATTGCGATAGACCGGGGCTAGACCTGATGACGCTTGTAAGCCAAACTGTTTCCTAAACTGACCCCAAATCTTTAAAGTGTTAGTTACAATCGGATTGTGAGCAACTTGTTTAATTGTAAAGGGCAATTTAGAACATACCACCGACCAAAGTGGGAGACCCGAAGAGGAAGCCTCCATCTGGGCCCATCGAGGGTGTTCGCCCTGTGCCAAATTAGTGTTCCAAAAAAGAAGCTTATTAATATTACATGCCCAATAATATTGGCGGAGATTAGGCAGCGCCAGGCCACCTTCAGACTTGGGGAGTTGAAGAACTACTCTTCTGATACGAGCCCTCTTGTTGCACCATAAAAAAGAATTAATCTGCTGGTCAAGTGCTGAGGGCATTGTCCTTTTGAGTAGGAGAGACAAAGACAAAACCATTTTGGCAAGCCATGAAAAGGGCTGATTGTGGGGTAAAATAGATTCATAACCACCACTAAAAGATAATATTGGCAGTGCTACTGCCACCAACAACTAAACGAAAATTAGGGAAAGTGTGAATGTTTATTTTTATCATCCATGTTAGATTTGTTGATTTGAACATGATCGGCAGCAAATCTTGAATATCCAGTAAGATGCAATTTAAATGTCAGTGAGTTGATGTGAGTGAAACGCGTGTCATTCGATTTAGCTACCGCCCAAATGATTTGAGTCACGACAGGATATACAACAGCTGGGGAGACAAAAGATGAAATAAGTGTAGATATTTCCCATTAATCAAAAATCAAAACAAACTCTCATGTCCCGAGGCAGCCGAACCCAAGAGTCACCTTTAGAAAGACTTTAAATGTTTTGATATCTGAAAATCCACAGGTGTCAATATGGTGAAAGCCATCAAAGGTTAAATGTGTTGAGTATCTCTTTGACATCAAACTGCTTCTATTGATTGAAGACTTTTTGACAAGTGAAGTTGGTCAATGCAAAAATCTGTTTAATCATAACTTGGCATGCACCTGACCTTTTTAATGAATTACAAATACCAGTAGCTTAAATGCTATCGGAGTCACAAGGAAAAAGCCTTTGTTAAAAAAATTCCAAAACAAAACATTAACTGTCATTTCCTGTAAACTCTGAATCAACAAGATTTCAAAGTCCTGAAAAAGTAGAAATCACCTGAAAACATTCAGAATAAACGAAGCCATGGGAAGAAACGCACTGACTTTTGCAACATACTTGCGCTAGTTGTTAGCGCGCTACGGTGTCGTAGCTCTGACAGCTTGTATTGACAGACGTATGACTCATAAATAAGTGTGAGAGGCAGACGTAGACCATGCATGTCCAGTAGAGCTGAACATTACTCACAAAACTGGCATGAACCATTTTATATAATGATGTGGGAGGTTGTGTTTGACAGCTAATGAACTGTATCAACGCTGCACCTATATCTTGATGTAGGGCATTGAATAACAATGGCAGTTCATTAAACAGGTTTATCTTACACATTTGGATTGTACTGGTGTTCGATGATCACCTGACTTTTCATCCAGTGCCACAATTAGGCTAATATAATGGTTTTTAGTTTAATGTATCACAATAGCGATTGGACAGACTGCCATTAAGCTACAGACTATTCACACTCAGTGTGATTTGTTACCCTTTGTTGAACCACGTCAACATAGGGTAACATTTTCTCTTTGTCCTATATACTTTGGTTCATGAACAAATATCTAATTGTTTAGTAGTTTCAGTATAGTGCTAGATCAAAATGTTAGCATGCTAACACCCAAAACAACACTGTGCCTAACAAGGTGTACCACTTATCCGCTATGCTTGGCTGTAAGCTTTGTTGACCTTTTTCACTGAAAATATATTTGACCAAAAGTTTTGAAGTAAAAGCTAAATAAAGATGAATAGCCTACGGACTGGATTGGCCAGAAACAACAACATCCTGCTGTGTTGTACGGAGACATGTGATTATCCACTTTTGTCAATTCAAAATATATTGTGGCACCTTAACCCTCCTGTTGTCTTCGGGTCAAATCTGACCGATTTACTACTTTCATCAATCATAACTTTTTTGTTTTACATTCGATTGCATTTAGGCTTTATGATAACCTTCACAGTAGACATTTGAACATATAAAATTGCTGATCACCACTTTCATTGAATTTTGGATGATTTAGTCAACTTTGTAACACCCATGGTGTTCCCGGTCAAAAATGACCGCCATAAAGAAAAGGAATTAGTAACCATCGGATCAGATAACACACACACACACACACACACACACACACACACACACACACACACACACACACACACACACACACACACACACACACACACACACACACACACACACACACACACACACACACCACACACACACACACACACACACACACACACACACACACACACCACACACACACACACACACACACACACACACACACACACACACACACACACACACACACACTAGATGTGTCCCCCCCCTTATGTGCCCAATCCCCCCATGTGAATCACACCTGACACAAACACAAACCCACACAGAACAATTTGACACATTTCCCGCTCTTATGTGCCCATCCCCCCACATGGATCACACCTGGCACATGCAATACATGTTCAGTGTCTATTCTTTGTATATTTACTGCAGTTTTTCATGTATACCAGTAGTCTGATACAATATGTACAGTTTGAAAGGGTGTTAAATGATTTGGTGATGATTAATGTTTTTGTGTTAATGTAATAGCAGTTAAAACAGGACCGGTCAAATTTGACCGAGAACACCAAAGTAAGGGGGGAAAACGAAGACAATAGGAGGGTTAAGTGGTTAATTCACATTTTCAGCAGCTCAGGGAAAGACTCTCTTTACTAATAATTGTGGTTCAACTGTCAAATTGCTATATTGGAGTTGTTTTGGTCTAATAGTTTCAATTGATGTTGTGTAACTTTTCCGATATGAAGTGAATTAAAATATTTTAACTACAAAAACTGAATCAACAGGCTATTACATTCTGAATGGGAAGGGTAACAAATACAAAATAATTGTCTCTGATGTATTACCCTCAGCTCCATCCATTAGTTTCCTTATTTAGGTTAAAGCTTTCTAAAGCTGCACATTGGACATAACCATTTGTAGTACAGCTTTGTAGGAGCAATATTGGTTAAGTAAAAAAGGAGGAGGATATTTGAGAGGGGTGATTACAAGACTCTGACTGATGAAGTTCAGATGTTTCTGAAAATCTGACAGGCGACAACGAAGGTTTTCAAAAGGTTGTTAAATAATCCCAGATACTGGAGCAGGATAAGAAATGTAACAATCATCTACAGATCAGTGTAAAACATTTCATTTTGATAGACCTGTTTTGGAAAATAAACACTTAACATTTTAAAAGATGCCATTCCTGAATGTCTTTCAACTCTGAGACTGTCTCTTGAAGATGGTAAAAACAGGATTATAATGCAACATTGATCAAACCTAAAGCACACTAATAGTTGATAATGTTGGATTACCTATAAAGAACTCTACATTAGATCATTTTTGTTTTAATGATCTAAAGTACATTTGAGTAACGCATTATGCATAAAAGTGCAAACAATATCTATTTATTTTTGTATTCCACTTAGATAGAAACTTTCAATCCCGGGAAAACTCTCCCTTCTTACGTCAAGTTGATCTCATGCTGCAGCCTGTGCAGTTCCTCCCTAATAATTAAACTGCCCTTCTAGGTCCCAGTGACACATTTTGGTGTGTTATGTCCTGCCCCAACATTACACCACTCTACTCCCTTATTACTATAAAATGTAGCACATTTTGTCTAATTCACAAAGGTGGAGCATAGCAGACATCATGAGACGGTTGAACTTCACCTCAGCCTTACAGGCTTTCCACTCCTTCTAGGAAACTTTTGTCTCCAAATCATTTGAAATCCAATCCGACAAAAGATAATTTACAGGTTTCCTTAATGGTAATGTCATGATGAATCATTAGGGTGTGTTGATATTTCCGTTGCGTTGTGTGCACACATGCATGATCTTGCACATTTCTATTTCATTTTCATCTTTATTGGAAATATATATATATTTTGAATATCAATGTCTATCTGCATGTGTAATTGGAACTTTCTCCAACCTCTGTTAATTTTAGTTAAACATTTATTTTCAACCTCGACAAGATATAGATCTAAATCATTCCTCTCGCCCACAGGAAGTATTTTCTTAGAGGTAGTGATGGTTAAAACTAGATTATCACAGATTTATTGTTTAATTGCTCATATTTGCCATGAGTGTCTTGGGTGCCATATTTTATATTGTATTATTAAGTTAGAAGGTAACTTAATTAACTGATTACTTTTTAAGTGTCAACCAACTAATTTATGGAATTATTGAAAAGTTGGTTGATTTCAAAAGTCAAGAACTAAATTCAAACCTAATCTTTTAAGCCGACAATGGACAAGAGAGCCCTTAAGGCCCTGACACACCAGGCCGAAATCTGCCGTTTTCGTTAGTCGGACGACGAAGCGTGCCCTGTCGCCCAAACTCAATTTGGTGTGTCCCGCACCGTCGGCCGTGACACGCCTTATTTGGCCTTTCATGGCTGACGCATGGCCGATTCAACATGTTGAATCGGCCATGCGTCGGCCAAAGAAATCACTCTTTGGCTGTTCAGCTAGCGAATCAGTGCATGAGAAGCGAGACGGAAGTGAGGGACGTAAACAAACGATTTAAGAAGGCACACACACAGACGGCTATTCATTTTAATCTCAACGGTCCAATGGCTGATAGCTCCAGTACCGCACGAAACATGTTTTCGATGTACGAGAGTGAAAATGGAACGCACACGCTATTTGTTGTTTGTTTATATCACGCAGTCTGTTCTTCTTCTTCCGGTTGTTGGCTCTTTTGAATGACGAATACACACTACCGCCGCCTGCTGGTAAGGAGAGTTATTGCCACTCACGCATGCGCAGTTCGTACGTGCTCGGCTGAAGTCTTTGCGGTGTGTTCCAGTGCGACACATGGCCAAGACGCAGGAGAACACGGTGACGCAACAGTCGGCGTCGGCGAGTTCTCTGGTGACTGCTTGGTGTGTCAGGGCCTTTAAAGTGATCCAAGATCTCGAAAATCCAACATCTACTCCATAACAACAGACAAACATTGCTAATAGGAATCATAAAGCTTAAGGGAGGTTTCATTTTAAGATGGAAGGAAACCGGAACTAGCTGAAAATATTTTTGTGTTCAGCACAAATTAAGTCATTTTATCTCTGTAAATCAGGTACATATACAGAAGGGCTATGATATGATAGCAGCAAAACGTTTAAAACCATTCAAACCACTGGCATTTTGACTTTGGAGGCATTTCAGCATCAATTTAATTTGTAAGTGTTTGACACAAGCTCGCCCATCGTAAAGGAGCCAAAGCCTTGTGCAAAGCTTTCCCAACCAAGCCAATCCTCATTACCCTCTTCTGACTTGTCCAGGCTATCATCATCCCTCATTACATCCTTGCAGCGTGTAGTTTACCACGTGCAGCTTACCAAAGGGATATAGGCTCATAAAACATTCACCAGCGTGCTACATCTACACCCACTTCTACTGTAAACACAATGAGGGGGTAAAATATCCCTATCAATCTTTCAGGGTGGAAATTATGTGGGTTGCTTGAGGGGCAGGTTGTTGTTGATTTTTAAATGGGGCGGAACTAGTTTTTACTCGTCAAGGGCAAGACAACAAGATGGTAGATGATTAAGACAAACCGCAACCAAGAGTTGCTACAATGATTAGAGGTCATAAATCTCTGCTGTTTAGTAAGAACAAATGAAGACATTCAATCCAAGGCTCTCTGGTTTGACTTTAGAATAAAAGCAAAAAACGGATAAATAGCAATACATCAAATGTGTTCCCTGAGAATCTATATTTGCTTGTAGCAACGATACTTTATTCAGCATTCAGCACACTAGAGGACTCTAAATAGATTTGGCGACATCCTACAGACATATTATTTTCTCATGTCAGTATCCCAAAATTGTTTAACAAAGCCCATTTTAATATCCCCATGTCTCACCTCTGGGTCACAGCATAGATTCTGAACAACACTGCTATACTCTACAGGGACTTTACAAATGATTAAGACCATCTTTTCAATATTGAGTTGCAGGCTCTTCACAGGCCCCATCCAAATCTTCATAGAGCTTGAAAATCCTTATGTAAACTTCATTTTTTTTGTCTTTTTCCCTTTACACTGGAAGTGGATTTAACAGGTGAAATCAATAGGAAATAGGGGCTTTGCCCGGGATTCCGGGGTCTTTTGAATTCATGAGAACAGCATGATGTTTTTGTGCTCTCTGTATGGATACAACAAATAAGTATTGTTTTTAGAGGAGAATAGCTTTTTGGCCAACGCAGAGTGTGTGAACAGTGCACTTTGTTTTGACTAGCGCCGTGAGAGAATTGTTGCTCTGCCAGTGAGGCAGTTAATGTGTGTTGATGGAGGCAGGTTAAGAGTGTCAGTGTTGCGTCTCGCTCATGCCCTGCCTTAACTGTTATAACTACAGCTTTTCAAATGCTCCTGTGACACTTTGACACTCCAATTGTGCCGGGACAAGAGACAGAGAGGGGGAGAGAGAGAGTGTATAAGCATGTGCGTCTGTATTCTGTGTCCTTTGCTTTGTATGCACATACCTATGTACCTGCACGATTGTGGTGTGTTGTGTGCGTGTGTGTGTGACCTTTCCTCATCAGTTTGACTTTGTGACAAACAGGCAAAACATTTGACCCGAGGCTGTGATGTCACTCCATTGTTTCCTGAACTCACATTTAGCAGCCATTCAAAAGGCACTGAACTCGTAATAATTAGTTTTGAAAGTTGTTACAAACATTAGTTCTATCATTGTTTTTTGTTGGACTTTAGATGAGCTATGCTGATACAAACAGGACTTAAAATGTAATGTTTGATGTTGCAAAATGTGTCTTATTTTGAATGAGTCTTTTCGGTTAATGTTGTAGAGCAAAGCCAGCCTTTGACCAACTTGTCAGGCCCAGCTGGAGAATGAGTAACACCACATCAATGTTGATCTTTAATAAATCCACTCTTTAGTGGACTTACTTTCTATAAGCCTGAAAGTGTGTAACCACACCGGGGCCTCATGAGGCTGTAATATTCATTATACAGCAGAGCAAAGGAAACATTATTGTTGGTTGGGCTGATATTAAGGTCATGTTGTTACATAAAGCAAAATAACTGATATTCTCTTTAAGGTAAAGGACACATTTTAAAATGCAACATCATGTCTTTTGATGTCCATAGCAAACACTGGACGCATCATACAAACTTACCCTGAGTTATAAAAGCTAGTTGTGATGTGCCAACAATTGTAGTAATGCCGATAACTAAAAAATATAATATATATATATATATAAATATTAGGTTCAGCCATATATCAGGTCAAATATAGGCCTAACAAAAAACAGAGAAAATGGGTTTAAGTTTCTAGATACACATCTTACACCACCAGTGTGCCTTAAAGAACCCATAGAAAACCATGTTTCCAAAAGCTCCTCCTCAAAACAGCTAAATCCCTTTAGCCAATTAACCAATTTTTTATATTTCTAGTTGAATAACGACTTTTTTAGCCTGGCTCAAACTTAAAAATGGTCTAGTATCAAACTAGTAAGATATGGCTTGTTGAGGAAAATCAGGAAGCACTGCACTGAAATTATGTTCAGGTATTACAGTCATACTGGCATCGTTATTGTACTTTTTAAGAATTCAGATTTAGCAGAACTTCTTTATTTTAATGGCTTTGCGTGATGAAAATGAATAAGAACTATTCTTGCTAAACACTCATTATTCTCTAAGCTGTTCAAATCTAGACAAAGAACCCTAATCATAACGTTGTTTCATCTACGGACTGATCTAAAAATCCATCATCTAATTACAAACTAAAAAGCAGCTCATGTTGGTACAGTTGCACTTGGGGAAACAGAGTTAATATATCATCTCAGGCACTTCTAAAGGTGGGCCATATTTACCATATTGCCATAATACCCTATCATCAATTCCCTTTGTACTGGCGGATTGTGGAGGCTCACAGGCTTATAACAAGCAGTTTCAGTGAGGCACATTTACAGGTGTAAGCTCAGGCTTTTGTCTGCACTTTGTAAGTGTAGCCTGTGTGAAGGCTGCTAAGACAGTGAAGCTGTGTGTTTGCTGCTTTAAACACACAGCCAGGACCTCAAGCTGAGCAGTGAAGAAAGCAAAATCTCCCCAGAGGGAAAAAGGAGGATTGAACAGGGACACAGATGTAAACTCTCTCTTCCGCAACACACTGTGTCTCTGTCCTGTGGCAAATTGGTTATACAGTTTCATGAAACAATTCAAAAGATGCAGTATCTCCAGGTTCGGAAACAAATATCTGCATATGGATTCGTAAACAGGGGTCGTATCTCAAGCAGCGGAGAGACCGGATTACATCTGCGCTGCACCAAATCCAGCCAATCCCCACTTTAACCCCCACATCCCCTCCTCTCCTGTATCTGCTTCCACCTCACTCACACGTGCTGACCAGGGTGGCTCCTAACGGACTAATGAGGGCCATTTAGGTGTCAGCATTAGGCTTAGATAGCAGAGTGGCAGGGTGAGGATTTACAGTAAGTCCAGTGTAAGTCTTTGCTCTCTCACTGTCTACTTCTCTCTTTCTATCTCTTACTTCTCTGCCTTTTTCTGATTTTCCCAACTTGTTTTTTTTCTGTTATTCTCCCTTGAATTCTCCCTTTTACCCTCCCTCCAGACGGGGCTTATGAAGGGCTCATATGGGGTCTGTGTGCAATGACCTCAGTGTCAATGTCTGAATAATTCAGGTGGGACTTTAGCTTAAAATGCTGTCAAAACAATGGTATGGCTGTCACACGTTCATCCCTCTGGATTTACTCCACAATCATTCTGTCACAACATTTCTTTTTTTATATATATAAATAGGAAGCAGGAGAAGAAGAATGTTTCTCCTATGATTGCATATGAACAAGAATAACAGATTTATTATAAACGCATCCATAATAAAGTTACAGAAAATAAATGCATTTCTGCTGATCAACTCTAAAGTTTTTATAGAAGAAATTATATGAAATTTGTGCTCTGTTTTAGTTCTATTACAGATTAAAGTCCTGCAATCAAAAATAATACTAGAGTAAATGTAAAACAGCAATATACAATAAAATACACTCAAAATACAAAGGCCATGCCAAATGGTCCCTGTCTTTGTTATTTATTATGTAATTGAATCAACAAGTCCTCCAACTCATAGGACCAAATGGGTCGATTTTTCAAGCCCTTATTACGACCAAATGGGTCGATTGTTCAAGCCCTTATGACGACCTATAATCACGTTTTAAAGTTTTCGACCTCTAGTGCTCCTGTTGAATGCAAACGCTACGGAGGGTCGTATATTCACAAATAACCCTCTCTGGAAAATCCTAAAATGTAGGCCATTAAAATGCTTTTTGATTAGATTTCTAGCGAGAAGTGTATATTGTACTTTCAGAATCCACGTCCAGTGGATGTGTAGGATCTATAGTTTGACAGATATTACGAAGATTATTTGAGGTCTCGCCAAGAGAACATGTATATGCAGCAGCGTCCATGTAAAGTTAGCGTCAACCCTCACGGGGTGAAAACAGTTTTTCCGGTCTCAAAGTTTTCATAATAAAGCCGTTTTCCCCTCCCTGTCAAATGATTTTAAAGCTATATCTGCAGTACTCATCCACTAAAAAACAACAGTTTATCCTTGTTGATTACACAACATTAATTGGTTTAAATTGTGTACAATGCTTTTGTGTTTTTCCCATAGGTTTTTCCCTTTAGATTCTGAGACTTCTTTATATTTGATCAAATTGGTAAATAGGTTATATTTACACCATAACGGTGCACAGCTGATAGAAAGGGACTTGTAGTTTTTAAAGATATTACTGATTTTCTTTGAATTAAAGAATGTAAATACTGAGTTGAGAGAATAGTCAGGGGTTTTGGGTGATGGGAGACACATCTATGGAATCAGAATTTCAATAGCTTACCATTAAATGACGGATATACCTTTCTGTCCATCCTGGAAGGTGGCCACGGTGACACCGATTTTTAAATCTGGGGATAAGGCAATGATGTCCAATTACAGACCAATCAGCATCCTCCCCTGTGTCTCTAATGCTGCGTTCACACCGGACGTGATGTGAATATTCGCTTCGCTCTAATCGCTCCTATCGCATCGCTCTAAATGCTCGAGTTCACCGCGGCTGTCAGCTGTGTTTACTCGCATCACTCAAACAAGACGCGCTGGCTCGGGAGCTACAACTACAACAAAATGAACATATTTTACCGTGATTCAATTGTAATACACGTTTCTAAATGATGCCGAAGTAACAAATACTGATACCGGTTAGTAAAAACCATGAATTAATGCTTGACAAGTCTGCAGACAAGACGGCAGGCGAAAAACCTTTTAAAATGCTTGTTTTCTGAATGAAGATCGGATCGACCAGACTAAGCTAACGTTGTATATGCTCCGTCCACACTCATAACAACGGCCTACAGACATAAATAAACTAGCGACTGTATTCGCCATGACACAGACAGTCTGTGGTTTGTATTTGTTTAACTTTTGTCCAGTTTCTGAACAGATATGAGGAGCTGTGAGCTCTGTGTGCTAACCAGTGTTGGGCAAGTTACTTCCAAAATGTAATATATTACATATTACTTTCTTTTTAAAGTAATAAGTTACATTACAACATTTCTGTCTCTGAAATGTAATGAGTTACACTACTTTTATATTACTTTTGAGTTACTTTCACCAAAATAACCGCAAAAGAATGGCTAGGTATTTTAAATGCTAAAATGTAGTTTAGTGCAGCTCATTATACACCAGTGAAGGGCAATGTGGTATAGCATAACAACTGTGTAGGCCATTAAGGCTACTAACAACTGTTATTACACGGCTTAGTTGAATACTCGATTCTGATTGTAAATTCTTAACATGTGACACGTTGTTAATACAGTACAGACCACTGTCAAGGACTATAATGAAGGTTGCTAAGGAGGATCAAGAAAGAGAAAGGAAAAGAGGTTAAAAGACGGAGCGCTGGACGTCAGATAAATCACCAGAAGAAGACAGAGAGGAAGTAAACACTAACAGGACACGGAATGGGCTCTGTATTTTGTTTAGTATATGGCCATGTACAGGCCCGGTTCCAGAACAAAATGACTCGGTGCATCTGAGATTACAGGGGTGCAGCAGTAGTACAGTAGGTTTACATGAGCAATAGTGGCCGGCAACAGCAATGAAAAACAGGGGTGCCGCCAGGGATTTTGGGCCCCATGAAAAGATAATCACATTGGTTACTTTAAAGGGCCCATGTCATGCTTTTCCGGTTATTACCCGTCCCCCTTGTGTGTTATGAAGGTTTTTATGCATGTAAACAGTCTGCAGAGTCAAAAACCCTCAATGTACACCCTGTAGCGAGTAAAACTCTAACACAGTCTATGCTGCCCCAAAACGCCTCGTTGGAGATTTCTCATTTTCCATTGTTTACTTCCTGGGTACTGTGACGTGTGAATACCCAGAGGCCACACCCTCTGCCAGCATTTCACGAAACAAAGCTTCACAAACCTTTCAGCGATTCATGTGTACATATTCATATGTGCAGCGTAGGGCACTGTAGAACGATGCTGTTCCTACTTTGTTTGGACCAGCGGGAGATTCGGGTACACAACCTGTAAGTATTCATTGTTGTTTGTGTATTTATGATGTTTAAAACAAACAAGGTATCTACCACGACTGTTTAAATGGGTAAACGTTTTTCGGGCTGCTAAGTTGGGATCGCGGAGAAATGCTCTCCGCAGACCCATTCTCACAGCGTTATAAACCTTTTTCTTACTCAATATCAAGCCACACTTATTGTTTTTACTTCGGCTGTGAGTGTTTGTGTGTGCTCAGGATGAGTTTCGCTTGTTCTCGCTGTATCGCCGACCCGGAAGCCTGTCCGCTCCTCGCAGCAGTTTGCAGCAACGAGCTTCGCAACTTCCCAACCAATCAGAGCACACTGGGCTCACAGGGAGGGGGGAGCAGGAGCTCCAACAAGCCGTTTAGGACAGAGAGTGAATACCGGTGAATACACATACTTTACAGAGATGCTGTATGAGAAACCAATGTGAGTTTGGAAAATTGCACACTATAAATCTATTTTAGTATACCTCAACAATGGAATTATGATCAGTAGAAATGGACATGACATGGGCCGTTTAACATTTTTTTCTTAATGTTCTAAAATAGTTTGGGCCCCTGTAAGGGCCATTTCTACTGATCATAATTCCATTGTTGAGGTATAAACTCAACAGAATCGTCCTAACTTTTCACCCCCTTATGGCGCCCCTGATGAAAAATAGCATTGATGTTATGGTCCCCAATGAACAGATTATGGCATTTGTTATGTTTTGAAACCAAGCAAGTGAGAACATTTCAAGTGTGTTAAAAGTGCAATCCTGAAATATTTCATATAGTCCAAAGTGGACTATGGCAAGGAAAAGCACAAAAGCTTCAAAACTGTACTGATAAAACAAATGAGAACATATTGTAAATCAAGGCAAATATTATTTGAACCAGCTCATGGTTTGAAATGGCAAACATTGAAAAGCAAAAGTATTATTAAAACCATGTACTACATCATCACCTTGGTCATCATATACTCTGGGAAGAGAATATTTACTGTGCTTGAAAACTGGTATCACATCATCATGTGAGGTTGACTTTGTGACCTGGAGAACATTTCAGCTGCAACATCAGCTCGTTGATAAGCTTGGGATATGAGATCTTTTTGTAGCCATTCGTGGTGAAGGCATCTGTGCTATTGTATGCATTATTTTTGACCCAACATTTCTACAGGCATGGCAGAATATGGCACTATTTTACATGAATATTCTAGCCATTGTCTATTTTTATACCACGAGCTGCAAAATGACCGCCTTACCCCACTGTGCAGGCGGGTACTTGTTTAGATATACCTGGGCAGGCTCTGTTTTGCCGTGGTATCCTGGCACCTGCGGGCCGCAGAGGGGCGGCGTAGTTTCGGGCGACGAAGACTGCTGCTCCGGGGGCGAGGGCGGCGAGTCAGGCGGGAGTAAGCTAGTGTCCACAACGGAGGGTAACGTGATGTCCCCATCTGACCTGTTGCTATTGTCTGCAGTAGATGCAGTGTTGCTGGCGTTTAGTGATGGTTGCTTTAACCATTTTCGTATAAATGATTATCCACAGATGTGTGTCACTGCTGTGAAGCACTTTGGAAATGATGCACGCGCAGCGGAGCAGGTCATGCGCACCTGACACAATTTGTTGTGTGTATTTTTCGCTCCGTTCTCTTTTTTTAATAGAGGGTGCATAAAATTCAACTGGGGTGCAATGCATGCCTATGCACCCCCAAAGATCCCGACGCGAAGCCTGAAGGGTAAACACCAGGTTTACTAATCTACCCGCATCATTTTTCTCTGGTGTCGGAATGTCTAGCTATGTTAGTACATTCTTAAAAAACAAAACACCATTTAATTTCGGTTTAAAATGTGTTGTAACTGCGTTACTGAGCATTGTAACCGGTAATATATTACCCAAATTTCATTAGTAATGCGTTACATTACTTCGTTACAGCAAAAAGTAATATATTACTGTAACTCTGTTACTTTTGTAACGCGTTACACCCAACACTGGTGCTAACTGCTAACAGCTAACGGCTGATGTTTTCTGGTTGAACGTCAGTGACGGCAGGCTGAGATCCTCACCGCTGATGGCTACCGCAAGATCGTGTCACGCGAATATGACGCTCTAGTTGAATAAATTGAATTTGAGCGTTTATCGCAGCCACCTTCAATCGCCTCAATCGCGCTGCGGAATTCGCGCCCACTGCTTCATGCTCGCCGTCGGAGCAAATTTGCGTCTGTCCGTGTGTAATGTAATCGCGCCGCCCCCAAACATAAGATAGCTGAGAAATGGGTGTAAGATAGCTGAGAAAATAAGATAGCTGAGAAATGGGTGTCAAAATGGGTGTCAAAACTAATCACCAAACATTTAGATAAAGGTTTTGCTCCACTCCACCCAATGCAGTTTGGTTTTCGTGCTCAGCACTCCACTGAGACAGCTAACTGTGTCTTTGTGGAAAAGGTTAAATGTATGTTGGACACGAGCCCATATGTAGGTGCTGTCTTCCTTAATCTCAGGAAGGCTTTTGACACTGTTGACCACCAAGTGCTCCTTACAAAGCTGACTTATTTTAATTTTTTCGGCAGATTCAATACATTGGGTTAAATCTTACTTATCAAACAGAAAACAGTGTGATTTGGTCAACGGTACCAAATCCCCCTACCTTGTCAACCCTGTTGGGGTTCCACAAGGTTCCATTCTTGGACCATTACTGTTTTCTCTGTACATTAATGACTTGCCTAATGTATGTCCTGAGTTGAATGTGCAAATGTATGCCGATGATGCGGTCATCTTTGTACACGGGAAAAAGACTGAAATAACCACATCCTGTCTCTCAAATGCATTGGACAAGGTTCAACACTGGCTGAACAACATTAGCTTACAGTTAAATGTAAAAAAACAGTATGCATGATGTTCAGTAAACGACCAGTCAAAATCGAAGGATCCAATGTGTTTTTAGACGGAGCAGAAATAGAACTAGTCCCCCACTTCAAGTATCTTGGAGTCATACTGGACTCGAACTTGACTTTTAAGAAACATATTAAGAAAGTATCCAATACCATTAAATTCAACTTGCTGAATTTTAAACAAATCAGACCCTTCTTAACTGTCAATGCTGCAAAGTCATACCTCCACTGTATGATTCTATCCCACATTGAATACTGTTTTACAAACTGGTCGTTTTCTTGTGCCACAAACTTGAAACTAATAGAACAACTGTACAAGAGAACTATCAAGGTTTTGACAGAAAGCCAAATTCATACCACCACTGTACCATCCTTGATAAACACAATTTCTTGAGTTTTGACAATTTTAAGTCTTTTAAAAGTATGTGTTTTTTTAATAAATGTTTACATGGACTGGCCGCCCCTCCCTTAGGGAATTCATCCACAAAAAACACACTGGACGCTGCACTAGGTCAGAAACCAGAGGAGACTGAGTCCACCGCAGACGGACCACTTTCGGACAAAATGTTCTATCAATTAAGGGCAGCTCATTGTGGAATAGCCTCCCAACTGAGTTATGGGATTGTCCCACTTTGAACAGTTTTAAAGGTCAACTAAAAGAATGGTTGAGAAACAAACAAACGTGCAATCACCGCTAAATGCACTTTAATACAGGGGTATCTCCTCTTGCACTTTATGTCACTCTTTTATCTCCTCTTGCACTTTATGTAGCTCTTGTATCTTCTCTTGCACTTTATATGTCGTAGCTGCTACATTGTACTGCCATGTGGTTAATGCTTGTATATGCTGCTCATGCTCTTTCTGCATATCATGTAGGGCTGCTCAATTAATCGTATTTTAATCGCGATTACGATTATGGCTTGCAACGATTACGAAAACAACGTAATCGAAATAAAACGATTATTTTTTTATTATTATTATTAATTTTTTTTTTCTGTTAAATTACTTTTTTTTTGTTGGGTTTTTCAGTTGAATTATACTTAAAGTTCAGGGTAATCAACTGTTAAAAATATACTGTTCACATTTTTTTTCTCCAATAAATTGATGTTTTCAAAGTTGTGACATGTTTGTTGATCTTGTTTATTGGTATTTATTATTTTGATATTATTTATTTAAATGTAGATATGAATGTATAATTTATTTTATTTTGTATTGGTTTTTCAGTTGATTACCCTGAACGTATAATTCAACAGTTAAAAAATTCAAATTGTTATTTGTATTTGTTTTAAAGTACAATAAATGGATGTTTTCAAAGTCAATGAATAATCGCATTTAATAATCGCAATTACAATTATTGACCCAAATAATCGAGATTATGATTTTTGCCATAATCGAGCAGCCCTAATATCATGTATTTATTTTTGCTATATATATAAATGTCAGGTTCTTAAATGTTGTATGTCAGGGACTACGGATGGAAATTAGCTCAAAGCTAAAATCCGGCATGTTTTAAAGCATTATTTGTTTTAAATGTTCATCAATATGCACTGTCCCTCTTCAAATAAACGATAAAATGAAAATGAAAATGATGTTTTACAAATCAGATATTAATGTGTATACACATTAATATCTGATATATTACATTATATATATCATAATATATATGATATACATATATATATATATATATATATACATTATCAGCTATAATATTATAGCAATATCCTGTACAATTATGTGAAAACATGAATAAAACTACACATCTTCAGATGTTATACATACATAAGTGTCCTACACTAATAATACAAAGTTATTATGGCATTGTATGATGTGTGTTATTTGTAACATCTTCAGAAACTACCTTTCCAACTCCTCATGCAGTTGACTGTTACAGGTCTATACAGGTTCATGGTAAATGCATAAGCTTCAAATCGAGAGACTGAAACTGTATTTTTCTTTACCGTTCTGTTTTAATTTCACAATAAAGTTAATAGTAATATTATGTTTGATATTATTATGTTTTATTAACTCGACCACTGGTTTTTTAACCCGCACCGCCTAGTGGTTAAAGCACGTTATTGAATTTTGTTGTTGAATATGTTATATTTGATGAAAACATTTAAATATTAAGAGTAGCCTACAGTACATACAAAATAGGGGGAAAGTAGAAGGTCAATGATAGAAATATAGAATAGAAAATATCAAGAAGATACTGTAGTGATCTCTACAATAAAACAGCTAGTGGAGGACGTCCAAAGATATTAATAGGAGGATGTGCAAAACAGACAAACTAATAAGGCTTTATTCAAACATTAAAGAATACTTTAAGTTAAAGTCTTCTTTTGAATAAGAACTGGGGGGTGGGGGGGGGGGGGGGTGCTACTGGAGCATGCTCATCATGAACTGTGAACTCACCGGAGCCTCGCAGCTGAGAAGCTGGGCTACTCTTCACGCTAACGAAGGATCACTTCTTCTTCTGGGCAGGGAAGGCTACACAGTACGCAGGCTTGTCCCGCAGCTGCTGCTTCTCTGTTGGACTCCGGGAGTGCAAATTACTCACGAGACGTTTTTTTTTTTTAAAGTGCCTTACGTGAAACATTCAGGGCTTTTCCCCAAGTAGCCACCCCCTAGCGCCGCCAGTAATGCAATAATATACTGGGTGATAAGTTACTCTGAAATGAGCCATTGGAGGAAGAAGTATGAATAAAAAAAAAAAATTGCTCAAGATTGAACTAGAAAGGAACTTTTCACCACTTACTACGAATGTATTTTCTTAACTGAGTTACACATAACAATGCAGTTTCAATGAAAGAATTATCCAATGTTGAGGAATCTTAGGTCATTATAGCATGAGATGTTGTTGAGTCTCTTTTTAAATATAAACCACGTTCTAATTTATATAGTGAAGCTATTATTTTAGATCAGAATGTCTGATGGGGAAATCTCTTTAAATCGCACACAATTTACAAGAGAGAAAAAAATAAGCTTAAATTTAAGTCACACACTCATAGCTCTCAAAAGAACTGCAGAGACAAACATCAAAGGAAAGCAAGAAGTCACAGGGAAAGGCAGAGCTAATGATACAGGTATGTAATCACATTTAATTATATGTGTGGTAGGGAATTACTGTCTTGTGGCAACCATCTCCTTTAACGTAAAAATGAAATCAAAGTATAACCTCTTCAGTAAGTTCAGGTTTGGAGAGCAGGTTTAAGGTTATCGTTCCTTAATGCCACATAAATACAGAAAGATTAAAAAAGAACCACATAACCTATTTTCTGGCTTCTTCTTTCAATTAAACTTATTTTTTAATTTGTGATAGACGTGAAAAAACACAAAGCGGTTATTGTCCTGCACTCATGCTGTCCTCTGCCAAATTTCCAAAACATTTGAGCTTTTCCCCTTATTTTTTCATACCTTTTCAAGCAAAACCACATATTGTCTCTTAAGGTCCGACGAGAATGCTTCATACATGTCTCCCTGAGGCATGTGCTATATACTTTTGCTTGTTTAAATCAACAAGCCCAACAAAAACCCTGCAGAATGGATACAAATTTGCTTTTCAGTCCAAAGACCTGGCCCCTAGATTGGAGAAACACAGTTTTTCCTCTCTGGTGACTTGATTTCATGACAGATTCACTTCCACCATGCAGACATATTTTTACATGACACTGACATCTCACGTTGATGGTCATTAATCTTGATACCTATGTAGGAGCAATGGAAAGCCATTTATTTAATGTCACAAACTGGAGCCAGGATGCTAAAAATCCACAGGGACCCCAGTGAGATGGAAAAGGTACTGTATTCGCTCCAATACAAATATGAATTATGTAAGAATACACACCATTATTCTTTTACACTTTACATATTTGACTTGTTATCTTGACTAAACTACTAGCCAAATATAACAAGCCAAAAGCACAAAAGCACATGTTTACAGAACAATTACATATTATCACCTCATAAAGCTGATAAGGTCATGTATGTTTTTGTTTTGTGTGTCTCCTGTTAGGTCCTGGGCAGGTAACAGAATAGGTTTTTTTTTTACAAAAATGATGTGTCTGTTTCTGCTAGAAAAATAATGACCTTTAAGAAGCGAAAAGGTTCTGCAGATCTGATGGAAACTTCATAATTCTCTGGAAGTGATTTTTGTCTTAATACGTGAAGACTACAACTTATTCTGTTTCTCTTGCACTCTAACATGCAAAAAAAGCATACTCGCCGATACATAACAACATACAATATTTGTGTCTGTTTTGTTTATCTGAGCACCATGCTACACACACTTAAACATGCAGAAAGAGCATGAATAGATTTCACATCCACCCTCTTTCACTTCTGAGTTAGGTAGATTTTTGTGATGCAGTCGAGTTTTTGTGGCGTGCAAAGAACAGCTTAGATGTCACCATATATCTTCCTGATCTCTCTGGCTCCACTCTGGCCTCTTGCTACATTTAGGTTTTACTTAAAGCACCACCAAATGTCTAATTTAGAGCCAGGCTTATGGAAATTGGACTTAATATACTGCTTGCCTTTTCTCCCAGAGTGCCTTTACAGCCCCTCTCTAAATGGGGGACATAATTCAAAAGAAAAGGTGTTTGGCCAAAGCCAGAGGACTGAAAAATGTGTGTTGAACATGTGACGGGACATCTTGCTCCAAAACAAATGTAAAAATTTAAGTATGTCGGGATTTCTCCAGCAGATTGTGCATGTACAACACTTTTCATGTAGAATTGGCAGTTTAGGCACAGCTCGACTTCTAGCAAATTAACTGGCTTCAAAAAGACCTTATTAATGTCTTGGATTTGTTAAGACTTTTACTATAACAAATGACTTCACAGTTCAATCCAAGATATAAAATCTTGTATTTTTATGTGAAAAATAAATTAGGGCTCTTCATAACAAAAATATTGGACCAATGTGTGTAAGTTTGCATATTGACATTTCCAAACAAAGTGCGATTACAGAGAGAGAAAACATCTTCTGTTGTTAAGCCCCATCTTCTGTTGTTAAGCCCCATAGCCCCCGCCGGCGGGGGCTATGGGGCTTAACAGGCTTTTTTTCCACGAAACTGTGTCTCAGGGCTTCTTAAAATGGAATAAACTATGAATGTGTCATACTCACTTAACGGGAAGAAACTAAGGCTCGAGCCACACGAGGACGATAACGCAAACGGACCGACATCGATATCAAAAAAGTATTCCGTCCACACGCAATAGGCACCAGAAACGTGTCCGTTCACACGAGACCGCTCGAAAGCGCTGGAGACGCTGTAGTACATATGCCGGGCCTGTAAGTGGCGCTGTACTCCTGCCACAAAAGCAGTGAAGAAGACTTCCCGCGCATGGTTGCCATGGTTGCCATGGTTGCCATGGTTGCCATGGTTGCCCTTCTGTTTATTCTCCGCTGTGGACGCTCTGGCTCTTTTTCTCCCTCCCGAGGCAAGCGTTTGCCGTGCGGCAGAGTTTCAGTTCGATTTTTTTGGGCCGGTCAACATGTCCGTTAAAGTTTAAATCTTCCGGACAAAATTAGAAAAGTGCCGGTCAGAGGTCTTCTTTGTTATTTATTGAGCTTTAAAACAAATTGATAACGACTCTATATAATAATATAAGAATAAAAAACGGAGCCTCTCTTTTCCTCCCCCTCTTCTGACAGCCCAGCAGCTGATCTCTGAGCAGGAGAGGTGGGAGAGGCGGGGCTATTGCTTCAACGTTATCAGGAAATTATCGTATAGACGTAAACATGGAGCCGTTTGCCCCACCAGAGCATTTCGTTCGCAGATGTACCACCTAGGGACCCGTTATCGTTATCGTTATCGTTTTATGCGTTTCCATGTCGGCTTCGTGTGGCCGAACCGTCTATATGATAGAGAACTGTAGCGGATATGACCGTTATCGTCCTCGTGTGGCTGGGGCCTAAGCTAACTGACTATATGAACCATTTTTACCGAAGCGTCTCGCCGCCCCTACACACGGTGGCGTGCGTTGAAGCTTTAACGCTTCTGCCCATTCACTTTGAATGGGGTGACGTCAAGCTTTGCCGAACTGCATTGTGGGAGCAAAGCTTCGCGTTGCTCGCTTCAAAAGTAGAGCAATGTTCTACTTTTGAAGCTTCGACGGAAGCGTCAGCCAACAGCCCATTTTGATTTACTGCTTGCCCATCTATTCTGCCATAGCACAGTTATTCAAAGGTTGATCTTCAAACACACAACTGATACACGCAAATGCTTTGCATAAAATCACATAAACAAAACATGTGCACTAGGCCAACGGTTTCTCATCCTCTATTTGCATTTGAATAAAAATACACCTTGACAATGAAAGAGTGAGAAGGAAAAAAAAAGAGCAGCCCTGAAATGTAAGCTCGTCTCTCCTTGATATCCCCGCCAATTTATTCCGCCTGTCTGTCAGCGCTGCCATCCATCTGTAACATGAAGACAATGATGAAGCTGTCTCTCATTTGGCAGCTGTGTCCTCTTGTCAGGAGCCAACCAACTCCTTTGCATGCAATGCGGACGTCCCAGCCTACGTTGCAGCAGGCCAGTCTTCATATTAAGCAGGTAGAGCTGGTGTGAAACAATCAGTAATGGAGGTGTGAAGCTAGTTGTAGCGGTAGGAAGGGGAGGGGTGAGCATGAATTATTCCAAGTGTGCTTTTGAACAGTGTTGATATCTGCATAGAACTATGCAATCAAACCAGCCCCGAGCTGCTGTCAAGACCGGCAGTCAGTAACGCACAAGACTGGATCTGACTAATGCGTCAAAACCAGAGACCGTGCCAAAGAATAGAGACGACAACAACAAAGCCTGACAAAAGGCCAGCAATTCATTACACCTTCTGATGAATATGCCTACAGGAAGAAAAAGTACACACCTACTGTAGCAATGTCTGAAAACAATCCTCATATCCGCAGCATAAAGTCAATCAGACTGCAATCATAACAAATTAGAAATCAGGTGACATCTAGCAGAAAGGTTCAACTTTGGTTAACCTGTGTAACACTACCCTGCTTCAACATGTTGTGTTGTTCATTATTATTCATTCTACCGTGTTGTGTACTGTTTTTATTTTGTTCCATGCTAAATGCTTGTAGCACTTCGGGATCTGAACTCAGATATGAAGTGCGTTATAAATTAAACCCATTATTATTATTATTATTATTATTATTATTATGTACTACAGTCTTGCACATAAGCTCTTTGTTTTCTATTGTTCTGCTATTTGATTTATATACATCTATTTTGGTACCCACATCAATAAGACCACAATTGTGTGCTGCTGATCTCTGAACAGCTGAGCGGACAGGCTTTGTTGAAGTTCACCTTCAGGGATGTTTAGGAAGTGAGGAGAGAGATTTACACCCAATCTTCTTCGGTCATTATATTACCGCTCAAGATGGGGATTCACACCCTTGTTTCTAATCGCTCAAACCCTCCAGTGCTTCAATTGGCCAGCACAAAGACACGAGCATAACAACATCTCGTCTACCTTGCTGAGACCCGATGTACAACATGTCCTCTGACACTCAAAGGAGGAAGTGGTGATGGATGGTCCGAGCAACTGACAAAACTGATGGAGACACTTTCTCATGTGGTTGTGGAGATGCTTTCATCAACCTCAGGAGGTGACTAATTGGACCAGGGGAGAAGATACCGTAGGGTATAACTGGACTTTGCCACACAAACTCCACTAGAATAGAAATACTCTTCAGTGTGTATTTCCAAAGAGACTGAAAGTCAAAGACATGCGCTCACACAGAGCAAGGTTAAACATCCACTGTGAAGCGTTAAAAAGCTGTTGCCTCATGTTGGTCAAAGTAGTAGGTTTTTATGCTATACAGGGAACAAAACAATACAAAACCTTAGGGATGGTGATGTTTGTCAGTCGGCCCACAACTTTGGTTATGATTGAAACATGGATTTTGAAAGATATGTTCATTTACCACATATGGTTCGGGTGTCCACATACTTTCGAACATGTAGTGTAGACAGACAGACCTCTGACAAGGTCACAGATAAAAAGGCAGACAAAAGAGATAGAAGTGCCTGATTTATTCATAACAATGTTGAGAAGTGATGGATCTGGGAATGGAGGGAGCATTCCTTGTAGAGAGAAAAACTGACATGTGAAGGAAAGTAGAACAAGAAAGGAAACAGGAGAGACAGTCAGACATGAACATCAGAGGACATTTTTTAAAGTTAAGAAAAAAGTGGAAGAAAGCCTAGCAAATATTTTTGATGAATAGATGGCAGAGGTCTAACAAAAGACAGTAAGAGTGACAGAAAGAAAAAGAAAATGGGAGAAAAAAAATCTGAAAAAATAGAAGAGGGATTAGGGAGAACAAAGTCGCAAAAGTGAAAGAAAGAAGAGATAAAGGGAGAAGGAAAGATCATAAGAAAGACAGAAGCGATACAAAATAGGGCAGACACACATCGACGAGAGAGAGGGAGATAAAGAAAGACGGAGTGGTGAGGAGGAAAAAGGAGAGCCAGCCAGGAGGAGAGTGCCAGCTGTGTTTATCTGACCTCTGACCTCAAGGCCACTCCAATCTCTACAAGACCCCAGTGTGACTTGCAGGCGTGCATACACACACACACACACACACACACACACAGTGGATTACTGAAGCACTACTCTACCTGATTAAAACAGAGAAAAGGTTAGAAACAGAAGCAGGAAACACACCTGGACAGCACATGTTGACTCTAGTCTGTTTTTTTTAATCAAGACTTATCCTCAGACTATTATTCTCTTCGATTTTAAGTCATTAGTATAGTCAGTTGTATCTCTCATTGTTTTTCTCTAAAGTCTTTCTGCTTATTGTGCGAGAACAGGAGAGCAGCTCCCTAATCCTTTAGCCCTGGCCTCTGGCAATCAGCTCCTCTCACAGGCCAGACACACACACACACACACACACACACACACACACACACACACACACACACACACACCACACCAAACACACACACACACACACACACACACACACCACACCCACACACACACACACACCACACACACACAACACACACACACCACACACACACACAACACACACACACACACACACCACACACACCACACACACACACACACAACACACACACACACACACACACACACACACACACACACACACACACCACACACACACACACACACACACACACACACACACACACACACACAGTAGGCCAGATCAAAGCCTGACATCCTGCACAGACACCCTCTACACAATGAAATATGTCTCTGGGCCTCTTTTTCTCATTTTTCTCCTCATCTTTCGTTCTCCCTCATTTTTTCGCCTATCACTGTGCGCCTCCTCTGTCCCCAAATCTCTGTTTCTCTCCCCCACACCCCCCTTTTTTTTTAGCTCTGTATCTCTTTTTCTGTCCCCGTGAAATATGTCCAGCTGGATTGAGCTTCTTCCTCCTCAGCACTCAGCTCACCAGCCCAAGAGAGCGAAAGAGAAGCTGCTGGTTTTACACAACAAGTGGAAGGGACGGATGGATTGGGGGATCAGGGGAAGGGCAAGGGGGTAAATGGGAAAGGAGATATGGGGAGTGAAAGATGGAGAAATATAGATAAGGTGACAGTGGAAGAGTGGAAGATGGAAGAAAAAATAACAGACAAGAGTTACTGTTGTGGGATATTTTGATGGTAGATATTAGCCAAGTACCCACTGTAAGAATTAATTCAATAATGGATTAATCCACACCTCACAATGTACACCCACTTAGTTGCCATGTGTAGATAATGCATAAAGTATTTTGTCTAAATATATTAAAACTAGACCTTGAAAATATTTGGTTACTTGAGATAGATTATTCCTAGTTTGGAAAGTTAGGAAGCATGGTTAAATTACTATAATTCCTAAATGTAATTGTAAACTAGGATACAGATATCAGATATAGGAAGTTTCTGTAATGAAGCGCAGGACATAAAGCAATTTTTTTACATTCTAATGTTAAAAGACAGTGACTTGTAAGTCAAACTTTTTTGAACAAAGAGTTGTTGTTTTGGGCCTTCAACATTTTGCAACTTGCAAGATACATTTATTACATTTTCTGCTTCTGGTAATAGAGACTGTAATCGGGCCGTATTTTCTTTTGCAAATTAGCATTACAGTAATTTCTAGGTTTTTCCCAGCTACACAGAAAGTTACATGTTGAACAGTTGGTTTGTTCAAGGACTGAGCTTTCCAAAGACCCAGACAGAAACAGCAAATATTAATTAGAGCTCCTGATGTGCAGAAATCACACACCCACAGAGCAAAAGACGAAGATAAGAGGCTGAAATATGCAGATATGAATAGACAATGGGGTTAAAGCTAAGTGCTTCTCAGGCAGCAGAACAAGCAGTTTGTTTAGTTTAAACAGAAGACAAACTACTTAGTAAGCCGTGCCAACAACAACGATCATGGCTGAAGAGAGAGGAGCGCCACCTCTCATAAACATAATTTCCAAGAAAAGAAATAGCATAGCATCACCCACGCAGTCCTGAATGAAATAAATGACAGATATCTCTGGGATTAGCAAATTAAACTCACACTCGCTCACCACAGAAGAGAACACTGACATCTATACTTAACATATTAATTTGGCATTTGAGGATTAGTTTAGTAAATTACAGTGGCGACTATTGACTGCTATGATAGATAGTGCTTTGCCTGTTAGCACACCCGTTCTGGGAATGAGTCACAGCATTATACTTCTCAGACTGAGACAAACAGAGATTACTGGGTTTACCTACTGCCACACAGGTAGACACTCTGTCAAACACACATGCAACACACACACACACACACACACACACACACACACAAGCAGTCAAAGCTTTAAGACACACACAATGAAACACAAAGGCATGGACATGTATCCCGTACCGTAGCAATCAATGAAAACAAATCTGCTGCTCTATTTAAAGTTTTTGTTGGGTTTATTTAGCATGTTAAAAGAGCTGCTGTATCACATCCAAAGACTCATGAGTTAAAAATGTAGCTTTGTCTTTAGCCGTCGTGAAAAGCATTTTGCAACTGTGTGGGTTTCATGAGCAATTTGAGCAAGGGGTGTTTATTTCTCATTTTTTATTTCTAAACCATTGGATTATGTTGAATTGTTTCTAGGAATCCGGTATAGACAAAACAATGTAGGCTACTGTAAGTAATACATTTTCTGACCCTTTTTCGTCCCACACAGCACTCACAATGTTTCAGCATAGGCTGCTCTGCAATGAGAGATTAACTGGATTATTTGAAATTTGGTACAGGTACAATCAAAATTAGCCCTTTTTTGGCAGAGGAACATGTGCTTAAAAACATTTCAACATTACCTACCCAACAGCTTTACAAAACTGTCTGTGGACCTGATGACATTATGATGCTCATTGAAGTCTTTCTTTTTATTGTTGGGTAATGTCCTAATGTTAATGTTGTAAGTCAATTATTTATTTGAAGGGAGTACTGCATCCCATAGTTTTCTCCTATTATTGGACAGATGGGGTCACCCTGCCTTGCTGACAACATTTGTATTAGTCTGGATTTTGAAAGCAGAGTTATAGTGTCCTGAGATGATCTCAGGGTTGTTTCAGAGCCTTTGCTGCACTTACAAAAACATCTGGTGGAAACAATGGCACCCTGTAGAATATTAAACATTAAAATAGCTAAAAATAAAAGACACTAGGTGCGCCTTGGTAACCCAAAGGTTAAAATACTTGTCACGTAACTGTAAAATGTCCAGGTCTGATTCCAAACAACACAAAACCTTTGTTGTATGTCCTACTTCTCTCTTTCTCCATTTCCTGTCTGACATACACTTTTAATACGTCGACTAAAGGTAAAAAAAAGTAATACAAAATAATAAATATATAACAATTTCAAGATAATGAAAAACATGCATGAAAACTTTGGAAAAAGCTAATATTCGCAATTTTGTGTCAATACTTTTTTCAACTGTTTCCCGGGTTGAATTTACCTTCAGACTATTACGCTCATTATGATCAAATGACACAGTATACGGTCGGCAACAGTAAGTCAATGGGATGACTCCATAATAAATGTGCTTGTTTGAGTGAAGGAGCTCAAATTACACATACCCTAACATAGATAGACAAAAAGATACACACACACACATACCATTATACACTTACACACACACCCACCCCTCAACTTAAACCCAATTCCACAGCCGTCTACTGCATACATTGTCTGCTGCTCCCGAAAACGAATTAGTCACACATGTTTGCATTTGTACACAAACCCGCCCAGCAACAAACACAACAGGCGCTCAGGGTCAAACACGTATGTGCACACCGACACACCAACACACACATTAATACACTTGTGTAACACGCATAACTATACATAACATGTGAAAATGTTTAAATCATCACAAGTGAAGACAAACACGCCGACACATGCACACTCCTCTGCAACATGAACACCCACCCCACACACACACACACACACACACACACACACACACACACACACACACACACACACACACACACACACACACACACACACACACACACACACACACACACACACACACACACACACACACACACACACACACACACACACACACACACACACACACACACACACACACACACACACACACACACACACACAACACTGGTGGTCCTGCCTGAAAAAGAGCTAAAGCTCCTTCTCCTTTGTCTCTCGTGGGAGGCCTAGACAAAAGCAACAACCTGACAGGTAAACAAGCCGTCGTGTTTGGGCAGACCTACCTGAGAAAGCCTCTCACCCTTCTCAGCCTCACCCGACACACCCTCCTCCCACCTCTCTCCCACCGTCACCAGCTCCAGTCTGCGGCTTTTTCTCTCCAGACCTTCCTTACTGCATCGTGAAGTCTTCCTCTTTTCCCCCATAATCTTTGCCCTTGTCTTTTAACTTTCCTTTGTAAAATTGAACAGAAACGTTGAGCTTTCATGAAAGCAGGCCTGACAAACACCTTGTGGCGGCCATATTGGATTTCCATAGACCAGAGCAACAACTGATTGCATTTATGAGCATACATGATAACATAATTCCACAGATGTTACTATAATGTGCCATTTCTGGTTAATAGACTACTACTTTTTTACCATGTTTGCTAAATAATGTCGATTGTAGTGTTAGCCAGTGGAAAGAAACGGAGTACATTTACTCTACTAACTAATGTAGCTGCCTCAAGAAAAACTTGAACATTTTATGAAATAATCTGCATTGACTGTGCCTTTTGATAAACTCATATGGTCCATACAAATATGTAATGAGAATCCATGCCAACTATGTCTTTCTACTTTAATGATTTAACTCAAGGCTCAATTCTAGCTCCTCAACATGATTCCTCTGAGATCAATGACCTAATGGTTCTTATACAATGATCATTGTGCCACTTCACACCCCGATAGCATACACAAATTCACCCCATAACAGGCTGCCATATAACAGGAAAAAAAGACATACTTTAGAAGAAAGAAAAAAAACTAAAAGTGTGATGATCGGCCAGTATGTGCATGACTTCATGGTCACGTCATCGTTTATTCATGGTTGTTAATAGAGGTTAATAAATGTCATAGATGAGTTAATGGCCCTTTTAAAAACCAGGGTTGTTACATCAAAGGCTCTATTAAACCATATTGCATCAAACCACAGATCAAAGTATTTGAATGCCGTTTCAGAGGATTTTCTACCCAAATCCAAAGTTTACACTGTAATGCTTAAGATTTGGATTGTTTTCCTAGCAGCTTCAGTCCATGAATAGCAACACTTCATTTCCGTATTGGTCCAATCTTTAATATTCTTACAACAATAAGTTTCAAAATTTTTGGGAATCTCTGTATGTTGTAAGTTTTGGCATGAAATCTGAAATGCATCAACAAATATTTGTCAAACCTAAATCATCATAGCAGAGGTTTGATATATGTATTATTCTGCCTCACATGCAGCTATCTTGAGTGCAAATAGCTTGAACACACACACACAAATACACACTCTGAAGCCGCAAGTCCCTGCCAACTCCAACCTTTTCAACATTTCAAAACATTTGGGAATTAAGGCTCGTAAAGAGTCTAATAAAAGCCACCCACACCCGCTTTATCACTGGAGTGTATTTCTAGTGTTCCACTCCAACTAAACATTGGGAAGCAGTTTATTCATTCTTCGACACAGCTATCCAGATGGAAGATCACACCCACAAACACAGAGAAACGAGGAGGATGATACGACCAAAAGAAAGGCTAACCCAATACGAATCAGGAGAAAACATTTAAAAAGACTGATAAGAGGAATAATACATTCTTCCATTTACAGATTAAGGTCAATTAATGAGCAATAAAATGCAAATGTTCTCAATTCAACAACTAACTTGGTAGGAAAGGCTGGAAGCTCATATTAGCACATTTAAGATAGAAATTACAATATGTTACTGAGACAATTTACATACTTTAGAAAGCTTCTCTACTTGTGCTTCTTTTATTTCACTTTTTTGTATCATATATTATCAGATTGTCACAACAAGTACTGCAGCAAACTACAGTATTGGACAATAAACACTTTGTATTATAAATGGTTGTAAAATAAAAATGTTAAGTGACAATAAAGCATAAATAAATGCTGTTCTGTAAGCATTAAAGATGTTAAACTATACAGTGTTTGGACAGAGATTGTGTTTTATGATTCAAGAGGTCATAGGTCACTCTTTTATTGAAATCTACATGATCAGATAAGATTGACAGAGTAGAAGCAGTAAAGAGAAGAGCTGAACATGAGAGTCGTTACATGTGAAGCTGTTTGCGTGTGCTGCTGTGGGAAAACACTCTTTCCTGACTGAGGATAACCAGAGTCCGAGCAGTTCCTCCTCCCCAACTCCTCTTTAACCTGGCCTGCTCCGTCAGGCTACTGTGTGTATGCTTTTGCATTAGTGTGTGTGTGTGGGTGTGTGTGTGTGTGTGTGTGTGTGTGTGTGTGTGTGTGTGTGTGTGTGTGTGTGTGTATACCTGTTAATCCCTACCTGTGACTGCGTCTGGCTCAGGACACACCATGGGAAAGAATGAAGAGGAGAAAATAGAGAGAAGTAGGAAACAAGTTGCTCCCTCTAGGGATAAATGTATAAGCTTAAACATGAACAACATTTAGGCTTAAGAGCAATCCTTAGTTACGGCTGATGAAAATATGATTTTGTTCTCAAAATTGCCATCATTTTCTTATATGTTGAGGGACTTCGAAAATGAAAACAATCTATATGTAAAAAGTTGTTTTTGACATGCATTACTTCGACTCTGGACAAAATAAAGCACCTGGCAGAAACCCAACCATAGATCAAATCTTTCATTTCATAGTTATCGGGATCATCTTAAATCTTTATGAACTGTTAAATCCTCTTACTTTTAGTCCCTACATAAGGATGCAGTGCTCATATTGAAAAAACTTTACAAAGGAACCGCCTTTCCCTTTTACAGAAGTTCAGTTTTAAAGATTTTTGATTGATAAACCTAAAAAAGTTTTCATTTTACACAAGAATATTGCCGCCTTAAAGATATGTCTTTAGAAGAAGGTCTAGGCCTCTGTGCACTTTTATTGGCTTTGCTAATGACACAGTGGGTTTTTTCAGAAATCAGATCGTGAGAAGGAGCTAAAGTGCTTCTTGCTAAAGACTCATGTACAGCTTCAGAGCACATACTGTTTTATCTGACAAATCAAGATAAAACTGCCAGGGTGAGTTCACTGCTCAAGCTTTTCCTGCTCTGCATTCCCATACCTGGATCATGTGGAATTCCCAGAGAAGGGCAGTAAATTGTAAATTGTCCTCTCCCTCCTGAATACCTTCAACTCTAAGAAAAAGGAGACAAGAAAGGAGGCATGTTGAGTTTCACCTATGTGTCCTTTCTGAAAAACACATACATCACTTTTTTTTAGGGAGGATGTGAGCCTTAGGTGGAGCAATGTGTGTGTGTGAGTGTGTTTGTGCATGTAAATGTGTGTTTGAATGCATTTATTATATGACTTTCTCTGTTCCAACAAATTCCCAGATCAAGTGAATAGGGAGTGCAGTGCTTTGTTAGACATAAAATATGTGGTTGACCTTTTGTTTGTGGACAAATATGGCCAGGGTTTCTGTGCAAATATGTAGAGGAGGCGCATTCAATCTTGGCGGTTTCTCTTGATCAATAACTAAGAAAGCGCTAACTTGCCCTAGAGAAGAATAAACCTCGCCAAAAACATGCTGTTTTTGATGTATCAACCTCCAACAAAGAAATGAATCCACAGGTGGTTTTACAAAGCGATGCGAAGGTCAATTCAAGATGTGTTGTCAGCTTTCTTAAAGCTGAGGTGTAAGTCAAAATCTGAGGCCCACATGCAAGTCCATAAAAGTCAGGTTTTCCCATCTTAATAACTCAAGTAATAATGCAGCAAACCTGTAGAAAATCAGAATTATAATGAGACACACATTTGACTTTTAAGTACAATCTTTTAGTCCATTAATCAAAAAAGCAAAAATCCCAAAGCCCCCAGACTAAGCAAGATTTTAACATTTAAGGAAATATGCTAATTTACAGTCATGACAAGACTCCAGTCTAGTTTAGTTAAGCTAGGCTAAATGTCTCTTGGCTGTAAAATATCCTACAGAAAGATTAGAAGATCTAAGTCACTAGTGATTATAACTCAAATAACTTGGCTGTAAGCACATATACATATTAAACAGGCTACATGCAGCCACTTTAGGCCAAAGTGATAGGAATGAGATGGAAATGAAAGGAGAATTAGAACCAGCAAAACCAGGGTCAAATTGCTGGTAATTTAGCTAACAAGCCTGAAGTACTTCCTATGTTGCAGCAACATGTGACCAAATCTTCCAATCACTTTCCAGCATGACCATTAGAGGACGTTGGTGGTAATATGAAGCAGCCCAAACACATTTTTTTCTGGTGCTTGAATAACCTTTTTCTGAAAAGGTGAATCACAGTTACTCATTGTACCTGCAGAGCCACCACAGGCACCTGTGGAACAGGTACCACAATAATTCAATTGAGAAGTGCAGATCTGAATAAAGCCTTTAGTCAGCGTCCAGCCTAGCCAGTGAATGATGTCAAAGCTGCGGTGATACATACACACGTGTGAGTGCGTGTGCTTTGAGGACATACAGCTGTATGAGTGTGTGAGTATATGTGTGCTCATGTACATGGGAGTGTGTTTATAAC
Source organism: Dissostichus eleginoides (assembly GCA_031216635.1). Taxonomy (NCBI): domain Eukaryota; kingdom Metazoa; phylum Chordata; class Actinopteri; order Perciformes; family Nototheniidae; genus Dissostichus; species Dissostichus eleginoides. Next base: position 16,567,378 of record CM062279.1, on the reverse strand, counting down.
TGTTTACACTCTCTGGGTTCAAGCCTTTGCTCGGCCTGGTTCCACTGAGCAGGCAGGTACACACTGACAGGCAGGGAGGCGGTGGCAGCTTCTTAATCATTTCTCCCTCCTTTTTGTTTCTCTTTTGACAGTCCTTCGCTCTTGTGTGACGGCCCACATCGCCGCCCCGGCCTGCTCACCTTTTCAGGGCTCCTGAAGCGAGACTACTAATGCACTTGCTGCTCTCCTTGCAGCCTCGCCCTGAGCTCCAAACTCCCATGACAGCGCAGGACGATCACTTTGTCTCTTGTGTTTGTCCAAAAATTGTTTCAATATGTATTTTTGGGAACGGTAATGTTTGCATAATAAATCTTTGTGTCAAAGGAATACAAAGAGAGCTATAGGTCGAAACCTGGGTGGGTCGGATTGGACACTCTCTCTCTCTCTCTCTCTCTTCTCTCTCTCTTTCCTCGTTTGCTCTCCACTTTACTTTCCATTCGCTCTCTCTGCCAGGTTGTTTTTCCTGCCTGCTGTCAGTAGGTTTATGTAGACATGTATCAGGCTTGGTGCAGGCGCTGGAGTTGCCTCTTCTGAGTAACCTTTAGCAGTTCTCATGCCCTAGTTTTGCTATCTTCACATGACCAGTTAGGGAAAGGTGCTGATAACCTGCAGAGATATACAACCCCGCTACAGAGTATTCGTAAGCTATAAACATGTTGTTGTCATACACATTTTTAACATGATCTATTGCCTGCAAATGTATTAGCCATGTGCCAAAAAAAAAATTATCAAGCTATGTTCCAAGTGAGTTTCAGGCGCTTGGTACTTTTGGCCAAAAACAACTTATTCAGAAATCACTCCTCAAGTACAATTTCATGTAATTTAAACTCATCTCTTAGAGGAACCCAAACTATTTTTTGCAGACACAAAGAGACAGGAGGGGAGGGGAAGTAATGAACCCTAATGATGGAAAATTGGACACACTCAATTATCTTGAAAAAATTGGAAAGTGGAGCAGCATATTGATAGAGGCAAGAGAAACTGAGATTTAAGCCAAAGATCAAACAAGATCTTTACTGGCAACAATAGTCAAAAAGTCACTATGACCTCCAGCACCAATATAAACATAACTCAATTTTACTGAAAAAGATTAACCTCATACCGATCAGACAGCCTGACTCTGGGCTCGTCGGACAAACTGTCTTCTGGAGGTTGAAGCAATCTCAGGTTTAAAGCAAGAGAAGAGCAACAACAACGGCAACAGATATCAAAAACCTAAGGCATCCAAAAGTATCAACCATGCTAAACTAGCTTGTTTGGAGGAAGGCTAAATAACCAAAATACCAAACCAAATATAGGAAGAACTACCCATTAGATAAAATAGCTAATTGTCCATTTTACTCTTACTGTACATGTTAAAAAGAACAGAACCAGGCTAGCTGTTTCCCCTTGTTTACAGAGTGTATGCTATGCTAAGCTAACAGCCTGCTGGCTGTACTTAAAATGAATAGAAATAAGTGGTAGAACCTTATAATAAGATTAAATAAAATATAAATAAAAGTGTTTCAATGACCAAGAAACCAATGCTGTCCGTCTCGGAATTGGTTCTGTTCATTCATACAAAAAAATATTGGAAATTAGGGTCTCTAATTATTTAAGTTGGATGTAGAATTTGTGGTAAAGAAATCAATGTATATTATTGTTTGTAATGCTTAAAGATTCTTAAAAATCACCCAAATATGAATAACCACGCATCCTTGTTGAGCTCCTTTACTACAAACAATCTCTTGTAATAAGAGCAGCCACATGACCTTGTGGTTTTTATTGTACTTCGCTGGTGACAGAAGCAGACAGAGGGAAAGAAGGGGGGGCGGACAGTTTTCCTCGATGAGCCAGAGGCTGGATTGAAAGCGGGGAATCAGGGGAGTATAGTGATCTTAGTGGGACAGTGCAGGGCAACGCTATCCCAAACACAGCAGAGTGCTATAAGCCTCCGCCATAAATCTCCGAGCTCGCCGAGCCACAGCCAAGCTTGTTCAGTGCTGTGTGCCGCTCCAGAGGCCAGAATCCAGATGTTGGAGAGAGACAGTAAATAAAACAATCTATCAAAACTGAACAGCCAAAAAAAGGAAAAGGGGGTGGGGGTTTATTTTCTTTAACCAATATTGGAAAATCAGTTGTATGCCATTATCAATGAGGTTGTGTCCAAGTCCAACACAAGCTCACTGGTGGAATCAGCACTTTAATCCCAGTTGGACAACGCGTATTACAGCAGCGTGCCCTTTCTGCAGCTCAAGGTGTTTCTGAATACAAAACAGGCCTGTTCCTCTGGATTAGTTTTTATAATTTATAGATGCAGGTGGATTGAAGGGATAAACTGATATTGAAGCCTCATTGTAGAATAAATATCCACAGCTTAAAATCTTATTGTGCTGAGCATTGTGATGGTTTATTGTTTAAGACCTCTATGCCTCTGGACATGAACTCCTGCTGGCCTGGGACTGATTCCTGGAGAGGCCATTGGTATCCTGTGTCCCTGCTGCTGTCTTTCTCAGCTTTCAGTTGGCATGCTAAACAACACATGAAAAAAGGAAAGAGAATACTCAGATTCCAACTAAACATTTAAATGTTTCAGATCTTGAATTTCCATGCAGTGCCACAGAGGGAGCAGAGTATTGAGGGATTTACAGCTCCTGTGGCACGGATTGTTATATACGAAAAGACACTTGCTCGTCCCATATTGCCTTGGTCTTTTACTTAAAATATAACACCAGATAGTAATCTGTCAAACTTTATCTCCTGTTGTCAGGTTTTATCAGTTAAATGGTAAGTCAGGAAGTAAAACATTTAGTACTTATCCCAATCATTTTAGATCTTTCGCTCTTTAGTCTAAACTGATATCAGCCTCGCTGGGTTGATGGACTATGAGAGCTCATCACATAACAGGATTTGGGGTATTTTTTGGTATTGAGGTTCACACAGTTTTCATCAACATCAACATTTACCTTTTGCTGCCATTTGGAGCCGCCAATGTGCACAAAAGCTTGCCTAAGTTTGGTTTCCAATTCAAGAATACAGTTTTATTCAGGTCCAATAGATATTCATCTCCTTTGTGTCTTATTTTTAAGCTTTCTGATTACTTTTTAAAGTATTTAGTGTGTTCTTTAATTAAATGCTTTATCACAGTACATGTCATTTTAGTAGTAATGGCAGGTTTGATATCATAAAAAAGAGTCATCTATAAAAACAGTTTCTTGTACACTTTGTTTCTCACTAAATTTCAACATTGGTATTTTTATTCTCTGAAATTGTTTTATATAATGGAGATATCTAACATGTCTTGGGCATCATTCCATAAGCATTTGCCATTTATTCTGATATGCATCTTTGGCCTCTCTGCTAATTGTATATTTTCTCATATAGAAATAATGTTACTCTCACCAAACTACTTATTTTAGGATCAAATGTCTTCAGATTATCGAAACTGGCGCCTCTAACCCAGGTGCAGGAGAGTGCAGTAGTGATGCTTTACTTTCGTGGATCTTAAAACAGTTACATTTTGTGCCGAGTTCAGAAGTTTTCCACCCCCCAAAATTATATAAATGTAAATCTGATCATAACAAAAAAAAAAAGTCTTCAAGGAATTATTGAAATTATTCTCAAAAATCTAGACTGATGGAAAGACGTTCTTTTAGACAAGCTCAGTCCATGTGTGGTGCTGGCAGTTTTGGTGGTCGGCTATTTAAATGTTCTACCAAAAGGAAATATCACTTTAGCCCGCATTAAGTTTATCCTCAGATGAAAAACTGGAAGCTGGACGTCCGCTTCTCATCAGTACTAAGCCTAAGCCAAAGAGGCCTGCCAAGTTTGGATAAAGTGGAAAAAAAAAGGATGATGCCTCCTCTTGAAATGATGATCTATGCACCAGTCATGTTTACGTTGGTAATCTCCGAGGCCTGCGCAATCAAAACATCACTAATTTCACTACAGATTGGAAACTGTGACATCTGCGTTTTCAACACACTTTAAGGGGGACTGTTTCAAAGAAAAAAACAGGCAACTGGGAAGCATCCATTCCTCATAATAGCCCCAGTGATGAGAAGGTGACTTCATTCTTGACCGCTCACATGTTTTGAAGTGGATATTATATCCATACTGTAGTAGTGTAAACATTATGCATTAAATATCAGGGCTGTCGGTCTAACAGACATGTGCCGATGCAGGTTTGGTTGTTGAGTGTTTGGCTTGTTGACATGCATGACTCTGCTCTGATTTCGAGGAACGGCTGTGACGTTACAAAAGGCTTTCCATCCTGTCGAGCTGCCCAGCGTCAAGCTCTCAAAACCCTCCTGATTTATTCTACATACGGTTCAAAAGGACTTTTCTGCTCTTCGTTCAGCGGAAACAGACCCTAATGCCACCAGCTTGGATTTATTATGACTGTCCTAGGAAAGAAGCTTGCAGAGGTCACTGTTTGAAGTGGTGAAGAAGATAAAGGAAACAAAACTGCTTATTCTGCCAGAAAACCTTGATTCAGAAAAACACATGAATCTGGAGGGGTGTTTTGTACCCAATGTACCCAAAAACACAACCTCCTGAAAACTCTTCACCTGTTGGGGTATGAGTTTGTTTTCCCATGAACCTTTCCACCATGCATCAGCCCTTCTGCTATTTAGGAATAACTATTTACGCTGTGGGGGTGACTATCAGACAGGTCCTGGCCACAGACACACTTCCCTCCCCTTTCACACACACTCCAAAAGGGCTAAATAATCCCTTCACCTATTTACACAGGAGAGATGAGGCCGTGGCCTCACCTTCAGGGCATGCTACTTAACTCCTCGAGTCACTCGTTGAGTAATCACAGCATTCTCCTACCTGCCTGCCTAATTATAGAGACATAGTGTGTATGTGTGTATCAGTGTGTTAGTGAGAGACTCATTATTTAGCAATGCAGGCCTCACAGGTAGTCAATTACACAGGCTGATTTTGCATATTATAACTATTTTCTGGATACAGTTGCATGAAAAGAAGCTGGGGTCAGGTGTTGTGTCATATATTGCGAGTCACAAGAACACACTTGTTATGTGGTTCCATGACCTTCATGTTTGAGGTGCAGGCTTTGAGTTACACTGATCGGCTATAATCTTTGAATAAATGGTCCATTTTAACTGTTACAGTTACAACCCCGAGATCCTTATTTAATTCTCTTTGGCGATAAGCGGTAATTGCAGTGTGTTCTAGGATCTTACTTTTCAGATGAGGCAAAGTAGGTCTACATTCCCATTCCTGTTTCCCCAAAGGGATCTGATTTTGGAAAACCTATGGATGGCAAGTTATATTGTGTACAACAGCTTGTCGAAGTACCATTTTAGTTTTGGGTGAAACCATCCGATATTATAAGACAACAACAACCCAAACAACATGGCCAGCCAATTCACCTAGCTACTTAGGTAACTTGATTACATTACATTACATTACATTACATGTTAGACGATTTTATCCTAAGCGACTTACATACTCAATACTGTGGGCAATCCCCACAGGAGCAATTTGGGGTGAATTGTCTTGCCCAGGGACACAACGACATGCTGACTGCAGTGTGGTTTGAACCTGCTCCCCCTGATACGAACACCAACGCACTAGTCCACTGCGCCACACACCTCCCATGTGTTTTCGTGCACTCCTTTGGGAGTGTAGTATTCCCAATTATGGCAGCATTGTTGACTTACAAAAATCACAAATCTAAAGTGTAATTCCTGCCACATTTTAACCCGGATGTTAGCCTTGCTATTTTTTTTTTTAATCAGGTCCCATGGTGGTCCACGGGAAAGGGGCGTGACTAAGTGATTTTTCTCGGGAATGTCGCCGCAGGCATCCAGTTCATAATAGGCAAAAGCAATGGCTATTGTGATGATAAAACGTGACTTAACGGCCATTTATTTAAAAACAATTATTCTAGATTATTACTTAATTTAACGCAACTTTTAGGAGCTAAGGTTATTTTGGCTCAAATTGATGTCTAATTATTACTTTTTTAAATAAAAAACAAGCAAAAGTTGCTACTGAAAGGAAGTACAAGCGCCTGGTGGTGCACGGATTTGGGCTTGGGTAATACATTACTGCATCTTTCTTGTATATGGGCAATACTTAGACACATCCATTTTGACATAACGTAAGAATAGCCCGGTCTGTTCCTGGAAAAAACAGCTGACGTAAGGATAGGTAAGATCCTTTATGACTCCGTGGAGCACCATGGGAAGGAGGCCTGTCCGTGTCCTGGAGGAAGGCCTGCAGCTCCCCTTTAATCCCTCCAGGATCCCTCTCTCAGAGCCGGGCTTTGCTTCGTGCGCAGCTCTTGGCCGAGTTAAAAAGGAAAGTGTAAGGGTGGGACAAATTTCACACTTTCTCCCGTGTCTCCAGCCAAAAGAAGGAGCTTGTAAACCAACGATGTGGAGGGAAATATTCTCTGCCACACAGACGGTGGTTCAGTACTGGCTGAGCGTGGGCTGCACATCTTGGCTGTGGACCTTATAAACCAGCCTGAGAGCGGCTTTGTTTCTTTTCAACATTAAAGATGTTGATAGGGACAAACCCCACTTATAATGGCTTTTCAGTAGGCCTACATTTGCTTTATTTATTATATTATATTGCTTTATTTATTAAAAAGGTTCCATCTCTGATCCATTCTGCCTACGGTTTGGAGTCTAAACCTACTTTAATATGGGCTATTGTGGCCTACAATGATATTTGCCTATTAAAGAATTGTGTCTATTAATACAAACGCGCCGCACCGCTTCATAAGTGACTCGATTACCTGTGTATTTGCTTTAGCTTAACGATGTATAAAAGAGTTTTGTCTCCGTTGTTTTCCTTGTATTTTCTGCCTTTGGGTATCTTCGCCGCCGCCGCTTCAGCAGCTCTAAACGCGCAAAGGGCTGAACGTTTCCTAACGTTTTTTCTTTTGTTATAAAAAATATGAACATTATTTTTCTTAGATGAATGCAAAATGTATATCATCTATATTCCAAGCATTTAAACCAAAAAATAAATATCGACCAAACTAAAATGATTTGCTTCATGTCAATACACAAAAGCAAAACAAAATGCATGTAAATATGAGGATATTAAAATAATTGCTGAACTAAACTCCCATTCAAACAGGCTCTTTTGTGCAGTCTGATTATTATTGGCCGAATTAATTGTCCATAAATACAAATATGTTAGTGCCTGGATCCAACTTTTATTAAAAGCGTGCCGGCTGTAGGCCTATGTGCTGTTTGTAGAAATGAACAGCTGCCAACTGAAAGTAATAGCCTATGTTAATCATGTGACAAAGTAAAACAATTATATCTTACATTTAGAAAAGCTGATAAGATATCAAAACCGTGTGTGTTTCATTCTTCTTAACGAGTGAGACGGCAGAACATAACAAAGATCACAATATTGTTTAAAGCCCATAGCCTAGTGTGCGATTACAGAAAACTTGCTTTAAAAAGAGGAATTCGCATAAATGAAAAGCTCAGACCAAACTGTTTTTTTTCAGTCATACAAAGGTGATTATTTTAAACACAAATAAAAGCAGCATAATTACTACTACTACTATTACTATTATTATTATTATTATTATTATATTATTATTATTATTATTATTATTAGCTTCTTCTTCTTCATTATATTATATATTATATTATTCGAGTTTATGGTGGGAATGAAAACGTTTAGAGATGAATACAAGGTTAAAGATAAGCGTGACTTCAGGTAAAAATTATACATTTGTGGAATTTGATGAAGACTTAAAAACATGATGAAGATAAAAAATAAGCAGCTTGAAGGTGAGGTGCAGGATAGAAAGGATAACGGGGGTGGGGGCTAGCTGTCGAGGGATGTTGGGTTGGGGAAGGGGGGGGCTGTCGGTTGCAGTGTCGTGAGGTGACGTCAGCTTGAGGCGTTCTGCAGAGAGCTGGCAAAGAAAACCAAAGCAGCGCCGCTGAGAAGCAACCAAAGCGCTGATTATCGCGGACGCAGCGTTTAACCGCAGCCGAAGCGTAAAGTGGATTTACTGAACACCTGCATGGGGAAACTCTGAGGCTTTATTCACTTTTTTTGCTGGGAACCAACTGGTGAGTTAAACACACACAACGTCTGTCAGGACACTGAATTTTAGCTCAGGTGTTCGGCCAGAGGGATGGCTGGCTGGCATCTCGCTTTTGGTCGTTTTACGCTTCGGATTTTGCAAAAATGTGTCACTCACACAAGTCAAGGTTACGTATGATGTAGAACAATTTAATGTTGACAAGTGCTGACTCCATTAAGAAGTGCTTACTGTCGGCTGGTTGGGGTCAGAGAGGCAGTAGTGACCGTAGAGAGGCCAGAGGGGATGCGTTTTTACGCACAGCGATATATGGAGTCACACAGCACCAGCGTCTGTAGAAAATATAGCAGCTGCAATCATCTGAGTGCATTAGCATCGTTGTAAACCAGAACGATATACCATGTAGACTTCTTTATTTTCACCAGTGCATCGCTGACGCCTTAGATGAGATATGAATATAAAGTGCAAGAGAAGACTTACTCAGGACATAGAGTAGCAAATGGAAATGAATATGAGTGTGTGTGTGTGTGTGTGTGTGTGTGTGTGTGTGTGTGTGTGTGTGTGTGTCAAAGGTAAACGCTGATGGTGAGTTAGGGTTGTTATTACAGAGAGCCCCAATCCTGACGTTCTGAGTGAAAATAATTTATTTGAACACGATATTTAAATCAGAGTTTGCATTGCAGGTGATCTCAGCCGAGTTGAATTTATTCTTCCATTGTAAGGCTGCCTTACAATACTTTGGAATAGTCCAAATACAATAATGAAACGTATAAGCTTTAGAAATTTCCATTAAAATTAAGGTTTAAGAGACGTTGTATTACTTTGTAAATATTGTGATTATTGGTTGTTAGTTTGCAAAGTTGTCTTTACTTTATTCATAATACTTATTTTATGTGGATAAAAAGAGGAAGATCAATCTAGTTGACTGATATTTTGAGTGTTATGTTCTGGAAATTGTTCTCCTGATGCCTCCTTGTTCTTCTGTTTTTCAGGAAATTGGAATGGAACTGAATCAGTCGAAAAATGTTATTTCTTGTGCGGACGCAGGTATGACTTGTTCTCTTCACAACTGTTTAATGATTATAATGCCTTATTTGAGTCATAAAACTAGAAACTATCCTGTGAAATAAAATGATGCTGTCGTCCAATGATGTACCTTTTGGGTTTTCGGCGTAAGGTCAGAACTTGTTATTGGAAAATCTCGCTGCACACAAGCTGTGCGTGTTCCCAGGCATCTGCTTTTAGACGCAATTTGTCTGATAGGTCAATTATTTCCGCAAGATATTTACGACATTACCTACGAGTAGGCCTACATATCAAATAATGAGGCAAGTTGAAGCGTGCGTAAATCCAACTACACCAAACTTTAAAACAACATTTTAAACAAAATAACATAAGTTAAGGATTCTTATAATATAATCTGTTACTTTTTTTTGTCTGATTTCGGATGACAACCATTTCCTGGTGAGTCGTTTTGCCTTTAAAACCCCCCCAAATGAAATAAATCAAGCCAGATAGACAGCAAGCAACAAAGAGCTTAAAAAAGGTTTCCGACTAGAAGTCTATGGCGTTATTGTATTATTTCAATTAACTTGTTAAATTAAAAAGGAGAGTTTCTATAAATCTGGATTTAATCACAGACCAAAAAAAAAAGTGTAGACTTGACAACTTTTGAAAATATCCGTGGTTTTAAAAGGTATTAAATGACAGACATGCACGTGAAGCGGATATTAGTTGTGTACAATCCTTTTACATGTTTACATTTCCTTAAGAAAATATTAATTTCTAATAATACAGCAGCTTTAAAAGGTCACATCTAACTAGCACAACACATATTGGAAACAATTATTATAAAGACAAGACTGGCTAAAAGAGGTTTGGCCTGCTGAGTATGTTTATATTGCTACTGCTCAGACTAAATTGACTTCAGTTACAGTGGAACATATATATTTTGCTAATCAACAAGTGCGTTTTATGGTTTTTTGGGGGTAAATTAATATCAAGAATATCCTTTTAGTGTGGGACAACTTTGTCGTTTTTTAGGACTAATTCCACATAGATTTCAACCGTTTTCTTTTTCTATAAAAGCATAGTCAATATCAACTGGGCTGAGTACATCCAATAAACAATTAGGCTATACATGTATTCAACTTGATTAAGAAGTCCCAGCGGTTTTGTTTTTTTGTTCTATTCCCGCTTATGGCCATTACAGTTTATGGTTTTATTTACACCTGCATAACCTTTGTCAGGTTGTTTGGTGGTTGTCAGGCTTCAGGTCAAACGGGCCTTGGACCATGCAGGGAAACCATCACCAAGGAAATAATCAGCTCTGTCCTTCTCCAGTTACAGACCGTGTCCAGTTACATCTCCACTGCTGTCCTGCTCGCCAGCTTTCATTTTCTATATGCTTTGTTTTTGACCCCCGCGGTTCTAGCTCTACTTATATTTGTTGCCTCACACTTAAGATAAACACACATACTGTAGACCGATGTATTTGATTGTATTTGATGTGTGATTAACGTTGGCCCCCCGAGTTTGTTTTCACTTCTTGGACGAAAAATATGAGTGTTTGCATTTCGACTGCCCTTTAACCTGTCCTGCCGGATGGAAAGGCTTTTTAACTCATCCATCTCACGCAAGTGCAGGACGTGGGCAGGGATGCAGCCTGGGTATTTAGCTTACTCCCATCTATCAGCCTGTAATATCTGCTGCTGCAGCAGGGGAGGGTTCAATCAGGAGCTCCCCATAGAAAATACCATGTGCTGTAAATCCTTTAATTTTCTACGGGTACTTCAAGGGTCAGTGGGTTTCTTGTGATTTGTATTCCACTAGTGCACCAATATTGATATACTATTAGAAAGGGGATTTTTATGAACAATATCTGATATGTTCCCGTAACAGGCATACATGACTGTTCAATATTTCAAAGGTTCTTTCCTAAAGTTATTGTAGAAAGACTTCAGTTCTTTAGCTTTAAGCTGCACTTTTGCCATACTAATCATAGTGAGCAATAGGCGATTATAAACGCAATATAATCATATTTTACCAAATGCACGGTTCAACCACGACTTTTATTCCACTTCCGCTCTCTTTGTAACCGTTTTACGCACTTAGAAAGTGAGTAAGCATTTATTGGAAGTGGTTTTCTGCTCAAGGGCACTTCAGCTTACTATGTGAGGGTCGAACTTTTAACAGCACACACCAGGCCGCCCGTGAAGCATGCTGGAGCTGAATAATCAAATAATGACATAAGTTGGCTATATGATAGCTAGAAGATATTCAGATTTCTTAATTAAAATTAATGAATGTAGCAGTCTGCGTAGAAATATAAAAGGTGAGCCCCATTTTTCAACATGCTTTGGGCAGAGAGGCTGAACAAATGATGGAAAAAGTGAATGTTGAGCGCTTTCACAATTGTCTTTCAAAAGGGCCTTCGGGGGAGTTTTCCGGTCGGACGGGGATCTCATGTCAGAAGTCACTGTCATGCAAAGCCCCAAAATGCTCGAGACTGGCGCCGGTGACAGTCGCTCCACCAGACGGTGAGGCCGGTGAGCATTTAGCCGAAACATGTAGGTTACAAGCCGAGCCACGTCAGAAGGTCAGCCGCTTTCACATTGCAGAAGACTGCAAGCTTGGCATGTGCAGTCAAAAGAAATGTGCAAATTGATGTAATTTTGTGATTTGCACTTGGTTTTCTGTGCGGGCGTATTTGCGCAGAGGCACAACAACATCTGCCTTTTCATGGTTAGTCACTTAGAGGTGATTTTCATCAAAAGTTACATTGTGCTGCTCTGTTTGGATAATTTGTCTCGTTTATTATTTAGCTAAAAAGTAGCCTATCTAATTGAAGACAAACATAGATATCACGTTTCTGACTTCATTGGTAAATGTTGCCTTATTTTGATTGTAAGAAATATGATTTTAGGTCTAATACAGATATTCAAACCTGCAACGTTGCTGTAAGTCCGTATAGGCTATGTGCAATTATACTAAAAAGGGATGGGGTCAAAGGCAGAATACAGATACAATACAATCAATAACATTCTGCGAAAAAAACAACAACAAATCAATCCCTTACCTCCCAAGATGCACTACATTTACTTAAACAATAAACAAACAATGATGCCTCATCTGGTGCCACCTTGACTCCAAACTAATTGAAATAAGGATGCTTGGCCTTCCTTGTTTTGTGCTGCGTTTTCCAACAAAGAAAGGATTTTGTAAAAAATAAAACGTCTCATTTCAACTGCAGCTGCTGTATTACTGCATGTCTCACTCCAGTGCAGCACACACTTAGAATAGCAAGTCAACATCTGGAGGAAGCTCTAGTTCTCCACAGACATGAATGTTCAGAGGGTTACAGTTCACTTTAACTGCGCTGCGAGTCAATGCGCGCACTGTGCAAGCGTGCGAGGGATGAAAGATCAGACCAGAAAACACCCTGAAATGACATCAGAAATTCAAATCAGATGTTTTACTTTCTGATCTACTTTTAGCCTCTTCAAAAATAAGGCTAAAGTAGCTACAGCAACTGATTTTGTCTGTATTCCAAAGGTGCTTTAAAAGTTTCTCTTAAAGAGAAAAACAGATAGTCCGGCCAGCCATTTGTCTAACCACACTAAAAATATGCACATGTGTCACAATCAGCAGACATCAATGAGGACCATCAATCATAATAGGATGTTGTGCTGAGAGATTGGGTTCCAGAAGTGTTGTCAAACGTGGTGTTGAAGTTTAGAACAAATATGTTTTATTCATGTTGGATTATCTTTGTGTTTAGGGGAACGTGCAGAGCTAACATATCTGCTGCAACAGATTATTGCAGCCTGGTGTTTGTCCTGCTAATTAAATAACAGCAAAGTCCCACAGCGTGTGAAGTCATGAGAGCTCTGACCTGCCTGACCTTTTTAGTCCTGGTTGTTTATTTGTCAAAGTGAAACAATCTGCTGATAGAGCGACAATGGTCAGTTTACAGTGAGTGCCATTATTCATTCACACAATAATCCTCATATCACCGTGCACTTTTCATACTGAGGAAACAGTAACTGGGCAGGCCCGTGTTGGATGGCAAATGTTTATACAGCTCAGTACATATCCGAGATATACATTGTGTGGGTGCGTGTGTGTATAAGCGCACCCAGCTGCACTGGGGGCAAAATCAAACATACCTGCACGAATAAAAGGCCTATTTTACTCCTAAAGAGAAAAGCGTTGCATTGCGCGCGCCCGAGAACTGAAAAAATAAAATAAACGCTGCAAAAAATGTCTGCCTTGCAGTCTAATACCGAACCGTAATTGTAATAAAATTGGAAAAACTGAAAGAAATTGCCATTGTAAGAATGGAATACGATGTTGCTGCACTAACAAATACATAAACAGTGTTTATATTTGCATGCGATAAACCCAAACGTCTAGTAAATGATGGCACTTGTCTCACTTGTTTTAGGTTGACGTCAGATTTATTAGGGTGGATGTTTTCTTGCAGCGGGCAGTGGGTGGGACTCGCTGATTTTGGGGAGGTTAAACCCAGCAGAGGGGTGGAGAGCCGGAGCCCGCTCTCGGTCACAGCGGCAGAAGCTTTTCCCTGCACTGAGCACTCACTGCTGTAGAGGGACAAGGGGCTTCGTATTTTCTATTGCTAAGTCTTTTCATCTTGGAAAAACAACACTATCGTTGGAGATTCGCTTTGTCTGATTCATCCCCTCATGTCGTGGTGGAATTGTTAAGCTGTTGAGGAAAAAACGTTGTGCACTCCCAAGGATTCACCCAGTTTCCTCTTTTGTACGCATCCTTCTCTTCAAGGTGGGATGAATTTGGACAGAATCGCAGAGGCAGTGAGAGCCCCGCCGGCCCGCGACGTGGCCCCCGCGTTTCATTTACCGAGAACTTCCAACAGCAGTCGAGAAACTTTAGAGAACTCAAGCAGCGAGTCTTCAGACACAGAGTTGCCAGGTACACGGTCAGAGTGCTTTTAGCAACTCGCTTCCTTCTTCTGAGTGCAATAACAGTTTATTTTACGTCTCCACAAGCTCGGGCAGGCATCTCGGCAGTTACGGGAAAAGGAGACAATATTAGTTAACTTGTGTTTGCTTATTCTAACAGCTGGGACGATTTATCTCCGTGTTTACGATGCAGCATACACACTGTTCAATACATTTAAACAGTTCAGTAAAGTAAAGGTTTGTTTATGTATGCTCTGAAGTTTAATGTACATAAATATAACAGAACTGGATGGTCCCGTTTTGGTGCAGTTACACCCCTTTTGTGGTTTATTGCGCTGGCTGAAGCAGACACTTGGCAGGATCCCGAGGTCTGTCAGGCAAAAATGTGCAGAACAGCCTGGCCTGCTGTCAGTAAATGCATTAAAACAAACTATAAATATTGAGCCCATCCACCAATCTAAACTGAAAGCCAGAAGGTCTGTATTAACAATCCTCAGAGAAGCTTTTTGTTCTTCAACTTGGCCGGATTTTTTAAAAAGAAAATGTCTTCTCTGTCTCAGTTAACATGTTGAAAAAAATAGCAATAATGGCTGAATATTTATTCTTTCTTTCTTTCGTTGTTAGTTATGGGACTTGCAGGATGGTTTACGTTTTAAAGTTGCTATTTTTTTCAGGGCAATAATTCAAAAATACTATATTTGGTGATTCACCTTTGCACGTGTTGACCCTTCAGTTTAATGAGGCAATCTTGTTAGAAGACGAATACAAGATAGCAGTCGGGAGATAAGACCTCGTCGTAAAGAAAGTATAGGCTATTGATCTATAAGCGAGGCAGACCTAAATGTGTTTGAAAGAATCGATACTGAACTGTCAGACATGTTTGTAAATATTTGGTTTTAATCTGTCACTCATGGTTGTTTACATGAACCTTTTGTAAATAATTGATTTATGGGTTTAGTTTTGCGTATTTCATGCTGACAGGCGTTTTCTGTCATTAATAATACAAAGTTGTGTGTTTTTTGCTCGTTGCTGCACTATAAGGTCTGACATATTTAGCTTTAAAACGTGAAAAATCCAAGTTTCTAAATGCAAAATGTTCTATAGCTGCAGCATACACTAACTCTCCCCATTTGTGATCTACAGAAAAGGAGAGAAGCGCTGAACAAAGGAGCGATGACGGGAACGCGGATGATCCGAAGAAGAAGAAGCAGCGGCGGCAGCGGACTCACTTCACCAGCCAGCAGCTGCAGGAGCTGGAAGCCACTTTCCAGAGGAACCGCTATCCGGACATGAGCACCAGGGAGGAAATCGCTGTGTGGACCAACCTGACGGAGGCCAGAGTCCGGGTAAGAGACCGGGCCGACCGCCGCGCGTAATGCGTAAAGAAGATTTGAGAAATACATTGCAACTTCTCCCCTGCCCCAATATGCTCTCTCCTGTGCAATATTTGTACTTTAATCTATAATTTAAATGTGGATTCTCGTTTTTTATCTGGAGCAAAACACTTTTCTTGGACATTTCTTAGAATGTTTCTGCCACAGCCTCCACCATACTTTACTTTAAGCTTTTACAGTTATGAGTAAAAGCCAAAAACAGATAAAACAATTCCTTCCTAACGTTTCATCTTGTGTCTTTAATGCTTTTAAGAGCTGATCTACAATGGAGACAAAAAGTATTAGTGGGTGGGAGAATTCTCGACCAATTACATAAATAAATGAAATAACTCCAACACACATCAACTAATGAAATAACGGAATTAAGAAAATTAAAGCAAAAAGAAATGTAAGCATAATATAAACAAAACTATACCTAGAAATCTATCAACTTGTAATAATGGCTTAATAACAGAGGTACGCTGTTAATGCACTGAATTCATACAAATATTTAGTGTTCAAACTAACATTTTGGGGCGAAATGCACGATAATAATAATTGTTTTACTAAGTCAATCTATTTTTTCAAAAAGACACTGCAGAACATTTTACATCAACTATGTCAACAGACTTAATTATAATATTATGTGTGGTATTGAGGTTATTTTAGTGTGCTTAAAGATTAAATAATGGAAATCCAGCCTTTTAACGGAGTTCAAGTAAAATACAGCAGTGACACAATTCAGAGACCTGAAGAAAAAGTCTACCCTTGCATGCTTCGGTGCATCCAAAAAGTAAAACTTAAATTATTAAAAGATACAATTATTTCAACACTGCACACGTTTCTTACACAGGAAGTTTACAAAGCATTTAACGTGGAACATTTGCAGAAATGTAAGCCGTCTTAAACTGTTGGGATCTGTTGGAATTGACATCTCTTTTTGAGGGTGTATCCGCGCTGCTAATGGAACCAATGGAGGATTTGTCTTTTGATTACATCATCACAGTTTGGCCCTTATATGTCCCCGTGGACTGGAGTGCATACAGCTAAATCTACCTGGAGCTGTGTGCAATGAATAGAAACCGCGTGTGATTGTATTTAATCAGGGACAATGTTTGACATGCAATCATAACCAACTTTAATCATAAATTATGTATTTATTATAATACAGAAGTACAAAAATAGCATGCTTTTTACTCGATGCGGGTATTCCTGCAGGCTGCTCTTTCCTCAGACAGAAACGTTCGTTAAACACAATTGAGTTGGTTTTCATTTTCAGCAACTGGCGCCTGAAGGCCTGTCCTTCAAAACCCCTCCGTCTCACATTGCATTTAAAAAATGCATACAGCTATTTAAAGTGCAGGGGGAAGTTTAAAAGAAAAAAGTATCCGAACAAGTTTAGAGTGCTGGTTTTTCACTCCTGGAGCCAAAGAAGGCGAATGTCAAACAGTCAGTCTTTTATTTTGGCTGAATAGAAAGAAAACATTGTGAGGCACATGGCGTGACAACTCGCAGCCTGAACATGTCTGGTTCATATCTGAGCATTTATTAAAATGTTTTGACATTTTAAAGTGTTTGGACTTGACCTTTTAAGGTCATCAGTGTTCATCAAGCTTGACAGATTATATATTGAGCTTGATTGATACGTGTGGGCCCAGCAATTTTGAATTTACATAATGAGGGTTTATTTCTTGTTAACATGCAAATTTGAACCCACATTTAGTTTTGCATGTTTTTTCTTTCTGCTCGGTGCAGGCTGTGGAGTCTGCGTGTTTCCTCCGCAGCTCTGTGTCACATCGCTCACGTCTTTGTGGACAATTTGTCCGCAGCACTGTTCCCTGCTCGACTATAAATACCTTGTGCAGGCCCGTCTGATGATACCAATTGTAAACTGTTTCTATTATGAATAAAATAATGACTCGCAGAGTGCCGACTTATGGATACTTTGTCAGGTTTCGATAAGGCGTGACAATACCCAGAGGCACGTTTCTGATTCATGCACACTCACCCCCTGAGCTTTTTATTCATGCTGTAAACTTGGTTTTATTTTGGAGTGTCTGCCCCACATACTGATTTAGTCTACAAACGTAGACCTTTGTTCTACCCGCATGAACACACTAATTCATTTCATCGTTAGATATTTAATAATAGGCACCAAAAAAAAGAAACTGATATGACTTATTATAAGTATATAACACATCTTTGGCTAGCCTCAGGTCAGAACACGACTATTTTGTTGGCTATATAGTTTTATTTGAATAACATATTAATGTAGCCTTTTCATTTACATTTAGTTAACAATTCTTAAATCTGTCATGACAGATTTGGAGTACAGTATTTGGAGATTTTAATTTAATCGAAAAATGTTTATATGCTCTTGAAATTGGGTAAAAACCGGTAATTTGCGTTTGTACAATCATAACAGCTATTTTAACCGGCTATTGGCAAATAACTTGAGCAAAATAAACGTGGCTTTGAAAATAACAATTCTAAACATATGCAAGCAAAAAACAACAGTTTTGATCCATTAGGCTGCATTTCCACCTCTGCCGTTAGTCACTCCTTTTTAAGCAAATTTAAAGGAACATTTGACTGGATGAATTTGATGCTCTTGCCTGTTGACATGAGAGCTGCAGCAGCTGCTTTTGTAATTTAAATGTAGGTTGCGTTGAAGAAATCATATTTTAATATGTAAATGTTTGGTGTGCTGGGGGGAAATAACAGCTCTAGTCACATTGTAACTGCACATATTTTATTCCTATTGTATTTCTACGGGTATACATTTCTACCATATTCGATGTAAATATTGCTATATTTGAATGTTATTATAGTTTTCTTAAAATTGTTTTCTATCAGTGTTTCTTATGTATGTTTATATATGCAACGAAAACACCAAGACAAATTCCTCGTATGTATTACTTGGCAATACACCTGTTTCTGATTCTAATTCTAATTCCAATCAAGTTTTTAAATGCTCAATCCATCTAATACAAAGTTCAGGGTTGAGCTTTTAAAAACTGAGGATTAATTTCACATGGGCAAGTTGTTATTTTCCATATTTAAAAAAGGCACAAACTGATTTAAATAACTTTAGCCTTTATAGAGCCTAACTGCTAACTTTGCATTCGGCAATTAAGCCTCTGCATGATCAAAGCTGAAAGTACAATCTGGGCCATTATTTGTAAACACTACACACTGCTGTAAACACATTTTAGACATTAAACAGATGTCCTTGTATAAAGGAAATGTTAATGTGGGATCATAGCTTCAAATTAAAAATTAAATGTGTGGTGTGCCTTTACGTTACATACATTACAATGTGCAATTTAATTAGAGCAATATTTAAATAATGTATTACATAGATTTTCTTGTTTTTATTTTTGTTTTAAATAACACGTGAAATGTGTAGTGTATGAGTGTGTGTGTGTGTGTGTGTGTGTGTGTGTGTGTGTGTGTGTGTGTGTGTGTGTGTGTGTGTGTGTGTGTGTGTGTTTCCATATAAAGGCATAGAAAAAAGAAGCAATATTAACTACAAATATTAGATTCGAGAGAAAACGATGGAAGGGTCATTATTAATAGAATTATTTGAAGTTGGATTTAATTACTGCATAAGATACTGTCACATAATTTGTAATAATACTTGTTTTTTTTGCCTATAAACACATGCAACCTAAAGACATGTTCACAAATGTGTCTATTCTGGGTCCACTTCTCCGGTTACTTTGCTTATTCATGTTCTCACTCTGTCTCTCCTCCAGGTGTGGTTCAAGAACCGCCGGGCTAAGTGGAGGAAGCGGGAGCGCAACCAGCAGATGGACCTGTGCAAGAACAGCTACCTGCCGCAGTTCAGCGGCCTCATGCAGCCCTACGAAGACATGTACCCGGCCTACACCTACAACAACTGGACCAACAAGGGCCTCACTCCGGCGCCTTTATCCACCAAGAACTTCACCTTCTTCAACTCCATGAGCCCCCTCACCTCGCAGTCCATGTTCTCCGCTCCTAACTCCATCTCCTCCATGACTATGGCGTCCGGGATGAGTCACTCCGCCGTGACGGGAATGCCCACCCCGGGCCTCAACAACATCAGCAACCTGAACGGGATCGGTACATCCGGGATCAACTCGGCTATGTCGTCGTCCGCATGTCCATACGGGCCCCCCGGCTCTCCGTACAGCGTTTACCGGGACACTTGTAACTCCAGCCTGGCCACCCTCAGACTAAAATCCAAACAGCATCCAACTTTTGGATACAGCAGCCTGCAGAGTCCCGGATCCAGCCTGAACGCCTGTCAATACAACAGCTGACGGGCAAACAAGCCTAAATCCTATCTACAAATATAAATAAATATATATGTGTTGAACGGACACGGTGTCAAAGCTTTCAGGCTATACCTGCGGATGGGGGGGAAATCAAAGACAACTAAACTGGATTAGTTGCAGACAGATTCAAAAAAAAAAAAAAAAGAGAGAAAAAGGATTATGCGGGTTAAATGTGTTGATGAACCAATGAACTTGCACAGCAATTGAAAGGTCCATTTTTTGGGATTTAAAAAATGATGAAGACTTGTTACATTGCTGCATTGTACATATAAAAAAGTGTAAATATATACAGGTCTAACGTATAAAACAGACAATGGGATTTTTTTTCTTTTTTTGTGCTTGCTTGCTTTTGAGGACAGCTTGGGGGGTCTCGATTTACATAAGGTTTTGCAAGAAAAAGATAAATAAAGTTTCGTGCATATCATGAATCCAGACTCAATAAGAGAAAGGTAGCCTATATTGTACATATATTATACCGCTTCTGTGTGCTTTCTATTAACCGTTTGCAGACTCCCACCGGCCCGTTTGACTCCATGACGCCTCCCGTTTAGTGATTTTACTTTGAAATGTTTTTACATTTTGTTTGTTGAATAGAAAACCCCGCATGTTTAAACTTGAGTGCAACGTATTTTGTATGATAATGTAAGTCTTTGCTGAGCTAAGTTCAGTAGCCTAAAGTGTATACAAAAGGTGATTCAAAGTCCCCATGTGCTTATGTTAACATGTTTGTTTGAATAAACTCCAGGAAAACAGAAGTTTATTTCAAGTAGCATATGTTTCAGAGGAGAAAAACCGCAGTGGGCCAGTTGTTTCTCAAAGAGGAGCAAAATTAATAACTGTTTTGATCCACTAAAGGCATTATTTCAGAAGATAAAGGATTCGTGGGACTAGCCAGGACTTAGTATATTTTATTTTTGTTTGAGTTTAATTTTAAACTTTCTTGCACTTTTCATTAGGCCTATATTTGTTCTGTGGAGAGAAATAATTCCACTACATCTTGCAGACTATCAGACCCCAATCTACGTCAAGGAATAAATGGGATCCTTGTCCATTAAGCCATTGTTTTATATTGGTATTTGGTGAGTAATAAATCAGTAGGCACATTGCTCGGTGAAGAATCTTAAATCGAAGGCCATTTTTATTTTATAATCTACTTTTTTACAATTTCTTTACATTTGTGCATGATCTACGCTCTCATCACACTATAATAACTAACCATATTTCACACCAATCAGAGGTTGAACTAGGCAACATGTGTGTTGAAGACATTTATATTTAAGCTGCACAAATGCAAAACTCTGAAACTAACCCCTGTCAAAATGCTTGAAATAGGCCCAAAAAAAAAAATCTGCATGGGCTATTTGGTGACAATCTCGTGCACGTTGGTACAATCCAAACAAAATGAATTGCATCAATACCATATCTCGTTTTTTGACACCTGCAGAAATCCCCATATCTATATTACTCACCATTAGACTGATATTAGCCCACAGCACAAATGGCAGTGATGATTGTGTGCTTTAACTGATAGTGTTCATGCTCTATAAAGAGAGGATATAGGATTAGGGAAACACTTGAATAAACCATCATATGTTAGACAGGCTTCTAATAATAAAGTCTTTCTGGCATATGAAGAATACTGATTTAGACAGTGCTACAAATGTACTGTACTTTTTACATTTTTACACAAAAAAATATTTGATGGTGTCTTTTTTGGAAACATTAATCATACATAGTGGTTATAGCTCTATACTTTACCATAACACAATACAAAAATACCTATAAACTCGAACAACAGTTTCGTAAATAACCTCTCATGACCTTTCACTGCAACACTAACAAGTGAGTGTTTACCTTGAGGGGGGAAATCTTCCTTAAGTATTTTTACAATATTTTTAATTTTCAATCTCGATTTGCAGCATGTCAGTGAAAGTGAAGTGACTATAATATTCCTATAATATTTCAGCACAGTGCCTTGACTTTGGTGGCTTTTTGTTCCTCTATAATACTCCAGAAATAAATGTAACCTAATCTTAAAGTTGTGTTTAATACTCATATATAGCGAATTTATGCGCCTTGTTGGAGAATGTTTCCTATGACTATAATTTAAGAATTCCCCATAAAAGAAAGTATTTTATCTCCTAATGATATGGCTTTCACAAGAGACAGTCTTCAAAACGTAAAAGCGAGTTGGTTCAAAAAGTAATCCCATTTAGTGGCTCTCTAAAAATGTTACCTGGTGTCTTAGCCTTGCATTATTAATAATATATTATTTTGTCCTGCTGTCTATATAAAAAGTGTCTTTATGCTCATAATTATGCATATTAGATTCAAGATTCAAAGGTTTTAATGTTACATGCACAAAAGCTACAGTGTAGAAATGGCAATGAAAATCTTATGACCCGAGCTCCTCCCAACGTTGCAAAAAAATTTTGCAACATTTTATAATAAAATACAAAAGTACAAACAAAAATGTAGTGCAAGAAGTCTATATACACGTAAATAGAATATGATAAGAAGAGAATGTCAAATTAAATATATTACTTACTTTTTGTATAAAATAAATGTCTTAAATCTATAATATGGCTATACCTGTTACATTTCTAATATTGCTATAATATTTTACCACCGTTCATAACAAGTCACAACAGTATACCAGCAGCGTGCGCGCACTCAAATTCTTTCTTTGGGCGCGCCCGCGTTTACTCAGAGCGGGCATGCGCACGGGCTGTAATTGCAACTATCGCTATGATTTCGAAATTTTTGACGAGAGGACAAAGCACACTCAAGGCTCATAGTGATTGGTAGCGAAAACAAAGCGCGTATACTGTCGTAAAGGTGACCAATAATACTCGTTTCCGGTTATAACTAAGACCACTGTGAACGCGCCTGAACCTGGAGGACAAAGTTCAATTGGCCGTTTTATAGCAGTTAAATATTTGAACTAGGGTTTCTCTGGTAAGGAAATCCCCTTCTTGGGAATTATTAGAGAGACTGTGAAAGAAAATAATAGAATAGAATACAATGTTGTAATGAGTTGGGCAGTGTTTTATTCAGGATTAATTCTCTCAAAATGACACTACTTACACACAATTATAACTTGTGGTATTATCACGTGTGTGTTTCTTTGAAGTTCAGCTCTTTCTCACAGAGCTTAAGTTTACAATAGGTTAGATACATAAACAAGGAAGGTAAAAACGAAAACAATTTCTGCTTTTTAGTTGAACCTTTTTCATGGTTTCAGGTATTTAATCAATTAATCAAATACTCAGCAGATAAATCATCAATGGAAATAATTGTTGGTTGCAGTTCCACACATTCTAGCCCACAAGCCCCACTAGGCCTACATATCAACAAGGCCAGATCTGCATTGCTTTATGTTGTGGCATTGACTTTTGTCTTGTGCCATTTGATCAAAACTTTTATTATTATGATTTTCATAGGGCTTATGTGGTGCACATTCCTTAATAAAGTAGTTTTAATAAGTCAAATTACAGCAAAGTAACATAATCTGAAGCTTCCATTTTAGGTGTTAGTCAATGGGGGCCCAACAGCAAACATTTGCCCTTATTACAGCCATGGTTGCATTTACACTGTAGTATGCATGAGAGAAATCTTGATTGCATAAATAGGGCCCATCCTCCTTTTCAAAAATAAAGATGTCTTTATTTGGGTGACATAGCCCCCATTACATATTTCATCAATGTCTTCAAAGGCCCAATTTTTCAAACACCACCGAACATAAAATGACAGAAACTTTTATTTGAAGCCATTACAATTCTGCTGCTGACATCTGAATAGTGTCTACAACCATGTTCCTACCCTAATTAACTAAACAAGCACCACTAAACCAAGGCCTTCCCTGAGCTTTGACTACAATGCTGCTCAGCTTCTGTTAGTTTTCTGCTGCCAGCACCCTGCAGCAGCATGTGATCCGGAAATATGCACTACAGCTGCTGCATCCATAAACACACCAGGTCCCTGTTTAGATCCCAACCTGTAGTTTATTCA
Organism: Dissostichus eleginoides; assembly: GCA_031216635.1. Classification (NCBI taxonomy): domain Eukaryota; kingdom Metazoa; phylum Chordata; class Actinopteri; order Perciformes; family Nototheniidae; genus Dissostichus; species Dissostichus eleginoides. The sequence goes on along the minus strand of CM062279.1, from coordinate 16,543,656 downwards.
GAAGCACTACCTAGTCTTTATATTTTAACAATACTGTCTCTGTAATCAAACAACAGCAGCAGGGGTCTATTAAGACAGGACCGGCCTCTATCTCTTATAATGAGGGTGACTTGTATCTCTCAGTGTAAAGGCAGCTGCTGTACCACAAAAACAAAGACATTTCATCTGGTATGAACATTTAATGAAATGGACCTGAACTGGTGTGAGATACAGTGCAGACTTTCAAATGAACAAGAAAAGCATACACTTACTGTGATAGATGACTTATTTATAGACGAATATATAGACCATATTCTAAGTGGGCTTCAAGTCTCTGCAGGTTGATTTTCATACCAGCTTAAATCAATCAAAAGTAATGGCTGCTTGGGGTGAAAAAAGCATTTGGTCCAAATGCTTTAAAAGAAAAAGCTGACATGATGTGAAATATGTTGTTGAACTTCCTATATGGTCCTTTAAATCTGCACAATGTAGTCCTGAATAGCAAAACCATATTTTATACAATAACGTGAAGGTATTTCAAATATAGAACATGCAGAGAAGAGAAAACAATTTCACAGGAAAGTGAACCAACAGGCTAAATCCTGAGTTGCTGCTCACCTTCGCTTGCTTTTGGATACATGTTGCCATGGGACTCACCTCACAAACACTTACTCAAGATGTTGTATGTTTTTCATTTGTTTCAGACATACTCTGGGTTAAAATTATTAACCATTCTAGTTTTCACTGAACAGAATGGACACACCATTAAGTCACTGTTTGGTGAGGTGTATGTTATTGCAGTACAAGCAAACCTCCAAAATGTAATTCATAATAAACTTATGGCAACTGCCAAAGAAGAGCGAAACAAGACTGACCAATCCTGAAATAAATGTTAACAATTGAAAACCCATGAATTACAATCAGCACGACTCTGGATGCATTTTTTCCTAGTATAGATGCCAATATATGAAGTTGTGTTTTTGTATAATGTGCGTATGCTAAAGACAACCTAATTAGCATTATGAATGTTGTGATAGTAAAACAACTTGAGTATATCCTTAGCTAGCAATCAGGTGTGTGGGCAAAACACTCACCTTCATAGTTCCAAATACTACTCATATTCCAGCTTCACTATGACTTGATATCACTCAGTAAGCACATATTGCACCAGTATCAACTTTGCTGATGTTAGCATTTTGATATAATAGCACCCTTGACAAAAGAAAACACCACATAGGCCTTTTTTAAGCATTGGCCTGTTGTCTATGCCAATAGATAATCAGTGTTATTTTAGCCTTTTTAAGTCAGTGACTATTTAAGCAACTGTTTCCAAGTTGTAGAATATGATTGCTTTATAGCTGAAAAAGGGCAGTGGAGGTTCTTCTCTACCTGTTGGCACTACATGTCATGCGCAGTGTGTATGGACAGATTACTGAATGGGCCTACCAGGCACAGGCCGAGAGCCCCCCTGGACTTTCAACAACAAAATGTTTCTCAAAGAGACAAGTACAAAGCATGAAGAGACTCAAAATGGCCACAAACAAACAAAACAATTACAAAGCAACTACAGACAAACAAATTGCAACAAAAGGACCAAAACAAAACAACTATAAAGTATTGGCCTATAGCGGTGGTGGGGCATTTTGCATGTCTTTGCCAAGGGATCCATTGTCTCATTATCTTTCCATAACTTTGTGTATTAATGTTTGTGTAATCGATAAGGATTCATGAGTCTGTCATTCTCCAGCCAGGGAAGTCAGAACTAGCCAAAGTATGAAACAATCGATCAACTGGTCTACAAGCACAAATGTTTGCCCTCAATGTTTGATAGTAATGCAATATCCTTACCTTTGTTGCTAATCCTTGTTCTGGTACTTAGACAAATGGATTCGAGCAGGATCTTGGATCTGTTTATACTTCCTGGTTCTACCATGTCTGAATAGAGGAGGTGTGGGGGCGGGAGGGCATATGTCTGTTTTTGATTAAAGGTTTTTTTTCTAAATCTTGAGGTTACATACGTTTGGCACTGTAATGTCTTTTTGATTTATGAACAAAACCCTATGAATTGTAAATAAATAAGTGGACAATATATGTTTTTTATTGTTGGGTGAGCTCCCCTTCTAGTAGTACAGTCCACTCTAATTTACTTGGAGGGTATAAAATGGATGGTAGTGTTAGATGTTGAAGGATTTGGCCATACTTCAGTCTAGTGGGTGGTGGTATTTCAAGGTGTTAGGAACCTATTTTGGATATGTCAAAAACAAACATAAGACGGGACAAAATATATTTACCTCACAACATTATTGACATAGCAGATTTTTATTGAAGGATTACACAATTGCAGAAATCATAGAGATTGGAAACTAGAGTAAAAATTATTGGATTGTGGAGGCCTGTCCCTGCTTAGTTTCAAGATATTAGTTTAATAAAGACATTGATAGTAAGTCTGACATATTTGATTCTTCTGTGACAAAATCTTCCTGGATAGGAGCATCAGCTATATATCTGAAATACAGTACGTCTTTACTTCCTTCCTCCTTCAATATTCATATTGCATTTCGTACATTAACAATTTAACAAAAGTCGAATTAGCTGTAATGTATATATCCATGTCGAGCATGTACCCAAAATGGAAGATGTTATCTCTATGCATTTATTTCCATTTAATCAACCTGAAGCCGACCTGATTAGTGTTATATTAACAGCTATAACAAGCTAACATGAATGCTGTGTTGCAAAGAAACGTATTGATTTATTGAGCTGAAGATTTATTACAAAATACTGGATCAAACAGCCAAAGGAGTATTTGGCCAATAACTGCATGCCGTTGCAGGCAAAAAATACAACAGCAAGAATTACTATGATTATATGTGTTGTGAGAAAATGATGTACTTACCGCCAAGACTCTGTCTCAGTACCGCAGTAATTCTGACAAAGCTGACCATGACCGTCATTTTGGGATTAGTGAGTGTGCTGAGTCGAACTGCAGTGACTTCACGGCCAAGTGTTTTTGTGTGTGTCTGTGCAACACACTAAAGAGAGCTGTGGGGGCTGAGTAAAGAATGAAGCGTATAGGACAGACCTGGTTCAACATGCTTTATTTATTTGAAAGGAAGCCAATTATCTGACTTTTTCACTCACAAAAACTCTATAACAGTGGGGAAAGTTACTGTACCTTCATGGGCAAGGATAAAATAATTGCTCAACTGTTGATCTCTTTGAAATATCCACTTGAGGGGGGGAATTCTGGGAGATGTAGGAAATCAACATTTCTAACTTGGCATGTACTTAAAAGGTTATCCTTATAATATGCACTATACAGCAAATACTGATGTACAGAGCATTGGTCAAAATCATGTGGACAAAAGATCATTGCATCCAGAAGTCATTGTTAAACACAGCAATACCATCCTCCACTCAACTGGGATTTTGGAACATGGCTGAAGGGATTTCAACATTGTGATGTCAGCCAAATATGTTGTACAGTAAGACGTAGCTAGTTATTCCCCAAGTTGATGGATGTAAACAAGGTCAGGCGTCTGTGCAGGCCAGTCAAGTTATTTTCTAGTGGCAACTTAAAAGTGAAGCCAATGCAGAGTGCCTTCTTGTAATTCTCTGTAGTAGCCAGCAGCGAGAGACTCCACTGATTGCAAAAAAAGAACTCTTACTATTTAGAAGTCTATGAGAAAATATGTAATTTCTCAATATTTATTATCTCAGTAAACATTGCAATCCCTAGTTTCAAGTCTTCGTTAATAAAGCATGACAATCATTTTGCAAAGTCTGGTTGGATTTAGAGTAAATTAGACGTTAAACCAGCATATATTATTAACTGTTTTATTGGGTTGCACTGTTGGAAGAGCTGTGACCTAAGCTTTTCATTGACATATCTACACTGTAGCTATGTACAAATGATAATAAAAGCCTTGAATCTTGAATATAGTTTACTGTGGGGTTACTTTGAATGACAGTTCGCCACAGTCTGGTCTGGTCTGGGTTTTTTCCATGTCTTCATCTCAGAACCCTTTCTTGTTTTAAGTGCTAATTATCAAGTGTTTGCATGCAAACACGCTAAGGTGGGGAATGTGGTAAACAAGATACCTGCTATAGCATGTTAGCATTTTCATTTTGAGCACGATAGCATTCTAAAGGACGCATTTATCTAAAAAATACTGTAACATCTAAAGTTCCAATTATTCTTAAAACTACCTTATCCCAAAACTATAAAAAAAACAATGCTTTTCTAAGCTCATTAAATGTGGACAATTGTGATAGATATCTGTATTAGGGAGCTGTTGCTGATTCCTCACTTTACTCTCGAAGCAGCATGACAACCATTAGCGTGATCCCTCATATTCGAAAAAAGTTTTCCTTTTCACAAAAAGAAGAACTGCTGACAACTTGTCTTTTAAATGGAAGAAGACAGCGTGAAAATGCCGTTTATCAGCAAAACAGACATCAATATGTTTCTGATCACACAGATGAGAACAGTCAGTGACCGTCCGGTAATAACTGCCACACCACAGGGGAATTTTACAAAGGGGGTGCATTTGATCGAATAACAAATGCCTTACAAATGTCTCTGCAAATGTTAAGCTCCTGGTTGCTTTTGGCATGAACCTCACACTGTGATTACTATCAGCGGTGTGTCTGCAGCAAATCCCACAACACAGGAGCCCACATGCTAAACGCTGGCCTGCGCACTCCCCCTGGAAACTTTAAAAGCAGACTTAACTCAAGATTGACTTTATATGACCTTGTTATCTTTATTTGGCAGTGTCAGATTGCAACTACTGGGACCATCAACCCTTCCCCACATGGCCAGCGAGTGAAACAGCGATTCACACACTGGAGAAATATGGGCCTCTATCACGCACAGCAGCTACTTGGAAAAAGCCCAGAAAGCCTCTCTCCTGCTAGCTGTTTCTTCCCTCGCTCGCTGAAGAAACCCCCACTCAATCTCTCTCTTTACTTTTCTGTCGCTTTATGCTAGGGAGAATTATTATTTTTCCATCTCAAGGACTGCAAAAGAAAAAAGGGAAAATGTCATCCCACGCCTGACCTGTCCCACTCATCTATCTTCAACTCGATTGCTTTGCACTTTTCTCTCTCTGTGTGTCTTTTACTCCCTTCCACCTCCACAATTGCTTGTCCCCCGCCCCCCCTCAATTACCCTCCCTACTTTCTCTGTCTCTTCTTTCTTCCTAATTTCTTCCCCTGGCTGTCTATCTCCCTCTGGTTCTCATGGGTTTGTGTGTGGAGACTGGACTGCTGTCGGTTCAGAATTAGTGGGTGAAGCTGAAAACGGATTAAGGGGCCAGAATCCAGGGAGTTCACTAATGGGAGGACTGGCTCGGCTGACTGCTGCTTCTGGCCATCAGCTGATGCCAATTATCAGAAGGAGCCACATCTGGCCTGGTCTGCCCCGGACTGGCCTACAGGAACTGCTGTCTGGTCCCTCGAAAGTCTCCCCCCTCTTAGGGGACAGATAATGGTGACCAATCTGTTGGAGAGGCTTGTAGGGACTAACAATAACAGTCAATGAATCCAACAGTTGATAAATAATTTAATGATCATTTTGAAAACTATTTAACTTGTGTATCGAGAAACACTCTTAAACATTCAATGGTTCCAGCTTCTAAGATGTGAGGATTGGATTGTAATTGGGGACCAAACCATAACTCGGGGAAAAAATGATCAGCCTAATTGATACATTCAATTGTTCCTTGCAACCCTAAAAAAGAAAAGTTAGCGGTGGAAATCGGCTGATCTAGAGTCCTAAACAACATAATTTATTGCAGCTGTATTTGAGGAGATGTTCATAATACGTCTGAGGGTTTACTGTATACACAGAATGAAGTGTTACACTCAGGATATTCAATTGTTTTGACTCAATAAAGACATACAAAAACATTAATATGTGTCTTTTTGTTTGTGTTAACAGGAATAGTTTCTTTGCTAATTATACATATTTATTTTACTGATTGTAAATGCATGACTTTTCTAGAAATGTTGAGATCCAAGTACTTCCTCCACCATTGCTGACATTGTTCTTACACACATTGCACCACTACTGAAGGAGCCTGCTGCAGATGAATGTGTTGTTATATGCTGCTGTGACCACCTGACAATAATACACAGTACAGTCCAGAGGCATGGTGGTTTGTGTAAGTACCATTTAAAAGACTTTGTTTCCAGCCTTGCAGGAGTTGTCTTCTTACACAAGAAACATTAGGAGCGGTGGCTGTGTGGGTCAATGTTGTCCGATTTAATACACAACACATGCAACATGTTCTTTAATTTTGGTCAAAACTCAACTGTACAGATGAATGAAAATAGGCAAGTGTTTAGAAAACATCTTGCAATGTGATATACATGCATCTAACTTTGAGCACATGCTTTCACTTCACCAATGTGTGTGTGGGCCTGGATAGCCTTCACTGTGAAAAAGGCATAACAGTGAGAATTTGACAAATTATTTAATCTATTGTAAATGCAGTCTGTCTATAGCCCATGAGGTTCATATTACCCTGTAAGTCAAGGCCTGAAAGAAACAGAACAATTGTAGCCTAAGCAGCAACAGTCAAGCATAGATTACATACTGTAAAGTTGTATTCTGTTTGAACAGAACTTTGATGCAGAAATGTCATCTGCAGAAAACATATTACACAAGAGCCTAAACAAATGGTAAGTTTGATGATAGAATGGGGATTTTGGGGGACTTTACACCTTGACCTAATCAGTAAAGGGTGACTTAAGTATGGTAACAACATGTTGGGTAAGGAAACACACAGAATGTACTACTGTATCTACATACCTTATAAATGTACTTACCTTCACCAGGTTAAAAGGTACAAAGCACAGAAAAGGACAGACAAAGAGGCTTTTTGCAACACAGGTCTACTAGTTTGGCTGTTATTACACTCTTCTCACTTTAGTGATCTTCTCCTGATGGCGATCCAGTCAGTAAAACACTGCAGCTCTATGTGACTCATCCCTTACCAAACAGTAAATCACATAAATCCCCTTCCTACTGACTTTGACCCCTGCCACATTTTTGCTCCACTCTCCATGGCCAAAAGGAGAACATGTGGTCTTGGTGGAGGATTTAAATGGGAGAGTGTCCTCCTGATGGTTGGCAAGTACCGGACAGACTACTGCAGAGCAATTACACTACATTTTAACTTCATGTGTGAAAATAAACACTGCTGAGAACAAGAAAGCCATACACTGACGCACACAACTAAATTAAAGCTTCCAGAATCAGTAAGCGACAAAATCTGGACCACGAAGAAGGTTTTCTAAACTTTCAACTTATTAAAGAGGATCAGTGCAGGACCACATTATTGTAACTAACAGAAAAAACCCAGTTTTATTCTTAGAGAAAGCTTGTTCAAAAAAGGTAAATATTATATCTTTCAGCCAGATGAACCCAGACATATATGCATTATTTAATCATTTTTATTAGGAATAATTATTTGCAGAGAAACTTTCTGATTTAAGACAAAAACCTCAATCTGAAGGTGCAATTTTGTCAATGAACCTTGCCATTTTGACGTCCCGTTTTGACAGTCCTCCACAGTCATGTGTGGTCAATGTAATCTGGACCTGTGAGGATACATACAGATTGTTAGCAATCACAAAGCAATAACATGCCATAAACAACAGGGCAGTAATCACATTTGTTTATTAGAATTCAAATGTTCAGAGTGCATGATCTCTAATTATCCAATTAAGATGGCAAAGGAGAATATCTTTCAAAATAAATATATCAACGAACTCACTTATAATTTGGTTTTAGAATGTGATCAGAGGAAGTGGATTATGTTGAAAGTAATTTAGTTTGGTCTTTGTGACACAACTGTGATGACTGATGAAATTGTTTCCAGTGTTTACACTAAGGTAGCCAAATCCTGACTCCAGCTCAGTACTCAGAACAAAAATGTTGTCTAACTATTGCTTGAAAACCTTCAAAAGTCAAGAGTTATTTGTTAGGAAATGCGAGAAATACAGTGTACTTCCATCTCCATGTCCAGCATTTGGCTCCACCCATTGAGTTTGACTCAACCAATGAGGTTATCCCATGGAGAGAAGCTTCGGCCCAGAAAGAAATTCACTTCTTAATATTGAGAGCCAATAAAACAGCACAGAGCATGAATGAATATTAAAAGAATATTAGCAGTAGCTTGTATACAACATCTATTTTGTCGAAGATCTGTCGAATTTGGATTTATGTGAGAGTGTCTGGTGGAAAGTGCTGCGGGGGCCCAGAGACCTGTAGCACCGTTCTACAGCCACTTTAATAAAGAGTGGATTAGGAGCAGCATTCCTGTCAGAGCGGCCCGGTCCACCACACACTAACTCAGTGGCTTCAGCCTAATGCTGAGAGATTTTCAGGGACTGGGTTTGTCATATCAACCGCTACTTTATTTCTGAGGCACAGAAAGTGAGAGTGTGTGTGAGTGTTGGAGTAGTGGACGGGAGGTAGAGATATTTGCAGAGCTTTTCACAAGAAAAGCGATGGGATTAGAGTGTGAAGCTACTGCGTTTCCCCCTCATTCTGACTTGCAGAGTGCGTTTCGGGCTTTGAGTGGAGATCTCTCCAGAACTAGTGAGGATTGTTTGACATGCAAAAATCTGACTTCATCCACAGTCGATTGATCTCGGCGTGTCTGTAATTTGTCATAAGCCAACCGTAGCATTGCGAATATGGCAGTGTCTCAAACAGATCACCGCGATAACACTGTTTGATTCTCCGAGCCTTGATTTCTGTAATGGATACTAAACAAATGCAGCACTGCAAGTGACTCCTCAATCACAATTACATAAGGTGGAGAAATGTATTACCTTATTATAAACATTGAACCATTCTGGGTGGTGGTTCATCTTCTCTGCCTGCAGAGCCACTCGAGACATGAAGCCGAATGCCTGTTAAAAGAAACAGGCCTGTCAATCAAAAAATATTCAGGAATTTCTACCGTTTAAAACTGCATACGCTGTGACCACAAAAAAGATCTCTCACGTGACAAAGAATGATATCGCTACAACACAAAAATGCCACTATACCAGGCCAGAATCAATGACTCAGTAATCATTAAATGTAAGGCTACTACTAATCAAATATATTTTTTCAGAATAACCATTCAATTATTTCTTGATTCATTGGATTGGATTAGGGATTTGGTTTACAAAATTAGTGAAATATGGCCGTTAAAACATCCCAGAAACCAAAGGTGGCCTCTTGAAATGTCTCGTTTTGTCTAACAAACGATCCAAAACCGGAATAAATGTATTTCATGAAATATTGTCTTATTTTCAACATGATGAAAATTATTATTAAAATATTCCCAAAAGTTGATAATGTTTTTCGCTGAATAACAAATTGATAAATCAACTTGTATCTGCAGCTGTAAAAAAAAAAAAAATAGGTCAAATATGTAGCTGTAGACCTGGCAAAAGGAGAAATGCTGCCATCTGAGGTGCAACAAGACGCCATTCCTGTGCCTGTCGAAAATCCTCATGAAGTATGTTCATACTTCCACACCCACTGCCACACACACACAGCATGCACATACTCCGAAACATACACACTCTTCATATTTCAGGTTTGGCATGTGACTCTCTCCAATCACAGGCCATCCAGGGAGTGATTATGGTTATTCTAATTATCTACAAAGAGAAGAGTGAAATCCCTCGTCATGCCCACTGTGAAGAGAGGAGAAAAAAAAAAAATCAGGTAGACCTATTTCAGAGCAATTTCCCACTGCAATCTCAATTAAGCCCCTAAATACTTCCTCCCTGTCTAATTAAATCAACTGAAAAGCCATTGTTTACAGACCATGGCTGCGGCCCCTTCCACCACCTGACATGACGAAACAGAATTACACTCACAGAAGAAATTGCGTTTAGCCTTTTTAGTGCGTTGTAACCAATTTCTGAGACGTCCTGTTCGGTGCCCGTGCAGCGCGGCGCGTGTAACACGATCGGCAGCTTGATCAAATTGGTTATCAAGAAACCGTCTCCTGATCAATTTAAGTAATTGGCATATTCCTGCAACTTGACCCCACTGGCACCAATTTGGAGACTGAGGCAGTCTGCTTTCTCTCAGTTCTCATTGGCTCTAATGGAGATGGCTAAGCAGCCTGTCATGTCAGGTGTTGTCCAAACATGCCGTCTCTCTCTCAGGGCCGAACTCAGGCTAATCTGCTGCTGAGGAACACTGAGTGACAGGTAAAAGGATCCTGTGTGAACACTTAAAGGTTCCTGCACATTGTCCGATTTCAAAACACCATGTTCTTTCAGAAAACAATTTCCAGCCTTGACTCTGTTAGGGAACAAAAACTCATCCTCTTGGCATATCAACATACTCACAATTGGCCAAACTTGGGTTAGGAATATATGCAAACACAGTTTTTTACATTACATTATTAATGATTTCCATTCTTCTTCAGGACCTTTCAGTCGCAGATGCAAATGATGCTTAAATAAATTATATCACTGTGGATTTTTTAATGTTAGAGTCAGATCAATATTGTTGTCCAATTTTGACTACATATACTTGTAATCGCCACACAAAAATGTCCAGGACAAGTTTTAGGTATTAGTTGATACTCTGTAATCAGAGTCATTGGCAGTTATCAGGAAATAAATTAAATGCCTTTTACATTTTTTGGCAGAATTTGAGGATTTTGGCCCGCTGTATGCTGTTCATGGCCACCTACAAGAGTGTACTAAATTCAGGCTCCTAACCTTGATCAGCATGTGTGAATAATGGGTGTACTTCCCTCTTTAATACAGGGAGGATCCCTTTTAACACTACATGTCTGCCAACTGGGTCACAGCACTTTAAAGATACATGATCACAATAACAAAGTTGCAGACTCACTGACATAATGACTGGGTGTGCAACTACAAACATGTGCAGTCACATCTGTATGATACGATTTCATAGACTTCCAAACTTGGCAGGGGAAGGAAATTCTAGTCCGGACAAATAATTGCAAACTTCTAATCAGTTTTTATTCAAAAGTATATTTATCTTCCAAAGCCAGCTCATGGCATGATGAAGTTTGCCAATGATTAAGAGTGAATGCTGTAATAGAAGTGTGTTTTGTATTTGCATTTTGAATTGACAGTGGACCAACCCCGACCAGAGCTTACACTCATTATCCAAACTTCAAAGTTCGTCACAAAACCCACTGCTATTTTCAAGAAAAAGGTCACACTCACGAAAAAAATTACATGTCCACGTTTGGACCTCATTGATGTGCAAACAACCCACAGAGCGCAATGCGTTTTGATGGGAAGAGGAATGTGAAACAGAAGAAGTTTAGCCTGTATGCAACCTAAACTCTCATGTCCCAGGAAGACAAAAAAATGAGGAAAGAAAAAGAGCAAGGAAAGCAGTAATCTCCCAATACAAATGAATTGGAGTTGACTGTCCAAATAACCTGAAAAGGGGTGAAAAATGGGCTTCTCTCACAGGCGGTGGTCCCTCAGGGGCAGTAGGAGAGTAGCAGCAAGAAACAATACTGGCGAAGTGGCGGTGCTACGTCTGTCACCTGTAGGTCATCTCAACACCCTCCACTTGGGCTAAACAAGGAAATAAAACCGACCCTCAACTCCCAGCTGAGGTCTTATGTCAACAGAGGTCAAGGACTCTCCCTCTCAAAGTGCTTTGTTTACACCATTTGTATTGTCCGGGCCACACTTCTCGAGCCAACAGGTCAGCCAGCCAGTCGGCCAACCATCCATTCATTCATTCAGCGAGCCAGCCGCTCTCTCCAAACTGGCCCAACAAGCTGTAGCTGTCAGACTCAGATAATTTAACATGACATTTCGCAGGCCCCCCATCTCAAATAATCAGAAACACCCGACGGCAGGCCCCCGCTTTGCCCCTTCCTCTGCGCACCAGCTTTTGAGGAGCCGATTTGGTGCTATTACTGCATGATTGTCATACAACACTGGATGAGACAATTTGACGTCGGAGCAGAGTGGTGTTCTCTCTCTCATTGCGGCCGTGGGCTGGAATACAGGACTCAGTTTCAAACACATGTGTCTGTTATTTACAGATCGGTTTTCCACCGCCGCGCTGTCCAGGGGCTTAGAAACGCCTGCTCTGTCTTGCCAGGACTAAGTGCATGCAGATTGTGCCTACTCTTACTTGCCTCTGATGGACACACAAATGCACACTGATGCATGTACGAATGCACATACGCAAACCTTCTCAGCATACACACATATGAAGACAAGCCGCTCTCCACCATTACACACCACCGTGAATACCCGATGATTACCCTGCGAGCCCCATCATCATCCGCGTCAGCACCCTGGAAAACCTTCGCTCCTCCGCAGTGAAAGGCAAGAACGCGTTGAATTGCACGGTGGTGGTGGTGGTGCAGATGATGATGACGACCACACCTCTTATGTCTCGTTTCTCTCCTTTCCCAAACAGCTCCTCACAAGCTTCCAGCTGGCAGTGCCTGCTAAGTTGACATGTAACTTAAAGCAAACTATTGAATCATTATGAAGCAAAGCTGCCAAGCGCTGGAATTCTTCCACGCAGTAGAGAGATCTCTGCTGGGTTCTAAATGTTATATCACACATTTATGTTCATAAAGTTGTGAAACACAGACAAGAGCTTCAATTCGATACAAAGATGATGCAGGCTGTGACTAAAATCCTATGTAACAAATGTCCGTGCAAGTCAGCGCCTATATGTGTAACGAGTGTCATGTAATGCTCATGGTGTTAAGGCCAACTTATGCAAGCCCCTCATTAACGGCAGGGTTACCAGCGAGGGCTTAAAAAGACATTGGGCTCGTCAAAAGACAGCAGACATCAGGGTCATCTTAGCTTACCCAAGCACTGATAGCCAGATTATCTAACCACCTCCGCTGGGGCGCCACACCTCACTGCTTCCCTGCAGTCATTTTCACAAGATGTGATGAATGCGTGATGCCTCCAGTTCCCAGGGAACGCTCCATTTTGGAGAGCGAGGTGGGAACTAAACACCACTGAGCTGATTAACCGGCCTCTCGCTGTGAGTAAGGGATATGGTGTGAGCGCTTGTGTAAGGTGATTATGTATACATGTGTGTTTAAATACTAGGGTTTAGATATGGAGTTTTAAAGGCTGGATGACTTGTATGCCTTTATTATACATTTTAAACATTTTATGCCAGAACATTTAACTTTTTTGGGTCTCCATCAGAGTTCGATTTCAGTCAAGGTGCAAAACTGTGAGTGTGTGTGTGTGTGTGTGTGTGTGTGTGTGTGTGTGTGTGTGTGTGTGTGTGTGTGTGTGTGTGTGTGTGTAAAGCAGGAGGGGGGTGGCTCTGAAAGTTTGGTTAACACAGGGGCTCAGTTTTAGTTGTAGGACAACTTACTCAACACAAGCAGAGCAAGGCCCGTAACGAGAGGCAGAGGCTTGAAGGAGCTTTGGTGGAGAGGGAGCCCCCGACAGAATATAAAAAGGGGGATCAGCCTCAGAGAGCGGAGGGAGCTGTCTGAACAACAGCAGCGCTCTCCTCAGTCTCAAAATTGGACCTTGAGTCCTGAAGCTGTGTGGACGCTGCAGCCTTTTCTGGTGTAATGCGGTTATTGTCTGTGGTCAACCACAACTTTGGCGTGTCATTTGTCTCAAGTTTGTGTCATCTTTATTTTGTTGCATTATATCACACACATATAACTATACATGTTTTGAATTTATACAAAGAAAAATACTTAATGGTAATTTATGCATCTTTCATGCAAAACTTTTGACAAGGAATGCTTTTTTAATATGGCCTTAAAACAGTTGCTAAATCTACAGTCTGGGACATTTATGTGCTCATTATGATTTTGAATGAAAACACTATCCTGGCTTTTAGATATCTGTAAGACTGATTGATGATCCTTTCCAACTGATTTCTTAAGAAATGTTCTTTCCTCTCACACAGACATGTAGAAAAGTCACTGAAAGGTTAGGAGAACATGAATGCGACAAAATAGCCCCTATTAAGAACGTACCATTGAGTGAATGCTGCAGATATTCACTATGAATGTGATAATATAATGCAACATATTGATTAACAGAGCAAAGTATCCTATTAAACGATAATGTTGTGAATCCTTACATCCTTTTGACTCTAAATATCTTTCAGAGTGCTATTTGGACTTCGACATGCACGTGAGTATATTGAAAATAGTTTGTCATAAAGCCAACAGTTAACATTTTTTACTGTGAAATTATCACATTTTGGATTTATAGTCGCTGTTCCATTACACAAGTTCTCTTGAAGAATGGTTAGACTCTGAATTACTGGAAAGCTATTCATTCATCTGCCTGTTTAACCAATAAATAAACTGTTTTGTGCACTGACAGACATTTACCTTGTAAAACGTTTCTATTCTTAGTTTAAAGGTCGGTCTTGTTCACTTTGTAGGAGATAATCAAGATAATAACAAGCCATTTTTAATTCCCAAACACAACTTTTGAGGCATTTTTCCCATCACTGTAAGACTGAACGTTTGTGGAGAAAGTTGAAATGCCATCATTGTCAACTTCAGCATAACACAACAGTTGAGAATGCACAACTCACCTCTCCTATCCAAACTGCATCTTTCGGCTACCAATTTCACTTGTGTCGCATAAATGTTTCCACATTGTCCACCAAAACATAAAGCAGATGGTCATCAGTAAACATACATAACATAAGGCTTAAAACGTAAACAATATCAGGGACTGCAACTTAAAAACCCAAATCCAACGAAAATGTACAGTATTAAACAGATGTTTCCACATATGATTGCAGGGATTTTCACTGACCAAAGTGACTCCAGACAGAGGATTTCACCTCTCAAACTTGATTAAACATCACCGGACTTGATGAGGAAAATAACTCAGCAATTTTTGAGACCACTGCCACCATCAACGCAGTTTACCCACATGCCACAGATAAATTAGCTGCTAAAGCATCTAACACTTTCCACTTGCTGTAATCATGGAAAATAAACGTAGACATCCAGCTGTCATGTTCTTTTTGAGTTCATTTGCAGCTATGAATGTCCCTGTGTGTCATGTATTTAGCTCCACTTCAACAAAGTGCCACTGTGGATTTGCAGAGCCATAGACACACCTCTACCGCCCCCTAAAGACCACAAGAGGAAGTGTTTCAACGCACAGAGGGGATTTGTTATTCTCATTATAAACTCTCGGGGATCTGATTTCTTCGAGCCCATCACTCGCAGATAAGTGGCGAATGGAAATCAGCCAGCATGTCACTCCTCATCTCAATTCTCCCCTGGTAAAAGCCCTTTAAGAACAGCCATAAAAAACAAAGCTACAGTATGTAAAAATACATGGAGGGAAATAAAAGACAGCGAAAAAGAAGAACAGAGAGACAGATGGAGAGAGAGTTGCCAACATGTACAATTGGAACAACATGAGCCCAATAACATGGGGCACAGAATGGGAATAAGACACAGAGAAAAGCAGACATTGGGAAAGGAGTGTGGCAAAGAGCAAGAAAAAAAAACTGAAATGCACATCGACCAGAAGGAATGATGGGATTGTTAGTGGTTTGTGAACCAGATGAAACATTTTAACCAATTTGATTGTTTGTGAAAGAAATCATTCTGATCGAAACCCCAATTGCTGCCAACTGGACGCCTGGCGTGTCTCAGGGTAATGCAGTCTGACGTGTCGGGGTAAGA
Source organism: Dissostichus eleginoides (assembly GCA_031216635.1). Taxonomy (NCBI): domain Eukaryota; kingdom Metazoa; phylum Chordata; class Actinopteri; order Perciformes; family Nototheniidae; genus Dissostichus; species Dissostichus eleginoides. The sequence continues at coordinate 16,527,982 of CM062279.1, read as the reverse complement.
GGAGAGGCTTTAGAGCCAGGAGGAGTCGATGGGGGAGGTCAGCGCTTGCCCCCAAACTTCAAACACGGGGAAGTGTAAAAACAGACTATGTTAGGGGCTAAAACAACTAACGACAGGATTAGAGGAAGTCCGCTAAGTGGTCTTGTTGAGATGTTGCAGTTTAGGTCGTCCAATACAGGAATGAGGAAAGTGGTAGGCTGCCTACCAATACGGTACTGTCAAATGTATATATTAAAAGAAAAGGTTTTAAGAGTTCAAAACTCAGAAAAGTGTTATGAAAATGGACTTGGGGATGAGAAAAGTTCACAAAGGCAACTGTGTACTATGGTGACGATAACACCAGAGCAAGCATTTGTTAAAGAAAAGTGCTGTGGAATATTTTTGAAATCTCCCAAAAAAAGTTAAGTAAGTGAACCTTGAGTTTTTACAATTTAAAAATAATACTGTAACTTCTCAAGAAGATTGTTTTAAAAATAATTGTTTCAAAAGTTTCAATGTTATTTTCTCACAACCCATCAGGGCAACATAAAAAATAAACCTACTAAAAACACACACATTTTAAATGTATGTTCTACATAAATGCACAACTTTAGGAATTTTCATTAAGTTTTGGTATTTTTGTCATGTGATCTCATGATGGATGGGCCATTTCGAGGGTTTGACACAAAAAAAACATTAATTGATTATAGAAAAATATGCTCATATTCCTCATAGTATCATTTCCGTATGGCAATACTGTAATATATCTAACTGTATAAATATCTTACAGTATTGGTATAGCATTGCAACAAAACTGTACATTCCATTTCAAACGGAGAGCAAGACCAGGATTGGGCCAAACCTGTCCATTTGGTTTTTCCAAGTACTATAAATAAGCACAATTTAAATACAAACAACTTTTTTGCTTATAGCAACGTAAAGTTACAAGACTTTAAATACTGAAGCGTCCAGCACGCCCTGTCGTAATTAGCCCCCCATGCTCAACCAATTATTAATGAGTAGGAAAGAATGGCCTTTTCTTTCTTATAAACAACCTTTTAAATGTCATCAGTGCTCTACTTTGCAGGTTGGAACCAAAAGAATCCAACGAAAGCAGAGAGGAACCTGTCTGCCGCTACACCTGCAACCAATCAGCATATAAACACAGATGAATTTGTGTTTCCGATGGTTAGCGAGATGGTCGTGCGTCTGGCGGTCTGCATTCTGATCCCCATCAAATAAACTTAGAGCCACTTTACAACAGCCCCCTAAAGACCAGAGCAGCAGAACGCAGAGGGCAACTGATTTCCCCTAAAAAAGATGACAGTTTGATAGCAGACTCTACCGGCCGTCTGGAAAAAAACACTGAAGCAGATGTCAGCTGCCAGTGTGTTTTCTCTGTCATTATGAATTTAATTAAATCCCATATACACACTCTAACCAGATGCACAGTGATGCAAATGATGTCCTATGTTATGATCCCTGTGATTACATATGACTGGTAATCTTGTCAATAATGCCAAAATTGCATAATAAACAAAAACAATTGTCATTATCTGCTTGTTAAAGTGTTTTGAAAAATCCTTTAAAATTGCTGCTCACCCATTTAAATGTGTCTGTGAAAACATCATAGTGTATAACTAGCATAGTTCTAGTACATTAAATTCACTGTTATGATGCATTATAATGTGATTAAGTGACTCTTAGTAATCGCTGTTGGCTTGAAGTAAAGATTTATTTTATCATGTGTTGTTCTTGCATAGATTCAATGATTATTTTTTTCAATTTACCTAAAGCAACCAACAAACACTAATTACCTTATGATGCATTATGACAGTGATTATAATGCATAAAACAAAAGGTATAATAAACTATGTTGCTTGAAAAAAGATAATGTCACCGAGTGACAATTGTGAAGTATCATGATACCTTGTAAGTGATTATATCATATGTGACTTTTGTAAAGTGTCTTTGTGTGTTTGTAAAGCGATATATAATTTACATATATTATTACTATTTTAAGTGAATACAAAATGCTTGATGATGATTTACCTGCTGCTACACACTATGTTCTTCAGCATTGGCAAAAAGTAATTTATATTGTACATTTCCCATTTGTGGGACAAATAAAGGAATTCGGATTCTGATAACCTTAAACCCAAATCTGAAACCCAAATCTGAATCGTAAAATAAACCAAATGAAGTGACAAAAAAAGTCAACCTGCATTGACTCACACATGTCAGAGGTACATCAACATAAATACACACACACACACCTGATTAAAGGTTTTGAAGTGAAGTTCTTTGAAGATGGCATCACGGTCCTTCACCTCCACCCATCCCGCGGTCCTGAGCTCCTTCACCTGCTGATCCCGGTCTGCAGGGGATAGCCAGTGGGAAGACTGGACACAAACATACACAAAAGTGTTAATTCTCTTTTCTCAATATGCTGTGCTGTGCTCTATAGGTTGATTTAATGTTGTTTTTGTATCAGTTTCAAACAACATCTTATCTCGAAAACTAATATTTTAAGCGACAAATTACATAATCAGTGGTTCTTGGTGCTTTTTTTTTCATCTGACAAAACGTCAATTTTATCAAATACATTTGATTTAGAAAATTAAGTTAAAGTTTGAGATGTGATTCATAATACTCAAATGTCATCTTCATTGTAGCTCTTAGGCCTGCCTGAGTGTTAATAGTGCTGTGTCCGCAAGGTGGCAGTCTAGCATCAATAGTGTGTACTTCAGAAATTACACAGAAGTACACAGAAATTAAAGTTAAACAGTTAAATAAATATTATGTAATAAATACTAATTAACTGTATGAGCGTGACCATCATCAATATGAGCTTGAAATCCCATCTGTACATTAGAAAAGCATACTGAACGCCATTATCATTTCAGAATTCACAATGAAAGTTGTATAACATAGGCTTTTCTTACTTGTTGCAAACACTATACAATTCGGCACGTTTATAATCGCAAATGAACACATAATAGGAGTCCCATATGATGAAATAAACAGTAGGATATATAGCACGAATTAATTCTCACTCAGTTAAAATGTCATGATAATATTGAATGCAACTTGTATCGATCAGCATATCACAGCCGAGTTGAAGAATAGTTCCAAAACTATTACAAACTTCCAGAAATGCTGCAAAAAAACCTGTGTCATCTTACAGGTATGCATGCAAACATTCAATTCAGAGTGTTTTGAATGGAGTTTGGCGTAATTACTTCTCCATAAATAACTATGCGTCTTGCATGGAGCTATGGACACTTACTAGCCTACTTCAGAGCCTATACAGGTGTGCATTTCTTAACTGTCTCATGAAATTAGACACTGCATAACTGCAGCTTCACATTGTCAACACAGGTCGGATGCTAATGCTAAAACCCTGTCTCTGCAGGCAGCCCTCACCTCTTTAGACGAGTGGTTCTTGCAGAGCCCGGACAGCATTAGACTGCTCCGTATTAACACACGGTTACAGGGCCTCAGGCCACACATTAATACAGACATAACTGACCCTGTGTCAGCTGTTATCCTCTTTCCAAAACCACCTACTCTCCTGTTTCCTGTCTCCTGTACTCACACACTCTACCATAGCTGTTCGGATAACTGCCTGATTAAAATCCCACATGTTCTAAAGGAGTCTGGGCAGTGGCGAGCCGTGACTTTTATACCTAGGCCCTCTGACCCCCACCCATTCCCTCGAAAAAAAGAAGAGTTATTACGTCACAGCGTATACTTCAGCGGAATATCAAAACAGCGGTCCGGGGTGCAAAACGCATCAATGACAGCGACCCTCTACCACACAAAACAACACCATTTATCTAAACACCTATCATGACAGTCGGCACGGCGGCCCACTTTGAAAATGACTCAGGCCTACCTTTGATGATCAAATCACTTAAACACAAAGTCCATCCTCCTGTCCTTTTGGATGAAGCACTTGATGGCGGGTCATGCAGCTGATCCTTTGCCACTCCAATTTATCATTGTAACTCAATCTTGAAAATGACTCGGTTAATAATTTCGCAACGATGTCATCACTATCACTGACGTGAGCCATCATGAGCGAACTTATGCTAATCAGAAATCTATCGATCATAAATCTTAATCTATCGACTAGATTTATGATTCGAAAATGATAAAAGTAGGGTAGACATGTGGATATTATCCGGCTGGACAAAACGTGCATTTATCAAACAGGTTCGTTTTCCACAGACCTTATTTCGAGCTATTTTCCAAAACCCTATGGAGAAATCCCGTTGCTTTGTTGTCGAGGAAACCAGCAGTTTACTTCCGGATTTTAGGACGCGTCACTGCACCACTTGCATAGACTTCACAGCGGGCGGAACTTGTCATAAAGTCCGCGAAAATAAAGCCCACCCATTTAGAGGGAAGATATGATTGGTCAATTGTACTGTCATTTGACATTACTCTCTCATTGAGTTACTATAGCTGGCCCTCTGTGAATGTACAGAGGGACCAACAAGCTCTCCCGTCTTCACAGTCACTGCAGAGACGGCATTTAACCCTTCACATTCCAACAGAAACTGAACAGGCAGATTCGAAGGATTTATTTCTTTGGATGTTATTTTAAATACAATTAAATCAAGTTATTTAGGTAAAACTAATGACAAATATTTTAAAAAAATATTAAAAAATAAATATTTAAAAAAAATGTTTTTTTTTTAATATTTTCAAATATTATTTTTTAGAATATCTTAGGCCCTCAGAGAGGGCCTAGAGGGCCCTGACGGCTCGCCACTGAGTCTGGGTATGGCTAAGTTAAAACTCCATACAGGTCTTGCAAACCAGATCTTCTAGTCAAAGCTTTGGCAATAATACTGTATGTGATTATGGTCATGCTAATAAAGCTATTTGAATTGAGTTGATAATGACAACATGCAGTGGTGGAAGAAGAACTCAGATATTTTACTTGAGTAAAAGTAGGACTACTACAGTGTAAAAATACTCAGGTCAGCTACAGGTAAAAGTCCTGCATTTAAAGGTAGGGTAGGTAATTCACTTCAGAAACACTTTTTGTTATATTCCATGGAATGCTCTTAACATCCCGATAGCAATGAATAAATTAAATGCTTTGACAATAAATATATACAAATATTTCATCTGTGGAAGCCGTGGCGCTGTAAAAAGCAAGTCCAATTATCTGCCTCAGCCCGCGGCAGATAATGGATGGCCTACCTGCCTGTCAGCCTTCCATCTCGTGCACAAACTTATCTCGTGCCCTCATTCGCTCGTGTGTGTTGGAGGAGGGGCTCTGTAAGGAAGTCTGAAGGAAGGGGCAGATTTTTTTCGGTTGTGTACTTTCAAATTCTAGCTTACTCGAGCTGGTTTCTCCATTCTTACCTACCCTACCTTTAAGATCTTATTTAAGTAAAAGTAAAATAATATTGGCATCGAAATATACTTTAAAGTACCAAAAGTAAAAGTACCTATAGCTCAATTCAGTATCATGTATATTAAATTACTGGAATATTATTTGTTATGCATTAATGTGTTCATCACAGCTGTTGAAGGTGGAGCTACTTTAATTACTTAGTTTAAATACAACTGCTGGATATCTTAACCTATAATTATACATCACAATTTACTATATTTTTGCATTAGCTAATTATCTGAATCTGTAAAGTAACTAGTAACTAATTGTGTCATGTAGTGGAGTAAAAGTACTTTATTGGCTTGTAAAATGTGTTGGAGTAGAAGTATACATTAGCATGATAAAAGTACCCCAAAATCGTAAGTACAAAACTTGAGTACATAACACTTACACAACTGACAACATGTATGAAAAATCTGTTATATTTAAGCAATATTTTAAAGTATATGATCCCACTGAAATAACCTTTGAATGGCTTTTTCATAATTTGTAAAAGCGTGTATAATTTCTGTAAGCACAAAATGGTATGCATTGGAAAACATAATTATTGTTCTTATTTTGTGATACTGTGAGCCATGTTCATCTCTGAATATTGTTCACATTTCTACATATCCTTACCTCTTAAATCTGCTCAGCCCTCCACTTAAAATATAATATAATGCAGTTTGTCACATACACATTGTATACATTTTTTTTTGTTTCTTTTATATATATATATTTGTATTTGGTGAAAATACTAGTCTTTATTCTTTTTAATGTTAAATACTTTGAACAAATATTTTCTCTTTATAACCGTCTATTTTTGATCTTCTCTTACAACTTATTTCCTTATGTTGTGTTTAAGTTTGCACCCACATACACCAAAGCAAAGTCCTTGTATGTGGAAACGTACCTGGCAATAAACTTGATTCTGATTCTTCTGATGTTAGATACATTCTTGTTATTTTCTTTTTAATGAAATTAGTAAACTAAACTCCATTGCAGCTTTTCCTTAATGTGACCCTGCTCATACCTTATTATAGCAGCTTTTTTCTTCAGGATATAAACAATATTTAATAAGAAATAAGAGAATAGAAAAAACACAAGCCCTGTCTTCAAACATAGCCAAAAGCCCTGAATGGTTAACAGCTGCAAATCAATACATTATTTATTATAAATCACAATGGCTCACACACTTGAAACATAAGCAAATTAGCAACTGTTAATTTAAAAAAAAGAACTAAGTTGTTTGCACAGAGTGACTTGAAGTCTGTCTGTGTTTTCAGTCCTGATGCTCGTGCTCCTGTCCCGGTATGAGCCAGCGGATGCTGTCCGTCCGCAGGATGGCGTACGTAGTGAAGCCTGTGATGAAGAGGACAGAGAAGACCAGCAGCCAGTCGATGCTCTTCACCGGGACGCTGGGGAGTGGGCCGAGGCGGTCTGTATCCGTCACGTTTTTGTCAGGGCCGATTCAAACCCTTGTGCACAAAAACAAATGATCAGAAAATAAAGCAGGCTGGATATGCTGGGATTATAAACCATACAAAAAACACTAACAAACCACACAAAAACAAACATGTTTTTTATTTTGTACATATCGAATCAATTTCTTTTTGCCATAAAAAGTTACCTCAAACCACACAAATTATCTTACAAACACTTAAAGACCCAGTCCAATTTTGTGGGGGATTCTGAGAAGTCAAGTGTCAGATATTCAGGTGTAGCAGCAAAAGGTAGTTTAGTACTCTAGTCCACGTTCGCAAACATGAGAAATACCTTGTTGAATGCACTTCCAGTCTTCTTACAATGATGGTACAGATCCAGTAGCTGTAGGCTAATCCCTGCTGTTAACCTGGACATAGTTGTAGGACCTCATAACCTGATTTTAGGACTGTGTTTTGGATTATGAATACAATATGTATCATGATACAAGGGTTATGATGCAATATAGTAAGCAAGGTGATATATTGCTGTACTTTTCTAAATCTAACGTTAGGAAAACTAGCATAGCATTGATAACATAGCTTCATATGAAGGACAAGTTTACTTCATGCAATCATAACGGTGGGATCTGCTTTTGCAATTATCGAAGTCCTTTCAACATTTATCATCATAGCTCTGCTTTAAGAGGGCACGCAGAATGAGAGGGCGATTCTTTTGGAAAACTAAATGAAGTATATGTGAGTTAATATGACTTAGTCCCTGATAACCTTTGTGTTAACCTTCATTTCAAATTATGATTTCATCAAGTGTGGTCACCAACAGGAACTGATTAATTTAAACTAAACCAGCTAAGAGTAAGCCTTATCTTCAAACAACACTAAACTTGCTTGTCTCTAACCTAAAACCGCATTATTGTAGACTGTTTCTATTTAGTGTGTACCTGTCTGGTTAGCGATGAAGGAGGTGAGCGTCTCCAGCGTTCGGTCCGTGTGGTTGAAGCGGGCCATGGGTTTGGCCCCCTGGAACAGCAGGATGTTGGGCACTGCCACGGTCCCAAATCTGGTGGAAAGGCTGGTGGACCAAAAATGGGAACAAACAAGACACAAAAATTACAAATGAAGTTATAGTTTTAGATATGGTCTGTATGCAGTATATTTGATCTTAACAAAAAAATATTCCTAACATTATGTTTTAGTTAAGAGTTTGACGGCGATTATGTGTTCATCTGCATTATATTCCACGGTGTTCCTAAATTTCAGACATTTACATACATGAGGGTATACAGAATATAGCACACACCTCTCAATGTATCACAATCCATCACAAATGTACTAAAACCGTATATACAAGGTTTACAACATTTAGATTTATCTTGAAATCTTTTTTTATTTTCTCTAAAAATAAGAAAATCCAACAAAGGGAAAATGTCATTTTTGACGAAGTTGTTAAAACCAGCACTGGATAACCTTTTTCGATGGATTCATGATCTAATTAGACAGTTTACTAGTTGCGATAAAACTGTGAGTAGTAATTCTGCCAGGTATAAGCACATTTTACTTAAGCTTAAGACCATAAAGAACTCATGGAAATTAGAAATCCCAAATGCCCCTATAAAGTGGGCTTTTACATTGAGATGGGAGGATACACATTAATACCAGAAGAATAATCACCTGCTGTGCTGCGAGGCATCCAGTGCCAGGAAATGCATGCCGGGAAAAGCCCGGGGCAGGGCGTTGAAATGAGGTGCCAGCCCGGCAGAGAACTGGCACCAGGCGGTGAAGAAGAGCACCACGGAGCACTCTGTGCCGTTAGCATTCAGGAAGTCCATCAGGTCCTGAGAGAAGAAAGGAACAAGAACAAAGATTGAGGGAGGGAGGGATTCTTCTCCTTTAAATATGAAGCATCAAATCAACAAAGTCTGATCACATCTTTTACAAAGTCTGGACCAAAAATAATGTTGCCCTCATACAGTAGGTTTGAAGAAAATATTGCAGAAAAGCACAAAAATGTAACATAATGGGATAAAACCAGCCCCTTGTTTGATGCACCTACTAGTACTATCAGCACTGCAGATCAAACACTTGATATTATAATACAATTTAATGAACAGCATGTTATGATTATATTTAGCTTTAAACCTACAGTATTAGGTCTATAAAAATGAAGAAAAAAATGATTCGACTTCTACTAGGATTGAGACAATAATACAAAACTGATTTTTGTATTATTATAGTAGCCTTCTGATTGTAATGAATGGATGATTAAGCATATTATGGCTTGTTTAATAAATGTGTCTTTAACATAAGGAAAAACTCAATAGCATTTGGAATTTAACAGTTCTCATAGCACTCCTCCAGGGCATGTTTTCTGTTTTCTTTTTTTATTACTGCCGTATTTTATTCCATTTTATTTATATGTAAATACTGCTATATTTTACTATATTTCTTATTATTTTTAATATTTTGTTATGTTATTTTTTATGTATGCACCATGACATCAAGTCAAATTCCTAGTATGTGTAAACCTACCTGGTAATAAACCTGTTTCTGATTCTGATTCTGATCATCATACCTGTGAAGCGTTGAGGACCTGCACACTGAAGTTGTCCATTCCTGTGGTGTTCCTCTTATCGCAGGTCACCTTGTATGTCTTGGCGGTCTCTGTGGTGTTCTGCTCCTCGGTTGGCGTTGTGTCCGCACGCACTATGTCCAGAGTAATCTGGAGATACACATTGAAAGAGAAGTCAACGTCTGAACTACTGCTCTTATGCCTACACTTTTCACTCTGATCATTTTAACTGAACTTAGCCTAGTCTATCCAAGCATACTTCAGAATGTCACCAAAAATAAGTTCCAATCTTAGGCAGAAAATATTTAAGAAAACAGCCAAAAAACAGAATTCAAAGATATTCAAATTATAAAAGGTAAAGAAATGGAGAAAATCTTCACATTGGATAATCTGCAACCAGAGAACAATTGGTATTTGTGTTAAAACAAAATACTTGCATGATTAATTGACAGTTGCCATTGTTTCAGCTCACCCTACTCTTCAAACTGCAATGTACAACTGCTATTGGAGTTACAGTGCTCCCAGTTACCTGCTGTGAGGATTCGTCACTCCTCTCCTCCAGTGACTCGCCTGCAGCAGCCAGCTCAGGGGAACCACACTGGGCACTGTCCTCATCACAAGGCGGGAAGAAGCCTGACTGTAAGTCTATCACATTTTTGGGGAAAAGGGACTCGATGTCAGATCGATCGATGGGGGTCTCGGTCCCCATCAATGCATCTGCGATCTCAGCTGTCTTGTACTGCCTCTTTGGCAGAGAGTGCGGTTCTTCTGACTCCACAAACTTAGGGCTGTTCTCCAAGTCAGATACTGCATCTTCTGACAGACTGAGGTCCAGTGACTCATGATTTTCTGAAAGAAAAGTCATACATAGATCAAAATCAGTACATTAGATAGATATAAACATCATCAGATTACTGCTACATTTCTAAAAAGTGTGGATTACTAGCAGGACAATGTCAGTAAAAAAAAACTAAAAAAGAGGTTATTCTGTTTTCTCAGATATTATTTCTGCTTTTATTAAACTGTAGTATGTGCTCAAGTGTTTCATTGTTGGTGTATAGGCTACTGCCTGGATATGCTTAATGAAAGGCAGGTTTTCCTCTAAATAAACTCATTTTGATCCTAAATATCTTTATTGTTCTTCTTTTCTAAGGTCACATTGCTCTGTTGTCTTGCATAATACACTCGAGTAAAAAACATCTTATTGATTTTTATTTTGTCTTTTATTTATTTGCATTGCATTTGATATTGAGGTAATCCAAAAGTAACTTTGGGTTATTATATTACTTTTATATTTTGATGCCCAGGTTTTCTTTTACAGGCAACTGGTCATTTTAATCGATTACATGTTTTTAACTAACTTTCCAAACCCTGGTTATCAGCTAGTTTTGAAGAATGGCTTCGTTTGGATAAGCGGATATATTTTAAATTAAGAAGACAACTTTAGGACAACTAGCTTGCTGACAATAATTACAATTAGTATGATAACAAGTCACCTGTTAATCGGTGGTGTAAAGTAACTAAGTACATTTACTCAAGTACTGTACTTAAGTAAAATGTTGATGTACTTTTACTTTACTTGAGTATTTCAATTTGTTTCTACTTTGTACTTCTACTCCACTACAATTCAGGGGTAAAAAGTGTACTTTTAATCCAGTACATTTATTAAATGTAGCATATTTTGTGTAATGATGTGAATCATAATCAACCCTTAAATACACTTGGAGTTACGTTTACATGCTAACTTGAAGCATACTAAGTCATTAAACTAGCTGGACCTTTACCAGCTTTGATAAACACCTTCATGCATCAATATAACACTGTGAGTTCGGAGTGTTATTTAACATTAACAATTTAGTATAATAACCAGTCACATGTTAAATAACACTGTTAGGTCGCAGTGTTTTGCTAGCATTGTTTAGCTAACAAGCAGCTGTCAGTCTCTTACCTTGTGCGATCACAGCCGAAAACCTTAAAACATCCGAAAGATATAACACAAATAATAAAACATGCGAGATGTGAAGCTTATTTAAAATAGCCGTCATATTTTTCGATTTCAGCCTGGTGCAAATATGAACGGTTATCACGACATGGTGCAATTTTTCAGCCCTTAGGAAATAATGTTCCGAGCAGTGGCGGAAGAAAATAAATGTAACACAACCGGACATTAAGACATCCATGCTTCCGGAGGCAGAAATGTTTTTACGGGGAAATAACTCCATGGATGTAGAATAACTCTCTTAAAATATCCATGAGAAAAATAAATGTATAGATACCATTTGCTGCATGTATCTCAGTATTAAAACTGGACAAAAAAAACTAAAATATTGTAACGTCTTAATACAGATGGCGCAGAACGGAAATCAGATTTAACTAGTGAAATACACTCTGTAGCACATGATCTAACTAATTACTTAAAACTATCTCATTACATATTGTTAGAAAAGTTACTACATGAAGTTACTGCATAAAGTCACATGATTTGTATTGATTTTCAGGTACAACTGACTTCTCCCCCCCGACAAACACACACAACTTTATTTACTGGCTAGGCTCCTCCTGCTCAAAGTCTACACAGCTCACGTTGTTCCCCCCCTTTCACAGATTTGACAGTTTAAAGACGGGTGTAAGCACCATGTGGTGACATGTAACTGAAAAGCCCATACATTGTAGATCAGTGATTCAACATCAGGGAATTAGCTTTTCTCTGGAAACAGAAAGTGAAACTTACTGACATTCACTGTCGTAGAGGAGAAATGGCGCAGCAAGTGAGTCTGGGTCGGGAAAAATGTAGCTGTTCGATCTGTCTGGATATTCTAAAGGATCCGGTAACTATTCCCTGTGGGCATAGTTATTGCATGAGCTGTATTAAAAACTGCTGGGGTAAGGAGAATGAGGAGAAAACCTACAGCTGCCCGCAGTGCAGGCAGAACTTCGCACCGAGGCCTGCCCTGGTGAAAAGTACCATGCTTGCAGAGCTAGTGGAGGAACTGAAGAAAGTAGGGCTTCAAGATGCTTCACCTGATCTTTCCATTGCAAAACCTGGAGATGTGGTCTGTGATTACTGCTACGGGGTGAAGCTGAAAGCCTTCAAGTCATGTCTGGTGTGTATGGCCTCTTTCTGTGAGCAACACCTCCAACCTCACTTTGATGTAGCTCCGTTAAAGAAACACAAGTTGGTTGAAGCCACCTCAAAGCTTCAGGAGAACATCTGCTCTCGTCATGACGAGGTGATGAAGATTTTCTGCCGCACTGATCAGCAGTGCATCTGTTATCTCTGCTCCATGGATGATCACAAAGGCCATGACACCGTCTCCGCTGCAGCAGAGAGGGCTGACAGGCAGAAGGAGCTCGGGGTGAGCCGGGAAAAAGTCCAACAGAGAGCCCAGGACAGAGAGAAAGACGTCAAGGCGCTTCAACAGAGGGTGGAGGCTATCAATCGCTCTGCTGATGAAGCAGTGAGGGACAGTGAGAAGATCTTCACTGAGTTCATTCATCTCATTGAGAAAAGAAGCTCTGAGGTGAAGCAGAAGATCAGATCCCAGCAGAAAACCCAAGTGAGTCAAGCTCAAGATCTTGAGGAGAAGCTGCAGCAGGAGGTCACTGAGCTGTGGAGGAAAGACGCTGAGCTGCTGCAGCTCTCTCACACCGAGGACCACCTGCATTTCCTAAACAACTACCCCTCACTGTCACGTCTGAGTGAGTCTGAAGACTTACCCAGCATTGATATCTGTCCTCTGCGCTTATTTGAGGATGTGACCGCAGCGGTGTCAAAGACCAGAGATAAACTCCAGGGTGTTGTGACTGAGGAGTGGGAAAACATCTCTCTGGCAGTGACTGAAGTGGACATTTTAATGATCCAAGCAGAGCCAACCAGAGCTGGATTCAGGAAATATTTTCGTCAAATCACATTGGATCCAAGTACAGCACAGAGGCGGTTGTCATTGAGTGACGGGAACAGGAAAGCCACACTAATGAAAGTAGATCAGTCATATTCTGCTCATCCAGACAGATTTGTTGGGAATTGTCAGGTCCTGAGTACAGAGGGTCTAACTGGACGTTGTTACTGGGAGGTGGAGTGGAGCGGGAGAGCTTTTATAGCAGTGGCATACAAGGATATTAACATAACTGGGACAATTAATCAATGTGGATTTGGATTCAATAACAAATCTTGGGCATTAGATTGTATCAGTGGTGGTAAATATACATTCTTCCCTAGCAATATTCCTACTTCCGTCTCAGGCCCTCAGTCCTCCAGAATAGGAGTGTACCTGGATCACAGAGCAGGTTCTCTCTCTTACTACAGCGTCTCTGACACCATGACCCTCCTCCACAGAGAGCAGACCACCTTCACTCAGCCTCTCTATCCTGGGTTTTGGCTTCCAGGGAAAGATGGTGACACAGCGGAGTTGTGTGAGCTGAAGTAGGCGGAAGTTTAAATAGTGACTTACAGAGGGAAACCAGGACTGGGATTTTCCCTGTTTGATTTTTTGTCTCTGTATTTGTATTTGTATTTGGATAAAACAATCTTGTTTGTTGAAATTTGATTTGTACGTTATATTTTCTCAAAATTTTTCTTTCATACTATGCTTGGAAAAATAATACATTTGCAAAATCTCTAAACTGATTATTATGTAAAGAAAAAAAGTGTCATGTATGCAAAAATGTATGAATGTATTTGGAAACTTAATAATATGTAAAATGTAATTTACTATGCTACATAATGGTGTCTGTACTGCATTCTATGTTGCTCTAGTTCTGATAATACAAATTCCATCTATTTTGTTAATGTGACCGCAAAAGTAAGGGTACAATTTAAATGTAAACTTGTGAAAAACAGCTTGCTGGTCATCTTTTTAAGGGTAAATTCATCTGTCTTTACATTGTAACACGTTTTAAGAATCATTTATAAAAAGTATATGTTCAAATCTGTACAAATAAATAAATAAATCGATGAGTTGTCACCATTTTATCAGCAAACTTCTATTATTTAAAAAAGTATTACTTTATTTATTTATTTTTAAGATATTTTTGGTAACAGGTAACAGGTCGATAAATCAGTCAGATAAACCCTATTTGTGAAATGCTGGTTCTTTTGCAAAGGAAAAATGTCAAGACAATATTTCAAAGTCTGTTATTTTCTGATTTATTACACAACTTTTGAACATTCCACAACAATCATGCAGGAATAAAATAGGAATTATAGAAAGCTTTACAGGCTTCACATTGTCTCAAAAACACTCGATAGGTGAGTTAAAGTTTGGGAAATCATCACCTACAGACAACATACCATGTGTTGCTTTATTGCTGAAGATGGTGGGAGGAGTACATCACTCCAAAAATAACAAAGGAAAAAGGAAATGTAACAAAGTATGAATTTCTGTGCACTGATTTCACTTACAGCTTAATGACAGGAATTACTATAAATTAGGCATATTATTGAGTTTAGGTAAACCAACTTCCATAAACATCCTTATCCCTTTTGTGTTGTCCTCATTCGGAGGTCCATATCCAAAATGTCAGTTCAGTTCAAATGTCGGTCAGAAAGAAAAAAGTACTTTGCATGACATACGTTCCTACAACTTTTCCCAAAGCATTTAAATAAGAGCTCAGAGCTACTCAGTGAAACAGATGTACACAGGGTGCTCTGAGGTGACTCTTTACATGCTGACAAAATCAGTCATTACACTGTTAACATGTGAATGTATTCGCTCTTTAAAACAAGTCTGGCAACAGTGCAGAAAAACGAATATCTCCGATAAGACAAAAGTGTTGTGATGTTCAGATGTTAAAGTCCTGCTTTAATTGTTACCCAAATCTTAACCATGTCAAACAATGTCTCTGTAATATTAACATTTGTATCTCAATTATTTTTCTTTCATCAGTCTTCCTAATAAGATTAAAAATGTTCCTGGGGATTCTTTCCATGTTCTAAGTTAAATGAATAATTACTGTTACAGGTAAGGAACTCTAATTAAAATCACATGAACACAAATGATGAAAAATCCAACACAGCCTTGATCACCAGGATTTGGTTTACACATTATCCAGCTACCAATGATTATTTTACTTTAGGTTTTTTGTTTTGTTTATTATTTATCTTTTGAGCTGTCTTTCCTAAAAGCCGAAGACATTTTTGGGAATATTAATTAACATCAAAATAAGGACCAAGATCAAAGATCAAAGATTGTATGGATTTACAGAAATTAGTGGTAGAGAAACTAGCCCCTGTTCCACCAGCAACGCTTCCTGGGAGCTAACGCTGTTGAACGTTGATAAAATAAAGGAAAGATGGTGACACAGTTGAGTTGTGTGAGCTGAAGCAGGTGGAAGTTTAAATAGTGACTCATCTCTTTACTGTAAATGTTGAGGTGTGTCTGCACTCCAGAGAGCAAACAGAGGGTAACGTGTAGGACTGTGATTTTGTCTTTTAGATTTTTTATCTGTGTATTTATCTTTTTATTTGGAAAAAACAATGTTGTTTGTTGAAATGCGATTTTACGTTATATTTTCAAAACATTTTCATTAGAGACCATGCTTTGAAAAATGCTAAATTTGCAAAATGTCTAATCTGATTCTATATAAACAGGTATAATTATGTAAAAAATAAATAAATAAAACAATATGAGAAAAGTAAAAAAAGTAATGTACATAAAAATGTATGAATGGATTTGCATGTGATTATGTCATATCAATCTTATATAACTTTTTTTGTTGTACCATTATCTTCATAATAATTTAATATGCTGCACAATGGTTTGTTTATACTGCATTCAATGTTGCTCTCGTACTGATAATACAAAATCCATCTATTTTGGTAATGTGACCAAAAAAGTACTGGTACCAAAAAAGGATTGTAAAATGTAAATGTAAACGTTTCTCCTCAACATTAAATATTTTCTTAAGATTTAGCAAACCCACCCCACATTGTCTCTTAAGTTTTTCTCTGTGTGTCTTGTATAGATGGCAATGACAGATGACATGTTCGACTGTTTCCTCATCTAACCCACATCCACATGCTCCTGATGGATGTTTCCAAAATAAATGCATTGTTTTATTTAACCCCGTGTGCCCTAATCTCAGTCATTAAATGATTGTTTGCTCTATCGTTCTTTTCCTATTGTTTTAATTCCTCCCACTTTTTCCTGTATTATATAAAACTGTTGTCCTTTTTCCCCTTCATCCCAGTGCATTTGGGCTGAAATGTTTGGGAGATAGCATGGGAAATACATGACTATATGCCATTTGCTGCATGTAGCCCAATATTTAAACTGAAGATAAAAAAATAAATAAAATATGATTGTAAGGTCTTAATACAGATGGAGGCAGAATAGAAATCAGAAGTAACCAATGAAATACTCTCTAACTCATGGTCTAAACTATTACTTCAAACTATCTTATTACATATTGTTAGAAAAAACTACTCCATAACGTCACATGACCTGTATTGATTTCCAGCTAGAATTGATGTGTCTTATTCAGGGCCGTCCCTCCCTACAGGCCGATCATGCAGACTGCGTGGGGACTCACCTTGCGGAGGGGGCCTCACCTTGCGGAGGGTGCCTCAACGCCGAAAATGCGGTGCGCTTATGCGGCCTATTTAGTGTGGCGCGGCACGGTTTCGCCGCTGCGAGGCTCCACTAGCACCCCCCCTCCGTCGACGCTCGCGAAACAGAGGGCCTCATCATATAACTTTGCGTGGGGCCTCATGTTGGCCAGGGATGGCCCTGGTCTTATTTGGTGTTCTCTATTTTTATTTATATTTGGTGTTTGTTTCATGAAAATATTGTTAATTTATGTGGTCCTGATATGTGCCTTGTAAATGTGGTTGACATGATTTCAAGATGGGTAAAGATCTTGTTTAACCTTTTAGGATCCACAGTTTTTGTTAGTTATCTGACAGGCCGACTAACTAAGGGGTTAAAGCTATTGGTCTCCGACGCTGCAGCTTCATACTATAGAGAGGCGAAGTCCCTCCCTTTCCGGAGGAGCTCCATGGGACCTTATTTCGGAAAAATTATGTATTGAAGTCAATGGGGAGAGAAAGATTATCTTTCGATTCCGTTTGAATTGTGCCACGAGTTACACATATGATGTTTGTAAATTTAAAAGATAATTTTGCAAGTAAAAAAAATTAAAATGTGTCGTAAAACTGTGAAGTAACACTTTTTTTTGTGTGAAACCGCTCAATGAACTACATCTCCCGACTCGCACCACACACCAAGACGGCCATCACGTTAGCACATTTCACTTCTTTCTTTCAGAATGAGGCGAAAAGTATTAAACGAGGTGAAATCACTACAAATCTGGGCATGTTGAGAGCTGTACATACACAAAAGGGGAGTTAGACGGTTCCGTAAGAGCCAGCATGCAGGACCGGGATTCTGGGATTTGTAGTCTTTCTAGTTGCGTATTTTTCATAGTCTTATGTTTCAACTGTTTTACGACAAACTGTGACTTTTTTTACATGGAAAAGATTTTTTAAGATTGACAAACATCATATGTGTAATTCGTGGCACAATTCAAACGGGATCGAAAGATACGTTTTCTCTGTCCATTGACTTCAATACATAATTTTTCCGAAATAAGGTCCCATGGGTCGGAAGTAGATGGGCGGGACTTCGCTGTGAAGGCCAGTTCTATAACCCCGCCCCCCCTGCGGCCCCGCCCCCCCAAACACACACACGCACACACACACACACACACACACGCACAAACTCGACTTTATTTACTGGCTATGCGAGGATCCTCCTGCTCAAAGTTACGCAGCTCAGACGTTGTTCCTCCCTTTCACAGATTTGACGGTTTAAAGATGGGTGTAAACTAAGCACCATATGGTGACATGTAAGTACTGGAAATCCCATACATTGTAGATCAGTGATTCAACATCAGGGAATTAGCTTTTCTCTGGAAACAGAAAGTGAAACTTACTGACATTCACTGTCGTAGAGGAGAAATGGCGCAGCAAGTGAGTCTGGGTCGGGAAAAACTGAGCTGTTCGATCTGTCTGGATATTCTAAAGGATCCGGTAACTATTCCCTGTGGGCATAGTTATTGCATGAGCTGTATTAAAGACAGCTGGGGTAAGGAGAATGAGGAGAAAACCTACAGCTGCCCGCAGTGCATGCAGAGCTTCACACCGAGGCCTGCCCTGGTGAAAAATACCATACTTGCAGAGTTAGTGGAGGAACTGAAGAAAGCAAGGCTTCAAGATGCTTCACCTGATCTTTCCATTGCAAAACCTGGAGATGTGGTCTGTGAATTCTGCTCCGGGGTGAAGCTGAAAGCCTTCAAGTCCTGTCTGGTGTGTATGGCCTCTTTCTGTGAGCAACACCTCCAACCTCACTTTGATGTAGCTCCATTAAAGAAACACAAGTTGGTTGAAGCCACCTCAAAGCTTCAGGAGAACATCTGCTCTCGTCATGACGAGGTGATGAAGATTTTCTGCCGCACTGATCAGCAGTGCATCTGTTATCTCTGCTCCATGGATGACCACAAAGGCCATGACACCGTCTCTGCTGCAGCAGAGAGGGCTGACAGGCAGAAGGAGCTCGGGTTGAGCCGGGAAAAAGTCCAACAGAGAGCCCAGGACAGAGAGAAAGATGTCAAGGCGCTTCAACAGAGGGTAGAAGCTATCAATCGCTCTGCTGATGAAGCAATGAGGGACAGTGAGAAGATCTTCACTGAGTTCATTCATCTCATTGAGAAAAGAAGCTCTGAGGTGAAGCAGAAGATCAGATCCCAGCAGAAAACCCAAGTGAGTCAAGCTCAAGATCTTGAGGAGAAGCTGCAGCAGGAGGTCACTGAGCTGTGGAGGAAAGACGCTGAGCTGCTGCAGCTCTCTCACACCGAGGACCACCTGCATTTCCTAAACAACTACCCCTCACTGTCACGTCTGAGTGAGTCTGACTTACCCAGCATTGATATCTGTCCTCTGCGCTTATTTGAGGATGTGACCGCAGCGGTGTCAAAGACCAGAGATAAACTGCAGGGTGTTGTGACTGAGGAGTGGGAAAACATCTCTCTGGCAGTGACTGGAGTGGATGTTTTAATGACCCAAGCAGAGCCCAGAACCAGAGCTGGATTCAGGAAATATTTTCGTCAAATCACATTGGATCCAAATACAGCACAGAGGCGGTTGTCATTGAGTGACGGGAACAGGAAAGCCACACTAATGAAAGTAGATCAGTCATATTCTGCTCATCCAGACAGATTTGTTGGGAATTGTCAGGTCCTGAGTACAGAGGGTCTAACTGGACGTTGTTACTGGGAGGTGGAGTGGAGCGGGAGAGCTTTTATAGCAGTGGCATACAAGGATCTTAACATAACTGGGACAATTAATCAATGTGGATTTGGATTCAATAACAAATCTTGGGCATTAGATTGTATCAGTGGTGGTAAATATACATTCTTCCCTAGCAATATTCCTACTTCCGTCTCAGGCCCTCAGTCCTCCAGAATAGGAGTGTACCTGGATCACAGAGCAGGTTCTCTCTCTTACTACAGCGTCTCTGACACCATGACCCTCCTCCACAGAGAGCAGACCACCTTCACTCAGCCTCTCTATCCTGGGTTTTGGCTTCTACACAATCCTGGTGACACAGCGGAGTTTTGTGAGCTGAAGTAGGCGGAAGATTAAATAGTGACTTACAGAGTGAAACCAGGACTGGGATTTTCCATTTTGATTTTTTGTCTGTGTATTTTTATTTGGATAAAACAACCTTGTTTGTTGAATTTGTGATTTGTTGTTATATTTTTAACATTTTATTACATAATATGCTTGGAAAAGTACAACATTTACAAAATGTCTAATCTAATTTTGTATTAACAGGTGTAATTATGTAAAAATGTGTGAATGTATTTGGATTTTTTATAATATGTACTTCATTAATGTGACCAAAAAAGTATGGGTACAATTTAAATGTAAACTTGTGAAAAATAGCTTGCTGATCATCTTTTTATGGGTAAATTCATCTGTCTTTACATTGTAACACGTTTTAGGAATCATTTGTAAAAAGTATATGTTCAAAACTGTACAAATAAATGAATAAATCGATGAGTTGTCACCATTTAACAGCAAACTTCTATTATAAAAAATAATAATTACTTTATTTTTTGTCCGTTTTTTTCTACTGAGTTTCAATCATTCAGTTTTTAAGATATTTCGGTAACAAAAAAAACCTGTAGATAAATCAGTCAGATGAACCCTATTTGTGAAATGCTGTTCTTTTGCAAAGGAAAATTTCAAGACAATATTTCAAAGTGTGTTATTTTCTGATTTATTACACAACTTTTGAACATTCCACAACAATCATGCAGGAATAAAATAGGAATTATAGAAAGCTTTACAGGCTTCACATTGTCTCAAAAACACTCGATAGGTGAGTTAAAGTTTGGGAAATCATCACCTACAGACAACATACCATGTGTTGCTTTATTGCTGAAGAGTGAGGAGAGTACATCACTCCATAAAGAATAAAGGAAAAAGGAAATATAACAAAGTGTGAATTTCTGTGCACTGATTTCACTTACAGCTTAATGACAGGAATTACTATAAATTAGGCATATTATTGAGTTTAGGTAAACCAACTTCCATAAACATCCTTATCCCTTTTGTGTTGTCCTCATTCGGAGGTCCATATCCAAAATGTCAGTTCAGTTCAAATGTCGGTCAGAAAGAAAAAAGTACTTTGCATGACATACGTTCCTACAACTTTTCCCAAAGATTTAAATAAGAGCTCAGAGCTACTCAGTGAAACAGACGTACACAGGGTGCTCTGAGGTGACTCTTTACATGCTGACAAAATCAGTCATTACACTGTTAACATGTGAATGTATTCGCTCTTTAAAACAAGTCTGGCAACAGTGCAGAAAAACGAATATCTCCGATAATAGGACAAAAGTGTTGTGATGTTCAGATGTTAAAGTCCTGCTTTATTTGTTACCCAAATCTTAACCGAGTCAAACAATGTCTCTGTACTATTAACATTTGTATCTCAATACATTTTCTTTCATCAATCTTCCTAATAAGATTAAACTCCAAAAGCCAAAGACATTTTTGTGAATATTAATTAACATTAAAATAAGGACCAAGATCTGCAGATGAAAGATTGTATGGATTTACAGAAATTAGTGGTAGAGAAACTAGCCCCTGTTCCACCAGCAACACCTCCTGGGAGCTAACGCTGTTGAATGTTAACAAAATAAACTTTGTTTATGTTAATTTAAAGACTTGGTGCTTTTAAGTGCAAAGGGAAATACCTAAGTTAGACTTAAATATGAATATAAAAGTCAATAATGTGTCAGCTTTTAAAAAGCAACATTAACATGCGGAAGCTCGTGGAACTGAGGCTCCCTTAAACATGGAGCAGGACAGATAAAGTCCTTTTTCAAAGCGGACATTTGACCTGGTAAAGAAAACAAATATTATGTGTTGCTCATTCACAGTTAATTCAAGTGTCTCAGAAATCAGTGACATGGTGACAGTGAATTTTATACTGTGACAGTCCAAGACGTCTTCTGTGAAAGAGGGACTGCTCAGAAAACAGTGCATCCTGCCAGCATCCCTTTAGCCTCCCTCTCATCATATGCATCAAAAAGCCTTGAAAACGAGTAATACAAACAAAAACAACCAATCTAACACAAAGACTGTAAAAAAAAACTCAAACTCAAGAATGTAAAACAGGCGTCATGTCAGACATAAACTTAACAAAAATCCATCATTAAAAAATACAACGTGGCTCCCTAAGAACTATAATTAAAAGAGAATTACTGCCAAAGCTGAATAGATTATATAAATACGATAAGTCGCGAGGAACTAAGTTTACATGATCAATGTGTAGCAATTTACAATGCATTTAAGAAACTGGCTTTGTGACACCTTTAAATGCAATTTAAAGTATTTTTACTCATTCAAACAATCATACTACCCTTTAAAGAGATAGTGGTCTCCAAGTGCTTTTTCATTTACATTTTACACAGTAACGTACATGCTAAGGTTATTTTGTGAGATGTTGGAACATTTTTTAAATCAAATAGAGTAAAAGTCTAATAGGTAACGTCATAGTCTTTGGTAAAGGAGTGTGAAAAGGATGTTTGTATGACATTTCAGTAACAGTACACACATCAAGAAAACAGGTGAGAGAAGGCCTTGTACACACGTATAAAAATACAACGACATAAGAAAGTGATAGTATAAAAGTTCCCACAGTACAATACATACATGGAACAGATTATTGCACCAAATTTAACAATTTTATATTTCACCATGAGGGAGCAACTCAGTGAAGCTTTACTGTCTCTAAACTCTCAGGATTTAAAATGCCTTTATACCAATACCAAAAACTGAGTGGTAATCAGGGCAAAGTTTTACATTTCTAATAAAAGACAGTGTATGGTGATGCACATATTCAGTCATTTCTGAATATTATTGACTATGTATTTAGTGTGCATTAAGCATCTTGTGAAATGACAAAAATGTAATCAATAAAACTAATGCATCTTTCATTCCTGTCGTCAGCCTTAATTATTAAACATTTTAGCATTTAATTAAAACACCAGCTTCCCAAACAGTCTAAGTGATCTACAGTATATGGTATTGTACCTTAGACAACATGATTAAACAAAAGACACCATTTGACCTCCTCATTGTTCAAATGAAAACTTGAAATGATGATGAATGTAATGGAAGTGATTTTTCCTACCTCTGCTTCTGTAATAACTGTAATAGCAGCGCCACCTGTCTGCAGATTCTCCACTAAATAAAACCTGGCGGCTCACAGTGTAAAAACACAGACGAGAGGATCATCAGTGATGGTCTCCTTTGTTTATGATTCAGCATTAAAACCATACATGATCATACATATGATTAAAACGCAAATTAAAAATGTATCTTTGTATTTTTTCTGTAGTAAGACTATGTTTGAGGCTTTAGTTGGGGTTGGTAACACACACGTATTACATCAAATAAATGCTCATTTTTAGCATAGTTTCAGTAAATACATATTATAGCTACAATGTCACTACCATATTAGTAATAATCAGTGCATTCAGCAACACATTCATGTTACAGATAAGATATTTTGAATATCAATCTTCGGATTTTCTTGGGATGAATGGGACCTTAAAGCTAATATATATATAGATATTTTTTAATTTAAATTGTGCATGTTAGCTAAGTTTGTATCCCTTAAATAATGGAAATGGGGGTTTTGATGGATAGTAAACATTCTGTTGGAGAAGTTTGCAAAAATGTTTTAACTTGGAGATTTGATCATGTGTAACCACAAAATCAAGGTATTAGAAATAATGGCAATGTGGCAAAATGGAATTGTTTTGGAAAATAAAACTAAATATGTCCGTAGAAACGAAAATGAAGAAATGTCAGATAACAAAAGTTCAAAATGAATGCCTGTTGATACATTTGTTAACTTAACCTTTGACTAAACCTTATTTCAATTCAAATAAGACTGTTTTTTTATACAATTACAGATTTTTCTATTGCATTAATTTGATTTAAATGTTTGGTAGCAATTAGCGTGGAGGTTTAGATACATCTGTCTTGCCACTGAGCAAGGCACCTGACCCCCGACTGTTACTTTGATGATAGATTCCTCCTTTTACAAATGTAACACATAACAGGTGATACATATAACATTTTGCTTTTGAAATTAAAGACCACATTTCTGAAAAACCTTCCATGTTGCTACTTGTCCCTCTTTCTCCTCGCTTCTTGCTTTGCATGTGTTTGCAAATTAAGAACAAGAGTTAATTCCCAACATCCGCTAAAATGGAAATCAAATATGGTGTGATGAACATACAGTAGCAAAATGTGTCCTTGTTTTGTGCCCTAAAGCGGCCCAACATGTTTCAAACACCTGCGGCTCACAATCCTCTCATGAGGGCCTACTTTGTTTTATTTATAATAAAAGATTTTAAAATGTAATAATGTTTAAAATAAAAAATACGAATTATTCAACGGTGTTTGAATGCTACATAAAGCAAGCGAAATATTGAACTTGTCCTGACCTATTACTACAGTCGCCCCCTGCTTAATAAACATCTGGTTTTACTTTTTTCCCAAGAAAACCGATACAGCAAGGTGTAGTGAAACCTTCTCACTATAGATCTCCAGCAGTAGCACTGAAAAACTAACAGTATTATATCAGGTGGCAGGCACACAGATGACACCAACACGAATAATAACAAAAAACTCCTCTCAGCAGACTGGGAAAGGTTGCAATCTCCCCCAGAATCTGGCAAGAAGACCTGTACACATGCGTCTCTTATTCAACCGACGTAGGGGAATCGAGCCTTTACTCATTAGCTGTCTTCTCTTTGCAGGAAGGTTCACAGAGGATTTCCTTGTGTGCTAGCGGATAGGGGAAAGCCGCTCCGCTGCAGGTGCTACCGTAGGCTAGTTTGTTGAGGCGAGAGAGGCCCTTGATGCTGCCAGGAGGCCTTCCCGGGCTGACCTTGTACCCCGCCGCTCTGGTGGTCCCCAGCGGCCGTCCCGGGCTGGTCTTGAACCCCGCAGCTCGGGTAGTGCCGAGGGGTCGCCCTGTGCTGGTTCTGTACCCGGCTAGCTTGGTGGTTCCCAGGGGCCTCCCACGTCTGCCACTCTTCCCGGCAGCCTTGTTCTTCTTCTTGCCGTCATCTGGTGCCGGATCAGTGCTCTTAAGGCCGGATACTTTCCCAGGCGAGTTCCCGAGCACTTCCTGTCTCTGGCACATCATGGACTTGTGGCTCTGGGCGGGTAAGACCATGGGAGCCAGTGTCATCTGAAGGTCCGATGGAGGGGGAGGAGGGTAGAACTTGTTGGCCTGGGTGCACAGGTCAAAGTGGGAGGGGGGGTGGTGGGCGTCATCGGCGAGGCACGACGGCCGGCTGCTCATGCAGAAGTCACTGGTCGTCACCTGGCGCATCATCTTCTGCTGGGGGGGGTGGAAAAAGTTGCAACAGCGTTATCGTAAGGGTTCCTACAGCTGAAGGGAAGTTAGATTTATCAAGACTTCTAATCGCAATGCATTTGAAAGTCTTGTTAAATCTAAACTGTACAATAACCAAAATTTAAGAATAAATTGTATCAATTACTTAGAGTTTGGTTCATTTTGCCCAGATATTGTTTGTAATGTAAAACTTGACTTTGTTGGTCCACTTGAAAAACATGGAACACTAGAAAGAAACACAGCTTGAGCAGAGAGTGTTTGTTTTTCCTTGGTTTTAATGCACGAGGCACTTAAATATGTTACTGGTAAGCTTTATTTATTCATTTTCATTACCCTGTTTAATCTTTTTTTTTTAGACGTCTGAAAGATATATTGTAATTGTTTTTGAAAAAAGGTCTTGTTTTTAGATTGATTAACACCATATATTTTCAGACTTTTTATCGCTCAGACCGAAGTAGGCCTACTAATACAGTATCTCTCTGTGGAGTCAGTGCTGTTAAATACAGTTAAACCAAAGGCAGCACGCAAAGAATGTTTTAAGGCTAAACCTAACCTACTCAAAATAAAAAAACTTTATTGTGGTGCGCAAATACGTAAAAGTGAACATCTATAGGGCAACCATGAGCACACTTATAAGGACACTTGAACAAAACAGACAACGGTGAGATTTCTGCTTTATCTGAAGTGTTGTCAAGCTCTGTTTTTCAGTCTTACAAGAGGACTGTTGGTTTTTAAACACAATCAAAATTATGTTAATGTGCCCTTCGAGCTATTTCCTGAATGCAGTGGTGTAAAGTAACTTATTACATTTACTCAAGTACTGTACTTAAGTACAATTTTGAGTGACTTTGAATATTTAAATGTTTTGCTACTTTGTTCTTCTACCCCACTACAATTCAGAGGTAAATCTTGTACTTTCACTCCACTATTATTTACCTTTAGTTACTATGCAAAATGTAATTTATTTGAATGATGTGAAATATAAACTTTAGTTACACCTGGAGTAGCATCCACAGGCTACCCTGCAGAATACAAAGCATTTAAAATGAACTACACCTTAACCAGCTTTGATAAACACATGAATGCATCAATAATTATAATCAAAACATAAAATATATTATTCTGAAATGGGCCAATTTGCAAAATGAGTACTTTTACTTTTGGCACATTTAGCTGACATTACTTGAGTAACATTTTTGAATGCAGGATTTTCACTTTGTTACAGAGTATTCCTTCACTGCTACGTAAGTATAGCCTAAGATCTGAGTACTTCTTCCACCTCTGCCTGCTGGAGCTGACCTCTGACCTCTTTGTAGAGTGGCAGTGAAATTACTACTTTCTCTGAATCATACACACAATAATCTTGTTATTGCAATGAGTTGATAGTAGGACCTACTCATTTTGTTGCTAGCAATACATGTCCATAACTATGAGGCAATAAATACTTAAAGGCTGCTGCTGATGTTATTCCTGCAGAGGACACAGGATGCGAGGAGGTGTGAGATTTACTATCAGTAACAGTAGTAATATTAATTCACAAAAAATATGCATATTCCGCCTCTCTAACGACAAAAGCTCCTCTTCTCCATGTCACGTTACAACACCAAGGCTTAATTCAGCCTCGGTTTTCATAAAGGCTTTAACATTAGCATAAAAAAAAGAAAAGTGCGCAGATAAGCGATCCGACAGCTTGCATCTAGGATAAATAACCAATAGAAAAAATACACCCTCCTGCCTGCAACACTAGCGATAATGTAACTGTACCTCGATTGTTTCTCAGCTGTCGGTGCAGAAAGGGTTAAGGACAAAAATGATCTTTCATCCCTCAAAGCGTGAGTCGATGCATTTTCCCCAAATATCTTCTCACCTCGGCGTAAAATCTCCACATCGGATTGTTTCGTTGTGAACCCTAACGAGATGCACCAGTTTGCAAACGTTTTTTTTTTATTGCCCAGCTCCAGAGGTTTGGATAAGAAACGCAGCCATTTTCCATTAAAATTTAATAAGACGGGAGCGCAGTCTGAGCATGCGCAGAGTACTAACAGGGGGTTCTTCTCCTTCCCCTGCTGAACCACTTTCACATCCAAGCCCTGTGTTTTTACTTTAAATTACACCAAACTGTTCATTTGCGTCCAATAAAGCTGAAAATCCCATTAAAAATGAATACAAATGTTATGTTAATGTCCTTAAAATGAGCCATAATCCAGTTCCATTGCTTATCAAACAGCACTCCACTGCTGATGAATAATATACAAAGGAGAGGCTACTGAATAATTAAAATAGTAGGCAGGAGAACAGCAGATTTGTTAATGCAAACAGCTGGACACATTTAATTCATTTGCAACACATTGTTTTATTGTGCAGAAAAGTAAAAACATATTTCATTCCTTGATAAAGACTATGGGTACGATGTTGCTTGTACATACAAATCACCTGACCCCCCCCCCTCAAAAAATAACATTTAAAGAAAGTGTGTCTTATTTAAAAGACATATTGGAGATTGTGATGGTACAATGACACTGGAGGTCAAAACTGCATCAGACATTTGGGTATTCCTGGTCTGTAGGTATAAAATCACAGGAAAGTCAGGTGAAGCACAGAGGAAACTGAGGGAATAATTATGAATAATAAAAACAAAACCATACAGTAAACTTAGGTATTTCAGGGGAACATTATTAAAAATATAGACTAAAATAGTTTTCAAACACGGTGAGATGACAGGGGATTGTTGAGAGACGGAAACTCCTTCCATGAGCCTTTGATTCTTCTCTACAACACTTTGTAGCGGCCTTTGCTCGTCGGCTGGTAAGAATTTTGCTGGAAAGAAGAAAAAAAACAATAAGAAACATCTTTTATAGATATTTAATAAATTACAACATGCCCCGTTTTATTTTTCAAGCTCCAAAAATCTGATGGTATTGACTCCTGTAAGAAGAAAATGATACTTACTAATCTGATGAGCTCCTCCTTGATCAACCGTGTGATCTCTGTTTTGGCTTTCTGCACGGCCATTTCATTTGCACCTTTAAAACAAACGCTTCTTTATTAAACAGTAAATGAAGTTGAATTACACACAGTAAAATAGGAGTGAATACAGAGCCCAGAGGTAGCTCAATGGATGATTAAAGAAAGATTTGAAACGTCATTGTGAAAGTAATGTTCTTAAAGAATGCATTGAACACTTGAAACTGATTTCCCTGACACATACTTTCAATAGCCAGGTAGATCTTGCGTTCTCCCTCCTTGGGCTCTTTGCCTGGAGGGAAATATGTTCCTCTGATGGTGATGGCGGCCTCAGAGTATTCACCGATCCTCTGCAGAGCTTCCTTAGACGTCACCTTCCACCTGGCCGTCTGCCGTAGATCAGAACGAGAAACATTTAAAAAGATTTTTAGCTAGATTCTGTCCTTATTTGCAACAGCTACCATTAAAGTAGAAAACAGAATACACATTTCTCAGAATTAAAAATACAATTTCGACATGATTGCTACCAAAACAAGTCTTACCATATAAAACGGCCCTGAATTAAAAAAAAAATGTGCCACCTGTTTTTGTGTTGAGCAATGTGGTCCATCACAAAACACAACATTTTCTGACAAAGTTGACACAGTTTGGATTTGTCCTCAAGTGAGAGGACATATTTTACTGGAAACGTTGTGGTATAAAGTGAGCATTGCTAAACTGGGAAAAGAAGATTGAATCACACATCCCAATGAAGCAGAGGATTTTTTTTCAGTCCTAAATACTCAACTAAATAAATAATACTCTCTCCAAAGCCTTTACATGTATTTAAAAATGGTAAACATTTAATGCCATTCTGAAAAATGTAAGATTTGAAACATGTTTAAAAAATGCCTGTGACAATAAAAGATACATAATTGATGAAGTCATGTGACTTTCAAAGAAAACTGCTTCCAGAGTTTATATTTTCATTTCTTATCCGCTGCTTCTAGGCACCGACAAGACGAGGTTCACTGTGACCAAGGGAAACTACAGCCATCTAAACTTCCTGAACCTCATCCCGTAGTATAGTTAAAACCTACTGTGGCATGTGAGAAATAAAAAAGATCCAGGATAAGCTAGGCATCTGCTGAATGTTTTAGTTCTTCGTTTTGTGCTGCCTACCTGAGGGAAGTCATTGATCTCCAGCTCCTCTTCGTATCTCTTGACGGTCTCGGCCTGTTCAGCCGCCTGCCGCTCCTCCTCCAGCTTCTCCACGGGGGTGTAGTTCAGCTTGGCATTGATCTTCTCCGCCAGCTGCTCTGCGATGGTCTTTGCCGACACTGAGGGCGTCATGATGGTTCCCCCCCGCAGGATGGCGTTGGTGGCCTGCTGCATCACGTCCTGTACAAGGAGAGAAAAGCAGTTTGGCTTTATATGGTACATAATTAATATTGGCATAACATATACAACTTAAAGAACAGAGAATACAGAAAGAAACATAAATATTAGATGGAGTTTTCAGTTTAAGAGGAATAGACATAAACCTTAGGGCTCTTTCAATTAAGATTCCGGCTACCTCGTCCCACAACCAGAGAGCCGTGACCACAGTATTTAATACAAATAATCTTTGTAATATATGGTGATAGAAAATATAGTTACAGTGCAGTTTTAGTTTAGTGTTACACGCATTTATATATACCAAATAAGTGTTTGTAATCTCACACTTCCATTTTAAAAATAAAGTTGACATTTTCTTATTACAGCAGGACTTTTAAAATGTAATTGTTTTTTTATATTGCAAATTGTGCGACTTTCATTTTACTTAATTTACTGCATTATGTAAAAAAAAAAGAAATTAAATTCTTTGATGATTCACATTTTTGGCTCATGTCCATCAGTGAGCATTTTTTGCAATTCAGAATCTCTAAATGTTGGTGTCCGTCTTACAAAAGGCCAACAAGGCGACTGAAACACAACTGCATTTAGAATCACCAAGTATAATAGGTGAGGATTGACAGAACATTTAGAGATAGAAAATCCTCTCCATGTCTCCTCGGGCATTCGACGTACCTGAGCCTCGGCGCCCAGGTTCTTCTGAGCGTTGATCTTCAGCGCCAGCCTCTTGGCCATCTCCAGTTTCTGGATGTTTCCAGCAGACGTCGGCCCGAGGCCTGGCAGCCCCCCGGAGACGGACGATGTGGAGGACGTTGATCCTGCAGAGCCGGAGGTCGCCCCGGGAGCTGACAGGTCCTTTACCCGCTTCTTGGAGTTGAACATGCTCTCGATCTGCTCTTCAATCTGAGGAGGGGAAAAAGCAGGGGAGATACATTGAGATGGGTCGGAACGATTCAATTAATAATCCATATGATTTTGTAATTTTCACTAGCTGGGTGGCACCCTTGATATACCAAAAATGTTATTTTAGATGATGCAGAGAAACAATTGAGTGCTGCATTTTTTGCAATGAGCATGTTGCCAATTTTACAAAATATTTTAAATAATGCATTTAAAATTGAAATGTAAACACTACTCACATCCAGGGCTCCATCCTCGTCATCAGAGTCCTGCAGTCCGAGAGCAGCTTTCTGCAGCTTCTTTCTCTCATTAGCTAAGGCGTGTTCTGTTTCATCAAACTTGAAGCCTTTCCCTGAGAAGCCGCTGCTGCTCTTAATGGTCTTACCCTCCTGGAAGGAAGAGGGGGGGAGAGGGGAATAATGAAGATTTAATTTTTACATAGACTAATAGAGACACCACACACTCTTAAACTTTGAGATCCCCCTTTCTCTCATCTTACCGCTTTCTGTTGGTCTCTGAAGGAGGACCAAAGCTGCTCCAGTTCAGGCGGGACAGGAGAGCCGGACAGCTCTAAGGCTTTGATGATATCCCCCGCATAGCGAACCTGATCGTCTGTGATGAAGGTGTAGGCGAAGCCCTAGAGGAAGGAACAAGATTTAGAGACGAGAAAAGATATAAACTTCCATAGGATTGAAGCTATTAAATATGCACCTGAAAATCATGCAAACATATTCCTTAGTAACGGACCTTGTTGCCTGCGCGGCCTGTGCGTCCGGCCCTGTGGACGTAGTCCTCGTAGTGGTTGGGACAGTTGTAGTTGACCACCAGGATCAGCTGCTTGACGTCCAGGCCTCGCGCAGCCACAGAGGTGGCCACCATCAGACGACATGCTCCGTTCTTAAAGTCGTTGATGATGCTGTCTCTGTCGTACTGGTCAATTCCTAACAAGACAGCAGGAAATTAATCAATAAAAGACAAAAACTAGACTTCAGTTATGGTAAGGCAGGAATCAGACCACTCCCTTTGGAGCTGTAGGAAGAGTTTTAGACTCAATACAAGAACAGAGTGGCCATATTAAGCTGGCAGCAGACTATACGAAATAATGTATGTAGTGTACATACTTTTCACAGAGTACTTAATTGTGGCAACGGCCTCCGAGTGCTATTGTAGTTGTAAATACATTTACATTTTTGTAGAGTTAACACATATCTGGGATTCTGGACTACTAAAAGACACCACTCAAAACACACCCAAATTGTAAAAAAATCCAAATATCACAAAGTTGTAACGAGTGGCCCCCTTACCTCCGTGCAGTGACATGCAGGGGTACGAGGCTTTCATCAGGTCTTTCAGCAGAGAGTCTGCATGCTCCTGTTTGTCCACAAAGATGATGACCGAGCCCTTCTCCTGGTAGTGACCCAGAATCTCAAGAAGCTTCAGGAACTTCTTGTCCTCCTCAATCACCAGCTACAGAAACACAAAAGGAAAAAAAGAGAGAAAGATGAGGACTGGTTTGCATTGAGTGGCCAATATGAATTTAAACAAAGGGGCAATCTAACTTAAACCAATGCGAAATCATGAAGTTTGTTAAAAAACCTGAAAAAATAAATACATTTGGCATTTAAATAAATCATTTTTTAAATGAGAGAAAGATGATTTACCACGTGTTGTTCCACATCAGAGCAGACCACACTGCGGCCCCCCACCTGGACCTCCAGAGGTTTGATCAGGATCCTACGGGCCAGTGCCTCCATAGCTCTGGGGAAGGTGGCGGAGAACATGACCGTCTGACGGTCTGGACGCACGTTGTCTATAATACGCATCACCTGGTAGAGGAACCAGAATACACCTGAAGGTTAGAGAAAGCCGTCTACTCGTTCCTAAGCTCATTGTTTTCTATCCCATGTTTCACTGCTATACTGGGAAGCACAAAATCCAAAGTAACAAATGACAGTCAATGTTGTTATAGTTTTATTATCCAAATATGTCTCCTTTTTTCCCTTCTTTAACTTTGTAATTTGTGCTTGTTTGAGAATGTGGGCAATTATACATCCAGGTGATACTAGGTATGGGACAATATGAAAATGTAATGTCACAATTGTTCTGGCCAAAAATAAGGATTCACAATATGCTCCTGAAATGATCCAAAATATGCATAAAACTGGCATTACATTATAACATACTGGAATTACTTTGAGTTTTGCAAAGGGAAAAATCATTTAATTGCGTCAAAGATAGGCCACATTTTGTTGAATGCACATCCTTTTAGTGAGAAAAAGAAAACCTAAATGAAAGATCATCCTAAATCATAAGAGATAAATAAAAAAAATAGCAAAGATATGAAAGACTGTACTTTCTTACATTATAATCCTGTGCCTTTAAAAGGTCACCTACTATACAAAATCAACTTTTTCATGTCTGTTATACATAAACATGTGTCCCCTCTGTGTAAAGAGATTCGGTAAGTTTCCGGAAAAAAGATTCGATCACTTTCTGTCCTGATCCATTTATATAAAAACCTGTCTGACAATTAGCTGATCAGATTCTGGCATCTTTGTGATGTCACGATGTTTTTTTGGTTGTGTAACCATTAGCCAATAACCAACCAAGGTAACACCTGCCCACTTCATCACCTCCTAGAGCACCATTGTTTTTTTATCTTAAAATAAGGCTGGGGTTTCATTTTCTCGAGCATTATAGCAATCTGAAAAGCTTTTCAAGTCACATTTGATGATATTCACGATTATCAAGAAACAAAATCCTGTCCGTGCCAACTTTCAGGCGCTGTGGTCAAGGCATAGAAAGATAAACCGTATATACGAACAATACATCTTGGAAAGACCCACCTGTGGCTCAAAGCCCATGTCAAACATCCTGTCTGCTTCATCCAACACCACATATGTAGATCTGCGCAGGTTGGTGACTCGACCTACACACCGAAGGAGATGAGCACAAGGAAAACAGTTAGCTTCAAGAAAAGCCAGTCCTCGTTCTCATACCCACTCTAGCTTTTATACAGATTAAACATATCTACAAAACAGAGAAACGTTTTCGTTGTAAGACTACTTGGCAAAGAAAACAAGGCACATGATATAACAACTTGAGCGTATTCTTCTGTGGACTAGTTTCAAATGGCCAGGGTTGGATTTGATTTATATTTGTACATGTTTTTTTATAGTTTTTCTCTGGGCTTGCGTACCATCTCAGGGACATGAGGGACCTGTAAAAGTCAGAAAACAGCCTCAAGATACAAAACAAGAGATGGAGCCCCAAGCAATATCTGACCAATCGCCTTTTCACCTACAAGGGAAACATATTACAGATTACCTCGCATGTGTGGAAACAACAAAAACCTTTTAATAATAAAGGCTCAGAAAATATTTAGAAATGCACGATTAAAAAGTTAAAGTTTTACAATAACTGCTTTCTTAACACATTTCCAATATTTTTTATTTTTGTATGCAAAGGCCTACTGCTGCACAGGGCTCCACAGTGTTATTAATTGGCTAATAAGCTCCATGAGCTCAAATAAAAACATTAAAAAACCTCATTTGTGAGATATAAGTCATCGCTCTCTGAAAGGGTGTACTTGCCTTTTACTTATTTTATATCATCATAATAGCAGTGACTCAAAACTCTTTAAAAATGGCATTAATATTGTTTATTACAATTATTAGTAGTAGTTACTTTGAATTCACAGTATAAGAACCAAAAGAATAACTCTGTAGAACCCTGCTTGAGCATCAAGGCGACTCCTAATATAACACAAGTACTAGGGCTGTCAATTTAACAGTTTTGCTCTTTTTTTGGATAAATGAATAGGAATGATTGGATCAAAAACCATTGCGAATGAATGCACATTTTTATGAATTAAGTTGATATACGGATGGTATTGTAAACCGCTGCCCTTCAGCAGGAGCAGTCTTTGTGGCTCTGATTTTTGGCCAAAAGATAATAATTAAAATAGTGAATTAACCAACGCAATACTCTGACATCACGCAGCGCAAAATGTCAGTCAGTTGGATCGTAAATAGTAGGCACTGTCAAATTGTTTTAAATAACCTGTTATGGCCACACAATAGTTTACCCGCTGGTAAAAGTCTTCCCCTCAAGCAACTACGGATTTATGCGATTAATAGCTATACATTTGATTCACAAATGGATCTATTGACAGCCCTAATAAATACACATCCTGATAAACCAATGTACAATACACTTATCAAACATTTTGATGGTCTCTGGCTTGGAGTTGAGGAACCACGGAGACAGCGCCAGGTCCACCTACCTGTACTTGCCCTGATCTTCAGGAAACACATCACTGTCTGGTAGATATGACTGATCCCAAGGGTGGTCAAATAATGTCAACAGTTTAGTAAATGGTACTGACTTGGGCAATTATGTACTTTATCAATTGTTACATTTAATTTCATGCAAGGTAATTAACAAAAGGCTCACAAGGCTTTATAAATGCTTATTTGCAGTGACATCCTACAAGAATAAAGAAGGGAGGGTCGAGGGGGAATGAACTCACCGCTGTTGGCCCCCAACATGTCAATCATTCTTCCCGGTGTGCACACGATGATCTCCGCTCCTCTCTTCAGCTCAGCAATCTGGAAACCGACAACAAATTAAATTATTAGTGTAACGTTCAAAATAACAAAATAACAATCGAATAACTAACTAACAAAGTTATCCAGTCACTGGCGTTTAAGATAATCTAAAGATACTAGTAGAAGGAAGTGAACCAAATAGTTTTAATGCTGATTTGCAGCAATAAAAAGAAAGAAGAAATGAAGGAATATGGAGGAGAACATGTTTGGGAATATGGGGGAAGCTAAGGAGTAACTGTTCTGCAGAGAGTTGAAAGGAAATAGAGAAATAAGTCTCATTGATTTTTCCTTTAACCCATATACTATGCTCTCATTGGCTCTCGGTTGTTACTGTCATCATTGCCCGTCGAAACAAATTTCAGAATACAGGATTTGGACTTGCAGACCAATCACGATATTTAACCTGCTCCAAAAACTGTTGGCCAGAAGAAAATCATGGCTAAAATCAGGGACGTGCACAGACATTTGGAGGGGCTATTGCTCTAAACTGGAAAAAGGGCCTCCCCCCCCCCGAAAAAAAACACAAGACCTTTTGAAAATTCTAACTTGTTTTTAATGTAAAAGGTTCATAAAATAAAAACACAACACTGTCATTGCAAGTGACACTCAGTTGACTTTTATGTCCAACTGCTAAATTCGTTATTCAGGCACATTTTTAGTTTTGCGGTCCATATCTCATTAAAATATCTAATGTTAGTAACTATTAAAGAAACAATGGGGACAATTCTGTTTTAATGTAGTTTTACCATTGTAACTGCTGTGCAGACATACTGATAAAATAGGGCTTCTATAATTACCTTAAAGGTGGGGTAGGTAAGTTTGAGAAACCGGCTCGAGATACACTTTTTGTTATATTCCATGGAATGCTCTTAACATCCCGATAGCAATGAATATCTTAAGTGCTTTGACAAAAAATCCATAACAAAAATTCATCTGTGGAAGCCGTAGTACTGTAAAAAGCACGACCAATCATTTTAGCCGGCCCGGCTAAAATAACTGGATGGCCTACCTGCCTGTCAGCCTTCCATCTGTGCACAAACTTATCTCGTGCCCTCATTGGTCATGTGCGGGTTCGTGTGTGTTGGAGGAGGGGCTCTGTAAGGAAGTGGCAGATTTTTTCCGGCTGTGTATTCTAGCGCACTCGAGCTGGTTTCTCCAAAATGACCTACCCCACCTTTAAATAAACGCACTAATTAATTAAACCAGTTCAATACGCATTATTCTTATCATTCTTTATGAGCGTAGTAACGGTAAGGTATCTAAGTACTTATTTAGAATTCCATAACTTAATAACAGAGATGGTCAAACTAAAGTAGAGACATGGCAGAAATCCTACAATAAAGGGGGACAGTGAAGTGTTCTCCCGTATGTGAGAGGGCGATCAAGAAAAGAGAGCGAGCGGCCCCGTTGAGGGAGTTTACGGAGCAGAGTAAAAGACACAGAAAGACAGAAGCACAATAACAAGTATATTTAGTGGGGGTCGACCGATATTCCGATTATCGGTATCGGCCTTTTTTTTATCAAATTGCCGATAAAACTTTGGCTCTGATGCGGCCGTTTCTCTGGCTGCAGTCACCACTCTGTATACACGAGCAATGTCCCGCCCACAGCGCTATCTGATAGGCTATTACTGAAGTGTCAATCAACACTGAAGATTTTCCGGGCGGGAGCCAGCCAGAGAGGCGGGACCTTCTCAGATTACAGGCAGGTGCGAAAGAAGGCAGACACAGAGACGAGAGCTAGCAGCAGCGCTGAGCGGCAGAGCCATACATGTGTTTCGAAGGTAAGTCAGTTGAAAGCCGAAGTTCAATAAACATCCCAATCCCCTATGCTGAAGTTGCAAAAACACCACGATCTTATGATCCAATTCTATCAGTTTCCCAGTTACACAGGGACGCGGGAAGTCAGTCAGAGTTGGGGGTGCGTGCAGCGTCTCGCAGCGGAGTAACAAAAAAAAAAAAAAACTGCGAGTGGAGCCTCGCAGTTTTTCAGGTTGATATGTGAAGCTCATTAGCTAGCCAACATGTATCTAGCAAATGTTTAGCAAAATATTAGAAGTGAGGCTACTAGACTAACGTTAGGTCTACTGTAATAGCCTCACTTTTAATATTTTGCAAAACATTAGCTAGCACTAGTGTTTTGCAGTTGCTAACAGCTTATTGGGATTTTATGCTAGATAGACAGGCATTGTTTTGATATAATAAATTAAGCATTATTGTTAGTTAAGCATGTCAGCCTGTAGCCCCACTTTTAACTCTCTGTCTCTCTAACTCATTGCAGATGGCTGCACTAAAGAAAAGGGCAACAAGTGCAGTATAGGAGTATTACACTCAAACAACACAGGGGAAGGCAGTCTGCAATACATGCAAAGTAGGTGTCAGCATGGGATCAACAAGTGCAAAAGCGACAAATACGTCAAACCTGTGGTCCCATCTTAGGAATCATCACCCTGGTATCTATGGAACCGCACAGAGGAAACGTGAATCTGAATCTCAGCAGGGGACAATGACTCCAACTCAGCCTACAATGCATGACATACTTTAATCAGGGTCACAGAGAGGAAACCAGTTTTAAGATGTTTAAAAGTTCATTAAACATAATATATGCTTAAATGCATTTCAAAGAAGTTGTGTTGGAGTTTGTGTTATTCTACATTTTGACACCAAGATTTTCTGATTTTACTGCAAATGTATATCGGTTCCAAATATCGGTTATCGGTCTCCTTGATTACTAATAATCGGTATCGGCCTTGAAAAAGCCATATCGGTCCGATCCCTAATATTTAGGTGTTTTTTTTGTAAATAACCGACGGTGTCAAGAGGAAGTAAAGTCCCCTGGATTGTCCCCTATACTCTAACACCAGGCAGGCATTTGGTATGATCACCATAGCCATATGAGGCCGGACTCGGAGGGCTTTCCTTTGCTTCCAGCTGTCAGATTGTAAACAAAGTCACGTGACTGGGGGGAGGAAAGCGCTGACAAGGTGTGTTTTATCGCAGCGAGACGCTACAATACTAATTGTGGGCTTATGTTGATTCGGCCACAATAGAAAAAAAAAAAAAACTCTTGCTCTCTCCAGAGGGGCAGGTCAGACAAAAATGACAAAAGGGCCGTTGCCCGGGCAACATTAGCCCGTGCCTGTGCACGTCCCTGGCTAAAATCATGTAGTGTAAATGTAGGCATAAAGCCATTTCATTTCATCAAAGATTGCATTGCACCCTGACAATGACATTGTGTATTATGGTGCAGCATTTAGCTTGACTTTACTGTTTTGATAGATTGACTTGAGTTAACTGAAGCTGATTAAAGCCTGTGGGGAAGTAACATTAACAGGAAACATTAGCATGGGTGTTTACCTGTTCACTGATGCCTGTGCCTCCATAAACACACACCACCCGGAGTCCCAGCTGTTTGGAGAACTTCTTACACTCCTTGGCGATCTGAAGAGCCAACTCTCTGGTCGGAGTCATGATGACAGCTGAGGGGGAAATAAATAACCAAACAGGATAAGAAGATGTTTTGGCAATAACATGGCAATACAATACACTTCATGAGACAAGGGTTAACATTTCAATACATTGAAACTATGTATGCATGCAATACTATGTTGCTTTCTTTATGAAAGCACAACAGCCAGTTGCTTATTATTCCAAAGTGGAAATGGGTCTCATTTAGTCTCCATTGCCCTATATTCAAAGCAAGTCTTTGAAAAGCACAGTGACATCAGAACTCATTTTTATTTGTAAGAAATATAAAAAAGGAATGGCATGCTAGATTGATGCCTAAAGCAAGTATACAATGATCTAGTCCTTACCTATTGGTCCCTCAGACTCCTCCAGGGGCCTCTGGTCCATGATGTGTCGGAACATGGGCAGCAGGAAGGCGATGGTTTTCCCGCTGCCGGTCTTAGCGATGCCAATGAGGTCACGGCCCGTCATGATGGCAGGGATGGCCTGGGCCTGGATGGGAGTGGGCTTATCGTAGCCCTGTCTGTTTACATTTGTGAGGAAATGCATGAATATGAAGTGTGAGTTTCTGGTCAGGCAAAAAAAAGTCATGATTTTTGGCTGATCTGAGCTGTAAACTGTTCAAACATTTAAATAGGACAGACTTAATTAGTTATATTTGTATGGGAGCTGCTCTTTGCCCATGAACCTAAATCACAGCTTGGACCATTTGCACACATGCTGACTGCCTAATTACATTTTTATGAAACAGATTATTTTCTTTATTACTTATTTTGCCTAAGAAAAAGTTGCCTAGTCCATCACATCATAGGTCCACAGTGTCAGACTCACTTCTTCATAGAACCGAGGATCTTCATTGACACTCCACACTGCACCCAGGTCTTGATAGGTTTGGGACAGCCCTTCCCTTTAAATGTAATGCCTTCCAGTTCCAGCCTGTACAAGTGCACGTCTGTATTGATTCAAAAACAAACCAGCCAAATAGGAAAGGTTAGACAGGTAGTGAAGGATGGCACAAAATGCGTGTGTGATGTTGCAGATTCTTTTCAAATGAAAGTAGCTGGCACTAGTTTCAAAAGCCACCAAATGTTGCCATGACATATTGAGGAATGAATTACAATATAATATATCTGAATATAGTTATTTATTTTCCCTGAGGGTCTGATTAAGCATTGAAGTGTCATACCCAGCCCACTTAATCAATTAAAATCTGCATGATAAACTGGGGGACCTATTCTTGTAAATCGTGACATTAGAAGCATGTGTAGACTACAAAAACTGCATCTGATCAACACAGATGTTACATGTGCAGTCTATTCATTCAAATCATGAGGGTACAGTGGTCGTGTTTATGTGATATTTTCCATATCAAAAATCTCAGTTGTGGGGTAAGAGGAACTTGTGTTTACAAACCTTCTGGAGTCATCCTGGCGAGCTCAGGAACCTCCACATAGAAGTTTTTGCGGTATGGCTCGTACTCAATCTTCCCGTGATCGACAGGCTCTAGAACCTTCCTCGTTTTGGTCTGGAAGCCCGTCAGAGCCGTCTGCAGATCCACCTCCTCCTCCTCTGACGAGTACTGTCAAACACAACGGTAACATTTTGGAAAGTTAGCATTGTGTTCCATCGGAGGAAACGTTATGGAATTGTCAAACTTTTCACCTGATGAGTCTAAATCAGGAACTGTCAACATGTTTTTGTCTTTATGCAATGGAAAACCCAGTGAGTTATGTTGCTTTGGGGAAATAAGAGCTCTTTTAGCTGATAAAGGAAAAGCCCTTAGTATTGAAGAAATGCAATTAAAAGTGTTTCCAGCTTCCCAAACATTCATGAACGAGTGTTACTAAAATAAACCAAAACAACTTACTTCCATAGCGTCCTGGTCGTTCTCCATCAGCTCACCCTTCTTTTGTGAGTGTTGGGTCCCTTCTTGGTTTTAACAACCGTCATCACTTTGGTTACTGACATTGTTCCTCCTTTCTGTTGAAAGAGGAAAGAAACATGCAGGTCATTTGGCAACTCAAAGTAAAGACAAACACTGGTAGACAGATTGACAACGGGCAGGAGGTGGTCCTCCATCTTGCTGCAGTTCCTTCAGGCATCTTTAACGATAAGCTGCAACTAGAAATTGTCCTTAAAATACTTTCTACAACATTAAACATTGGAAAACTTGTCTCCAGGCTAAAGTGATGCATATTTTCCCCTTAAAACTCACCTTATCATTTCCTTTCATGGATCCCATGTTGAACTTCTTCACTTCCTGTTTCACCGCCTCCATGTAGGCGTCCAGAGTGTCCACGTCGTCCTCCTCTCCTCCTGCTCCATAGGGGTCTCCTGCTCCGTCTCACCCTCCTCTTTTTTTTCCTCCTTTATCATCTCCTTCTCTTTATCCTCCCCCTTCTCTTCCCCTTCTTCCTCATCGTCCCCCTCCATTGGAGCCGACATATCCTCGTCATCATCTGAAATGAAATGGAAATGGCTAAATGGAAATGAAGTGCTAAAGCTCAAGTGTTACTGGTCAAGTCTGTAAGATTATAAATAAATATATGTTCTTTTGTAAACGTAATTGATTTCTTATATAACTCTTGTGCAGTCATTCTTCATGGTGTTTGCTCACCTTCGTCATCCTCCAAGCTCCACTTCTTGCCCTGCTTCATCTCCTCCAGTTCTTTCTTGATCTCCCCGATGTTTTCTATGGCCTTCTTCCTCTGCTCTTCCCTCCACTTCTCCACACGCTCCTTCCTCTTCCTCATCTCCTCCTCAAGCTTGTTCTGGTCAAAGTCTTGCTGCATGGAGACACAAAGAAAGGTCAGGAACATTGCCCCATCTACAAGATTTAAGATGTTAACGAAATGTATGAAACTTACATCCTCAATCTTCTCATCCTCTTTCTCCTCTTTTATTTTTTTCTTGTCAGATAAAGGATCAATGTTGTCTTTCTCCTTGCTCCTTGGCCTGTAGGGAAGATATCACAGCGTGTTTTTGGTTACCAGAGCTGTCAGTTATGTCTTGAGATGTTATATTTTATAAAGGAAGTCTTACTTTTCATCAGGCCTCCTGCTCTTGCTTTGGCTTCCAGATCGGGACCTCCGAGCCCGGGTCCTGCTGCCCGACCTCCTCCTGTCTCTGCTTCTGGACCTCCTCCTCTCTCTGCTCCTGGAGCGCCTGCACAGCAATGACAAACATATGATATAAAAACACACAATGTTCTCACTTGGTCCGTCATATTATCTGAAATAAATCACTGAAACCATGTCATTTCTTTTAGAGCTTATGCAAACAAATAAGACCATAAACTGTAATTGTGGTACGGATTTACCGATCGTAACCCAACACAGGTCTTTATGATTTGAACTGCATTGAGCCCAAGCAACTTAAATGAAACCTTGTGATGGAGATCATGGTATCATTGAGGTACGACAAGCTCCCATTATATGCTAATTACTTCTTGTAATGAAGGGCTCGTTGAATCGGTTGAATATGGTCCATTATAAAGTGGTCCTTGCAAGCAGTGACCTATGCTTTGACCTGCAACTGCACACAATCATGTAAATATATCTAATAACCCGATCTCCAATATATATGTTCATTCAAATTATGAACGTTAACCTTGTTGTGATATCTAATTTTAACGATATTTAATGATAATACATATTT
The DNA here is from genome assembly GCA_031216635.1 of Dissostichus eleginoides. Classification (NCBI taxonomy): domain Eukaryota; kingdom Metazoa; phylum Chordata; class Actinopteri; order Perciformes; family Nototheniidae; genus Dissostichus; species Dissostichus eleginoides. The sequence continues at coordinate 16,485,681 of CM062279.1, read as the reverse complement.
TTAAATTGTATTATCCTTGTGTGATTCTGTACTGTCCCGTTTCTCACTCTCACACTGTTGCTGCTTTAAACTTATCTTATCTTATCATGTTGTCCGTTGCAACTTGATGTCCTTTTTAAATATGACCATGTAAAAAATTCATTTAAAAATTCTGCACAAACCCTGCAGCATGGATTAGGTTTCAAGGAGACGTGCATTTCATGTTTTCTGAAACAATATTCCCCCAATGCAATGAGCCCTTAACGTATGTGTACACGTACCTGGCAATAAACTCAATATATGATTCTGATTTTCAACACTGGCATTTTCAATTAACCCACACGTAGGACACACACACACACACACCACACACACCTGGGTCGTTTTCTGTCTCTGGACCGGGACCTCCGGCGGTCTCGGCTGCGGGACCTCTCCCTCCTGTTCCGGTCCCGGTCGTCCTTCTTGGAGCGTTTGTCCGGGGAACGACTCTTTGATCGGCTGCCTGACCGGCCCCGAGACGTAGAGCGCTTCCTGTAGTGTCTGAGGAGCAGACAAACATAAACTCACTTTAACTGGCAACCACTTGTTTGTTTCTCCTCTTTACTTTGGTGTCACATTTGACCCGTCTGTTTTAACTGCCTTTACATTAACACAAAAACCATTAATCATCACCAAATGTTATTGAACCCCTTTTAAGCTATAAACAATGTCTCCGACTACTGTTCACATGAAGAAGTGCAATGAATGCACAAGGAATTCCTACTTATTAATAAAAGAATAGCAAATATTAAACAAATTACAAGGAATTGGTTAAGAGAACAACTTAATTAACTCACAATGGAAGAATCTAGTAAATTAAATGTATGGAATGGAAACAATAACCATGAGAATTAGAAACCAAGTTCATATCTTTGATGAAAGATGGTAAAAATAGCTAAGTTATAGAAGTCATTTGAGAGTGTACTATCTGATGAACATAATCTAGGGGTTACCCATTCATTTCCTATGGGGGTCACTTTTGACCTGGAACATCATATGTGTGTTACAAAGTTGTCTAAACTACTCAAAATACAATGAAAGTCATTTTATATGTTCAAATTCAGTAATGTTATATGTTCAAATGCCTACTGGGGAGGATATCATAGGGCCTTGAGTCAATGCAATGTAAAACACAATATATCATTGATGAAAGTAGTACATCGATCAGCTTTGACCCGAACATCACAGAAGGGTTAAGAAAACACATATTAATTCATATCCCACCAGTATATGAGAGGAACTTTCGGTTGGGCTGAATTAACATTATGTGTTTTAGCTAGCATGCTAATCAACAATACAACGTTTTTAACGGCCACAGGAGTTAGTCACCATGGAGATTCTAACACCAAATTAACCTGATATTTCTCACATACCTCGACTCACGTCCCATCGCTCTTTCAAGAGGTTATATCTTGTAAAAAAGTGAAATTACTCCAAAGACTTGGTGCCGTGGACGGTTGTTTGTGTCTTTTGAAGCACCACGTTAGTAAACTGCGACAGCGCTAACTTCAGAAACTCCTGCTGTGAGCCGCGTGGTGCGCCCCCGCGTGGAGGGAGGTCAGAACTACAACACTGCCACTAAGCAACAGTGTCCCAAATATTTTCTTTTTAAATAACATTTCTAGAAAAGACATATAAACAAAGACCTCTTTTAATATGCTCTTTTAGAAAAGGGCAATACTGGAAGTATTTGTTGTATTCAAGTATTTTATAGCCTACATCACTAGTGTTTTTCAAACTGTTTACATATCATTTGTATGTATTTATTTAAGAAGGGACAATGCACATTAATCAACATGAGCACTTTCGTCCATCATATAAATGTGCCAGATTTAGCCATAGAGGCTAGTTTTCATCTGCAGTCCCTGGCAGGTTGATGGCATTAAAAGAAAACAGAAAAACACATGAGCACAATGGCAGCACATAAGCACAGGCAAAGGCACCTCTTTCATTTAATTAAAGGTAGCAATACAACAATGTAGAAAATGTTACTCCAAAGTCGATTCGAGTAAAGGTATACAAGTATTGGCATCAAAATGCACTTAATTTCAAAAAGTAAAATAATTCATTATACACAGCTCCCAATGACAGAAACATTTAGAATTGATTGAGTTATATATTTTGTCAACGACAATGTCATTTGTGTGCATCGACAAAGAACTTGAAAGTATACATTATTCTTAATAGTTGTATTTTATCTTTATGAAACATCAGATTGAAGCGTTCTTTTTTTCTCTGCTACATTTATTAGAAAAAAAAGTGAAGATTAAAAATACTTTTTTACGTTATACATTTCTACGTTAACTCGGAAATTACTTATGATTGGGTTTTAGTTTTTATCATTTGGTCTCTTCCTAATGTAACATCAATTTTTTTTTGGGCATTTCAAGGATTTAAAGTCAATAATATTTACGTAACCAAATATTACAAGTCACAAATTTGCATTTATGGGCTTTACAATCTGGTGTAAAATAGGTCATGTGAAATCATGACACCCTTTGTCCTTAGACCCTTTATTCTGAAATGTACAACAATAATGCTATATCCTTGCCTATACATTGCTATAACTTAACCTTATAAATAAAGAAGAAAGCGAGTCAAAATACGATATATCACACAAGTAGTATTTATTTGGTTTGAATTCTCCGGTTAGTCATTCCTGCGTATGTCTTTATTTAGAGACGTATCATTAGGTTATATTGTAACACTGAATTTGTTACTGAAGTAAAACATTGTGAGAGCCACTACAAACAGTTATTCTGTAAATATTATCAAAAATAATGAAGTAGGTCAGACAAGTCCAATTCATTTACATGAAATAATACATTCACATTAATAAATAGTTTGGATAAATTAAGTTATGGAGAAGACATTACTGCACAAAAGTAGTAGTATAGAGTATATATGAAGTATGTATGCATATAACACAAATAAGCATACAAACTGCCCCTAACACATTTCCAGCGGGAGTACTGTCCATTATAACCCAAAACATTCCCCTCAGCCACACTTACTATTACTAGTATTACATCGAATGAAGTTTACTGTGTTTTAAGCTCCTATAGCCATGCAAAATAATACACACCACATTCAAGGACTAAATGCTTCTTGTACCTCTTAGACAAAGAAAGGAAAAGTTGTAATTGCATCGGGAGTTCCTTCCTAACACCTGATGGCAGATCCAAATGAAACATGACTTAAAGGGATTGCCTTTGAGGAATTCTGTCACAACACAAACACATCAATCAATTGAAAGAGAGTTCAAGTTCTTTAGACACCAAATAAAATCATCGGGAACTTGTTACTGTAAAATGTTCAAATCATCTTTTTAATCTCTTACTAACTATAAAATGGAGGATCGTAACTATGACACTCCACTTTTGGGACTTTAAAAATCAAAACATATGTAGGGGATAGAGAAGAAATTCAGTTTTGTCCCTAGTAAATTCATTGTCATTTATTTTCTTTATCTTCTTTTCTTGATAGCTGATTCATTTTGACAGGGGAAAGGGCCCTATGTGTAGAAAGAAACCTTTAATCCCAGAATTTATGAGAAAATGTGAAGATTCAAGTCAGAAACTTGAGAATAAAGAGAGATATCTTAGAACAAAACTATTTTTTTTAAATCCTCCTCTGGTTTTTCTGATGTAATGCAAAGTACTAGAAAATAGGTCATTGCATTGAAACAGTTTGCTTACTTTATGTGATTTGGCAGACACTTTCCATACTGTGATATGCATCATTACTAGAAATGTTTACTGAATGCTGTGAGTTTTAGAATTATCGCTCAGCGCTTTAATAACTTAAATGCACTCTGACGGATAATGAGCTGAACTGGTTTCTACTTTTCAGTATGATTTTTTTCTGTGCTAGACCTGACAAATAGATATTCCTCAGCACGATAAATGCCACAGAACATCTTTTCAAAAGCAAACACATGCTGTCTTCCTGTTTCACAGGTTCAGCCCGGAGCAGATATAACCTGACGATCTGTAACGAACACTGGACTCTGGATGCATGTACAACCCTGATCATAAGGCAGTAAGGACTCGTTTGCAGACTGTCCACAACAAAAGCCACGTCAGCCAAAATAAACGACCATGCACTGTTGCTATGGGAGAGAGGGGGAAGTGATAACAAGAAGGGGGGCGGGGTTAGTAAGTTCCCCATGGTCCATCAGGGAGTCTCTGAACCAATGAAAAGCAGGATCTCGTGTGAGAGGATGAAGGTGAAGAAGTAAGCGCAGAGGTCAGCAAAGACGTCCCCCATCCTCCTGTAGGTGTCCATGAGCGGTTGATGACCTCAGCGGGGATCCCGGACAGCAGCAGGGCGGCGGTCAGCACGGTGGTCTGGGGCTTTTTATCTACCTGGAGGAACAGGAGTATAATAATAATACCTTTACCCTATGATGCATGGGTGCAAGTTAGTATTTTTTGACTCGTTCAAATGTATCGAATTTATTTTTTAAATGAAAATCGATCAACGGTTAAACAGGGAGTTACTGGAATATTTATTTGCTATGGCAGTGACTTCCCTGAGTCAACCAGTTTCCACTGGTTTTCTTGAAACCTCAAAGAAGTTACTGCCAGCAGCCTGGTGTGTCTTTGAATATAAATACACGATAAAAATAATTCACAATCAATGGGTTATGTTTAGATGGGACCCAATTGTTGTCAAAAACTAATACTACATCTTGTGAGAAACAGTAAAATATGTTTTACCAACTCACCTTTGGAAAGTATTTGGACAACCCCATGTAGGCCAGTTCGAGGGTCAGAAATGGAGCAAATATTGACTAGAATGAAAAAACACACAAAACAGATGTTACGTTTCTGGTAGTCAGGTGCCCTAATATAGCTATCTTTGGCTCTTTACTTTCTGTAACACATGTACATTTCCACTCAGTGGGACAAATAAAGGTATTCTGATTATTATGAAATGTGGGTTGAGAAAAAAGTATTTACAGTTTGGTACAAGTAAAGTGTGGGTGTTCAGGGATAAAGAAATATAACTGTGCTCATCTGGTTCAAGGGACTTAAGACAGAGAGCAATACATTCTCTAAAAAAGTTATTATGGAATTGTGCCCTATGATGGGAAAACAATCCTGCCTACCACAGCTTCAAGATGCCAAATAACCCATGGGTCACTCTCACAGTTGTCATAGTTAACACAGTTAAAACAGCCAAAAGACTCACCAGAAATGTGCAGACAAAAACCCTGACAAAAACCGCGAGGAGGATGCTGCCAGTGAGACGGAAGATTATGAAGGGATCAAACTCCTCTGGTTCAGACCCTCCATCTTGGTCCGGCTTCTCATTGGCCAGCTGACCCCGCAGTTTCATGGCATCGTCAAACCGGGACAGGTACTTCTGGAGGCCTCTGCGTGGGGAGCCACTGGGGTCGTCTGATACCCGCTCCCCTCTGGGTTTCGGGCGAATCCCTCCGATGTCGTCTTCCAGAGAGCCTCCCAGTGGCTCACTGTCAGGCACAGGAGACCCCCTCCTCTCGGGGGTGGCACCTCGGGAGCGGCTGACCAGCCCCGAAGCCTCTGACAGGAAAGGGGACGGTCTTGGGGAAGATGAGGATGATGACCAGGGCTCCGTCCTGTCCAGATCCAGGTGGAAGCGAGGCTCTGTTGGACGCCGGAGCGCTGCAGCTGAGGATGTTAGACAAAGATTTAACTAGTGCAGAAAAGTTGTTCAAATTATTTACCAAGGGGAATGACAAACATTATCCGGTTTTAATATACAGCTTTTTTTCTCTGTGTGATGTCATTGTAAATATTGTTCTTTTTCTAATATCCAAGTCTGGTTGTCTTATTGCCAAATCGAGATATGGTTTTAACTGTACTAGAAGGGTAAAAAAAAACTAATGCAATCTGCAAAGTTACTTAGGCTGAGACACATTTAATGTATGTTTACCAGAATGATTTGGTCAGATGTTTAACATGAAACATGGCAAACAATACAACCTGAAGATAAGGACATTTTGATATATTTTGAAGGTGATGCGATAGAAAAAGAAAAGAAAAGCGTGTACAGTTAATTTTATTAATGGACACATTCCACATCCATAGGAAGAGGTGGACTGACTCAAGGTTTTAGACACTTCTCACAATAACTAGATCAATATGGCAAAATGATCAAAGCATTTTGAATAGATTGGAATTAAAAAATAATTGTGCATTTGAAAAATATATTATCACCATTTCTATTTGTCTGCGTACCCTGGTGTGAATACTGTCTTGTGTGTACAATGTATAATGTATTGTTCATATATTTTCAGGGGGAAAACGGACAATATTTAATCTGATATGTTGTTGAGAAGAATGATAAAGCTACATAAAATGCAAATACTCAAGTCAATACAAAGTAACTATTGTATCTAGCAGTGTTTATACTGAATATACTGAAATGTGGATAATGACAAAGAGCTGACTGGAGCTTTAAACAGCAGTGTGATAGAGCAGGTGATAGTCAAGCCTCTTCTGACATCACTGTTATGTAAACTGGATCATTTACAACAACCAACCTTTGATTTCAGGCTCGATTTTAGCGAAACCCGTGATTCTGTTCATCCTATCCTCTGAATTCATGAGCAGTTTTCTCCTCCGGATCTCTGCCCTCCTCTGCGCCGCAGACACACTGCCTGCTGCCTCCGCCTCGCTGGCCTCTCCGGGCTCCATGAAATAAATTAAGGGTCGACTACAAACTGTACTCACTTTACACCAAAAATATCGATTTAACTGAGACACAACACGTCCCTGATGTATGAATTAAACGGTATGCATTATGAAGTGAGCCAGCAGAGCGTTGTCTGGAGAAACAACGCACAATGATGACGTCAACCTCGAGGGCTATAATAACGCCCTCAACGCTGACTTGCAGGAAACATGAGTCTTAACCGTTCAAGGCTTATTGCAGACGCGGCCCGCGAGACAGTTTCTCATGGCCCGGTTGTTGATATCACGTAATAGTGTTAATCTGGCCCGCGCGTTTGCGTTTGCACTTTTAGATTTAAATTTTATTTTTGGATTGATCCCGCTGCTGGCAGGGAACTATGCGCGCAGTTCCCTCGCCCCTCCCCCCTCCGAGGGAACTCCGCCACACTTCAATCAAATGCGCGCAGCGGAATCATTCACACCAACGCAACTCCGGTTCAAGCTCCGAGCTTGAACCGGAGTTGCGTTGGTGTGAATGAGGTAACAGACCTCAGGTTTAATGTGATCCAAAAGTGACACAGAGTGGAAGGAAAATATATCGCCCAGTCATGTCTTCATCAAAACTTTCAGGGAAAAGAAAAGTCGATGATGACCACAGAAAATTTCAGGAGAAGTTGGAGACTGAATATTTTTTGTCGAGTACAGGGGAAACGCAACGTGCCTTATATGCACAGAGAACATCGCTGTATACAAGGAGTATAACGTCAAACGTCACTACTCAACTAAACATGCAGAGTATGCAAAATACCTGGGAGACGAGAGAGAGAAAAGAGTCACAGAGCTAAAAAAATGTCTATGGAAGCAACAAAATCTCTTCAAGAAAGGAAGCAATGAGGCTGATTTAGCAGTCGAAGCTAGCTATGTGGTGAGTGAGATGATTGCTAAGGCGGGAAAGCCGTTTACGGAAGGCGAGTTTGTAAACAAGTGCATGTTGCAGGCTGCAAGTATAGTCTGTCCAGAAAAGAAGGGTCAGTTTAACAACATCAGCCTGTCAGCTAACACAGTGGCAGAGCGCATTTCTGGCTTATCAAGTGACATATATGATCAGCTGTGCGACAAAGCCAAACTTTTCTGTGCATACTCTGTGGCTCTTGATGAGAGCACGGACATCACTGACACCGCTCAGCTCGCAATGTATGTCCGTGGTGTTGATGACAAGTTTGAAGTGACAGAGGAGTTGCTGACAGTGAAACCAATGCATGGCCAGACCACCGCTCAGGAGATATTCCAGCAACTGTGTGATGCCATTGCGGATATCGGTCGGGCATGGCTGATTAAATAAAAAACAGTAACTGGACTCACCAAATCTACTGCAAAAACTCTGTTAAGAACATAAATGCAACGTAAATCCAGTGCGCATTGCGCAACACTTTACTCGCTGTCACTGTCCTCCTCGATAAGGATGTCCACCCTTCCAGGTTTTTTGGTTTGCGTTAAGGAAGACCAAAGCATCAACATGTGAGGGAAGGAGGCTTGACCGCTGTCGGGTGACAGTGGTGCCAGCCAGGGAAAACATCCGTTCACTTGGGGTGCTGGTGTAGCCAGGTAGCTCCTGGAAAGCTTGGCTAAACGGGGGAAGCGGTTCGCGTTTTGTGCCCACCACTTCAGAGGGTTATCCATTGTGGGGATATGGGGTGTCTGCTGGCAGTAATCCCGTAGCTCATCCGCGCCACTGTTGACCCGTGTTTTCTTGTTGCTCTCGAAATGAGGTCCAAACAGCTGTTCAAAGAGGGGGTGCTAGTGGAGCACGCTCGTGAACTTCTAGCGCCGGAGCTAAAACTGAAACTGTAGAGTGCATAGGTGCGGCGCATTTGCGCATAAAATGAGGACCCCTGAATGTCGGGCGTGTTTTGCTGGAGCATTTTGCAGCACCTCAGCGCCAATGTCGGCATCCTCATTTCCCACGTTTGCCTCCATTTTGTTCACGACTAGTCGACTAGGGCCTACAGCGCCGACTAGTGGTAGAACTAGTCGACTAGTCGAGTAGTTGGTGAAACCCCTAGCTGGTGGCACTTGTTCAAAGAAAACTGGAGGAGGAGGGTGTGGAGGAGGCTATTGCTCTGCATTGCATTATCCATCAGCAGGCCCTTTGCAGCAAATGCTTGAAGTTTGACAATGTAATGTCTGTCGTTGTGAAATGCATCAACCATATCAGATCCAGGGGCTTAAAGCACCGCCAGTTCCGTGCTTTTTTGGAGGAAATTGAGTCAGAATATGAGGATGTGCTCTACTTCACAGAGGTACGTTGGCTCAGCAGGGGAAACGTCCTGAAGAGGTTTTTTTGAGTTGACAACAGAACTGAAAGTATTTATGCTGGAGAAGGGAGGGATGGCTGTTCCCGAGCTGAGTGATCCCAAATGGCTCATGGACTTAGCTTTTCTTGTTGACATCACGCAGGAGCTGAATGCACTGAATAAGAAGTTGCAGGGCCAGGGCCAGCTTGTCAGTGCAGCATATGACAATGTCAAAGCATTCTCTACAAAACTGGTGTTATGGAAAGCCCAGCTCCCTCAGAAAAACCTCTGCCATTTCCCAGCATGCAAGGCTCTCATGGACAGGGGCACAGCATTCAGTGGTGAGAAGTATGTTGATGCCATTGTAAAGCTACAGGAGGAATTTGATCAGCGGTTTGCAGACTTCAAGACACACAGAGCCACTTTCCAAATTTTTGCAGACCCCTTCTCCTTTGATGTGGAAAATGCCCCTGGTGTGCTTCAAATGGAGCTCATTGACCTGCAGTGCAATTCTGAGCTCAAAGCCAAGTTCAGGGAAGTGAATGGGAAAGCAGACAAGCTTGGACAGTTCATGAGAGAATTGCCCCCCTCCTTCCCTGAGCTTTCCAGGATGTTCAAGCGGACCATGTGCCTTTTTGGGAGCACATATGTGTGAACAGCTCTTCTCCACCATGAACTTCAATACGTCAAAGTACAGGTCCAGACTTACTGATGAACATCTTCAAGCCATACTAAGGGTTTCAACTGCTTCCTCCCTCAAACCAAATGTGGCTCAGCTGTGTGAGAGGAAGCGCTGCCAGGTCTCTACCAGCAAGGAGTAGGCAAGAGCAACTGTGAATAGTTATGTTGTGAAGAACCGTTCATGTTAAGAAGATGTTGAAGAACTGTTAATGTTGTATTTTTAATACATTTTTTGTGGAATACTTGAAGCGGCCCAGACTTGCCCAGACTCTACGTCCAGCGGCCCCCAGGTAAATGGAGTCTGAGACCCCTGGGTTACGTGGATGCAACTGCAGAATTTATCATAGGTGGTAGGACAATGTCAAGTCCTAAACTTGATGTGTCAAGCCCTGCTCCTCTACCCAATTTGATGCATTATACCAGAGTAAGATGTTGCTAATTTAATTAAATAATCAGAAATTGGTTAAAAGATGATAACTTAAAGGTGGGGTAGGTAATTTTGGAGAAACCAGCTCGAGTGCGCTAGAATTTGAAAATACACAACCGGAAAAAATAAAATAAAATGTAGAGAATGGAAAACATAACCATGACAATTCAAAACCAAGTTCATATTTTTGATGAAAGATGGAAAAAATGGCTGAGTTAAAGAACACTAAACATTTATAATGACCAGGTGGTAAGATCGGACAATTAACGTACCCATTGTATCCATTATGTGCAAGCTACACCTGAGTTATTATCAATTTTTTCTTCTTTTACCTGATTTGTCGATTTTTATGAAGTTATTTTATGTTTCTAAGTGTTTATTTTGGAATGTATGCCTTGAAATCAAATCTTAACATGCAAATAAAATAAGTTATCAATGCAAAATGTTCTGATACATTACCTTAACTTTTGTATGTTCACACACTTTTTATAATGCTACTTTTGTTTTACTCCATGGATGTGTACTTCCGTTTCTTAATGCGTGCTTGCTGTAACATTTGAAATGTCACAGTTTTAGGATTAATAAAGGATTTCTGCGACAGAGTTACATGTGTTCGGTACGTGTATCTTTCCATGTAGCTCACAAGAAGTAAATGGCTAAACAATTATTTCGAAACATATCTTTAGTCATGAAAGTGAAGAGTTGATTCCCAGCCGGCTCTTTAATATATCATATTTGTTAAGTCCAAACCTCTGTGGTTTACTCTGTACAAACACAGGCTATTTTTATTTTCATCATATTTTTATGAAAGACAGTTCTGAGCATAAAGACGAAAACATATCTGTCTGTTCCTAAATACATATTTGCTTATATAATACATAGATTACAAACTGTATGAAATCAGACCAAATCAAAAATCCTCAATTCACACTTAGTCAAGAAAGAAATTGACTACTATTGGTCCATATTTATGTTTTGTAGTCTTCACTTTTACCTAATAAACACTGCTCCCCAACCAAAACACAAAACTACATTTAAAAAGTCCCAAACATTTTATTTCTTTAGCATCATTTCACCTTAATGTTTATTCTAAAATCATCAGCATTTGTTCACCTTGATATAATGCAGTATCTTTCAATATACAAGTATCAATAAGCATGACTAAAAGATCACAATGACTGTGTTATGTCTGTGTTAAAGAATTTCCCATATCCTATTATATTAAAATATTTCATATATAGAGTCTGTATTTAAACAGAGGTTTAATAATAAAAAGTGACTTCCCATACAAGGCAATTATAGAATTTAATCAGAGTGGGAGTCTCATAAATTATTAGATAATCAGAAACAAAAAGAAGAAATGGACAAAAAGAACAGGGATGTCGTCAGAGGAGTTCTGAATGAACGGACAGAAAAGATGACAGTTTTTGAAAGGACAGATCAGACTGATGAAAATGACTTTCCACACATTCAAGGCAGCGACAACCAAGAGGTCCATCGGCCTTCAAACATCTCAAACGTCCCTGCCTTCTACAGATGAGATTACGAATTTGTTCGTCACATAATTATAACGACTAAGAAATAAAAAAGCACACGTTCTGTCCTTCAGGTTTGATATTAAAGAATGTTGTTAGAGCTCAGATGCCGTGTGTACAAATACTCCTGGTGACACTCAATAACAGTCTTTGAGCGCAGACATACTAATCTTCCCCATAAACCTAGTCCTAAGCATACACACATTTGAATTGTTTTATTAAAGACTGCTTTTTGAACAAAAACACTTCACACATACGTTTGCCTGGACTGTATCTGAACGATACCTCAGTTTGACAGCATTGTTCTATGAGAATAAACACTGATTCATTCAATCATTAACATACATAATCACTATCATCATCATCTTGGATTTCTTGCTTTTTTCTCATCTTCCGACGCACAGCTTCAGCTGGGTAAAAAGTTTCAAATAAGCATCAGAATCGATTTATTTGTCTCTCTCTCTCAGTCTTTGCAGTGTCCTCCACATAGTTTGATTTGAGTGACGCTTCAGGTCAGTTCAGCTTTTCCTTAGAAAGAGATGGTGGACCGGAGCTGGAGATGGAGCAAGAGGTTTCCTTGAGTCTGACTCCCACTGCTTTCACACACACAAACACACACGCACGTACACTGATTCACATCCTCACTTCAGTGTTCCCTAGTCTCCACAGTCACACTGAAGATTATTTGGAGATTTGCTGTTGGAGGTGGAGCAGGAACTCGTAGTACGACAGGGCCGACTCTGTTCGGTCCTCGATCATGTTCTGCATAAAAGTGGGTTTCAGCTGGCTCTCTTCCCTGAGAGTCAAACGAAAAATAGTTGTTAGTCGCAATTGCTCTTTCATTTCAAGGAAGGACAAGAGGAGTGTTTGTTTTTATTAACACAACTCTAAAGATCTTTGGATGGCATAATTCTGATTCTCCCATTTTGTTCCCTTATTAAATGATAATATTTAAAAAAAAATGCCTTCTGGATTCTGTTCAAGTTTTAAAACCAAAAAGAAATAACCCTCATGAGTAGCTTCAGCGGTACACAGTTTAATGATTTTCCAGCTAAGTTTTTGGTCAGTTCAGTTGTCACTGACTGTAAACTGAACAGCCAATATGTGAAGATGTAATCTGTTTTTAAGGGGCTTTGTCAAATTTATCTTAAAATGAGATAACACAAGATCACCTTCCAAAATGTGAATCTACCAGCAGCTGTTGGCTGGTTTTAATTTCCCCACACTCTTGCTATTTCATTGTTTACTCTCTTATTCAGGATTTTCTCTGTTGCCCACCTGATGACATGCATTGGGGGGAAGAAGGGCCTCTGATCCCTCAGCCAACCGATGAAAGCTCTGGTTCTCTGCGACTCGGCCGTGTCCAGCTCTGGGAGCAGATACTGTGAGAGGAGAGAGCGACAGTCAGGTTTCATCATCAGGGAGGAGGATGCCTTGGGTAGAACTTCAAATATACTGTACACAAGTTGTGACTATCATTTGATCCTCAGGACAATTTGAGGGAATGTGTTGGTGCAACATGAGGTTTCCTACCAGGTTATCAGGCACAGCAGCGTAGCTGGGAACTCCCAGGACTTGTGAGAGGAAGTTGGGGTGGCAGTTCCGTCCGATCCACAGATACATCACCTTTTGGAGTGATATTAAAGTACATATTAAATACAATCACAAACTAGGATGGAAATCTGGAACACATTTTTTGTATGTGAAATGTAATTAATGCAGTACAAATCTTCCATCTTCAATGTTAATGAAGGTGAAACATTATTTGTGTATCCGCCCCGGCATATGGATGCAAACCAACATTTATAGTATTGTACTATTGGAAGTTAATGTTGAATGATAGAAATTAGAGGCTTGAACAGGGAAAATCACACAATCTGTGTTTATTATCCCTCTTGTAACATACTATAACACTTCAAGACATAAGCAATCTTTTTTCAAACCAAGCTTCATACCGTTCCAGCATCCATGAGAAATGCTGCCTCCCTGCTGAGCTTCTCAACAGACAGCTGCAGCACTCTGGGCTGAGGGATGGTCCGCTCATTGATGTTCAAAGCTCCCTGAGGACACAGGAAACATAAGATAAAAGATTACTCAGTAACAACAAGACACTTCAAATAAGATGGGAAACTATTGAGAGGAATGTTCAGGTTCATCCCACTCCTAAAAAAAGCTGTGAAAGACTAAGTAATGGTCTTTGTTGACAGAAATCTCAGAGGGAAATGTTGATCCTTCTCACCTCATCGGTCAGATCGTCGACACGGTACAGAGCAGGGTGGATCATCAGCAGAGAGTAGACCAGTGGCTGGTACTTCAGCTGAAGCATGGCAAACACACGGTCATCCAGCCTGGTGCTGGTGCCCGTCCTGAAGGCTTTCTGCAGGATGCACACACATCAAAATAATAATTAGAGTGGCTTAAAACAGAAGATCTTGGGTTTAAAATGAGTTTCGTTAGTGTGGAAAGTGTTGGACAGTTCATTTTAGTGTTCTGTGTTTATTCAACTAGTAAATTAACTAACAAGGAAAAATATAACCACATCATATAGACATTTCCTCTGACTCTGAACAAATAAGTCGTTTTAAGGGTAGCATTTGTCAGCAGTGCATTTGGCGTGTAATGACTGAGTTTTAGGGGAAGAGCGGACCTGTTTAAGCAGGGCGAGGATGAAGAGAGGGAAGAGTCTGAGGCAGGCGGGGGCCAGCAGGCCGGGCTGCTGGATGGTCAACACGGACTGCCGGTACGACGTCAGCGAGTCGATGGCAGCGTTGGTCATCGCATCTCTGGCGTCACTCAGACTGGCCGTCGCCGAGCGGTCCACAGCTGGAGGGAGAGAGGGACACATTACAATCGTATTCTTTCTTGTGTAGGATGTTGTGTTATACATATTTTAAGTGTGTTGTATTAATGTTGTTTTTTATGAGTTTTAGCATAGTCTTTAAGTACCCTAAAAAAAAGCGCTCTATAAATAAAGGGTATTATTAGTATTATTATTAATTATTACATTTCTGAATGCACAGCTGCAAACTCAGACCTTGAAGAGGTTGTTCTCGACATATTGCATATTTTTTACAGTGTTTGTGCAGACTTGGATAATCATAATAGTATAGTGCAATAAAGCTATTTTAAAATGTCAATGCAACTTTAGGACTTTCAGTATTACCACTTTAATGAGCAGCTTAGAACAACAGTGGTAGTGCCATTCTGTGAAAAATATTAGCGTTTGTTCTCTAAGTGACTGCGAGATGAACCGACACAGATCTCACTGCTCAGTATGCATGCAAGGGTTGCTAGGCAACCACCGCTGTCGCCACTCATCTCCATCTGTCAGGGCTAATAACAGTGAAGTGGATGCAAACCCTGCAATGATTTGGTATTGAGCCAATCAAAAGACTATTCACTGCAACAATGGAGAATCATTCGCACGAGTGATGTAAATCACAAATCCTAATTCATCCAGATTAGACACAGAACGTATTATGTGATCAAGTATCCAGAAAATGATCATCGGCATCTCTCTTGGAAATATGCATGAATATATTTTAACTTTATCTTCAAATCCCTGCTTAAAGTTACAATACACAGGAATGAAAGCAGCTGTTACACGTCAACTAAAATAATGAGTTATAACAAACATCAGGTAAGAACAAGTGCTGCATGAACAAAATAAATCAAAGATAACATGAGAAAACAATTTAATTTCATAGTAAAATGTGGTGGAGGGGGATCAAATGAGTTGCTACTGAAGTTGTGCAAAATCTGAGTAAACCATTACTCAGATTATCTTACACAACATTCAATAACTCTGCAAAGAACCGGGACATCTGGTTCCTCAATTTGTTATCATATTCATCTACTAAAAGGGGAAAGATTCTCTGTGCGCACCAGGGTTTAACATGTGCAGGTATAAACATGATTTTGTGGCACACCAAACAGGTTTTATTTCAACCTGGGTTTATATTTGCATAATCATTTATTCTTTGACATTTTATTGTCTGGAAGGTAGCTAAATTGTGTTTAATAGTGCAGTACCTACCCATGCAAGCAAGCAGCCCGCTGATGGCTTGAACATCAGCTCCAGCAAAGATGTCCGACAGAGAGTTGACCACAGGTAGACACAAGGTGTGGACACGGATCCTTCTCTCTCCTGTAATAGAAAACACATGTTATTCAAACAAAACAGGCAAAGATTGATTATTTCAAAATGTCAATATGGCTTTAAAAAGACAAAACAACATTGGCTGTGTGTGTGTGTGTGTATTTGTGTGTACCTTTGCTGGACGTGTAGAGCAGTGCAGCCTGGAAGGAGACGACTTGCAGGTCATCAAGGTTTTCCTCGATGGACATCTGAACCGCAAAGCCAGCGTCTGGGTTCACGTTGGGAAGGGACAACAGATCCGTGGAGCGCACAAAGAAGTTTCCGTGGAACGTGTGGATGGACAGACCTGCAGAGAGAGAGAGCGAGAGACACAAAATCAATTAAGTTAAACTGACAGCTACATCTCGACTGCTAACAATATTATCTTCCAAATGACTTACAGAAGATCAAAATGAAGGTTAAATTACAGAAACATTTGAATGCATTCAGGGGCTATTGAGGCTATATTGTTTAGTTCTGCCTCTGCTCAGTGCTACTATCAATAGCAAAGACAAAACATCCTAAAGTAGGATTATTTATGAATGAAACTATTCTGCAGAAATATATTATAGAAGAAATAAGGGGGTTCCTTTTCCCAACGCATTTACAAATCGGATGTGAATGAAAGCTAAACATCTGGGAATGCACATTCCGGTCAGTGCTGGACAGCTGTCGTGCTGCACACAGACCTTTGGTGCAGCGTATCCTCATGACGGCCTCGAAGCCGATCTTCCTGGTTAAGTATCTCTTCAGATCCTTCTGGAAGCACTCCACCTGGGCGGGGTTGCGCTGGTGATGGTAGGATGGGTAGTAGTAAACAGTCCCTGCAGAGTATCTGGATATGCAGCCTGCGAAAGGGAAGCAACACAAGAAAATATTTATTGGCCGTTTTAAGTATAGATTTACAACCCTACACACTGTCTCCACCTTTTGAGAAACTTGTTTTGTTTCCAGCTTCTGTCTCTGACCTACAATATATAAAGATGTTTTTCACCTATTTTATAGACCGATAACTTTTTTTGCTTTGTTTTTTAGCCCTTAGTGTTTACACACTAAAAACAAAAACACTTGTATCTAGAAAATAAGGCCCATGGTTGCTATAAGCCTAAAATGAGTTCAAAATCCTCCTATAAGAAACACATCATGATTTGTCGCATAAACGTTGAATGTAAACTAGGCATTCAAAAACTAAATTGCAACGTTTCAGTTTTTCTCTTCACCTTCTATCTATTTAGTGCAAGACTTACCGAGCGATGCCAGGTCGCAGTACTGAGAGCTGAGCAGGAACAGGTCCACCGACACCTGCTGGCCGGAGCAGTCCAGAGCCAGCTTCTTGTAGAAGTCTGTCGCTGGGGATAAGTGCTGGATATCCTGAGGGAAAACACACCATGTATGACCAAAATTGAAAATCCTGATTACCCAAAATAAGGCGAAATCACAACATTTTTTAATACTTTTTTGTAGAAAAAGACTTGGCTTTAAGACTCCCCTCTGAATCTAGGCCTTTAAATTAAAGAAGAACACAAACGTTCCCGTTACTTTCCATAATTAAGTGATTGCTCGATCAGGGTTGTTTTTGAGTGCAGTTAAAAGTCTAGCTAGAATTTCAATGTAAATGTGAAACGATCAATCAAAAAAAAATAATAAATCACTCCGATTACTTTTTAAGTCAAAGTTGTTCTTCTTCGAGTTTTGACCATACTACCACAATGCTGCTGTAGAATATACGTCTCTTTAATCAATCACTTTCCATCTGTGTTTCTCTTACCTTGGCAGATGCCCGTTGGTTGGGGTCTTCTCTGGATTGAAGGGCCCCCACACCGAGGTTAGGCAGCTGGGTCTGAAAGATGGTCATGCGCCCTCCGGTGGGCGACAGCAGCTTGAAGGCTGCTTGCAGAGCTGAACCCAGGGCAGACTGGGTCTCCATTGTCTTTTGAAACAAAGTGGGGAGGCTCTTCAGCAGATCCTGCACAAGCTGAAAACCAAAATAAAAGGGAATGAGTCGAATGTTTGAGTCACATGGACAGTACCTACAGTGAGTGTCAAGCTTAACATTCATAAATAAGACAAAATGAGAAGGATTTGAGTGATAATCTACATCAGGGTTATTCAATTGGCGGCCCGCGGGCCAAATCCGGCCCTGGGTGATATTTACTGGCCCTTTGAGTATAATGTTAAAAAGTAATCTACTTTTTTTTCTTTAAAGATTTTTTTTTGGGCCAGACTGCCTTTATTCCAGAGAGGGTGTTACATTGAGAGATAGAGGGGAAGACATTGCCTGAAAACTTCGGCGGGCTCGGGTTTCGAACCCACCTACTAGCTACTGTAGTGACAACTCCTGTCATTTATTGCATCTCTGCGTGAATGATTAGATAATTTCACCTAAATTAAATTAAATGAAATGATGTTGATGGTTAAATTAGTTTCACACGTAGGCCTACTGAGTTCTGAACTTGCCATTTAGATCTATAAAGGCCTTGGGGCTATGTTGTTTGATTTAATTAAACACAATATATGCACTCCACTATGCTGTCGTAGTATTTACTGTATCTGAAGCTCTTAATATGATTGCTCATATTTCAAGCCATCTTTTTCCCGGCCCTTTGCTTTGGATCATTTTCATCAACCGGCCCCCATTCCAAACTAATTGAATAGCCCTGATCTACATAATATTCACTTCAACAAAACACCTGATATCAAGGAACATTTTCTTACCTCTTTGCATTCATTGAGGTTTACTAGAAGGCTGTCTGGTGTTGGTAAAAAGATATCTGTGGGGGTCAAAAGTACATATTTAAAACTCTAATATCATAGCAGTGATATAGACAGATGTTCAAGTGCAGAAACCATGAAGAAATTAATTAAATTAACACATAATAACAAAAAAAAACCCTCTTCATGGTTGTATGCTTCTGCCAACTAATTGAGTTTCATCATTAAACTCTTAAAAAAAACGATTTATTGTAACATTAGGCAATGATGATTCCGGTACATTTTGAAAGATTTTCACCAAAAACAGAAAAACAACAGTCTACCCAAAAAGAACTGATCTCTTGATAGCTTTTACATTTATCAGTGTCACTGTCTGATGCGCCTCACCTTCGATGTCCGACACGATGAGCATCTGAGGCTGTGAGAGTCCCTCCTGGAGGTTGTAGAAGTGGATGGTGCTGTCAAAGGTGATGAAACCTACCTTTGTCCGAGAGTCTCCGGGAAGCCTGGCACACAGACAAACAAAAACCTTAACGGAGCAAACTTTAAAGTTATTTGTGTGCCATGTTTCGGCAAAATCAAGTGTATTTTTTAACCGATAAGAAATAACTTATACTCAGAAAAGAATGTGTGTAATCTACATATGACATTTTAAACAATTAAGCGAAATGTGTGTGTTGGCCCACTGTACAGTTCAAAAGCACTGTTGATTTTCTTAATAATAAAATGCCCCTGCTCTCTTTCAACATTTATAACACCTGGAAATGAAATGCTGTACATACGCATTGATGTTTTCCAGCATTGACTGGCAGAACACATTCAGGTAGCCTGTTTCCACTGCATTGTGGGATACGTCGAGAACGAAGAGGTAAGCTGCAGGCTGGGGGGGCCTCAGCTGTGTAAATCAAGGCACATAAAGTAAGTCAAGATCGATGAAAACACAGCATCACAATTATATATAGTTTGGGCCTGTGAACTAAAATGGAAATGAGCTATTCATGAACAATTAACAGAGCATGCAGATAACTGTGCAGATCCTAAACAACATTAATGTCAATAAAACCGGTTGAAACCTACCATGTATTCTGAAGGAGCAATGAACTCGATGGTGGCGTTCTGGACCTCGGGTCTTTTGTGAGGCTCTCCGTACGATCTGCTGACTGGGTTGTACATAAACTCCTCTGGAACTACACACACACACACACACAAAAGTTAGTGAGGTTTAGGTATGAAACAGTTCCCTGTAGTTTGACTGTAATTCTATTCTCAACCATGAGCGTGAAGGACCCAAAGAAAACACGTACAAAACTGATATCAATATTATCATCATATCATATAATTGGATACTTGTTTATCAAATCCAGTATTTTCACTGACAGTGGTTCTTTCAGATGATCGTATCTGAAAGACCTCACCCCCTTTCTTACCATCATTGACCCGATGACACAGGTTGCACTTCCACCTCCTCTGGTCCAGGAACGAGACGAAGGGGTTGATGTAGGTTCTGCAGGACCGACACCGGACGATGGTGCTGGATGTCACCACAGGAAGCTGCTGCAAGGAGACCGCAGAACAAAAGGAAACTGTGTGAGAAGGGCCTCTAGGCAAACTCATTTCTTGTAACTGGTATTTCAACAAAGTCAAAGTTGTCCTCAATTATCCGGGGAAAAAACACAAATTCATTCCGACTGATTATTTAGTCAAAACCTTTTTCTTAGAAATGTGTTATGAACATTTGCAGTGTTTAATCAGTAAAAGTAGGATATATAGTCATCTAAATATAAAGGGACATAACTGAGGATGAAGATAATTTTTGTAAAAGTATGTGTCCTCCTCTTGAGGACACATACTTTCACGTAAATACAATAAAACATATACAGATTACCACCCCAATTTGCTGCGTGGCTCTTAAATCATTTAGCCACAGTAATAACTTCCACATTAAAAATGACCCTTATGAAAAGGTATCACTTGCTGTTAAGGAAATGTATGTATATTACTCACTTTCCTATACCAGTATGAAGTATTTTTCCTTCACATTCTAAAGCCTGGTTTAACTCGTGCCAGAAAATTAGTTTTTCCCAGGGATGAATGTAGTTAGGTTTACCATGTTCCTCTGAATCCATTACCCCGAAAACAGGTTCTATGTTTACATGACTGCTAATTAATAATGTTATGATAGAGAGCCAAATATTAAGACATTATTTCAGTTGATGACTGATGTGTGCAGAATAAATATTAGAGAGGGTTGTTACCGAGAGGTCTTTGAAGGGGTGGAGCATCAGGCCCAGCGGCATCTTAGCTTTATTGAGCAGCGACTGAGTCTGAGGGATGCTAGTCAGCGTGCTACGAAAAACCCTGGAGAAACACAAACACAGAGTTTCATAGTTACTTTCACTGCATGCAGAGGTCATGTTCAGTATTTCACAAGCTTAAAACTGGTTTTCTAGGAACAATTTATCCAAGAAACTTGGGCAACATTTGCAAGTGACAAATGATATGACAATTAATAATATCATTGTGTGATTATTATTTGCTAATGTATATTTACTACTTCTCACACTTCTTGGCTAAGCTTGGGAAAATTCCTTATTACGAAGATTTGTTGCAATGTTGTTAGTTACAGTCTATGTGCACCAACAGCATGACCTTTAACTCAGTTGAACTGAGAATATCCTGTTGGCCTCCCTAACTCCCTAACTTCCAGAATGCTCCTTTCATTATCATCAAGCTTTACCCCTCCCTTTCTCCTCTCTCTCTGTGTTTAAATATGCAACCCAAATTCTATTCTTCAACAAAGACAGCTGAATGGTTTGATTCTTTATCCACATTTGATAAATAAATTCCTGCCACAATTGATGGCGTCTCTCAGTATTCCTCCATGGCTTACTCTGGGTTGCAGTTGATCTTCTGCAGGTCCTGTGGAAGGCAGGGTGTCGGAGGGGGGGTGGGGCTCGGGGGTAGCAGGTTCCTCTCCTGCAGCAGGTTGACCACCCTCAGGGACTCTGGGGTGTTGGACTGGAGGCTCATGGCTGCCAGGGACGGGCTCAGCTGGGCGGGCCCGGGGCCACCAGGCGGCTTAGAGAAGAGAAAAATTAAATACTTAGTTAATCTATTTAACAAAAACGTATGAATGTGAAATCCTTTAGCATAGATGGCAACCCATGCTTTGAAGCCTGTTATATGTATTCATTGCCTCAGAATCTGAGCCCATTAAAGGTCCCATGTCATGGCCATTTCTACTGATCATAATTCCATTGTTGAGGTATACCAGAATAGATTTATATTGTGCAATGTTCCAAACTCACATTGGTTTCTCATACAGCGTCTCTGTATAGTATGTGTATTCACTCTCTGTCCTAAACGGCTTGTTGGAGCTCCTGCCCCCCCCTCCCTGTGAGCCCACTGTGCTCTGATTGGTCAGCTCGCCCACTCTGTTCTGATGAGTCCACCAGCGTTACAGCGGAACATCAGTGATTATGTGTTACAATGGCGTTAGCTTGGCCGGAACACACACACACCCGCAGCCTGGCTGTGGGTCTGTGTGTGTGCTCGGACCGGGCCTCGCCATTACCCGCTGAGTGTGTGTGTGTGTGTGTGTGTGTGTGTGTGTGTGTGTGGAGCTCCACGGATTGGTCCATTTGGACCAATTGGTCCATTTGGATCGTCGTTACGTCACTTTGTTCCCGGATTTTTTTTTTTTTAAAAGAATAATCTCCAACGAGGCGTTCTGGGGCAGCATAGACAGGTCTTTTCTGTGTTTGAGTTTTACTCGCTACAGGATGTACTTTGAAGGTTTGTGACTTTGCAGACCGTTTACATGCAGAAAAAGCTACATAACACACAAGGGGACGGGTAATAACCAGAAAAGCATGACATGGGACCTTTAAAGCCAAAACATCACAAGACCTAATGTTTCCTCTAGCATCTTATCTAATCACAATGAAGCCATATTTACACATGTTATACACTTATGGATGACACTCTCCACCATATGTTATTGAATAAAAGGAACAAAGATGTATTAGTCTGATACATCAGCAAAACAAATGAAGCCATGATTTGCCTTTTCTTTTTAAATACATTAAAATGTCCTTTGGTTGCGTAACCAATGCAAGTATATCACGTGACAATAAAGCAAATGTTGTGTGATGCTGCTCCTCCTTTTGTCAACTTTGCCTCTACAAATTCTCAGAAGTGATATCTTAACGACAGCTTGAGGGAACACTTTTTGTTTAACAGTTTTAGTTTGAGCTTCTGCCTCAGGAAACATCGAAGAGCGTGTCAGCCAAGGACAGAGCCTGATGAGAGAAAAGGCAGAGGAGCGACAGCCAGGGGCAGAGGCAGAGAAACTACCAGAGTATGTTGAACAGAGGAATGAAAATAAAAGAGAAAATACAGGCAGAGGGCAGGGTCTCTACAAACACAAACACTGCCACACATTTCTAGACTAGTGGATTCATGAGGGGGATTATTCTACATATTGTTTTTAGTAGAACATTTTTTTTTATTGTGCATTTAATGTTTCCAAAAGGCTTAGATCGACAAGGGAGTCTTGCCTGTCTAGAAGGTGAAACGCTACGACACAAATGGTAGAGCATTTAGTTCCATACCGTTATGGATGAGCTGACGAACAGCACTTGTGAAATTCTCTAACGGTCTTTACATGGCTGGGACTCACTTGCTGGTACGGCTGATGTGCTTGAGTGTAAGGCTGCGTGGCGGCCTGCAGCGCAGGGTGCATGGGTGGGGGGGCGTTGTGAGGAGCCGGGGTGTTCTGGTACCCAGGGGGGAGGGAGGGGTAGTGGCCCAAGTGCCGACCCGGTGGACCGTGCTGAGGCATGCCAGCTGTAAAAGAAAAGAGAACAGAAATAAGGTCAGCTTTGCCCTCTGGATTATATTTGATCATGTGACCTGCTCCATCGGAATCAGTCGCATTGACCCGCAGACACATTTTGAGTTGTATACACTGTTGGAAAGAGGAGAGTCCTAGCTTTCTAGTGATATCAGGATTGTTTTTGTACTCCAAATATTAAGCAAAATATGTCACATTATATAATGACTGTCACCGAGTCATCATTTGGAGAAAAAGGCCTTCAAAGTTTCCTCTTCTCTGGAATCCATCGATCCGATTGATTATTAGCGGAGCAATGATCAAAATACGGAGGGAAGATATTTTCGTTTGGATTACTGGTCTGGGGGAAGCTCGCGAGTGTGTGTGTGTGTATACGTGTGTGTGTGTGTATACGTGTTTGTGTAATTTTGCGTTTCTGTGTATTGTTTGTTTCCCGGGGAAAACACTCACGAGAAACACCGGCTGTTGTTATGCCTGCTGTGACGTCACGTTACTCCGTTCTCCGCTTGTAATTATGCCGTTACAAGCTTCAAAGTTGTATTTATCATCTGAATTTGCCGAAACAAGTTTAATATTCTGAAAGCCAAGACTTTGTTTATTTGAAATCAGATGAAAACAAACTGTAACGGACCCTGCGGTGTTATCTATGATTACTACACGCCTTACAGAGCAGAGTGGCATTTTCCCTTTTCAAGCTTCAAAAATGTATTTATCGTGTGATTTTGGAAATAAAAGTTTCATATTCTGAAAGCCAAGACTTTGTTTATTTAAAATCAAACAAAACACCCGAACCCCAAAAAACTATTTTTTTACGCAAATCCACGTTTATTTTGAAATGAGCCGTTGCGACTTCCGACTGATTTCGATAGAGCGGGTCACATATTATACTTGTCCAAACACTGCAAGTGGGGAGAAGCTTTGAAAGCCAGCTTAGTAATCAGACTGTAAATGGGGTTTGGGTGAAATAATCTAATATGTCGCAGAAAATGGCCTTACCCATTTTGTTGTCAACATGATTATGGCTGTTTGATGCTTGTGGGCCATTGCCAGCCATGGTTCCTGTTGCAAAACAAACACAGATGTGATGTGAATAATTTTAGTGACACTTTCGCTATTTCTATCCCAGTGGGCTAACCGCGGCGGGAGATGGAAATGGAATGATCTGTTTTACAGTCAAATAAATAGAGAAGACACAATAAAGTAATGAAGCAAAACAACAAAACTAATGACGATGCAGATGATGGGAATGGATGTATGGTGTCTTAAAGAAATATGAATACTTCTGTCTTTCTAGGATGTTAATTCATATGGGATATCCGGTAGGAATGGAGGAAAGATAGGCAAACAACCTACAAACAGGAAATACGTTACCAGGGATGCACTGATACTATAAAAATACTGTTTACATTTTATTTAAAATACATATTAAATAGATCAAAGCAAAAAATATTGACCAATTTGTGTTAAGGTATTCTCTGCTGTAGATTGGAGCTCTATAAGCTTATTCAGCAGAGATCCATTATTTGGTGTCAACTTTGATGTAAAAAACAAAGAATTAGTGCATCCCCAGATACAATGACCAACAGGAGAGAGGACAGGATGGGCATTATAGCACTGACACTAACAGCTACAGACAGATTAAGCCACACCTGGACATTCAATATCCCCGTCCTGGCAGTCGGGCTCAGTGGGGGGCAAAGTGCTGTTAACGGCACCCCCACATTGAGCTGGCATGTAGAGGAAGGAGGGGAGAACAACAGAAGGGTATCAGATTTAGAACAAAAAACAAAAAGGATGCTTATAAACAAGACATACAGTTTCCGACTCAGGGCTGACATCTGATTTCACAATCAACACGGACCAACAAAATGTTTGCACTCTACAGTGCGTAGAGTTAAAAAAAATGTTGATGACGCCGTCTTTGTTGGTTGTCGTACCTGAGGACACAAAGCACCAAAATGTAACATCTCAAGATTTTAAAAACCCTTACCATCGGCCCTGGGGGGTGGAGGTTTGGCATTGGCCATTGGCGGTCCAGTGGGAGGGGCTGTGGGTTTCATGGTTGGTGGTGGGCCTGTAGGTGGGGGGCCATAGGATGCTCTGCTTGGTTGGTATGTGTTAGGAGCCATGGGATTCATAGGTGGAGGTGCCGTGCCTAGAGAAAACCCCCCAAAACAGTCATTCTTAGGGCTGCTAGTCAGATTTATTTAAATATATTCAATATAGATTTTCGATTACTCTATTGATATTTCTGACGGATTAATTGAGCACCAGTTAACAATATAAAATGCGTAAAAAATAGTGAGAAATTACATACACATTTCAACAGAGAAAAAACAAATAATTGAATTTCAAACCAATTTTTTTTGTTGGATAAAGGACTTTAACAACACATATCAAATAATCCTTTTACTTTAAACCTCTAATTGTTTTATTAAATGATGAAACCCTTTCAACCAACATCCTCTATCATCTCAGACATTAACATCAGTCATCCAGCATATAGAGTTAGGACTTTATGTCAACAACATTACTCTTATGTAAAACAAGAACACTCATGAACATGATATGTGGCAAGACTGTGGTATTGCAGAAGAGATATGAGGCGTCGCTGTCCGATGGGTAACATTATTAGGTCAGAGTTGAGCCGACAACAGCTGGTGGCTCTGCTGACCCACAGCCAGTTAATGTCAGAACAGTGACAGCAACAGAGTCATGTTCATCTCCACCGACAAACCAGCCAATTCAGAGGTGTCTGGTCCCAAATAAACTCCTTTATTATCTTATTGAGCAATAGTTTCACATTTTTATGAGCCAATTAGTTTCTAGATTAATTTGAACATGTTTTTTTGGGCTATATGATCTCCCCTTCCAGTTTTTCTAAGTCCAAGGCGATATCTTTAAATGCCTTGTTTTATCAATCCAAAACCTAAATATATTCAGCTCTATAAAATATAAACAGGATATCTCCATATTTGAAACATTCCTGGATGAAAACATTATTAAACGATTGATCTATTATAAAAAATAGTTTGCGATTACTTTTCTGTTGCTCAACTAATGGAATCATCAACTAGCAGCTTCACTGTATAACAATGCACAATGGATGAGGCTGACTATTCTTACAGCAAATGGCAAGTACCAAGTATAACACCAAACTATTATTTATATGGAAGATATCATTTCAGAGACACAAGGCCTTGAAGGCTTAATTAGAGTAGGGAGTAGACTGAGATGAAGCTGAATGATAAGGACAAAAATGATCTTTACTTCACATTGTGCATTTCTTAATTTCATAACGGCACTGTGATAGGTTACATTTATCTGAATGCTTTTACTTAAAAACACTTTTTCATAACGTAGACTATAAAACTCTAAGAAGCTCAATTGAGCCAGAACTGTTCAAAAGATTATTCGCGCTGGTGCCAAAAACGCTTGACCTTTAAAAAATTGCTTGTGACATGGTGTTACATTTACAGTAAGAAAGCGTTCCACGGAGTAAACATCTCCACAAAGACACAATCATTCCTCCGGTGAGCTGCTTTCAATTGTCACCATTGTACTGGGCAGATATATGCACAGACTGGGCTGCTGGGGTAGAGATAACTAAGATCAAGCAGGCTCTTCCAGTTAGGGGTGTTAATGTGAACAGCAATCTTTCGAGCCAATAAAACCATAACATTTACAGATATGCAGGAAACAGCCAGACTGAGGTCATCATGTGACCAGTACTTCCCTGCCCTAAGCTTTAAAAAAAAAAAAAAATCAAGGTTCCTTACAAAGTGCTATGACCAATCATTCAGACACTGTGACCGCAGATTGCAAAACCAAAGTCATACTTACTTCCTTCAGATAAAAAGTTACTGAGATTCTCTACGAGTGGTTTTTTGTTTTCGACGCTCAGAGATAAACACTTCTCAGTATTCCAACAGTAGTTGTGTCAGAGAAAAGCTCTAACTTCTCACAGGGTGAAATTAAACTACTAGCTGAATGAATCAAATGTTATGACTGCCCGTACGAATCATCTGTGGGATTTCTGTTGATATCACCAGTGGAAATCAAAAATGTTAGCAATACAATATTCCCCCTAAATTGAAATTAAGATGTTACTCTATCCAAAAAGCCACGTCATGCTGCTAAATAAGAATCACACACAATTCTGATTTGAACTTTGTACAGATTCAGAGTAAATTACTCTGTGGCAAAGACTGCAGCCAGCTATCATGTACAAAGTAGGAAGAGAGGACAAGGTTCGGCTCCAACGTATCAGCACTCTTGATACGCATATATACATCAGTGAAAGAAAACAATGAATGAAAGACAAGACAGAGTAATATGGCTATAAAAAAGGTTTTTAGAAGAGGATCAATCTTAAAAAACAGTCTTAGTCTTTAAAAAACAGACAAAACACATATTACTGTGGCTAAATAATGAGGACCCCGGACTTAATGGGATAAAGTTCACCTGCCTCATTTATTGAAACTAAACATGATTCATCTTTTTATTGATGTGACCCAAGGAGTGTCTGCATGATTATATGGCATTTAAATTGGCCCTTTTGACCACGTCGAATCAAACCATGCTGCACTGTCTTGCGTTCCCAGTTTTACGGGGGCGGGGGAATGCGTTGACGTTCTGGTTTCAAGTTTAGATTTGCCACTTCCTGTCTGCCTGTTTGTAGGCTTTTTTCAGGTATCTACTTTATTTTATTGTTTTGCTTTGAGCTGTAGAAGAGTTGTGTCGTGTTAAGTTACTGCTGGTGAACAAACTGTTTTTATCTACTGTTGTGAAGCTGCTTCTATGACCATTAGTTAGAGTCATGGTTACACACATCTTAAAGCGGGCAGCCTTTTGGTAATGGAGATACAAATGACTGCTGTGCTGGGAGGACGTACTGAGTGAAACCGAGTCAAGCCAAGCCAGCAATTGTGTATTTGTGTATGGAAAATCTTATCCTTTATTAAAAAATAAAAAAGTGTTGTGCATATAGATGGTACAGATCAGAATTTCAGAGGAGCCTTTGTGTCTTACCTGGCTGGATATATCCATGCAGAGAGGTGGGGGGGCTCCCTGGGCCTGGAGGCTGTGCGCCACTATGGGAAACATGGGCTGCCGGTGCAGAGCTGTAAGCTGCCGATGACGGTGGCAGCAGCGGCGCTGTCGAGCTTGCAGCTGGGTTCACATGATTGGCCATGGCGCCACGGGGAGGGGTGCCCATGGAGGAGGGTGGCCCCATGGATGGGTGGGTGTTGTTGTACTGCCATGCTGGAGGCATGTGCTGGGGCTGCTGGGGGTTAGGGTAATAGTTACTTAAAGACACAGCAGGAGGAGGAGGTGTGGCCTGTGGAGGGGGCAACCTCGGACCAGGGCTGGCAGACTGAGGGGGGGTGTGGGGTGGAGGACCTCCCAACAGAGGTCTGGTCATCAGCGGCTGGCCTGGAGGAGCTGGTTGGTAGGAGCTGACAGGGGGGGGCATGTTGGTAGGAGCTGACTGGGGGAGCAGGTTGGTAGGGCCCAGAGGGGTAGAGTCCAGGGCCGAGGGGTGCAGGAGCTTTGGCCTGCATTGGATTGTAGGTTGGTTGTTGAGTCATTCCATAGCTGCCCCCTGGAAGCTGCTGCACAGCAACTGGATTCTGTGACGGACCTGGAGCAGACAGGGAGAAGGAAGGCATGTTAGGACATCTCGATCAAATACCAAATACAACAGGCCAATGTGTGTTTTGATAAATATTACATATCTCTTATCATAAGATGACACAGATCCTTCCAACGAGATGGCACTAAAGCCCTTTCAGACACTTTTTTCAATGTTTCATGACTATATAAAAGACGATGTCGCTATAACTCCTATGAAAATGGGAGTTATAGCGACAAATGTTCAAAAAGTGCTCAAACTTCACATGTGTGCTAACAGTCCAGCCGTGAAGACATCTACGGGACAGTTTTGAGATTTCTTCAAATGCCGTTGCCATGGCAACACAATGCTTGCCATGAAACACGGTTTTCTCATAACTTCAGTGAAAATGCTCCAAACGGCCCAAAACTTCACAGGTTTGGTAACGATGCCGCCATCAACGCATCTAAGCGTATTATGGGATGTCATCAAATGCCGTTGGCATGGCGACAGATCATTCGCCATCAAGTTAGTTCAAAAGTTTGCAGTTCAAATATTCTGCTGCTTTTCCCAAGCCTTTTTACTTTCTTTTCTTCTCTTATCACACATTCAAGCCCCCAGTGTTCATGTATCATTTCAATCTAATTTCATTCATTTTCTTCTCACACATTACATATCAGCATAGCAGTTTAGCATCAGCTTTTCAGCATAAAGCATTCCCACTAGCAATTTCTTCAGGAATTGCATTCTCTAGTTTCAAATTGTTGTTCAGCAGTGCTGCCGCTGTGGCGAGAAAAATGGGTTCCTGGACTCCCCCTCTTTGTGCCCAATGCCCAAACCTGAAAAAGGATTGCAGCTCTCTAGGTAATGATCTTGTCCGACTGACCAGAGCCCTTATGCAACGCTTCTGTGGCACTTCTAGGGCTCAGAAGCCACATTAGCTAGCAGTGTCTTAAACCCAAGAAAGTCCTTGGTAGTAAAGCACAGATCCAAAAGGTGATTGGAAAACAGATGGTGCAGTACTGGTAGTGTAAACACCATAGTAAAACCAATCAGATCCACCAAATTACCAAGGAACTGACAGCCCAGGGTCTAATCTCTTTACCTGGATTTAATTCCATGATCTGCCCTCAGTGACAGTGAGTAGGGGGCTCTAAGCCCCTACTAGACAGAACACAGTTTTAGTAAACCACTTCACAAGCTTAGTTATAAATTGTACGGATACAAAACTAAAATGTCGCATTTGTTTCTTCTTTAATGTCAAATATCAATAATAAGAATTGCTGTGTTATACCAAATATCACAATAACAGGATTCACTCTTTTTTTCGTATAAATAGTAGACGATGAAAGTTCTCGCCAATAGCAAAAAAGATGATCTCAAATTCGTATTGGTGGGAATAAAAAGAAACGTGGAATTAATAATTGTAGTAGGACTAACTAAATATCAACTTAACATGCAGACTGCTTAAATGACACTTCAAGCTGTTTGCATTTTTAAATGTTCCGTTATGTAAACAGATGCACTCTAACCACTTAGTCCTATACAACATGACTGGAAGCAGAGCGTGAGAGTCCGAAGGGATTAAAAAACAACAATAAAAGCAGTTAATCCACCACAGACTGAATTATTAAGAATTAAAGCTCCTATCAGTTACAGCTCTTATCCAATCAGAAAAACCCCGATATGGAATCATAATGCAGCCAATCACAAATCAACCCATTTCAAAAGTAAAACATTACAATAAATAACTCAATTCACATGCATATGATTGATTTTAAAGATATGTTATCCTTATGAATTGCTTATTCACATCACTGATATCCCATGATAACAATACATTTACAAGCACTATTCTGACAACAAATCCTATTTAGCATTAGTGATGGTGGTTTGTTTCTTCAGTCTTTGACACATTGTTTTCAGATTGATCAAAGCTTTAGAACAGGTAGATTAACATCCTTTATTGACCCGTCTGATTCAAGATAGATGTAATGAGCAATAAGAAATTTGGACCCATCTACAGTTTTAGAAAACCGCCTGAGGCATTTTAAAGGTCCCATGTCATGCTATTCCGGTTATTAACCGTCCCCTTGTGTGTTATGTAGCTTTTTCTGCATGTAAACGGTCTGCAGAGTCACAAACCCTCAATGTACACCCTGTAGCGAGTAAAACTCTAACAAAGAAAAGACCTGTCTATGCTGCCCCAGAACGCCTCGTTGGAGATTTCTCTTTTTCCATTTTTTTTTCTTCCTGAGTATGGTGACGTAACCATGCCCAGGTCCAAATGGACCAATCCGTGGAGCTCCTCACACACACACACTCATCTTTTCTCAGCCGCTGTACTCCGTGGATTTTTCAGCCTGAACTCAGCCTGAACTCACACAAACAAACTCACAGCCAGGCTAGTGTGTGTGCTCAGGCTGAGTTAGGTGAGTTTCGCGGTGTCTCGCTGTCTCGCAGACCCCACGCAGCAACCAGGAAACGACCCCAGTAATCCAGCTCACACTGTCCGCAGCAGCGAGCCCCGCAACGTCCCGCCAACACGGCACCAGACCCCACGCAGCATTCTCATCTGTTTGTCATTACTGGTGTCATTTTCTGGTTGCTAACGCCATTGTAACACATAATCACTGATGTTCCGCTGTAACGGTGGTTGACTAATCAGAACAGAGTGACGAGCTGACCAATCAGAGCACAGTGGGCTCATATGGAGGGGGGGGCAGGAGCTCCAACAAGCCGTTTAGGACAGAGTGAATACACATACTATACAGAGATGCTGTATGAGAAACCAATGTGATTTTGGAACATTGAACAATGTAAATCTATTCTAATAGACCTCAACAATGGAATTATGATCATTAGAAATGGCCATGTCATGGGACCTTTAAACACAAGCTGCATCTTCACTGTGCAAGAAAGCTCCTAAACCTCCATCAACAATAGGGTTGCAATCAACCAAACTTGTGTCAGATGTCACTGAGTGGGTTTTGTTTTTTCCACAACATGCCTGGGAAACTGATACAAATATGTAAGTAATCTCTAATGAAGTTGGTCATTGTATGAGCCTGCTGGACAAAGCTCTGTAGCAACAAATCTGGAGCATCCCCAATTTGCCACATGTACACTGAAACGTAGAAAGCAAAAATGTTCAAGCTACCAGCCTGCAAAAGACTAGCAATGCAAAAAAAGAGAGGGAACTAATAAACATGAAGATGTGATTATTCAAGGACAATGTAAATGTATAGAAAACACTCTAAGAAGGTAGCTGCTAAAAGAGTATTATTTATGTTTTACTTTGACAGGAAAAGTTTCGGCCAGTTTAGCAGCATGACAGGAGCAGAACAAGTGTTATCATATCACCGCTGTTGTGTTTACTGGGAGAATATGGGACTGACCCAAGACTCGTCTTAAAAGTGTTGATGCCTGTTTACCCGTCGTGTTGTCAGTCTTCCAACAAACCAAAGGTAGCACACGTTTGAGTTAATTGGCATGGCAAGTATAGTTGGCACACCTTACCGATAGCATTTCAACCATCTCAAGTCAGTAAAGTAACACAGGTCAATATTAACCTAAAACCTCGCTATTGCTTCGCTTCCTTTAATTACAGCGGTGTTAGGCAAGCTAACATTGAGCAAATAGAGGCAAGATCTAAGATCTGCTAGTTTTAGCGTATGTCGGCTTAGCTCATGTTAGCAACTTGGCCTTTACCTGTCTTTACTTTCATAAAAATGTTACTCACCATTCGTGTATGTCTGTCCTGTCCCGGTCCCATTCTGAGAGTTAAACCCTGCAGTTGACATTTTGAAATAGACACCAGGACTTAATTTAGAGGTGCTTGAGTTGGCGAATAGCTAGCTTACGTGTTAGCTAGCTAACTAACTAGCTGTTAACGTTCAAACCTGTGGCTCTGACGATGCGGTGTTTACTAAAAGCAGCGACTATAGCAGTGACGTTTCCTTATTTCTTAAAAAAAGTAAATAACCTGACTCGTTGATGATCACAGAGCCATGGTTATTACCGAAAACCCCGTCCAACTACCTAACGGGTGAGTAACGATAGGCCTTGTCAAGAGTAATCGTGTAAGACACTTCTCTTTCACCGGAAGTTGGGATCACCCAGACGGATACACGTAAAAATCGTCGGGCATGCGCAGTATGTACACGTGGCATTTCCTCTGGTGCTCTGGGTTTTCCAGTGTACTGGAAACAAGAGGAGAGAGTGAAGTATTTTTATTGCGTGTATTTCATAGTATTTTTACAGTATGTAATAATGTAATTTGGATTTAGTAACATCTGGCTATTTGGCACTATAATAATCTCACAATCACAAGGGTAATTTTGACCTAAATATTAAAGAAAGTTTTTAAACTGTGATCATGTTCATAGTAGCAAGTGTTTTCATTTAAAGAGATACCAATTCACATTTCCTACCCAGCACAACAAAAATAAAATATATAATAATAAAACTTATTAGTTCATGAATGTACATGATATATAGCAAAACTGTTATCTAACAAGCAGAGATAAATCGTTTCAGCGTTGTTCGTTTTGGTTCGTTATAGTTTAACCAGTAGTGTAATGTAACTGAACACATTTACTCAAGTACTGTACTCAAGTAAAAAATGTGGGTACTTATACTTCACATGAGTACTTTCAAATTATGCTACTTTTTACATTTTACGCCACAACATTTATTTCAGATATTTATTTACTAGTTACTTTGAATATTTAGGCTAATACAAAAATAGAAATCGACACATACATAATCATATATTTGTATAGATTGAGCTAAACAGTAACGTATAAATTAATCTATAAACCCCATCTTTCCTAAGTACAACATGAAAGTGATGACCACATTAATGCACCAAAAATTTTAATAAAATGATTTTAAAAACTTGCCTTTTTGCATAACAACTACTTTTACTTTTGATACTTAAAGTATATTTTGACGCTAATACTTTTTTACTAAAGTACCATTTTGAATGCAGGACTTTTGCTACATTACTTAAGTAAATATCTTAGTACTTCTTCCACCTGTGCCTTAATTAAATATGTAATTAACAATACATCCAGTGAAATTTGTGATATGATATGTGTTAAAGAACACTACGTTTTATTTGAGTTCTGCTGCCGGAAAGATGATTGTGAAACATAAACAGGAAGCGGCCGGTCAGAGTTTTTTTGGGAGTTGCTTGAGAAGCCATTGCACTGTCGTGGCTCAGTAACAAAACACGAAAAAGGAGAGGAAGACTTGGCATTTCGCTGGACCGGGAGACCAATTTACATGACAGAAAGAGCCAACACACTCTGTTAACTAATCTACACATAACTAACGGGTAAGTGTTAAAATATATGATCTCGAGAAAAGAAAAATAGTCTTATTATGTTAGCCGTCGGCATCTCGGCTAGCAAATGATCCCGGCTGCTAACGGTGCTACGTTAGCATTGCTAACACCAACTTGCCTATTATTTTCCTCGAGGTGCATTTAAACTGAAGTTGACCCACTGCTGTATTTATCTCAACATTCAAATGTTGAGATAGAACCAAAATACTCGAAAAAATTAAGTATCTGGTGTTGGTTTGTGAAGTATCTAGATAA
The DNA here is from genome assembly GCA_031216635.1 of Dissostichus eleginoides. Taxonomy (NCBI): domain Eukaryota; kingdom Metazoa; phylum Chordata; class Actinopteri; order Perciformes; family Nototheniidae; genus Dissostichus; species Dissostichus eleginoides. The sequence goes on along the minus strand of CM062279.1, from coordinate 16,451,140 downwards.
CGGCTGATTAGCTAACGTAGCAAGTTGATGCAACGTCGCCTGTCAGAGAATATGACACGTAGCTAGTGGCTTCCTGCTAGCCTCCCTACAAGTCGGCCTAAAACTGGGTTTAAACAGATACAATTAACGTATCCGTCTATCATTGACATTATTAATCAGATATTTGGACCTTTATTTTATTTTATCTTTGACACAGAAATTGTCAGACACCGATCTTTAGTGGAAGAAGTATTCAGATCTTGTACTTGTAAAAGTAGAACTTACCAAAGAGCAGAAATACTAATACAGGTGTAACTAAAGCCTTATGTAAGTGTTGATTATGATTTATATCATTAATCCATATCTGCAAAGAAACTTTGGAAGGAAAATGTTGAGCTAGTCAGTGGTTGACTTAATGTGTGAACCGAAACACATTTTGACTGATATGCTTAACTCTAGACTACATAAGAAACACATGTTGAACGTGAAGAAACATTTCCAGTTATTTTCAGCAATTTAAGAATTGAGGTAGATGGTGGATAGCAGAGGTGGAAGAAGTATTCAGATCTTGTATTTAAGTAAAAGTAGAACCACCAAAGAGCCGGAATACTGTGTTCAAAATCTTACTTAAGTAAAAGTACAAAAGTCCCAGCATCAAAATATACTCAAAGGGCTGAAAGTAAAAGTACTAATTATGCAGATTGGCCCCTTTCAGAATGATATGTATTATTTGTTTTGATCATACTTATGGATGCATTAATGTGTTTATTCAAAGCTGGCAAAGGTGCAGTTAATTTGTATTATTTTATTTACTGCTCGGTGGTTCTTGAATTGAGTCCAGGTGTACCTCTGCATTGTACATTTTAATGGACTAGGAGTAAAAGGTAGCAAAACATTGTAATACTCAAGTAAAGTACAAGTATCTCAAAAGTGTACTCAAGTACAGTACTTGAGTAAATGTATAATATTTATATATTCCTATTATTTAAAAAAGAATGATTGGTGCGTTTATGTGTTTATTTAACCTTTATTTAAACAGATAAAAAAGCATTGAGATAAAATCTCATTTTCAATGCTGACCTGGCCAAGAAGGCAGCAAGGTAACACATAACACAAACATATAAAATACAGAGAACATAACTAAGAAAACAAAAGACGAAAAAGCAGTCACTACATTGTGCACATTAGGACAGTAAGAAAGGTACACTACTTATTACTGCAAGAGCAGCAGGTGGTAAGGACTTCAGACAACTTCAATTTAAAGTGCCCTCAGTTTTAGGCTTGATTGAAGGTCATTCCAAGACCAAGGACCATAATAAAAAAGACTCCTTTTTCCAGCCTCAGTCCGCACAGCAGGTACCTGGAACCGTATCCAGGCACTGGATCTGAGGTTGTAAGAGTCACAAACTGGAGCAAATCTGGCACATATGTACAGTGGAAGCTTACCTAAAATGGCTTTATACATTAATAAAAACCAATGCTGCATTCTACGCATAGTAAGTGAGGACCATCCAGTTAGGCTATACAGTTTGCAATGATGAGTCCTATAACTAGTAACCAAATATGTCAAATAAATGTAATGGAGTACAACATTTGCCTACAAAATGTAGTGGAGCAAAAGTATAAAGTAGCATATTGTGAAAATAGTTAACTTAAGTACAAAAACCTACATGTTTTACTTAAGTACAGTACCTGAGTCAATGTATTTAGTTACATTACACCACTAGTGGATAGTTATTAGGGCAAACCGTCACAATTTGTAGTCTGGTGACTTTTGAGTAGTAACACTTCTCTTCAGACTTAATGAAGCCTGTTCTGAAAGAGTTAACCTAAAATAATGTCAATAACTAATCTGATATATTTAATACATAACAGATGTCTCATTGATAGTCAGTTTAGCTCTGGGGGCACTTCTAACCAAATTCCTCCTGTTCATTATCCATGAACTCAATAATGAGTAAAACGGATCATTTTAAGCAAGTTACGGCTGCTGCCTTCTGGCAAACGTTCTCAATGCAACACACAATTTGTGTTTAAATGAACATATTACAGCTACTTTGAAACAGTTTTACATTCACGGCTGCATCACGCCACACATGGGAGCTTCAGTCCATGAGACCAGCTCACAGCCTCGTACAAGGTATGGAAGCAGGCATGAAAGAATATGGGACAGGAGTTAGCATCAGCTGATGTGCAGTTCAGCTGTGTTTGCGTGTTCTTGACCTTTGGCTACCTTATACTTTAGCCCCAGAGTTGTTTGACTATTATGTAACTGGTGCTAGAGGTCGGTGAAAACTTACCTCTGCAACAGTGAAAGAGAAAAGACAAGGAACTGAGATGAAGTTTGAAAAGACAGTGTGTGTGTGTGTCTCCCTTGTGTAGCAAACATGATGAATTATGGGGAAGTGTAAACAAACAAAAGTGTAAACAATTATATAAATGAAATGTTGTCCTTAAGTTATAGAGAGTTTTTTTGCCCCCACTTTTCTCAGATTCTCACTGCCCACAAATCACTTAAAATAACCTTCAGTGAGCTAGAACAACAAATGAACAAAGCAAAAGTTTTTGTTTTATCAAAAGCAACATGCTGTAGCATGTAGTGATTCAGATGTTCTTAGCTCCCCACATTTAAAGCTGGTCCTATATAAGATCCATTTGGTTTCATTTGAAATACAATCTGGATTGCTTATCATGAAAGGGTAAGACTAGGCTTAAGTTCCAAGGCCCTTGTAGATGAACTGTGTTGAACAAAACACTTGTGTTGCCTATTGAAGAGCTGTCAGATGGCATGTGGTCAGTGCTGTGAATCTCCTGTCCTGCTGTTCAAAGACTCTTACTGGAACAAGCTAATCATTGGATGTATAAATACAATCATTGTTCTTATCATCTGCCAATATCCTGCTGATGGGTTAAGGCAGGCGTCATTTTCTCAGGCAGTGCTGTCACTTCAATCTGGTTTAGTTCCAGTGTTGTAACAAATTTGGCATTAAGACATTATTTTATCAATATGGTAACAATTATTTTGACCAAATCATCTAGGAATATGTATATACTTACTTATTCCCCTCTCTACTTTTTAAATCAAAATATTGTTTATATATTACACAGTAAGGTAAAACCTCCACGTTTCCCTACAGTTGAGCTATTTAAGTAAAGTGTAAACTTTCAGCAGAGATTATACATGCGTGTGTCATGCCAGCTATTGTAGAAACTCTTTGTATATCAGTATTCTGTTCATGCTAGGGGATGAAGGATACTGTCTTAATAAGGCTTTCCAAATCCTCCACAAAGTATACTTCAAGAGTTAAATGCTGACACTTGTTTCCTTGATATTGTTTACTGTTCAGTATATAATGTTCAGTGGTAGAAACTGACAGTCTGGATAAGATCAGTAACAACCAAATGTACAAAAAAAACAACACAACCTTAGTTATGTGTCGTCAGGGGGAACCTTTCGGGAAAAGGCACAACATAAGACGATTTGTATCATAACATGACATTTATTCACACCTATTTGCTACGTTTTTGCTCACACATATGATCATGATAGAGGTAACATCCAAAATAAAATGTTAGCAGTTCATTTTCTCGTCCTGTGCACATTCATGTCTTCTTAAATCTGCTTTTCCCCCCCATTTGTTGTTTTTCAGGATTCAACAGCTCCGGATATGTCTTTCATATTTGATTGGATTTATAGCGGTTTCAATAGCGTACTACAGTTGTTAGGTAAGTACTGTTGATCAGACACACTAACTGGAAATAAACAGGAACTCTTTGCTGACATGTTTAAGAAGTTACTGCAACAGTTTGGACTGCTTTTGTATTTTAAATCATTAATCAGAAGGGTATTGTGAACTACAACGCTATTGTATTGCATTGGGATCAGTGTTGATAGTTTCAGACCGAGTTGAGTCTGATTTAATGTCTTTAGTGATCACAAGAACAACCTGAATTGTTACGACTGCTCTCTCTCACACCTCAGTCCTGAAGTGTTCAGTGAAAACCGGGGCTCAGTGTGTTCTTCACAATAGTGCGCTTTGTTCTTAGAAATATATCCCTATTGTGGTAGAAGCGGAGTAATACTGCAAGAGTTAACGTTGTGCCACACAGACTCAAATCTGAAACTCTGTTCCGTAGGCACCCCTTCTTAACTGCTCCACATTACACGTTTTAAAGCTATAAAACCTTTCCAGTAAAGTTGTGTCCGTGGGTTAAACCCTTGTCTGGGTGAACGGCGGCATGAAGCGTAAAAGTGCTGATTGAGTCTTTTCCCTGCCAATGAAAAGGAATTCAATATAATGTTTTAGAAAATGAAATCTAAAATCTGCCCCACAATGTGCACTTACAGAACATGTTTCTGGTAAACTGTGTGCATTGATCACGATCACTGTTAGTCAACACTCTGCTTCTTAACTTACAAGCAACCTGTGCCAATCCTACCGTTTTCAGAGTACTACCTAGTACATACTACCTGACGATATCAACACTTAAATGTTTGGCCAACCCCCTCTCAAAGTCAACTTTATTGTCAAGTGTAATTTTGAAGTGGACCAGCTGCTCCTCTCCCCAAAGAGCGCTGTTCTAGTTTCTGTGTTAGCGCAGCTCCTGTGAAGCAGTCGTTCCTGTTCTCCTGGTCCGACAGGCAGCAAAGTGCTGTTGTGAGAAATGGCGATGTCTAGTAGAGCTGACTCAGTCACACATTTAAAAATCCAACGGTTATCAGTACGCTGAATCACAGAGAGAGGTCAACGCAAAGCCTTGTAATCTTGTCTAGAAAGTTGAGGGAGGAGTGAGTTTAACCTTTTTTCTACTTATTTTTTCCAGCATGGTTGCCTTTTAAATGTAACATTCACAAAGTAAAGATTAGAGAAAGGGAAAATCAGAGGGTGGAGCACCGCCACTGGTGCATCAAAGTGAGACCAAGGCTAAGTTTGACAACTCTTTTGTCCTCTTTATGCTCAATTTAAAATGAAAGCCATGACATACCTTCAATACCACTTGACTCATCACCCAAATTCACTTGACATGTTCCTTTTTGTGTGAGAATTCAAAAGACTAAGCATATTATAGTATACAATGCAAGATTTCTATTGTCCCAGCTTTTTTTTCTAAAATGCCTCTGGTTTTGTTTCAGGACTGTACAAGAAATCAGGCAAGTTAGTATTTCTTGGCCTGGACAATGCTGGCAAAACAACACTACTGCACATGCTCAAAGATGACAGATTGGGACAGCATGTGCCAACTTTACATCCAAGTGAGTTGGTGCTACTCTCACATACATGCTCACTCAGTGATGTGTTGAGATAAATGCAAAAGTAGACATTTATGATCAGTGGGTTGCCTGACTTTTCAGATTTGTTCATTATAATTTCCTTTCTTTCCTCCAGCCTCGGAAGAGCTGACAATTGCTGGCATGACTTTCACAACCTTCGATCTTGGAGGCCACGCACAAGGTATGTGTGTGTTGCGTCTACTAATGTTTTTGGGCTTTATTGGTCACGGTATGTGATATTAAAGCTACAATACCAATTTGTACCACTGTTGCAAATGAAAGTGCCCATCCTGTTAATACTCTTGTTAAAAAAAAAAAGGAAGGCCAGTGCCATATATCACTGTAAAATCAGTTAATGCAGAATGTGTCTATTGTATAACAGACTGGAGTGTAAAACTCAAAAATGTTTGTGTGTTGTTTGTTCATACAGCCCGAAGAGTGTGGAAAAACTACCTCCCGGCCATCAATGGCATTGTGTTCCTTGTGGATTGTGCAGACTTAACTAGATTGGGCGAATCTAAATCTGAACTTGATGTAAGTACCTGCTTCCACTTAGACTACAAATGTCAATTGGCTGTATAAAAGCAAATCCATTGTAAAGGAGGCAAAGCTCCTCATTTCTTCTCTCATAATAGCTCATTAAATGCAAAGCATTGTTTGATGGCTTTTTTCTGAAATGAATAATGACGCACAGCACCCTTCACTGTCTGCCTTCTAACAAATACAACGCATCCCACTTCTGTGTTCCTAGGAAAGTGTATTCTGGAAAGTCTAGGAAATTAAAGTCAATGATAATACTGTAGTAGTATCTTAGGGGGAGATTTTTTATTTTTTTATTTACGGTAATGATAAATATGAAAGCTGCATAGTAATACTCTGGTCTACCCTATCAGGCATTAATGACAGATGAGACTATTGGAAATGTGCCTATTCTGATCCTGGGCAACAAGATCGACAGACCAGAGGCCATCAGCGAGGAGAAGCTGAGAGAAATGTTTGGATTGTACGGACAGACGACAGGAAAGGTGAGTAGACACAGCAGTATGATTCTTATGATCAGACAAATAGAGTTCTAAATAAAGTGGGAAAAGATTCATTTCTGAAATTGTTAACCAGAGACGAGAATGAAAAAAGACCTAGGGTTTGACTATTGGAAGATGAAAAACATTTGTCAGATATGGTGTCATGAACTAAAAACAGTGGATCTAATGGGACTTTTTCCTGCTTTTCTTTAAGGGCACAATTGCCATGAAGGAGCTGAACACAAGACCACTGGAAGTGTTCATGTGCAGTGTGTTGAAGAGGCAGGGCTACGGCGAGGGCTTCCGCTGGCTCTCCCAGTACATCGACTAAAGCAGCCACGCCCCGTAACACCGACAACACCACCATCATCAGGGGGGCGCTAAACCCGACCACTCAAGACGCCCAGCAATGCCACCAGTACCATCATTCTCAACCCCATGTTTGGTTAAACAAGTCTGCCTCCACCTTCAGAGAGACCAGTTCAACTTGATCCCAATAGACTTTTATTGGTCGAACATTTGGTTCCGCACTTGCAGAATTCATACCTGTATGTGCACACACACACACACACTCATTTCCATCTTTGTCTTTTTCTAAGGGAGTATCATAGCGTTGGTTCGACAGCAAAGGGTGTTCAAATTCAAACGGATGAATCTTTTCTATATTGTGTCTTTGGTTTGCTTTCCTCTCTCCCTCCCTTCCTGCCATCTGTTGAGTGTGATGATAGATTCATTATAACTGTAAATCAGAACATGATTCCATCGCTTTATCAACAATCCCAGCTGCCTCTTCATCTTAGTTCGAGCTACGAGAGAGCAACATAGTTGTATACATTGCAGTAAACTTTCTTTTTTCTTTGTAACAGTAAAGTCATTCATTCCAAAGTTGTATTTAACCAACACATTTTGGTTTGTCCTTTTTCTTTAATTTGTTTTACTTTGACATGATTTCAGTAAATAAACAGTGTGGCCACGTATACAGCCGTCACCATGAATGTGTGGCTGTTTTCACCCATTTATTAAAATGGAACAGTGCATTTATCTTAGTGTATTTTAGGTTTCTTTGAAGATAATACTTTTGTTCCTGACTTCTATCTTATGGGCACAGTAGAATTGAATGGATTCCAGTAAGCTGTGATGGGCTCCCCTTTTTTAAAGAGAAGCATAGTAAAGCGGTAGTAAAGCGGGTGGATGAAGAATTTGAATAGAAAGTAATACTGGCTATAACCCTGCAAGGTTTGAGGAAATCATGTAGATAGCACAATGATCAGTGGATGCGACGGAAACTATTTAAGTAAATGAAACTTTGGGACAAATCGCTTGATAACATGCAGTAAGCGGTGAAGGGAGGAAAGATGGTTGTAACACCTAGTAATCGTCCATCCTACAGATATATTTTCTGGCCTAGACCTTTGTACAGGGTGAATCTAGTGACCAAGAGTAGATAACGGAGGGCACAGTCCCACAGCGGGAACAGGTAGATAGGCCTCAGACACCTCTAAGAAAGGGACCATATATATGAAGTGTACATGAACATCGTACGCTGATTTTGTACTTTATAAGTGGTATCCTTTTGATCTATGTGCATTACCAGAAACTATTATGCATGCCTTGTTCTTTTGATTTTTATTGACCCTTATTCCAGAGTACAACAGGAGGGAAAAGATGCCAAAATGTACAATGAGAGCTGATTGTCATGTTTTTTTTTTTTTAACAAACAATGGAATTACGTGTAATACACACTTTTTCTGTCCCTGTCCCTTATTGTCTCTTTCATTCCCTCATGACTAAGTGATGAGCTGTCTCAACAAGGGTGGGACTTGCTGTTGTTTGCATCATTAAAATGTAATAAATGTTTTCAATGAATAACAGGCTTTAACATTGATCCAAAATGCAGACTGATTTCTTTTGTCAAATTCTTTTGTGAGATTAGCCATGGAAAAAGTATTCATTTTCTCTAAGTGAAAGTACACATTTATTTATATAAATACTGCACTCAATATAACCAAACCTAAAATACAGAATTACCAGCTAAATGTACTTAAAGTAATACAATTAAAACTTCATTATAAAGAAAAAGGACCCCTGTCTTATCTGTTATTATACATGTAATATTGTTGATCGTTATTATTGATGCATAAGTATTTTTATAATTTGATAATCACTTATTTTTTGTTAGGGGTTACAAGCTACACAAATTAAAAGGTTTAATCTTTCAAGCATATGTTAGTGCAATTTATGGCTCACCAACCTTAAATGTTAACACAGAGATAGAGAGATCAGTCAAACACAAACATGGTTGAGATTAATTATTATTCAGTTGCGCAACAACAATAATAATCTTGGAGAACATCACCTGCCACAGCAGTCAATCGTGGAAATGCACCCCGAATACAAGAGGGGCAAATATACGTTTTCTAAATGACACACGAACATGTTCCCTAACCATGTTTAACGCAAACACATTGTCAGGTCTCCTAAACTTGGCCATGTTCCAGATGTAGAAAGGTCATCATCTCATGAGGTCTTTAGGAGTCTTGCAGGATATGAATTATCCAATTAACAAACTATATATACGTCTGCACATGAACGCACATACATTTCTTTACATTAACTAACACACAAACCTCAATGTTTTCCCTCTAACTCTATTATAATCTAAACATCCTCTTTGTCAGCTCACTTTAAGTGAATAATTAGCAAAGAGACGATTAGCCTCTTGGCTTGAAAACTGTAATTTAAATAACATACCTAGTTACTATGACTAGGTCCAAGATTGATATAACACATAGTATTTAAAAATATTATTATAATCTGAAAACATACCTGCAACGGTCAAATTATTGTACTGAAGTAAAAATTACAATATTTGCCTCCAAATTGTAGTGGAGTAAAAATATAATAACATGGAAATACTACAAGGACTGCAAAACTGTCCAAAAGTAAAAACAATAGAGTTTAAGTGTTTAATCACTGACAGCTATAATATCTTGTGGCACAGTTTGTATGTGGTATTGGATTATAGAGCAGTATGTAGACGGTTAATTGGAGGTTATTTAAAAAGTTTATTTGCTTCAAAACAAGTACTATCAGGCCACTAGGTGGTGCACATGAAATAGAAAAATAAATACTTTTAGTAGTCCTGTACATTTATCTTAACTTTTGAATGTATCCCAGTGGGTAGTATGATTGTTTGAATGAGGAAAAATACTTTAAATTGCATTTAAAGGTGTCACAAAGCCAGTTTCTTAAATGCATTGTAAATTGCTACACATTGATAATGTAAACTTAGTTCCTCGCGATTATCGTATTTATATAATCTGTTATTCAGCTTTGGCAGTAGTTCTCTTTTAATTATAGTTCTTACGGACGTTGGATATTTTAATGATGGATTTTTGTTAAGTTTATGTCTGACATGACGCCAGTTTTACATTCTTGAGTTTGAGTTTTTTTTTCAGTCTTTGTGTTAGATTGGTTGTTTTTGTTTGTATTACTCGTTTTCAAGGCTTTTTGATGCATATGATGAGAGGGAGGCTAAAGGGATGCTGGCAGGATGCACTGTTTTCTGAGCAGTCCCTCTTTCACAGAAGACGTCTTGGACTGTCACAGTATAAAATTCACTGTCACCATGTCACTGATTTCTGAGACACTTGAATTAACTGTGAATGAGCAACACATCATTATTGTTTTCTTTACCAGGTCAAATGTCCGCTTTGAAAAAGGACTTTATCTGTCCTGCTCCATGTTTAAGGGAGCCTCTGTTCCACGAGATTCCGCATGTTAATGTTGCTTTTTAAAAGCTGACAGGTTATTGACTTTTATATTCATATTTAAGTCTAACTTAGGTATTTCCCTTTGAACTTAAAAGCACCAAGTCTTTAAATAAACATAAAAAAAGTGTATTTTGTCAACATTCAACAGCGTTAGTTCCCAGGAGGTGTTGCTGGTGGAACATGGGCTAGTTTCTCTACCACTAATTTCTGTAAATCCATACAATCTTTCATCTGCAGATCTTGGTCCTTATTTTAATGTTAATTAATATTCCCAAAAATGTCTTCGGCTTTTAGGAAAGACAGCTCAAAAGATAATTAATAAACAAAAAAATATAAAAATAATCATTGGTAGCTGGATAATGTGTAAACCAAATCCTGGTGATTTGTCATCTTTTGTGTTCATGTGATTTTAATTAAGATTTCCTTACCTGTAACAGTAATTATTAATTTAACTTAGGACATGGAAAGAATCCCCAGGAAAATGTTTAATCTTATTAGGAAGACTGATGAAAGAAAATAATTGAGATACAAATGTTAATAGTACAGAGACATTGTTTGACACGGTTAAGATTTGGGTAACAAATAAAGCAGGACTTTAACATCTGAACATCACAACACTTTTGTCTTATTATCGGAGATATTAGTTTTTCTGCACTGTTGCCAGACTTGTTTTAAAGAGCGAATACATTCACATGTTAACAGTGTAATGACTGATTTTGTCAGCATGTAAAGAGTCACCTCAGAGCACCCTGTGTACATCTGTTTCACTGAGTAGCTCTGAGCTCTTATTTAAATGCTTTGGGAAAAGTTGTAGGAACGTATGTCATGCAAAGTACTTTTTTCTTTCTGATCGACATTTGAACTGAACTTAACTGACATTTTGGATATGGACCTCCGAATGAGGACAACACAAAAGGGATAAGGATGTTTATGGAAGTTGGTTTACCTAAAGACTCAATAATATGCCTAATTTATAGTAATTCCTGTCATTAAGCTGTAAGTGAAATCAGTGCACAGAAATTCATACTTTGTTACATTTCCTTTTTCCTTTATTCTTTTTGGAGTGATGTACTCTTCCCACCATCTTCAGCAATAAAGCAACACATGGTATGTTGTCTGTAGGTGATGATTTCCCAAACTTTAACTCACCTATCGAGTGTTTTTGAGACAATGTGAAGCCTGTAAAGCTTTCTATAATTCCTATTTTATTCCTGCATGATTGTTGTGGAATGTTCAAAAGTTGTGTAATAAATCAGAAAATAACACACTTTGAAATATTGTCTTGACATTTTTTCCTTTGCAAAAGAACCAGCATTTCACAAATAGGGTTCATCTGACTGATTTATCTACAGGTTTTTTTGTTACCGAAATATCTTAAAAACTGAACGATTGAACTCAGTAGAAAAAAACTGACAAAAGTAATTTTTTGTATAAATTATAGAAGTTTGCTGTTAAATGGTGACAACTCATCGATGTATTCATTTATTTGTACAGATTTGAACATATACTTTTTACAAATGATTCCTAAAACGTGTTACAATGTAAAGACAGATGAATTTACCCATAAAAAGATGATCAGCAAGCTATTTTTCACAAGTTACATTTAAATTGTACCCTTACTTTTGCGGTCACATTAACAAAATAGATGGAATTTGTATTATCAGAACTAGAGCAACATAGAATGCAGTACAGACACCATTATGTGTCATACTAAATTATATTTTACATATTATAAAGAATCCAAATACATTCATACATTTTTACATAATTACACCTGTTTATATCAAATTTGATTAGACATTTTGTAAATGTTGTACTTTTCCAAGCATAATATGTAATGAAAATGTTGAGAAAATATAACGTACAAATCTTCAACTTCAACAAACAAGATGCATATTTTATCCAAATAAAAATACACAGACAAATCAAACCCAGTCCTGGTTTCACTCTGTAAGTCAGTATTTAAACTTCCACCTACTTCAGCTCACACAACTCAGCTGAGCTTCCAGGACCTTGTGGAAGCCGAAACCCAGGATGGAGACTGAGTGAAGGTGGTCTGCTCTCTGTGGAGGAGGGTCATGGTGTCAGAGACGCTGTAGTAAGAGAGAGAACCTGCTCTGTGATCCAGGTACACTCCTATTCTGGAGGACTGAGGGCCTGAGACGGGAGTAGAAACACCCGCTATGGAAGAATGTATATTTACCACCACTGATACAATCTAATGCCCAAGATTTGTTATTATATCCAAATCCACATTGATTAATTGTCCCAGTTCTGCTAATATCCTTGTATGCCACTGCTATCAAAGCTCTCCCGCTCCACTCCACCTCCCAGTAACAACGTCCAGTTAGACCCTCTGTACTCAGGACATGCCAATACTCAACAAATCTGTCTGGATGAGCAGAATATGACTGTTCTCCTTTCATTAATGTTGCTTTCCTGTTCCCATCACTCAATGACAACCGCCTCTGTGCTGTATTTGGATCCAATGTGATTTGACGAGAATATTTCCTGAATCCAGCTCTGGTTCTGGGCTCTGCTTGGGTCATTAAAATGTCCACTTCAGTCACTGCCAGAGAGATGTTTTCCCACTCCTCAGTCACAACACCCTGCAGTTTATCTCTGGTCTTTGACACCGCCGCGGTCACATCCTCAAATAAGCACAGAGGACAGATATCAATGCTGGGTAAGTCTTCAGACTCACTCAGACGTGACAGTGAGGGGTAGTTGTTTAGGAAATGCAGGTGGTCCTCGGTGTGAGAGAGCTGCAGCAGCTCAGCGTCTTTCCTCCACAGCTCAGTGACCTCCTGCTGCAGCTTCTCCTCAAGATCTTGAGCTTGACTCACTTGGGTTTTCTGCTGGGATCTGATCTTCTGCTTCACCTCAGAGCTTCTTTTCTCAATGAGATGAATGAACTCAGTGAAGATCTTCTCACTGTCCCTCACTGCTTCATCAGCAGAGCGATTGATAGCCTCCACCCTCTGTTGAAGCGCCTTGACGTCTTTCTCTCTGTCCTGGGCTCTCTGTTGGACTTTTTCCCGGCTCACCCCGAGCTCCTTCTGCCTGTCAGCCCTCTCTGCTGCAGCAGAGACGGTGTCATGGCCTTTGTGGTCATCCATGGAGCAGAGATAACAGATGCACTGCTGATCAGTGCGGCAGAAAATCTTCATCACCTCGTCATGACGAGAGCAGATGTTCTCCTGAAGCTTTGAGGTGGCTTCAACCAACTTGTGTTTCTTTAATGGAGCTACATCAAAGTGAGGTTGGAGGTGTTGCTCACAGAAAGAGGCCATACACACCAGACAGGACTTGAAGGCTTTCAGCTTCACCCCGTAGCAGAAGTCACAGACCACATCTCCAGGTTTTGCAATGGAAAGATCAGGTGAAGCATCTTGAAGCCCTACTTTCTTCAGTTCCTCCACTAACTCTGCAAGCATGGTACTTTTCACCAGGGCAGGCCTCGGTGTGAAGCTCTGCCTGCACTGCGGGCAGCTGTAGGTTTTCTCCTCATTCTCCTTACCCCAGCAGTCTTTAATACAGCTCATGCAATAACTATGCCCACAGGGAATAGTTACCGGATCCTTTAGAATATCCAGACAGATCGAACAGCTACATTTTTCCCGACTCAGACTCACTTGCTGCGCCATTTCTCCTCTACGACAGTGAATGTCAGTAAGTTTCACTTTCTGTTTCCAGAGAAAAGCTAATTCCCTATTGTTGAATCACTGATCTACAATGTATGGGCTTTTCAACACATGTCACCACCATAGACTGTGGTCACCACATGGTGCTTACACCCATCTTTAAACTGTGAAATCTGTGAAAGGGGAGGACTTTGAGCAGGAGGAGCCTCGCATAGCAAATATAGTTGTGTGTGTGGGAAAACTGGCCTTCATTCCAGGAAAAGGAGTAGTTGCAATCCGTCTTTAACCCCTTAGTTAGTCGGCTGTCAGATAACTAACAATAAATGTGGATCTTAAAAGGTTAAACAAGATCTCTCACGACTTGAATTCATGTCAACCACATACAATAACAATATTTTCATGAAACAAACCCCAAATAAAAATTGAGAATACAAAATAAGACACACAGGAATCAATTATAGCTGAAAATCAATACACCTCATGTGACGTTACGGAGAAACTTTTTTTTAACAATAAGATAGTTTGAAGTAATAGTTTAGCACAGGCGCGTCGCCTGGCGCGGACAACAATTCTCCCTCAATAATATAATACATTAACCGTGCATTACCTGAACCTCATCATGACACTAGAGAGGACGGCAGGAATGTAATTTCCCGTGTTCAGTGAATGCAACAGAGGCAAGACACCAGACCAATCACCAGAGTTGCATGGAAATAAACGTGTCTTATTGGCTGACAGGTACCTATCCTGTGACAATGTTTAAACTGTCAGTCGGACTCGGAGTTTTTGAAGATGGACATAAGAAATTTTTCTTAAAAACGACGACAATTCTCAAGTGGTGGCTCACACAACAACCCCAGAGCCACCACTTGCGCCAGGTAAACAAGGTATGTAAATGTCAGTAAACTTCCAAGTTATGCGAACATGTAAGCAAAGCATAAATTACAGTTACGGTGTTGACAATACTTTGAATCGTGCGGGTAAGTTAAACCGTTAGCAAGTAGCTATAGCTAGCCAGAGACATTAACACTTTGTCATACAATATAAATGTTATGTTTTCTAGCGTTACCTGGTGATTTCAAAGAAAGCTCTCTGGAAAATGTTGACTTACTGTCAGTGTTCGACATGAAGCTAGAAGCTACCTTACATTACACAGTCACAGGGAAGTGATTTGTAAAATATCCATAAAGAAAAAGAAAATCTGTTTACAGTTCTGTTTCATATGGGTGTTGAAAGATGTATTTATAGATCTCTTCATTTTGCTCTCAAAGTGCACCAGATTGATGCTTTTAACTTCAATATTTAAAAAAAAATCTTCCCGGGGGAGCATGCCCCCGGACCCCCTAGAGGAGGTGAGGACCCCACTAGAGGAGGTTAGGTCCGCCCCCCACTTATAAAAAATAGCACTTTACCCCTGCTTACACCTATATGCCGTGAGCTGATTATCGAGCATTCATTGTAACAGTCGCAGGTTACTGTGTATGTGCGTGTGGGGAGTGTTGCAGTAGAAAAATAAAAATAGCAGTTTATTTATTTTAACAAAACACGTTCTCCAAGTAAAATCTAATAGAAATTATCATTTTTAATCTTTTTGAAAAATAGAGATCGCACATCAGTCCTGTGTACAGATCAGTTTGATAAAGTCATGTCTAAACAGCGACATTTTACACGATAAATACGGGTTTAAATAGCAGCATTTGCCACGGAAGGCGAGTGGCAGCTACCGTAAACCTTCTCTTACTCTGGCATCTTGTGGCAACTCCCGTTCAGCAGCGGCAGATGCATCGGCAAGTAGTGGCATCTGTGGCAGATGCCGGAAGTACCTGCCACTGCCTGCAGAGACCACGAAATTCGCTTGCTCTCTCTAGTTTAAGACCATGGGTTAAAGAGTGTATTTCATTTGTTACTTCTGATTTCCATTCTGCGTCCATCTGTATTAAGACGTTACAATCGTATTTTAGTTCTTCATTTTTATCTCCGGTTTAAATACTGGGATACATGCAGCAAATGGCATATAGTCGTGTATTCCCATGGTATCTCCCAAACATTTCAGCCCAAAAGCACTGGGATGAAGGGAAGGACCACACTTTTATATAATACAGGAAAAAGTGGGAGGATTTAATACAATAGGAAAAGAACGATAGAGCAAACAATAATTTAATGACTGAGATTAAGTAAAATAATGCATTTATTATTATTACATACATATATTATGAAGATATGGTACAACAACAAAAAAAGTTAGAAGATTGATTTGACATTCAAATTCAAATCCATTCAAACATTTTCACATAATAAGCTGTTTTATATAAAATCAGATTAGACATTTTGCAAATAAGTATTTTTCCAAGAATAATTATGTAATGAAAATGTTTCGAAAATATTACGTAAAAATCACAGATCAACAAACAAGATTAATTAATCAAATACAAAAGAGAAATGCACTGTAAAATAATTTGAAAATGAGAAAATCACTATGTTACCCTCTGTTTGCTCTCTGGAGTGCAGACACACCTCAAGATTTACAGTAGAGAAATTAGTCACTATTTAAACTTCTGTCTACTTTAGCTCACATAACTCAACTGTGTCACCATCTTTCCTTGGAAGCCAAAACCCAGGATAGAGAGGCAGGGAATAGTTACCGGATCCTTTAGTAGGTCATAGTGGTGAAGAGTAACAATAGTTTGAGAGAAAATATGATTAAGAGGCTAAAGTCATATTTTATATAGAGAAAGGGATATTTGAAGAATAAAGTTGTGCTAACCATTTTCGTTTATACCAAATACATTGACTAGACACTGATGGACAACAGTGCTATTATATATGCATTATATTTGAATACACAACATTCCCATTACTATGAGATATTACTTTTTTCAATGGTTAATTTGACTACTCCATTTCAATATCTTTGATAATAGGTTTCGTCTGTTTTTGGGTTCCCTCAATAGAGAGAATGTAAGGAGCTGAAAAAACCTAATCCCTTTTAAAAAGTACAGAGGAGTACTATAGCAGTCCTGTAAGGCTTAAACATAGCAGTGCTTATAGCTAAATGCTAACACCCAGCATGTTAACATTTGCTTTATGAACAAAAAGTACAACTGATGGTAATGACATTAGTTTTGCAAGTGAACAAAAAGCAAGTACAACATGCTGAGGGAAACATAAAATGAGTACAGCATATTCATGACAATCCATCTAAGTTATTGAGGCATTTTACTCAAACTCACAAGCGTGAACCTCATGGTGGTTCAATAAGAAAAAGTGGTATCACCACAGTCAAGAAACGTAATCCTCTGGGGACCATGAATATTCTGTTTTTGAAATACATGTATTTCAGTCTGGGCAAAATTGATAAAAAGATTGATGGACTGACCTTGCCATCCCTAGAGCATGGCCAGAAGTTCTTCTTCGAAATGTGAGTAAGTAGAAATCCACATCAATACATTTATTTATAGTGCTTCAACCGGACATAAAGAACTTCCTCTTGGGAGCTGAAGCCCTCACACTCCTGAGGTTTTCAATTTATGAATGTTGTAAGTGCAGCTATATTCAGGTGAAGCCATACTTGTAAATCAGATGAAAGTGCAATTTGAAAATAAGATGAAGTAGAAAATGTAACTACAGGATATTCTAACACGAGGCACATGGGCATTTTCAGTCATTTTGTTTCACTCAGGACTCAGTTCAGGAGTACTGGTAACTAAAGAATGTCATTCACTCAGGAATGATTTTTGTTGAACGTTTTTAGGACAGATATTTCTGATTTCGGCTCACTGATAACCCTGAAATTAGAAATATCTTTAAATCATGCAGCAGAGACCAGTCTCCTCCATTCTAATCAAGACACTGACTAGAATCACTAGACTTGTCAGCAATATTGACCAATATATGTTATAGATTTAAACTAATTATAATCGAAATTGTAAATTGCTGAAAAAATATTGATATTTAATAACACTCTTTTTGAGAGCTTCAAAATAATAACATTAGAAAAAAATATGATAGTACTACGCAAAAGTATGCAATGCATTAACAACCTTATAATACAGGGATATTCTGGGTTCGCAAGGAAGGAGACTAACATCCACAAAAAAAGAGTTTGCTTACTTTTCCAGTTTAGTTACCATTGGTTTACATGGCTAGACTCATAAGAAGAGGTGTGTCCATATTGTCCACTGTAATACAAAGCTGTATTTATTTGAAGTCAAAAAGTCAATTTAAACATCAGAAAGGCAAAAATATATATTTTTTTAAATGTTACTCACACTATCTGAAGATGAAGAAGTTTTTGTTATACTAAGATAACTTATTGTCGAATACTAATCAAAGGACATTGACTTCACCTGGCTCATCTTCGGTAGGCTTGGGATGAATGCCTCAACTGCAAGGCTGCAATACCGTGTTTGACCACACACGCTGGTTCCCATTTCCACAAGTTGCTATTAATGGGGGCGCTGTTTCACAACTGTGGATAAAGTCAATGAGGAAAAGAGGACGGTGATTACAATATACGAATACAACACAGAAAGTAACCGGGAAAACATTTACTCAGTCGTGGAATGTTTTCATGTAGGCTCTATTTACTCAAGAAAGCCTACTGTAGCTACTTAATTAAAGCTCTCTTACTATACTGAGTCTTTTATACATTTCAGGCCTACTCCAGTACATGGTGATTTATGGATAAGAATTATAGTCTCTGCATGAATACTATAGGGCAGCAATAAGCCAATTTTCTTCTCAATCATTGTCAAGTAATAGTTTCCTATATAAAACAGGAAAAAAGCCTATTCCAACACTATAATGAGACATTAAATGGATTGTTTTGTCCGATCAACAGTGCACAAAACCGAACATTTTAAATCATAACATAGGTAAATGTCAAAGAAGTCATTTGACAACCTGAAACCATCACGTCTGGCTTCTTTGCCATCAAAATTACTTAAACATTAATCACTTGTCAAAAATTATTTTGGATTAATTTTCTTTAAATCGACTACTTGATATATGGGTGCAGCTTTGATAGCACTGCAACATTTTTAGATGACAGTATCAAGATGGTGTTGTGGTGTTGTGGTGGTGGTCTTTTTTTAATTAAAATGTGTGTGTATCTTCCTCATTTCTTCTATAACAATATTTTCTCTATGTCTCTCTTTCACCTTCCCTTGGCAAACATCTCTGAAAGTGAAAGTAATAAACACAGACCTAAACACACGTATACACACACTGCAAAAACATTGTAAGCTATTTATAGCAGCATGCAGAGGAAAGGTACACAGGCCATGGAGATGTGTCCTTCACCACTGCTGGGAACAATGCTGCCTGCCAGACTCACAAACACAACACACAAACACGAATGCCCACGCTCAACACCGACATGCAGGCACCTCAATTAATGTCAAATAATATACAGACAGACATATGAGGCACCATATACAGAAAAAGGACAAACAGTGTACAATGCACATGAACAGCTACATGAATACAATGAACACACACAGATATGCAAGTTACACACAAATGCAACCACATAGAGGACACACACAGGAACACAGAGGAAATTAAGTTCTCCATGCCAGCTTTTTTTCTTCAACAGCTATAACACAAAGAAACTCTGAAGGGAAAGGGGTTAAGGTAAGTTTATGAATATTTTACTGTTAGTTGAGTCACCATTTACAATTTACATGATGAGAATTTGATAAACATCTCACTATGTCCCCATGTAGCTTATTCTCCAAGGGGCTATCTTGCACTAGAAGTGTTACTACTGCTGTTGCAAAGAAAATAAAAACAACTCTTAGGTTTTAATCTTGACCATGTGCTAGGTTTTGCAGTTTAAGTATAGCAGATTTGTCAAATGTACACAAACCTATACACTATTATAGGTCTCATACTTCCCTGTGCATTTTGAGAGCGGTTCCTTGAATACTTTCTTGCATAAATATTTTTGAAGAATTGTTAATAATGCCACCAGAGGGCAGTACAGGAAGGCTGCTGAAGATCTCTCTCCATCTTTGAAGTCCTTCTTGTCTAATCAATGTCCTGTACTTCATTTTAGGTTGTTAGATCCTTACTTCATAAAATCTCAAATTATAATAACATACTGTGGATCCTACACATATAGTTAATATGGCTAACATTATATTTTCTTAGATGCTACTACTGGCCAAGTTTAGCCACATTCTTTACTCCCTGCATCAACAATTTAGATGGTGTATTTAAATGATTGTCTCTTAAACACTGCTCTGTACATTGTGTTGATTATTCAGAGATTATTAACCTTTGTTTGTGTCATACTGTACAGTAATTAGAAAATGTTTTATAAAGAATATGGAGCCCTCTTGTGGTTATCTTACATTTGACCTGTTACTAAAACAATTGCAGTTTTATTCTGCCATTTATTCTCAACTAGTGCAATTTGTGGTCGGAAACCCGCATTGACACAGGAAAATCCTGCAAACTCTTACATGAGGAAAGTTCAAGTTGAATCCCAAATACATAAACCAAACCCCCCCCCCAAAAAAAATAAAGGGTAACGGGAATTCATAGTATTATGATTACAGATCATAATACTGAAATACTTAACATTATTAGGGAACTTACTTACTAATATTTATGCTATTTCTTAGTTCTAATTAATATACCTGAACTTTTAATTGGAATACATTAGTTTAGACTCAGGTGTCAATGAAATAGAGTTGGTTGCCTAGCAACTGTAAGTAGGCAACTTGGAATGCAATTATTTGAATGACTTAATAGACGAACAAAGTCAAGTGATGTCACACGGAATGTGATGAGGTCACTATCTGCCTCATCTGGTCACATGATGCGATGATGTCATTAATGGCTTTGAAGTTGTCTGGCCAAATTCTTATAGGACTAAGTTTGAGTCTTGAGTTCAGCAGTTCTTTGAGACACAACACAGGTTGCAGTACACACAGTATTTTTCACAACACGACAACAAAGAACAAACTGAAATGGCCCATCCAATCTACAAAGCCTGCATATTGAAGGGGCGGGAAGAAATAATGATGCGGAAACAGGCAGAGAAGGACTATAGGTCTGAGACGCCTGCAGATGAGGTGGATTTCAAGAAAAAGCCACGGCAGCGAGCGGTTGATGATGCCGATGATAAGAGGTTCTTCCAGAATGTCAGCGTCAGAAAGTTCAATAGCGACCTCTTAAAAGAAAAAATAAGAAAGGACAATGCAGCCATGGCTGCGTCTAATAGAGAGAAAGAGAGGAAGGCTTACCAACAGAGAAGGGAGAAGGAAGAAGAGATGCGTCAGAAATGTATTGATGCTAAGAGAAAAGAAGAGGACGAAAGTCGTCAGAGACGCCGTGATAAGCTGGCTCTGAAAGACGAGCTTGTTAAGAAGACCAACGAGAAGAAGCTGTCGAGAGAAAAGGAGAAACAGCAGGAGAAGGTAGAAAGAGACCGACTCAGGGCCCTCGATGAACAGCATCAACAGGAGCTTAGACATGAGGAACGAAAAGAACTGGAGGCAAAGGACAAAAAACAAAAACTTCACAAAGAGGAAATCTATAGAAAAAACTGCCTAAGACAAAAGGAAATTGAAAAACTGAACATGAAGGAAAAGGAAACTAAACGTTTTCAGACTGAAAGAGAGGAAGTGCTGCAGCAGAGAAAACAGGAGAAGTCAGAACAATTCAATAAGAGGCAGATTCCTAAGGATATAGTTAAAGAAAAACTGGCAGATGCTAAAAAACAGCAGGCTGCTGAGAAAATCCAGAGAGAGAAGGTGAAGTTGTCCAAGGATGTGGCTGAGGCAGAAGCTAAAGTGATAAAACGGCAGAAGGACGTGAAGGAGAAGAGGGCTGCGGCTCTGAAGAGCATTGCCACTCAGAGAGTGGAAAAACATCATGAAAATGAACAGAAGGAGAGAGAGGAGAAAGAGGGCAGCCTGGACTTGTTAAATCAAATGAAACAGTGTGACAGGTTGTCTGAGGAGCAAAATAAACTAGACATTTATTTAAAAAGACAAAACAACATTAAGCATAAAGTCGCTTTAATATCCGCTGCTGCTGAAAAGCAAGCCCTCCTTCAACAGGAGATAAGAGAGGAAATACATGCTGCCAGAGGAATGGAGAAACAGATTGCTGAGGGAGAGAAAGACATCCAGCAATACATGCAGCAGGTGGGCGAGCATCTTTCAGCAGCAGAACGGCATCGTGTCCTTTTAAATAGGGAGGTGCCAGATTACGTCTGTCGAGATACTGGTGAGCCGTTGCCCAAACGTGCTCCTGACCCGACCCGCTTAATGAAACGGTATCGGGAACGCAACAGCCTGAAGCAAGCCATGGTGGATGTGAGGCCGCACTTTCTGCCACCACTTTCCAGAGCTGGTGATGCCCGCCATGGTTCAAAAGATGCAGGTGAACTGTTGCCCACGAAGGTAAATTCTGGATGGCAGCGCACCCCTTCCCCGGAGGAGAAGATCAAGCAGTACCTGGAAAAGGACAAGTTTCAGCTCAATGAGAGCAGTACTGCTGATCAGCGGCCAACCCGCTTCCCAACCATTAAAACACCGGGAGCACCCGCAGGACGACGCTCTCCCCCAACTGGGGTAGAGTCATCAAAGAACCATGTGAAAGAAACAGGAGAACGGTTGCCCAGATTGGACACTCCTAAAACCCGGGACACCAAGCAGGAGAATATTAAAGGGAATCTGCAGCGTACCCTCCTCCCAACAATTCACAAGAAGAACAGTGAAGAGAATCTGCAGCGTACCCTCCTCCCACCAATTCACAAGAAGAACAGTGAAAAGAACCTGCAGCGTACCCTCCTCCCAACAATTCAGAAGAAGAACAGTGAAGAGAATCTGCAGCGTACCCTCCTCCCAACAATTCAGAAGAAGAACAGTGAAGAGAATCTGCAGCGTACCCTCCTCCCACCAATTTACAAGAAGAACAGTGAAAAGAACCTGCAGCGTACCCTCCTCCCAACAATTCAGAAGAAGAACAGTGAAGAGAATCTGCAGCGTACCCTCCTCCCACCAATTCACAAGAAGAACAGTGAAGAGAATCTGCAGCGTACCCTCCTCCCAACAATTCACAAGAAGAAGAGTGAAGAGAATCTGCAGCATACCCTCCTCCCAACAATTCACAAGAAGAAGAGTGAAGAGAATCTGCAGCGTACCCTCCTCCCACCAATTCACAAGAAGAACAGTGAAAATAACCTGCAGCGTACCCTCCTCCCAACAATTTACAAGAAGAACAGTGAAAAGAATAGTACCCTCCTCCCACCAATCAGAACAAAAAACAGTCCTGCAGTAAAAATCCGTTCCCCTCGGGTTGTGTTGCAGGCCCAAATGACAGTGACAGGCGAACCATTGCCCAGATTTGCCACTGAGCAAACAAAAATGATCAAGAGGAAGCAGGAGCAACTCACGCTAGCTGGGAGGAATTAAATGGCCGTTCTTCAAACTCCCTACTCCCCAACCCACTCCTCTAAATTCCTATCTTTTTACTATACCTTTAATTTAATCTGTTTTCATTGTTCCCCCTTTTCCCCCAAGTCAATATAGTCTTCATGAATGGGTTTTCTCCAGGTGTTCTGGTTTTGTCCCACAATCTGAATTTTTCAGGTTATGAAAAAACCTCACATTATTCTCGCCTTTATTTGAATGTCTTTCCTATATTTCTCATTTTCATGACAATAACAGCACCAGGAGATCATGAGGCTGCTGCTCAGGAGGCCTCAAAGGGCCAATCTACAACCCCTCTACTGCCCAACTCACTCTATATTTCCCTTATTTCCTCTCTTCCTTTATTTCAATGTGTTCAAATATCTATGTATCTTTTTATATGACACGTTACTATTTAAAACTGATGCCACACAGACAGGTTCTGGTTCAGGTCAGATCTTTCTGTTGGAGGTCAGATAGTCTCCATGTGTGAGTTTACTCTAATTAGGTTTATTGGCGAAATATCATACAAATAAACACTAATATAACATTTATTAACTTTCATTTTTTATTAAGCACTGCACAAATCAAGGTGTGTTCAATCACACACATATGGGATGTTGCAGAGGGAGGGCTTGTGGCTCCATTAAAATGCCTTAAAGAAGAAGTTTGGCAAAGTATGGTGCCCTCCTCCCAACAATTCACAAGAAGAACAGTGAAGAGAATCTGCAGCGTACCCTCATTCCAACAATTCACAAGAAGAACAGTGAAGAGAATCTGCAGCGTACCCTCCTCCCAACAATTTACAAGAAGAACAGTGAAGAGAATCTGCAGCGTACCCTCCTCCCAACAATTTACAAGAAGAACAGTGAAGAGAATCTGCAGCGTACCCTCATTCCAACAATTTACAAGAAGAACAGTGAAGAGAATCTGCAGCATACCCTCCTCCCACCAATTCACAAGAAGAACAGTGAAAATAACCTGCAGTGTACCCTCCTCCCAACAATTTACAAGAAGAACAGTGAAAAGAATAGTACCCTACTCCCACCAATCAGAACAAAAAACAGTCCTGCAGTAAAAATCCGTTCCCCTCGTGTTGTGTTGCAGGCCCAAATGACAGTGACAGGCGAACCATTGCCCAGATTTGCCACAGAGCAAACAAAAATGATCAAGAGGAAGCAGGAGCCACTCACGCTAGCTGGGAGGAATTAAATGGCCGTTCTTCAAACTCCCTACTCCCTAACCCACTCCTCTAAATTCCTATCTTTTTACTATACCTTTAATTTAATGTGTTTTCATTGTTCCCCCTTTTCCCCCAAGTCAATATAGTCTTCATGAATGGGTTTTCTCCAGGTGTTCTGGTTTTGTCCCACAATCTGAATTTTTCAGGTCATGAAAAAACATCACATTATTCTCGCCTTTATTTGAATGTCTTTCCTATATTTCTCATTTTCATGACAATAACAGCACCAGGAGATCATGAGGCTGCTGCTCAGGAGGCCTCAAAGGGCCAATCTACAACCCCTCTACTGCCCAACTCACTCTATATTTCCCTTATTTCCTCTCTTCCTTTATTTCAATGTGTTCAAATATCTATGTATCTTTTTATATGACACGTTACTATTTAAAACTGATGCCACACAGACAGGTTCTGGTTCAGGTCAGATCTTTCTGTTGGAGGTCAGATAGTCTCCATGTGTGAGTTTACTCTAATTAGGTTTATTGGCGAAATATCATACAAATAAACACTAATATAACATTTATTAACTTTCATTTTTTATTAAGCACTGCACAAATCAAGGTGTGTTCAATCACACACATATGGGATGTTGCAGAGGGAGGGCTTGTGGCTCCATTAAAATGCCTTAAAGAAGAAGTTTGGCAAAGTATGGTGCCCTCCTCCCAACAATTCACAAGAAGAACAGTGAAGAGAATCTGCAGCGTACCCTCATTCCAACAATTCACAAGAAGAACAGTGAAGAGAATCTGCAGCGTACCCTCCTCCCAACAATTTACAAGAAGAACAGTGAAGAGAATCTGCAGCGTACCCCTCCCAACAATTTACAAGAAGAACAGTGAAGAGAATCTGCAGCGTACCCTCATTCCAACAATTTACAAGAAGAACAGTGAAGAGAATCTGCAGCATACCCTCCTCCCACCAATTCACAAGAAGAACAGTGAAAATAACCTGCAGTGTACCCTCCTCCCAACAATTTACAAGAAGAACAGTGAAAAGAATAGTACCCTACTCCCACCAATCAGAACAAAAAACAGTCCTGCAGTAAAAATCCGTTCCCCTCGTGTTGTGTTGCAGGCCCAAATGACAGTGACAGGCGAACCATTGCCCAGATTTGCCACAGAGCAAACAAAAATGATCAAGAGGAAGCAGGAGCCACTCACGCTAGCTGGGAGGAATTAAATGGCCGTTCTTCAAACTCCCTACTCCCTAACCCACTCCTCTAAATTCCTATCTTTTTACTATACCTTTAATTTAATGTGTTTTCATTGTTCCCCCTTTTCCCCCAAGTCAATATAGTCTTCATGAATGGGTTTTCTCCAGGTGTTCTGGTTTTGTCCCACAATCTGAATTTTTCAGGTCATGAAAAAACCTCACATTATTCTCGCCTTTATTTGAATGTCTTTCCTATATTTCTCATTTTCATGACAATAACAGCACCAGAGATCATGAGGCTGCTGCTCAGGAGGCCTCAAAGGGCCAATCTACAACCCCTCTACTGCCCAACTCACTCTATATTTCCCTTATTTCCTCTCTTCCTTTATTTCAATGTGTTCAAATATCTATGTATCTTTTTATATGACACGGTACTATTTAAAACTGATGCCACACAGACAGGTTCTGGTTCAGGTCAGATCTTTCTGTTGGAGATCAGATAGTCTCCATGTGTCTTTCTTTAATTAGGTTTATTGGCGAAATATCATACAAATAAACACTAATATAACATTTATGAACTTTCATTTTTTATTAAGTACTGCACAAATCAAGGTGTGCTCAATCACACACATATGGGATGTTGCAGAGGGAGGGCTTGTGGCTCCATTAAAATGCCTTAAAGAAGAAGTTTGGCAAAGTATGGTGCCAGCAACTTCCAGTTGCCAGTACGACTTTGGTTAATGTGTCTTTTTGAATGGCGTCAGGACCGAACACTTTTCGTGTTCTTCAAATTTCGTGTTTTCGTGTTCTTCAAATTTCGTGTTCTTAAAATGTCATGTTCTTAACATTTCGAGCAGTTCAGACGGTGTTATCTGGAGTTTCACCAACTTCCTTTTTCCTGGGGAAATAGCGCCAAAATAACCGCCACGCCACAGCAAGGTCACTTCACGAAAACTCAAGATTTTGATAACTTGTCATCCTCAAAGCCTTGAGACGGTCCAGAACAAATTTGAATTCGATCAGACCCAAAAACTCCCCGAACAGCATTGTTTCTCTCTCGATTGAGACCAAAAATGTATAAAGAAAATGTTTGCTGCAAGTGATACTGAGTTAATGAAGTGATAAGAAGACTATTTTCTCGTTAACTTCTATAAAACCCTTCTTCGCCAGCTCCTGCTCGATCCGAAATAGAAGATAGAAAATAAAGAAATTAAAAGCAAAGCTCACAATAGGATTTGTTTTTCAAGAAAATGTGCAACAAATTCAGGAAAATAATAATTAAATACATCTTTAACTTTAAAGGGGACCTATTATGCTATTGTAACCCACATTAAAACATAGTATGCATAAAATCATTAAAAAGTTATTTCATTAAAAGATACACGTTTAAAATTGGTCAATGATATCATCCTTTAAAAATATAATAAATAAAAGTAGTATGACAAATTACAAGGTACTGTTCCTTTAAGGATCTCTGCTCACTGGGCACGCGCAGCGCAGTGTAGCAGGAGAAAAGAGAGGAAAATGGAGCGAGAAGCAGATGAGACGAGCGGAGTAAATTATATTAAAAGTGATTCAAAGTTTATTTTAAAAAGATAAAAATACCATCCACACGGTCGGGAAACCCAGTAGACGGTATAGAACATTAACCAACGGTGTTTTGGTCAGGTTTTTTGGACTGGATAAGAAAGTTGATCGATCGAGTTGTGCTGCGCGAGTGAGAGGACAACACACACGCGCTCTGATACAAGATGGCGAGCCAGACCCACGGACTGCTTTGATATTCGCGCCAGTGAGAGGACTTGCTGGTTTCTCAAGAGACAATAGGTGAACTCGCTGCCAGAGTGGTAGGAGTATTGGAGTTTATTTTATTTGATCAGAACTGAAGAAATTATAAGGTTGGAACTGATTTAAGTTTTACCTGGATTGAAAGAGACACTATATATTGTACTCTAGGTTTTCATTTGTCATATGATTTCATTGATGGTACAATTGTGTTTTTTCATTGAATTAGATATATTTTACCTGTGAAAAGGGAAAAGAAAAGAGTTAACTCAGGATATTAAAGAGATTAAAATAGGAACAACCTATAAATAATACTTAGTAGACTGGTCTAAATGTATCGATACCATTTACTAAGTCACAGAAATCAAAACAAGGGAAAGGTGAAATACTTACCTCTGATCATACTGCAGAAAATATTCATTGTCTACGTTTAATGTTTTGTCTATTTGTCTATTTCGTCAGTAAATTGCCGGCTGTTCTATTCAAACCACCTGGTCTCTGGTCTAATTACTTACCTGTCTATCCACTCTAGTAGAACTCAGAATCTTTCGAGTCAGATAGCATAGCCCAAGATAAGAAGTGTTACAAATTGGCGAGCCAGCCAGGAGTGGATACAAATAAAACAGATTTAAGATTAGCGATCAGAGACCAGATAGAAGCCTTTTCATCAATATGGATGAAATGCAGGCATTAGGCGTCAAAATACCTAACTCGCTCTTAGTTAGTGGCCTAACAGACACAGAGATAGACGCAGAACTTTATAACTTCTTAAACCAATATGGCTCAATTCAGAGAAGAATCCCAGTAGACCTGCCCCAGGCTGGTTCCAGCCTGCAAATGATTGTAGAGTTTACATATGGCACAGCTGTACAGTCACTGTTAGACATTTTGCCATACAAACTTGCAAGCAAGACTCAGACAGGTGTTGCTTTTGATATCAAAGCCTTAGCAGGTGTGTACATTTCTACAGTTGGCCAATCCACTACACAAACGTACCTTGAGGAATTGAAGAAAATTGCAAAGCACAGTGGCAAAGACCTTGCAGAGGTGCTGAGAAAGGAGATCCATCACATCAGTCAAACTGTTGAACAAGAGGATCGTGAGAGTCAACATGAAGATGCTGAAACAAACAGTGATGACAATTTCAACATTGTAACACAGGTGAGTCCACAGCCTAGTGTTCTTCCTCCACAAAGTGTTCATATCCCTGAGCCCAGGTTAGCATCATCTCAACAACCCACCAGAGAAAAGACACAGCCTACTCTGAGCTTCACTGATCTCTATCCATCTGATCTGCAGAAGGTTGTTGTTGAACATATTGTCAAGCGTGAAGACTCTACAGCACAAATGCATGCTTCATTAAGACTCCGTCCCTTCTCTGGACGCTGCCCCCGTCCAAACAACGAAGTTGACTATGAGACTTGGCGCTCTAACGCAGATTTCCTATTGAGAGATGCTCAACAGTCAGATCTTCACAAATCACGAAGAATACTAGAAAGCCTCTTGTCACCTGCAGTTGACATAGTGAAACATCTAACTCCTAACTCATCCCCATCACTCTATTTGAACATTCTAGACTCAGCCTATGGCACAGTTGAAGATGGAGACGACCTCTATGCCATGTTTCTAAACACACTACAAAACAACGGCGAGAAATCTTAAGCCTACCTTCAACGACTACAAGTAATGCTGAACACCACCCTCAGGAGAGGTGGAGTAAAAGTAACTGATCTGGACAGCCAGCTTCTGAAACAATTTTGCAGAGGCTGCTGGGATAATGCTCTAATTTCAGAGCTGAAGTTAGAACAAAAGAAACAAACCCCACCTACCTTTGCGGAGCTCCTCTTGCTGCTTCGCACTGGGGAAGACAAACGCAACTCTAAAGAATGCCGAATTAAACAATACTTTGGTGTATCAAGACAGAAGGTGTCCTCACTTCCAAGCTGCTTCTTCTGAGTGCACAGGAGAATGCAACTCATCACCACAAAGACACAATGAGTCAAGATCTGAAATGGAAGATCTGAAAAAACAAATAGCTCATTTGCAGTCTCAGCTGACACAGATCATACTCTGACGGGACTAAACAGAAGAAAACACTGCCCAGCATCCATGATAACAATAATAACAGCCATAGTAAACAGCCAAAACCCTGGTACTGTTTCAGGTGTGGCGAAGACGGACACATAAAGCCCCAATGTGAGGCTGAAGCAAACCCCTCTCTCGTAGCCTTCAAACGGAAAAGTTGAAAGATAAACAGATGGAATGGGAGATAAAAATGGTCATTCACCATCAGATTATTTAAACTAACACCAGCCACTGTTGAGGGACAAATGGAGGTTGAGAAACAGATTAAGAGTCCCAAAGGGAAGCGACGTAAATGGTTAGCATGTTCTAACTCGAAACAGAGAGCAGTAACCATACCAAAAGGGCTCATTGGAGCTAAAACTACTGCACAAGTGACTATTGCTGAGAACAGGTTCACAAGTAACCACAATTCCCAAATCATTCTACGAACAGAATCTATCACACTTACCTATTGAGTCTTTAAACAACCTACTCGAAGTGGAAGCCGCTAATGGCCAAGATGTCCCCTATTTGGGATATGTTGAAGTTAATATCACATTCCCTAGGAGTTCCCTTGGCCTTGACTTTGAAGTGCCCACTTTAGCCTTGATCGTCCCTGACATGCAGTCAACCCTGTCAACAGTTTTGATAGGTACTAACACCCTTGACACTCTTTATGAGTTGTACACAAGTGCTGCACTTCAGAACTACCAGTCATTGCCCTATGGGTACAGAGTGCTTCTCCAAACCCTCGAACTGAGACAAAGACAGGAAGTGGACTCCAGCCTTGGAGTTGTGAGACTGTCTGGAAAAGACCCTGAGACTCTTGGCTCTTGGTCAGACCAAGGTGGTGGAAGGATCAGTCAGCTGCAAAGTACCCAATGCAGGAAAATGGGTGGTGATCGAATCATCAAAAACATCCTCTTTGCCAGGTGGCCTAATGGTCACAAATGGGTTGCAAGTCACCCACCCAAACTACCTCGTTGTGTACCAGTGATCCTAAAAAAGGATTAGACCACGATATCACTATCTCCCCAAAGAGCATGATAGCTGAAGTCAATGCCATTTAAAGTGTCCAGCCTGTCACTCACAACAACTCAGATACTCAAGCAAAACCTGACCAAAAACCAAAGAACAAATGTGACTTTGGAGAGTCCTCAGTTCCCAATGAATGGAAAGAACGCATAACCGAAAAATTGAACTCGATGTCAGATGTTTTTGCACAGCATGATCTCGACTTTGGGCGCACTGACAAATTAAAACACCACATAAAGCTCAGTGACGAAACCACATTCAAACACAAAGCGAGACCCATACACCCACAAGACATCGAAACTGTGCGTAAGCATCTCCAGGAACTTCTCAGCGCTGAAATCATTCGTGAATCAGAATCCCCGTTCTCTTCACCGATTGTGGTTGTCAGAAAGAAGAACGGTGATGTCCAACTCTGTATCGACTACAGAAAACTCAACTTTCAAACAGTGAAGGATTATATGCCTTGCCAAACCTGGAAGAGTCCTTTTCAGTGTTGAACGGGTCCAAGTGGTTCACAGTATTGGATTTAAAGTCTGGCTTTTACCAAATCGAGGTGGAAGAGTCAGACAAGCAAAAAACTGGATTTGTCTCCCCACTTGGATTCTTTGAATTCAACAGAATGCCTCAAGGGATAACAAATGCCCCTAGCACATTTCAGAGGCTCATGGAGCGTTGCATGGGAGAATTGAATCTCAAACAAGCCATTGTTTCATTGATGACGTCGTTGTCTTCTCGTCAACACTTGAAGAACATGAAGAAAGGTTATTAAATGTACTCACAAGGTTGAGAGAGTATGGCCTGAAGTTGTCTCCTGAGAAATGTAAATTCTTCCAGACGACTGTCAAATATCTGGGCCACATTGTGTCAGAAAAAGGCATTGAAACAGACCCTGAAAAGATCGCCTCACTCAAAACCTGGCCAAAACCAAACACCTTGAAGGAGCTAAGAACCTTTTTGGGATTGTGCGGTTATTATCGCCGGTTCATAAAATGGCGCGTTTCCACTACAGCGCGGAGCTCGGCCTCGTTAGGCCTTGTTAGGATCAGCTCACTTGATGGCGCGTTTCCATTACAGTTTAGGAACTGGGGCAGTAACTATAGTAGCGCAGTGTAGGCGGAGCGATCGGCTTTTTGGTGGGCGGAGTCACGCTGCTTAAAACTGCCGTGACGACTTATTTGTTAGAAGTGAGCTTTAGAACAGATAGGGACACAACGCTTTCAAGCAAATAACAGAGCGTTAGAAAAAACGTACCATGCAGAGACTCCAGTAACGCCGTTGCAGAGTCCAGGCCTCCATCCCTCCCAACGCTAGCCGGTCTATGGCCGTAAATGGTGTCCATTAGCTCAAACCACTTCCAGTTTTTCCTACTGGCACCAGTCGTGTTGTTATTATCTTTGACCAAGCGATATTCACTCTTCATCTTTTTGAGTTTTTCCCTACACTGCACGACAGTCCTCGAGTAGCCGCTTGTGGACATCTGTGTAGAGACCTCCTGAAATACTTTAATATTGCGAGTTGTCCCGTCGAGCTCCCGCTGGATCATATCATCTGCAATGTAATGTAGGAACGTCGTCACTTCCTCGACCAACCACGGCGTGCTTTTCTTTGCCATTTTAGCTCCTCTGTTGACAAAAATGCTGTTTATAAAAATGCTGCAAGCTTCGCTATATATATATATATATGCGACGCTAGGGATTATCTCGCGCGCCGATTGTGACGATTCTCTCTGACCAATCAGCAGTCGAGAGTGTTGACGTCACAACTCAGCCTGGTTGTTCCTGGCCCTAGAACCACGATTTTAAGGCCAGAAAAACTGTGAATTAGGACCCGCCGGCCGGTACTAGGCCAAGTGGAAACGCAACCAAAGTTGGGCCGCTGACGTCACAGCCCTCTTAAACCGGGCTCCGCGCTGTAGTGGAAACGCGCCAAAAGACTACTCAAAGATTGTGAAACCTCTCAATTCACTCACTGCCGGGTATCCACCTACACAGAAAAATCAGAAGCCCAATGTGAAAACAGAGAAATATCACAATCCTAAAGAGGTCTTTGGTGATAGATGGACAACAGAATGCCAAGCTGCATTTGAAACTATCATTGACAAGTTAACAACTGCTCCAATCCTTGGTTTTGCTGATCCCAAGTCACCCTACGTCCTACACACAGATGCAAGCACGATAGGACTAGGTGCTGTCCTGTACCAGGAACAGCAAGGACAGAAACGTGTCATTGCATATGCGAGTCGTGGCTTATCACCTTGTGAAGCCAGATACCCAGCACACAAATTGGAGTTCTTTGCCCTTAAATGGGCAGTCACAGAAAAATTCCAAGACTATTTGTATGGAAGCCCATTCCTAGCTGTTACTGACAGCAATCCATTGACCTACGTCCTTACTTCTGCCAAGCTTGACGCCACAAGCTACAGATGGCTAGCCGCTCTGTCAACTTTCGACTTCCAATTGCAATACAGAGCAGGAAAGCAGAATCAGGACGCAGATGGGTTGTCTAGAAGGCCACACAGTGGATTGGCAGATGATCATATCTCACAAAAAGAGATGGAGAGGATACGGCAATTTGCTCAAAGGCACTTGTCTGAAAATGAAGAGTCATGCTTGATTGCTGAGAGCACAGTCAAGGCCATTTGTGATAAGCACCTTGTCCATAACACCATCAATGGTGAACATGCAGAGAAATTGTCTGGTACCACCTTAGTCCTATCTCTAGCACAAAATCCAAAAGCCATACCAGCAAGCTATGAAGCTGAGGAACAGTTTGGTGGCTTACCTGTCATTCCTCATCTCACCGTTGCTGAGCTGGTTGAAAAGCAGAGTGCTGATACCTGCATCAGGGAAGTAATCCACCAAATGGAGTCTGGAGAAAACCCCCCACCCTCTATCAGAAAAGAACTTCCTGAAATCTTCCTGATGTTGAGAGAATGGAACCGACTCAAACTAATAAATGGTATATTGTACCGCAGAAGACAAGAAGGTGCACGCATGTCTTATCAACTTGTACTGCCGGAGGAGCTGAGGCCCTCTGTACTAAAGAGCCTTCATGACGACCTTGGCCACATGGGCATTGAACGTACTCTGGACCTGGTCAGAGCGCGTTTCTATTGGCCTAAAATGTCAACCGATGTGGAGCAAAAAATCAAAACTTGTAACCGTTGTGTACGACGGAAGTCTTTACCTGAAAGAGCAGCACCACTTGTGAACATCACTGCTACAAGGCCACTCAAACTTGTGTGTATGGATTTCCTCTCTGTAGAACCAGACTCAAGTAACACCAAAGATATTCTGGTCATCACAGACCATTTTACTAAGTACGCAGTGGCCGTCCCAACCACGAATCAGAAAGCGCAAACTGTAGCTAAGTGCTTATGGGAACACTTCTTTGTGCACTATGGCATCCCTGAGAGACTTCACAGTGATCAAGGTCGGGACTTTGAGTCTCGAACAATAAAAGAACTGTGTGAGCTCATTGGTACCCAGAAAATCAGGACTACCCCATATCATCCAAGGGGCAATCCCGTTGAACGTTTCAACAGAACCCTACTTACAGTAACATGCTGGGAACTCTTGAGAATCAAAAAAAGTGCCATTGGCGAGAACATGTCAAACCTTTAGCCTATAACTGTACTAAAAATGACGTAACTGGGTTTAGCCCTTATGAGCTAATGTTTGGGCGACAGCCTAGATTGCCAGTCGTTCTGGCATTTGGCTTACCTGTTCATCACCAACCAGGTTCACACTCTCAGTATGTTCAAAACCTGAGATCCCATCTCGAAACAAGCTACAGAGTTGCTTCTGAAAATGCAAAGAAAGTAGCAGATCGCAACAAAACAAGATTTGATAAACGTGTCGTTGAATCTACTCTAAAAGACGGTGACAGAGTCTTGGTCAGAAACATTCGCCTTAGGGGTAAGCATAAGCTAGCGGACAAATGGGAGACAGACGTTTACATCGTCCTAAGACAATCTGGAGACGTTCCAGTATATGTTGTGAGGCCTGAAAACGGAAAGGGTCCACAAAGAACCCTTCACCGTGACCTTTTGCTGCCATGTGGTTTCCTTCCTTTAACCCCAGTGGAAGATGGAACTAACACACAAGGGCCCCCAAGACGGCCAAGAACTCGACAGCAACCAAGACAAGAAAGCTCTGATGGAGCTGATGAGAAAGACTCCCAATCTGACCCAGATGAATATTTTCACGATGGTCACAAATACCTAAGTGTGGACGCTGTAGATTTCAATAATATCTCCGAAACTACAGAACAGCCCCTTAATGAAATTGAACAAGAACCTCTTGAAATGGTATCTACTATTGAGCAAACATCTTCAGATGTAGCCGAAGCTTTCCCTGAAGACGGGCCTGTGGAAACCTCTGATTGTGACTTATCTGCTAGAAACCCTGCAGAAAGCAACCTACCTGATCCCCGTGGAAACAGTCCACCTGCTGGACAGGTCCTGAGTGTCCATTCGCCAACTCAAGCAACTCCAGAGGAGAATGAAAATGAAAGCAATATCAATCACTCTGAAACGGAAATGGAGAGAGAAACCCTCAGAAGATCCATCAGAGACAGAAAGACCCCTAAAAGACTGACTTTCCCTGAGCTGGGAAATCCATTAGCTATGATAGTACCGTCTTTATTTCAGAGCCTTACTGAAGTCATAACAGATTCACTCATGCAACCTAAATTAGAAACACAAAGAGTCCTGACAGTATAGACTTCTAAAACAATGCACAGGGACGTGCATTAGGTAACGTGGGGAGTAACCCACATTAAAACATAGTAAGCATAAAATCATTAAAAAGTTATTTCATTAAAAGATACACGTTTAAAATTGGTCAATGATATCATCCTTTAAAAATATAATAAATAAAAGTAGTATGACAAATTACAAGGTACTGTTCCTTTAAGGATCTCTGCTCACTGGGCACGCGCAGCGCAGCGTAGCAGGAGAAAAGAGAGGAAAACGGAGCGAGAAGCAGATGAGACGAGCGGAGTAAATTATATTAAAAGTGATTCAAAGTTTATTTTAAAAAGATAAAAATACCATCCACACGGTCGGGAAACCCAGTAGACGGTATAGAACATTAACCAACGGTGTTTTGGTCAGGTTTTTTGGACTGGATAAGAAAGTTGATCGATCGAGTTGTGCTGCGCGAGTGAGAGGACAACACACACGCGCTCTGATACAAGATGGCGAGCCAGACCCATGGACTGCTTTGATCTTCGCGCCAGTGAGAGGACTTGCTGGTTTCTCAAGAGCAGTGGTGAGCCGTGACTTTTATACCTAGGCCCTCTAACCCCCCCCTTCCCTCGAAAAAAAAGAAGAGTTATTACGTCACAGCCTTTAAGTCTATGGTCACAGCGTATACTTCAGCGGAATATCAGAACAACGGCCCGGGGTGCAAAACGCATCAATGACAGCGACCCTCTACAACACAAAACAACACCATTTATCTAAACACCTATCATGATAGGGCACCCAAAGCCAAGTAACAATTACAAATGAATTAAGTCGGCACGGCGGCCCACATTGAAAATGACACAGGCCTACCTTTGATGATCAAATCACTTAAACACAAAGTCCATCCTCTGTCCTTTTGGATGAAGCACTTGATGGCGGGTCATGCAGCTGATCCTTTGCCACTCCAATTTATCATTGTAACTCAATCTTGAAAATGACTCGGTTAATAATTTCGCAACGATGTCATCACTATCACTGACATGAGCCATCATGAACGAACTTATGTAATCAGAAATCTATCGATCATAAATCTATCGATTAGATTTATGATTTGAAAATTATAAAAGTAGGGTAGACATGTGGATATTATCCGGCTGAACAAAACGTGCATTTATCAACAGGTTCATTTTCCACAGACCTTATTTCGAGCTATTTTCCAAAATCCTATGGAGAAATCCCGTTGCTTTTGTGGATGGAACCCGAGCGCAGCTTACTTCCGGGTTTTAGGACGCGTCACTGCACCACTTTATACACGTGCATAAACTTCACAGCGGGCGGAACTTGTCATAAAGTCCGCGAAAATAAAGCCCACCCATTTAGAGGGAAGATATGATTGGTCAATTGTACTGTCATTTGACAATACTCTCTCGTTCAGTTACTATAGCTGGCCCTCTGTGAATTACAGAGGGACCAACAAGCTCTCCCGTCTTCACAGTAACTGCAGAGACGGCATGTAACCCTTCACATTCCAACAGAAACTGAACAGGCAGATTCGAAGGATTTATTTCTTTGGAAATGTTATTTTAAATACAATTAAATCAAGTTATTTAGGTAAAATTAACGGCTCGCCACTGCTCAAGAGACAATAGGTGAACTCGCTGCCAGAGTGGTAGGAGTATTGGAGTTTATTTTTATTTGAGCAGAACTGAAGAAATTCTAAGGTTGGAACTGGATTTAAGTACCTGGATTGAAAGAGACACTATATATTGTACTCTAGGTTTTCATTTGTCATATGATTTCATTGATGCTACAATTGTGTTTTTTCATTGAATTAGATATATTTTACCTGTGAAAAGAAAAAGAGTTAACTCAGGATATTAAAGAGATTAAAATAGGAACAACCTATAAATAATACTTAGCAGACCGGTCTAAACTAAAATAGGCTATTTTATTTTATCCATACCATTTACTAAGTCACAGAAATCAGAAAACAAGGGAAAGGTGAAATACTTACCTCTGATCATACTGCAGAAAATATTCATTGTCTATGTTTAATGTTTTGTCTATTTCGTCAGTAAATTGCCGGCTGTTCTATTCAAACCACCTGGTCTCTGGTCTAATTACTTACCTGTCTATCCACTCTAGTAGAACTCAGAATATTTCGAGTCAGATAGCATAGCCCCAAGATAAGAAGTGTTACACTATATTTGAAAAATATATTGTAGGGCCATACCTATACAAAACATGTCTGTGAAGTTTTTTGCTTAAAGGTCCCATGTCATGCTTTTCCGGTTATTACCCGTCCCCTTGTGTGTTATGAAGGTTTCTATGCATGTAAATGTTCTGCAAAGTCACAAACCCTCAAAGTACCCCCTATAGCGAGTAAAACTCTAACACAGAAAATACGTGTCTATGCTGCCCCAGAACGCCTCGTTGGAGATTTTCTTTTTCAATTTTTTTCTTCCGGGAACCAAGTGACGTAATGACGACCCCTCGTGGATTAGTCCAAATGGACCAATCCGTGGAGCTGTTACGTTACGTCCGCGGAGCCGTTACGTTAAGTCCGTGGATTGGTCCAAATGGACCAATCCGCGGACTTCCTCACACACACACACTCAATCTTTTCTCAGCTGCAGCTCCGCCGATTTCTCCTCCGAGACGGCGGGACGCGGCAGGCTGTGAGTCAGTGTGTGAGCACACACACAAACTCCCAGCCAGGCTGCGGGTGTGTGTGTGTGTTTTCGGGCTGGGTTTAGCTGTGTCTCGCTGTCTCGCAGACGGCCAGTGGCTCATAGGGAGGGGGGGGGCAGGAGCTCCAACAAGCCGTTTAGGACAGAGTGAATACACATACTATACAGAGATGCTGTATGAGAAACCAATGAGATTTTGGAAAATTGCACAATATAAATCTATTTTAGTAGACCTCAACAATGGAATTATGATCAGTAGAAATGGCCATGACATGGGACCTTTAAAATACCAAACAGATCACCCATTGTAGCCATGCTCATACCCCTCTATTCCAGCCCTGTTCCAAAAAGGCTGATTCTGTGACCGTAGCTTTAAATGGAACAGCTTCTCCTAGCCACGCCCCTGTGTAGCGTCACGCAGCTTTCCCCTGCTAAGAGAGTTTTCTACCGGGAGAAACTCAGCTAAACGCTGCCGTGATTAAATGCCATATTATGTTCCAAACCACTTACAAGCATTATTTCTGAAACAGTATGGAGCTCAAACGTTTCTCTCTCTCTCAGGGTTTACCGCAAGGACATTACGTTACACATATTCTCTCCAGTACAGCGTTAGCTCTGAGTGTTAGCGATGCTTGCTAATGTAAACACAGACCATATTACTCCCAAAACACGCCACGCATTGTTTCTGATACAGCACATAGCTTGACATGTTCTTTCTTAAGTGTTTACCGCTAGAACAGTGCCATTTTATATATATATATATATATATATATAACAACTTTACTCTAAGTGCCTCCTGCAGATATCCTGCTGAATACACACATTAATTCTCTTTCTATACTTACTTGTATAAACAAAAATACAAATACTTTTACACCATACTAGTAGGACATTTTGTCTTTTGCACCATTACATGTCAAACAATTACTTATGGTTTTACATTTTAAGATTAGATATTATATGTTTGCTGATCTTGGCCATGATTCCCTTGTAAAAGAGATTTTTTATCTCAAAGACATTTATTTAGATAAAGTCTAAATAAAAACAATATACATTTGTTCTCTGGGTTTTTTAAAGCAGAAATAAGAACATTATAACGTCCTTCATGATGGAGTGGAACAACATGCACTATATAGACAATTGGGACATATTACTTTGTTTTACCATTACAAATTGAACTTTGACCCTCTTGCTCACATATCTGTTGCAGTTTGTAGAACGCCATTTAAAGTGTTTAGAAACGGAAGGCAATTTTGGACTTGCCCAAATTCATTTGGTGATGCCCTGACTTTTCTTTGTATTGCCTCCACGAGGTTCACAACTGTGGTTTGGAGTGAAACGTCTCAATAATAATTGGGTGGATTACTGTAAACCGTGGTTCATAAGTTCATGTCCCCCAGAGGAAGATTTGTAATTTCTTTAGTGACCAATTTTTCTCTAAACAATCAATTTTTTCAATACTTTGGTTTATGACAAAACAAATTGCACTTTTCCTTTGCAGATGTGTGTGACTCCATGTAAGACTCACCATCAAAACAAATGGAATTTAGTGTGGTGGTGCAATGTAGGGTGACAGTTTCCCGTTGTTGTAGGCTGCACATTTCTAAATAATATCTTGGATGTCCCAATGAAAATACTCTTTCTCCCTCCTTTTAGAAATGTGTGTTTGCAAGAGACCAGTGCCACCTCTTCTCCCCTATCATGAGTTCTATTCACACAGCATCATCATACTGGTCCTCAACTGATCTCAGCACTGTTTCTATCTCTCCCAGGTCGTCTATGGTGGCCAGGTCCAGACAATTCTCTCTGCAGAAACGCCAGCAATAAGACAATCTCAGTTTGGAGTAAACGTGAAGCTAGAGAGCACAGCGCTGTGGGAGAGAAGTCATGGAGATGCTTGTCTAAGGAAAAGTCCAACAAACATGTTTTAATTATTGTGTTACGCTTGAAGTGCTGGCTTTGTGACAACTGTGGCCTTTATTCAATCAACCCAATATGGGCACTCTTACCGAGATATTGATCCTTGACTCATAAAAACTCTGGACAGGACCTGAAATCCTTTCTGCACATGCTACTGGAATATGCAACTCCTCACTAATGTACTTCATTTAAGGTTATTCCATGTGTTTTATGTTTCTTTCAGTACATTTCAGTTGAATTAGGGAAACAAACAGTGGTCTGCTGGAAGGTAAATGAGTTTCAGGTGCCTAGACTCCTGTCTTTCTCTTCCTTACATGTAATGATACAACGCAGGCAGAAGTTGATGGCTGTCCACCGACTTCCATTTTCTATCTGAGCAGAACATCACAATGTTTTCATTCTTAAAACTCGTATGAGAGGAAGAAACATGAAACACAAATAACTATTATGGTCCTTACTATAAGAGGACCTGAGAGAGCATTTTGTGCAATGATTATGTCCATACTGTTGAGGCAATACCTGCAATATAAAACTGAGAAGTCATAATCACAGCAGGGATATTCTTAAGGGCATGATTGCTTTCATACAACAGAACCCTACACATTGATTTCTTCAATGCTGGTGAACAGTTAAAGAAACACAGAAGAAACTACACCTGCAAGAAATACCAGGTTCTTTGTTATGTTGACAGATTTGTTTTACACTGTAGAAAGAAACACAGACAATTTAAAAAAAACTTTTCCAATGTCCTTTTTAGTTGCTATTATACACAGGTAATGATCTTACTCAACAGATTATCCAGGTAGATAAAACAAAGAGATGATCCATATACCCATTTTAATGGACAACAGCAAGTTTTTTTTGTGTCTTTCTTTCCGACATGTTTTATTAATAAGTCATTTTTTCAAATGATACTTTTGTTAATTAAACGTATTGTTGTGTATGACATTTGATATTTTTAAACTATTTGTTGTTTTAAATTAGCCTATACATTGTCATCAGACTTTATACTCAAATATAAGTTAAGGAACTATAGCTGGTCCTCTCTCCCTCCATCTGGTATTATTCTTTCAGAGCCCTCCCTCCTCCCACCTCGCCTCCACCCTCCCTTGACTCTCCTAAGTATTTGCAAAGGGTCTCATACGGGAAGCGCTTCGTCACTTACTGCACAGCGTTTTGGACCGGGACCAAGAGCAACAAAAACAAACT
Organism: Dissostichus eleginoides; assembly: GCA_031216635.1. Classification (NCBI taxonomy): domain Eukaryota; kingdom Metazoa; phylum Chordata; class Actinopteri; order Perciformes; family Nototheniidae; genus Dissostichus; species Dissostichus eleginoides. The sequence continues at coordinate 16,410,237 of CM062279.1, read as the reverse complement.
ATCTTTCATGTACATGGGGTCTGGTGTCGTTCTTTTTATTCAAGCCAAGCCCTCTGCTGAGTCCATTGTTTGTTGCTTTAAGAAGAACTAGATGACTTATAATTCATCAGGAACACACTAAACCCCAGTGGCCTCTTGACATTTCAGCCTGCTGTTGTACTGGATGGTTTCAACACCTAGCATGTGAAAATAGTGGCCTGCGCTGGATGTGTAAGTGCACTTGATAAAGATCTCCTGGGAGGCGGAATGAAAAAGAGAGTTCAAGTGCTCGTGTCAGGGCTATGAGGAACTGCTGGTGTGTGTATGTTATCACCGTGTGTGTGTGCGTGTGTGTGTACAGTGGTGGTATGTAACAGAACATTTACTCAAGTACCAAACTGCCAGTTGAGGTACTTTACGTGAATATTTTATTTTTATTTCCCTCAACACTTCTACTCACTTACATTTCAAAGTTGAATATTGTACTTTCTACTCACCAAATGTATCTTACAGCTTTAGTTAGTAGTTACTTTAATAATTAAGATTGTGCATTTAGAACATGAAAATATTATGTTTTGTAAAAAATCTGCCAATAGTTTTTAATTAACTTTTAATCTAATTTTTACAATACCAGCTGAATTGAGAACTATACACATTTAATTATTTTTTATTTTTTATAGATTGGTTACTTTTACATTTAACAGTGTGAGAACAGCAAGGCAAGACATGTTTATGTATATGTATTCATGAGTTACTTTTAACAAGACAATTCAAAGTGTTTCACAAAACAAAAGTATTTATACATATTGGCTACTATATATTTACTGAAGGGAGATTTTAATGGAACGACTTGTAGCAGAGTATTTGAGCAGTGTGGCATTATTAGGACTGTGTGTGTGTGTGTGTGTGTGTGTGTGTGTGTGTGTGTGTGTGTGTGTGTGTGTGTGTGGTGTGTGTGTGTGTGTGTGTGTGTGTGTGTGTGTGTGTGTGTGTGTGTGTGTGACAGTTTTATCAGATTGTAACAGATAGAATTGTTTAACCCCCCGAGCAGAGCCGCCCACCTCCTTCCTCTGTCGTTTGCTGGACGTCCTGAAACGAATGTGGATTTCACGGTTTCACAGTGGTGGATGTTAGCTGCCAACAGTTTATCCAAACAGTTTTCTGCTTTCTATTGATTTTCAACAATGTGTCAGAATAACTGGCTGCCAGCACAAAAGGCTGTTAAATGGATGCCTTGACATTTTGAAATTTCGTCTGTCATTTTTTTCTTTGCCAGCCACAGGAAACGACTATTAGCCGTGTGTCTTTTGGACTACACCAAAGCATATTAGCAGTCCTCATTGAGTTTGTGTGTTTGCTGGAAAGCTTTTGAACTACCTTAAAATGCCTGAGTGCAACATCATCTTTTACAGTGATTTAAATGATTTGACATTACAATGATGAAACAAAAACGATGTATTGCGACAGTGTAAACGGTGCCATTTAGAAGACCAGAGAATGACTACTTTCACAATTAGTGTGGAATATCTCTTCTAATTCTGTACTGGTGCCTTCCTTTCAGATGTATGCTGTTAACACAGGTGCATTTTTACACAAAGTTCTTGCCTACTGCAGCTTAAATAACTGCTGCTTGTAAAAACACCAGGCACTGTGGCAGGTGCATGGGAAAGTTTGCCTGAATCCCCCGTGGCACGCTCAGCCCTGAAACTTCCTCCTGCTGTTATCCAAACACCAACTGAGGGTGTGAGGCTGCATGGCAGACGCAGGAAATAAAACCCTGATTTTATACAGAAAATGCTTATTTTTGAAGTGCATAAAGTTGCAGTGGGAGAGCGTTAGAAGTATAACTGTACAGCAGACTGAGCCAGTTAAACCCCCACAATAGGCTGGAAAAATAACATTTAGATTGCGAGACAAAATGATTTTCAAAAGGGCGCCATGGGAAAATAATGAAAATGAGAGCTTTGTGAGGAAAGCCAGGTGCGGGATGTCTCTCCAGGTGCCTGTGCTTTGTGCAGCTAAATTGATTTCCATTATTATGAATATGTCTGTTTGCTTGGCTTGTTTCCACAGTGTGAATCAGATAGATGGGAGAGAGAATCTGAATCAAATTAAAAGGGTTTACCTTAGAAGGCAGACACAGCAGTGAAATAGAAATTTGCAGGATATGGTCAGATTATAACGGTGAAAAAACAGTCAATAAAAAAAGAGGAAATTATGAGTAGTCTGTGATTATTGTGCCTTTATTATGTATTTAAAGTCCCTGTCATTTCCCTGCATTGTATGATGTTGCAGCACAAGAAAATTAATAATGTACCTCCTTGAACTCACTTTAAATATCCTGCAGGATATACTTTTGGAATTGCAGGGCTCGTGGGTATACAGATGTTCTCTTTCTGCATGACAGGTTTCCCCTTTAAGCCAGTTTCCCCGTAAGAGAATAAATCATCAAGCTTTACTGATTAGTATCCAAATATAACAGATGCATCTTTAAATAGCGTGCCATGTCATGTGTGTGATTATTACTCTACGGGGTCCCACCTTTGTGCATTTAAGATTGAAAATCAGCCAATGCTCGGAAATGTAACATCTGTGGTTCAATACAAATTAACATTCAACCTCTTTTAAAAGAAACCTATGAGGAGAATTGCAAATCTAATTTACTGCAACCACCACTATTATCCTATTAAAAATGTAAATGCGAATGTCCTTATATAACGACTTTTTTTTTAAAAGCAACATCTTGTTTGAATATCTTTGGGGATCTGGATGTATGTATTCATGGATTGTATTTTAATCAATCCTTATAACATAACAATTTATTGTATTTCAGTTTACCTGTATAACTCATCTAGGCCTTCTTAATAACTGAAACCAGTTTCTATGTTTGAGTATTATAACATAACACCATTGAATTTGCATTATAACAATAAAATCTGCCAAACTTTTCTTACTTGAAGCTTCAGCTTTTGAATGGGGACCGTTGTCCTATAAAACAAGGAATCATCAAATTAATGTATTTTGGTTGTGATTATTGCATCCTTAAAGTTACCCAAGTGTGCTAGGATACTTTGTCAATTTGTCCTTTTTCAACATATCTGCATCTGCTTGACACTTTTGGATTTTGCTGACATGGCTCGATCGTTACAGCCATTCCACAGATTTTCTCTGGGATTTAAATGTTGGCTTTGAGGCTGCTGAAGGACTTTCACATTCTTGTTGTGAAGCCACTTCAGCATTGCTTTGGCTGCATGTTTAGGGTCCTGTTAGAGGAGAAATGTGTTGGCCCCACTCTCAGGTCTTTGGCACTAAGTCACGGTCCTCCTCGAGATTTGCACCCATTGTTCCTCCGGACCTCTGGCAGCGTCTCCCTGCTCAAGTCTGAAGGTAAGGGAGGTTAGAGGTGGATCAGCTCTGCAGAGTTCCAGAACACACTTTGCATTTGCTGAGGACATTTGAATTTTGTTTCGTCAGACCACAGCATCCTTTGCATCATGCTCCCTTTCACTCGTCTTTTCACAAACTCCAGTTGATTCTTCAAGGGAAGGCTGACTTTGGCTTTTATGAAAACCACCTCTATAAGTGGAACTTTAGTAATTTGATTTATTTAAATGGTGGGGTCAGCTGTTGACCCCAAAAACCCTTAAACTCCGCTTCACTCTGCCATTAACCATTTTTCAATAGTTCTCTTCCCTAGACCAAATGAATGGTTAGGTTTTTGGTAAAATGATTAGAGGCAAAACAGTTGAAAAAAGTCCTCGCCAATCACGCCAATTTTAATAATGCAATAAAATCTTGGTGGCAAAAATGTCAACAAATGCCTGAATGCTCAAATGTGGCAATTTGCGGTTTTCTTTAATCCTTTATGAGAGTATATTTAATATCTTTGGGTTTTGTACTTTTTAATTCATGGTTCCATGAGAATGAACCCTTCGCACTCACCAAGAGGTTCAAAGTCGTAGTTTTGAATGAAATGATCAATGAAGAAAATTGTGTTTTTAAATGTGTTAAAACGTGGGTAATTGTACATTGAAAACTAAAAAAATCACATTTAAATGTAGTTACAGAAGGCAGTAACATTTTAAATATTGACTTTAATAAACTAAATGAAACCCCCTTGGAGACATATTATACTCAAAACCATTTACCTTTTTTTTTTTTACTGATAGATGGAAAGATCATTCACCTGTGTGTTGTGTGAGTAACAGAGGCAGAGAGTTTGTTTACACAGAAAGCACTGCTTTATTGACTGCACTGGACTGGACTGGATTGGTCTGGACTGGATCAGATGGGACTGGAACTCCATCAGATGAGGGTGGGATTCAAAGGGGGGGATGGGTCAGAGTTTGGGGGGGGGGGGGGACAAGACAGGTAGGGAGTGGGGTGGGTCATAGTGGGACGCAGCCATCATTAAGGCAACACAAACAGCATGCAGATACAGTCACAGGAAACATCGTCATCATCATCATCATCATATTGCTTTTCAAAGTCTCGCTCAAAACATCGAAATTGTACAAAAAGGAAGAAAATAGGTTTTTCGCACTAATGAAAAATACATTTTTAGATATTTCCCTCCTACAAAGAAGATTCTAATACAAGAAAATAAATATAGCAAAAAAAGCCAAAAAATAATTTAAAATAGCTCTTCTTTTTCATATATGTTCAATAGTTCTCTTTGCTATTAACAAATGGCACAACATTCTTTGAAACAAAGAATACAGAAGGATAAACTCCTGCAACATTCATATTATTGTATTGAAGAACCGATGCAGAGTGGAGGAGAAACTGGAAACCACAGCAGGGATTTGAACACGTTTCATAAGGACAAATAAGACAGGAGGAGGAGGAGGAAAAGCCTGCGTCCAGCTCTGCTCTGATTGGACAACGCTAATTGGTTTTTAATTAGCGCTCTAATACGACCAATAGATATGAAACCCAATAATATTTCAAATAACCATGAGAGAGAGAAGGAAGAGAAACTGTTTTTTAAATAACTAAATAACATGTGATATTCTAGGAGAAAGTACTGAGAAGTTTGAACGAAAAGTTGCTGAAATGTTGCAAACCAAAACTCCTCTGAACTCTTGTTTCATTATGTTTTCAAACCCGAGGGAACGCATTTTGAACCGCAGGTCAGGAGAGGGGAGAATATTTTTTTAATGAGAGTCAGAAACTGTCTGCTCTAAGGGGGGATACAGAGAAAAGAAGAGGATTAGTAAAGTAAGCAAAAGTGGAGAGAGACATGAAGTGGAACAGAGTGAGACAGAAAACACCAGAGCAAAAGAGTTATAGGTGAGGGAGAAATGTTAAAGAGCATTTCCTCACAAATATGTCTTCTTGTCCACACTAAGCCAGTGTTTTTCTACATTTTGACAGCATTCACCAGAGTGGATAAATGGCAGATTTGAGTGATGAAAGAAAACTTCTGTATTCTGTAATGACTCATTTTATATGTGAACATATACAATCACAACACTGTGTCAACATCAAGCTGTATGTGGGAACATTTCTGAATTTAAAAGCTGTGGAAAACACATTTTAATTAAATATCACAGATTTCACATTTGTTAATCATTAGGTACACTTTGTAGCTTCAAATCATGTTTGTTTTTTTAGGCTTGGAAACTGAGAATTAAGATAAGAATTTGGCTGCATTAAAGGCCCGATACGTGGTCACAGGGAGCAGGAGACAAAATAAATGTTTGTGTAACCAAACTTGGATGCAGTTTTGCTATTAGCTGACCAAAAATAGGACAAATTAGAAGAGAAAAATCTATTGTTCAGGTATTTTAGATAACGTATTCGACCTAAAGTTGCAAATATGGACTTTGTTTTGGTGCGTGAATGGCATTTTCAAAATGAACCTGCTTAGTGTGGACGTAGAGTCTAACAAGGGGAGAGACCGTATAATGTCCCTCTCAAAAGGGGATAAGAAGGAGGTGAGGAAAGAGAGAGAGAGAGTCAAGGATAAGTTTTACCTAGATTTGGTATCCTTCTCAACACACACTCAACATACACACAGCCTGTAGTATCAGAGGATCCCACTCATACAGAGAGACTGCACTCTCCGTACTTTATGTAGTCAAATCACATGTTCCTTCTCTGCCTGTATCAAAGATCAGACAATAAATACAGATTTGCCTTAGAGGAAGAACATTTGTTCTGTGTGTGTGTGAAAGAGAAGTCAGATTACAGAAACACTGTGGAGGAACAGTGAGGAATGAGATAAAAAAAACTCAAATCAGGAGAAAAAGATAAAGCAGAGACAGACATAGAGGGGAAATTACGAACGGGAGAAAGAGCAGAGACAGAGATCCAGCACAGAGGGCCTCTTAACAAATGGTCTAAACCTGCATCTCAAATCCAGATTGTGTCTCGACGTGATTTATCCAGATTACATTTACATCTGGCAGTGTCTCCGGAGCCAGCGCTTAAATCACTCTTTTCCTCATAAATCAGATTCCCACCACGTCCCTTTGTTACATCTACACTTTGTGCATAACGTATATTAAATGATTCCAAATGTTGCTCTGACCACCAGTGGGAGACGCTAGCTTTGGCCAAATTGATCTTCAGTGTGTTTGGTTGCATTTACACCTCCAATTTGTCTGCAGTCATATATACATGTCTGAAACCTCCCAGGAGCCTGATGGTTAAACCAGATGCAAAGAGTCGGAATAAAATGCTCAGATTGTGAGGGAGGAACCATAAAAAGCACTGGAGCCATGTTTCCATCCAAGTGAAATTGCCAAAAATGATATATAAAAAGGATTCAATTTCACAAGATTGTTAATGGTCTTAACGGATAGAAATAGTTTTCTGGTCTGATAGTGACATTTAAAGGATAACGCAGGTGTTCTATATTTTCCTTACTGTCAACTCAACAAATCGAGTAAAAACCCAACAATGTCTCTTTTTTTATCACTTCCCTACAAGCATAGATTGTACATTTAATCAAAACGTACATATATATTAACAAAAAAAACACCAGGTTATTTCCTAAAACAGCTGGGCACTGTGGTTTTTAGTACACGTTACTAAAACATGTGCTTTTGTTGGGGACTATTTTCAGCTGCGGATTACACATGTGTTGCATTAGTATTAAAGGCAGCAACGGTGTGTGTGTGTGTGTGTGTGAATCAGTTAGTCTCTGTGTTCATGGGAATGAAGGAACATGTCATGCATTGATGTGTTTCAAACTTTTTTTGGACAATAGGGAGGGGGGGATACGCTGTCTTGGCTTTGGATAAAACTTGGTCCTACTTCATAGTTTGATGAACTAACTGCTGGTTTGGTCTTTTCATGGTATTTATTGACAGTAAGAAAAATATCTAGAATATCACCAGCCTTTCTCTTTGCTGAGTAATATTTGACAAATCGATGCTTTTCTTTGAATAAAATAAAATCGAACCACATATAAACTGAAAGGGTGATTTATGTTCACAGTCATGCTGGATATAAAAAATACTCTGAATTGTTTTCCAGGGCTTGTCATGCCATTAATGTAAATTTCACCGGTTTCCGTTCTGCTTTCCTGATTCGATTGTTACAGCTTGTAAAGGAAATTCTTTGAAGGAGACTTGGCTGTACAGAGAGAGAAACAGAGAAAGCACAGAGGGGAAAGAAGAGAGCCGAGGAGAAGGGAAGGGTCTGGTGTTGTTTATATTAGCTGCTTGTTAACTGGACAGGCTGCAAACAGAACACCAGGGAAAGAACAAGTTGTACTCTTTCTGTCTGCTTCTCTGGCAACGGTTCAGTAAACGTCTCCCTCCTTTCTCTCCCTCTTTCTCTCCATCGCTCCCTCTCTTTCTGCAGGCCACAACCAAAGCAGAGTGCACTGTTTCCCCCTCCTCACACGTACTTCCACAACACGTGCCTGTCATTATTTGTCCTTAAAGCTACAGACATCTTTTTTCTTCTTTTACATAATTTCTTTTTTTTTGATCGTCCTTTGCTTCGAAAGCCACGTGTCGGCCAAGGAGGCTGATCACCGGACAGGAGAGGAGAGAGAGGAGGAGATGTGGGCAGGAGGGACACGACAGAAGAGGGTGGGGGGGTTGCTGGTGGTGGTGGGAGGAGGAAGAGTGAGGAAGATGTTGGATGGCGGAGACAGAGTAAGGTGCGCAGTTTGTGCAGATGGGAGATTTAGCTCGAAAATGAAATGTGTCTTGGAGCCGCTCTGGAGGCAGACGTTATCTCAGTGTTTGTGTTAACCCTCAGTGGGCGGAGCCAAAGATCTGCTGATTAAGTGATTTTGGACTGAAGCACAGTGAAAGAGTAACAAATGGGAGGCAAGCTTTTAAATGAGTCAGGCTTTGCTAACATGAAAATACAAAAACTGCCCTGATTGGCGTTTCTTTTGCAGATTGTAGTGCTATATACAACTATAACTTCTCAGGAATGAGTCATGTTACATAATACTTGAATTCATTGATAAGACAGTTAATAGAAAGTTGTCTCTCCAATTTTGATATATGATTTACAGTAACCCAAGCAGAGCGAACATATTCCCTGGTTTTGGATTCTCAAATGTGAATAATTGCTACTTCAATGTGTTTTTTTATAATTCTTAAGTGAACATTAAGGGATTTTGAAAGGTTGGTTAGACAAAAAAAGCCAGGCTAAGAGAGAATGTTTCTCAACATTAATGGTGGTGTCTTCAAATATCTTATGTCCAACAAATAGTACAAAACCCAAAGATGTTTTTACTGATTATTACAGCATCACATCCTTGCATATGAGAAGTTGGAGTCAGAAAGTACCATTTAACTATTTTTATATATTTTGGAACCAACACAAGAGTTCTTTTAACAATAACCTTGGTTGCTCAAGATGACAAGAAAAAATGATTTGTATTGGTCATAACACATGGCCCAGGCATTTCTTCACATATGGCAATTCATTTTGTTTTGTTGGTCTTGTATGTATTGATCTTGGTTTGCCAATTATCTCCCCCGCAATATCATGAATGAATGAGAAAAGGCGCTCTGACTCAAATCACTGTGGTTCTTTGACTCCGCCAATTTAGGCTTAACTTGCAAACCGAGCTTGCTTTAGCCTCCACAGCGGCTCCGAATGACTAAACCTCCCATCTGTGCAATGTGTCTGGGTTGTAGATGTTGAGATGTTGACCTTGAAGCCATAACTTTGCTGTAACGGAGAGGAGAGCAAAGCGCCAGTAAAAACAGAGCGAGCAGATAATGAGTCAGCTTTCTAATTTGATACGAGCCACGGCGGCCAGCTAAAGCATTAAAAAAGAAGAAAAAAGCTTCCAAAGTCTTTTTCAAAACAAAGGAAGGTAGTAGTAGAAGTAGTTGAACAGTATTATACATTATTGTAAATGTGTATAAACTCCAGTGGTACGCAGGTGGGGTGATTCATGGCTGCCGTAGGACAATAAAAGAAGGACAAGACAATTGTATTACAAACAGCCTGTTTTTTAAAAAGGATTAAACAGTGTTCCTTGTCAATTTGATTCATTTTATAGACAAAACCGAATGTTCCCTTTGAAGAAAAACAATTTGCTGAGGCCTCGAATTACATTTATTACCACTAAAGAGTCCATTCCTGATTTTACTGACCTACAGACTGCCTCAAACCACTTTCTTTTTGGAAGAAGGAGCAACCACAGAGGACAAGAGACTTCCTCACAACAGCATCATGGTACCCTTCTGGCTCCTCAAAACCACCTCAGAGCAACCATCAGATTTGGTCTTAAAATTATGTTTCCACTGAGAAGATGCAACATATAAGATTCACAGGTTTCCTCCTTTTCTCCCTGTTAAAATCAAACAGATGGTGTTGTTGCATACATTGGTTCGTACTAATGTTACCTCTTTTTTCTTGCTGGATGGTCCTAGCTTGCCCTACTTATAAATAAGCTTTAAACATGAGCTTTGCTCTGCTGAGGAAGTTCTGAGGAGCCCGGCCCTGTTGGTGCAGTGATTTATTTCTCAGAAGTTTAACAACAGTGTCGGTACAGAAGACAGCAGCTCTTTGAATTATATGCGAGCTTCCAATCGCCTTCAGCAATCAGCTGGCCTTTAAGCAGGTTTTCAGTAGAAGGCTAGATGGAGTTCATCACTGTGTGTAGGTGTGTTTTAGACCTGCCATTTCATGAACGATGCCCACAGACTTATTTCTCAAGTGTAGCGTTCATGCCAACTTCTGCAGGGACAAGGTTCTGCCTTCACACTTGCAGCAGCTTACCATTTAGAAAACTGTATAGTTGTATATTTATTCATTATGCATAATGTCTTTACCATGCACTCTAAATGTTCAGCTTGCACAGAGGAACATAACCATCATTATTCCTGCAGTGCAGATCTCCCGCTGATACTGACACTGATGCTTCACTCTGAACCTTTCAACAGCATGTATATATTACAGATTAAACCCAGAAAGGAAAGACAAATAAAATCTGGATATCCGACCTGACAGAGTTGCAAAATTCAAAGATCATCAGAGCACGTTTCGGGCTGCAAGCCAACACCCACACCAGCGTACCACACAGAGGACAGTAATGGTTTGAAGTTGTATTCTAAGAGGATATTGATAAGAAATAAAACCTGCAAAAAGCTCCAGTCAGTATCTATGCAGCGGAAGGAGATGGCATTGAAGCCACACTGTAAATACAGAATAATAACCAGTTGGTTTGCCAAGGCTGCACAGCATCCAGGAATAAAAACTAAACTAAACTGCAATTTGCCAAACAAGGTACTATGGTGTCATTCTGAGGCTCAAATCTGATTTTCAAACAGGAGATCATCTTTAGAAGCACTTTTACTCACCTCCACATGTTCTGTAGAGGACAGTCAGCCAAAATGTTTAGAATTTATTCCTGCGAACGCTATGCAGCCTTAGCATTTGCTACTACATGTTAAGGCCGTATGTGAGGCCTTGTCTAATACCACTGTCTACAAAGTCAGGCTACTCTGAACACTGAATATTGAAACCAAGATTACATGTTTCTGTTTTAGCAACCGATGGATGGTTGCAACCACCCGGTGGAGGATTCTGCGGGTCGTAATGACAATACGCCACCACATCCTCGCTTCAAAACACAAACTTTTTTCGCGGCTATTGTTGTTGTATGTGTTGTTGCAGTCCGTTATCATGGGGATTGTCATAACAGTAGCCAAAGTAGAAGTTTAAAATCCTCCAACAAACGCTTCCAAAAGTTTTTTTTTCCCACTTTTCTTTGTTGAAAAACAGCCGATAGTGGAGGATTAACAACATGAATCTTCTACGATGGCTACATCTGAAGGAGTCACCAGTACTTATACTCTCCTGCTGATAGGGGGCATTTCTATGAGTAAGCTCATACTTCCTGATGCAGACAGGATCACATATACATAAAAAACGAGTCATCTTGTATATTTTAACCCTGTTATACCAGCTCTGGTGTGTATGTGTGTGTCTCTATATGTGAGCTGTTTGTGAGAGTTCAGTTCAGCAGCATTGGGCTTTTTCTGAATAGGGTTTAAATGTGTGAGTCTGCATTTAACAACCATCGCCAAGCTTTTCCTAAGGGAACTCCTGTAAATGCAGATGTGGAGGAATCCCGGTTGGGTTTGTTGGTGTTGTGAATATAGCTGCGCCCGTCTGGAGCTTGCAGCGTTTTCTAACTGATCGAGCTGGGTTGAGATTTGACTTAGCTGCAGCCAGAATTGTTTGACATCCTTATCTAACATTGTTCATCTTGAAAACCAGAGACGTGTATGTGTGTTTGTGTAGATAAAATATGTAAATATGTGGCCTTGATACACAGATCTGTTCTTTGGCGTGGTCACTTCCGAAGACAGGCTAGAAGCTGTTCCATACAGCGAAAAAAAAACCCAGAGGAAGTAGATTGGACTTGCACCTCCATTTAAGTATCTGTTCATCAGACCTGGGTTAAGCAGCCCTTAAAAATCACTTGTGATGGGTATTAACTACTTAATTAATGAAATGAAAATAAAATCCCTTTTTGTTGTTGACCACAGAGCTATTATACTTCGCTATTATCTGACCTGCCCCCTCGCCTGTTATTCAAAGAAATACAATTTAGTTATTGGTTGAACCCAGGGCTGATGGCCGTACTGAGAAAAGGAACATGCTCAGTAGTATTCGTGTAGGAGTTCAAACAGTGAAGCTTGCCAAATAAGGACGTTTCTAGACATACACACATTACTTTATATATATGTATATACGATATAAAATATGTATATGTATATATATATGTACCGGTATGTATATATATATATCTGTCTTACGCATCTTTTCGATACATTTTTAAACCTTTTATTCTTTTTTTAAACGTTTTTCTTAACCCCTGAGAACACCATGGACTGCTTTAAGTACAAAATACAACTCTCTGCGATAACAACAAAAGTATATATTTTTTTAAAGAAATACAAACAACTCAAATTAAGAACGTAAGAGCGCAGGCCTCTGAAGCTGGTTTTTACATTGTCATCATTCATCTAAAAGGAGAACACGTGCAGCAGAGCCATCAGAGACTAGAGCTTGGCCACATTAAACATTACTTTTCATTCACTACACTGATAAATAAAACTCATAAACTGCATAGATACACATGGATGAGACGAAGAGGTATTAACTTGGTAATATGCTTTGTTTTAAGTCCAAAACAAACAAATATTTAGTTAAATATATACTAAGAAAATCTTCATATTTGAAGGGCTGAAACAGCATTTTTGCATAGAAAAAAAACTTGATTGATTATCAAAATAGTTGGCGGTACATCTTCTTTTGTATTGATTGGAACAGGCTACAAAAAATACCAAAATGTCCAATCAGTGTTTGTTGCCACTAATCTAAATGACTAATCTTCAACGGGACTTGCCGACAGGTTTAATATGTTTTCCCATTTTCCATGTGTATCTATAGTTTTACTCAGCTCTCTGGTGCTCACAGGTAACCTGGCCAAACAGTGTATCGATGGCTCTGGGCTGCAGTGATCTAGCTGTGGGGGGGGGGGGGGGGGGGGGGGGGGGGGGGGGGGGGGGGGGGGGCACAGAACAGTAGGCAGCTCTCTGCACTGATAGTACGCTGTGGCTCTTCTTTGCTAACTGTTGCAGATACTTTGCTGATTAATGGCGAATGCTGCATTTACATCCTTGTTTCAGGCACTAGACAATTAAGGAGACAAGGAGCCCAGCACTGGCTACACTCGGTAACCAATCCAACGGGATTTTCCTTTTGGTTTGATTGTTACAAATCCGATTGATGAACGACTGATTGATCCACTTACTGATTGTTTGGTTTTTTGATACGTTTTTGGGTCGAGGGGAGGGGGCACAGGGCAAGCGACAGAAGGCACAGAGTTTCTACGATGTTTTCTCTCCAAGGATTCCGGCTTGATAAAAAAAGATGAACTCAGAACTAGGAAGAATTTGAAAGCAGCTGACAAAAGTCAGATCAAATATATTTCCATTTCGGCTGTGATGTGAGCAAAGGGATTTGCTTATTATGTGTGTGTCAGTATGTTTGTGTGTTTGTGTCTCTGTGTGACAATCTGAATGAGCTCCAGGGTTGGGGTCAATCTTTTTGCTATCTAAACATTTGAAAAGCTGGAAATCTGAGAAGGTAAATTGAAGAATGTAGGCTTTAGTGTACATTTTGCAAACCGGGTCAACATTATGAGAATTGAACCCAACCCTGACTGAGCATCTATTATACACACGAGTGCTTACATTACAGCTCTTATGACTAGCTAGTTGTGCTTTTCAAGGCTGAATACATGTTATCCCATGTCACCACCTGTACATATTCAGATTAGCTCTGGTGTGAAATTGTCTTTCCACTGAACAGATTCAAGAGAACAAGGACTCATTGGATGCATCTCAGGCCATAAAGACCAAGAGCGGAGCAGACCCTGAAACCAGCTTGAATAATATTAATAATAATAATAATGCCCCAAAGTGTTTGTTCCCAAGTCTGGCAGATACCACAGACATGAGGCCAAAAAAAGGGTACTTCAACGCCCAGAATCAAAATGAATCTGAAATTTAAACAAAGACTAAATGAAATGTTTGTTTCCTATTCGTTAAATGTATCACATCTTGTAATAGGCTGACGACAAACTACAGTCCGGTGGAGTTGCTTAACTGTACGATAGGCAAACAGCTACATTCAAATTCCCCCCCGAAAACAAAGCAGTCGAGAGCTGAAGAGATTTCCCACAAGTAGACGTGACAGGATTTGGTTGAACAAAGCTATCCAGCCATGTTTTGTGGACTGTATATTGGGCACAGATGGAGATACAATTCGCTAGCTCAGTTCTTTAGGAGGCCAGCACGCTCCTTCTCAGCAGGTCCTCTTTCCCAGAATGCAACTGCGGCAAGCGGAGTTTGCGTCCGCCCAAGCGCGTGTCAGAATCGCTCTGCTCGCCGTCAGAGAAGTAGCCGTCGGTCTCCACAGCGTCCAGCATCGAAGCGTCCTTTCCTGTGAGCGGCATCCCAACAGACTCCAGACCTGCTATACCTCCAGTGAAGCCCCTCCCTCTGGATTTCACCTGGCGGGAGAGGCGGAGCCGTGGACCCCTGCCACGAATGATTGCCCCTGTGTCGGGCAACGTGGCCCCGGGGCTGGAGCCTGGGCGTGGGGACGAGGATGCGACGCCATTCCCCGTGTAGACGCTGTTCCACGGGCTGCGCTCCTCCGAGATGTGACAGGAATCCATCTTGGAGACGGGGGGCTGCGGCGGTGGGTCGGAGCTCCTTGTCTGGTGGGGGTGAACGTAGAGATGGTGCCGCGAGGAGCCCCCGGACCTCTCCCCTTTGCGGCCCACAAGGATGGGCTTCTCCTCTGCCATGCTTGCCCAGAGGCTCTTTGCTGTGGAGGGGCTGCTGGCGGAGGAGGGGGCCGCTGCAGAGGAGGGGGCCGCTGCAGAGGAGGGGGCCGCTGCAGAGGAGGGGGCCGCTGCAGAGAGGGGCGTCTGGGGCAGGGTGGGGCTGAGGGATTGCGGAGGGGCACCGCGAGTATGGGGCTTGTTGCTCCCTCGTGGTTTTCGGCCCAGCTGAGGTGTTTTCCAGGTGGACTGCATGGAGTTCTCCATCATGAGATTGAGCAGGCTCTCCTCACCCTGCAGGAGCTGGAAGACGGGGGAAGAAGAAGAAGAAGAGAGGAAGTGAGAAAAAACAGGGGATTGGAAATAAATAGGAGATGGGGGATGAGAGGATATGAATCAAAAGGAGATTCAGGGAATGTTGATTAGAAAAGAAGGGATGAAAAAGGCTGAATCAGTTCATGTTTAAAGGTGCAATAAATACACGTTGGACACAAAATGTTTATGACATATCTGGATTATGCACTTTGATCAATAGTAGGGCTGCACAATGTATCACTTTTTATTTTCATCACGCTAGACTGCAATATTGCAAAACTGCAAAAACTAAAATAGTATCAATAGACATTTGCATTTTATAAGGTGACTACTGTATCTACTGTATGGGTTCAGTGTCATTTTCTAGTTAATGTTAATTAATGTATTTGATTTAAAAAGCTACTTGTTGTATTTAAGCAGTATACCGACAAAAGCAGAAAGACAGAACTGACTACATATTATAGAAATATATCGGTTTGTATTTATCGGAAGTAATATCGCATTTGCTATATTCAAAAAAGTTATCACCTATAACATATTTCTCTCATATTGTGCAGCTCTAAATAATACAAAAACGAATTTGCCTGTCTAATTTAATCATGCTCCTTCTTCCACTAGTGTGATCTGTGAAGTGGTGCTGAAATTATGTTTCGCTTGCAGATCACTTTTGGTTGTATCAAATCAATTAAAAACTTAAATTGCTGCATTATCACAGTAGCATCTAAAGTATCAGAAATCATAACATTAAAGTCAACTCAGAAACAGCCGAGACTTCACTCCTGCTGCTGAGGGCCTACCTGGTCGGAGAGCAGGCTGCCGCTCTTGTCCCGGTGCTGGGAGCCCAGAGCCCACTGACTCAGCATGTCGTCAGCCGTGATCTGAACCGACTGGGCGAGCCAGCTGTCAAACAAAGAGTTGTCCAACGGGAAGGACTTCGACAAACCTGAGGGGCGGGACATGAGCAGGGAGAGAGGAGGAAGCGAGGGATGATAGAAAGACAGAGGCATGAGATAATTGGTATGGATGAAGGGGAGAGAAGGTGGAGAAAGACAAAGTAGACAGGTGAGGGGAATTAAACATGTCTCATCAAAAAACACAACAAAAGACATCTGAGTGGAAAGGAATTGGCTCTCAAATGAAGTCAAGAAGTAAAAAGCATATAACAGCACCTGCAAAGCAAAGCCCTAAATCCCACAACTCAGCGTGTGTGTACAGCATTAGCTTGACTATTAATTTTAACACATTGACCCATTTTAAATGATTAAAGACTCAATAGAGTGCCACAGTGACGCGTCCTAAAACCCGGAAGTAAGTTAGCATTTTACCACTTCCGGTTCCTTCGAGAAAAACCAATGCAATTTCTCCATAGAATTTTGGAAAATAGCTGGAAATAAGGTCTGTGGTTGACACAAATTGAAGAGACAGATCACGTTTTGTTCAGCCGGATAATATCCACATGTCTACCCTACTTTTATAATTTTAAAATCATAAATCTAATCGATAGATTTATGATCGACCGGAAGGAGTTTACTTCCGGGTTTTAGGACGCGTCACTGTGGCACTCTATTTGGATGATTTTACGAAAACATTTAACATTCAAAGCATGAATCTGAATTATGCAGTTGATAGGCGTACAAAACCTTGTGGGTGTCCTTGCCAAAAAAGATGATGACATATTTAAATGCGGATGAAGTCAATATAGCATACAAACATCCAAACAGCTGATGTTTAGCAGAGAGATAAAACAAAAATAACCTGTTCCTCAATCTTGATTAGGTTAATCACACAATAAGTAAACGGTTTGTTTATGGTAACTATACCAACACCTCAAAATGAATATAATTGAAAATGTTATGCAACATCTCTTAATTGATGTTAATCTCTTACATAGCAACTCTAGATCTTATTTGGCCTCATTCAATGTATAAGTAGAAACACAGAAACTACTCTAAGTCTGTCAGAAAGAGAAAGGACAAAGCTCAAAATCCAAACAAGCTCTTTCTGTTTCTTCCTCAATAATGAAGATATGAACCATAAAAACATTTACAACAGAAATCCTGTTTCTTCCCACCACAGTGTGTGTGTGTGTGTGTGTGTATTTGTGTGTGTGTGTTTGTATGTATAATTAGGAGATTTTTAAGGCTCCTTTCTATCAATGTGGGCTGCAAAAGCCAAAGCATGTCGTGGCAATTTCTCATACACAATTCAGTGAAGAATCTGAGGCTTAGGGAGAACAGAGAATGGGGGGGGGGGCTTTCACTCCTCTATCTTCTGGTGGCATCTAATTGAATCCGAATTCAGTATGGATCAAAACAAGTTTTTTCTGAAACCCTGCCAAATGTATTTATGCTTAGCTTTTGACAATTTTAAGTAAACATTTTTTTATATAAAAAAACATTTTTGCATATAGATTACGTGTTTGGTATGTAGCCAATAAAACCTAAATGTTTTACTCATTGCTGAAAAGAAGAGAAAATCAATATTTAATGTTAGCTAGCTAGCAACAAACACACTGAGTTGGTAGTGTGCCATGTTTTGTTCCTTTATAGATAACACAACTGTCAAAAAATGTTAGCGCTGGAACCCCAGATAGATAAAGATTAGACATGAACGCTGATTGGATGAGAATTTGTGTTTGTAGTTTCTTAGAAAGAGGATTTTTACAGAAAATGGGATGATAACAGCGAGACTTCCACTTATTATAGCAATTTTGGAATTCTACTATACTATTTCTATGAATAACTATTCCTGTAACAACAAAAGAACCCTGCAGAAACTCATAACAACAACCATGTAGAAAAAGAACAATCAAATGTTTTTTTCCTCTGCTGATAAATCTGTCTCTGTGATGAAGGATAACAACTTTCAACAATTTCAGATCTATCAGAAGCAGAACTCCGTGCAAAGTAAAACGCTCCTTGTTGTATTTGCAGCTAAATCAAAAATGATCTTAGGCTGCAGAGGAGGTATTATCTAGTGAATGGATGCAATTTAGTTTTCATACTTAGCAAGGAACAACTATTAACCTCTGCAACCAGAACCTTGTCATATTCACTTTGGGGAACAACCCATAATATGATATAAGCAGAGATGCCGATTATGTTACAAATAACTTGCACATTAGGAGAAATACTGACAAGAGCTTGCATATTTGTCAGGTTTGAGTCTATTCATTCCTCATTTCTCTACCATCTTTCCAGCCTCTCTGTAAATCTTCAGTGCTTTTAATGATCTGCCAAGCTGGTCGGCAGGAGGTGCTGTTAGGGTGGCTTTCACAGCAACTATACTTCACACACACACACAGAGACACACAGACACAAGCACACACACCGAGCCGGTCGTTTCCATGACGCAGCATGTCTCTGCAGGAGTCGGTAGATCTCAGAGGGAGGGAATAGGTGACGGAGGGAAAATAAAGAGCCAGGAGAGAAGTGTGAGGGGAGGGGATGATGGAGGACAGTAATGGAGTTCAGAGAGAGGAAGGTGGGAGGGAAACATGCCACACTGTGGTCTTTAGATATGTTTAAATTCTCACATACTCTACATCCTGATATTTATTTTACTATGGGAAAATATGTACACAAGCAGCTCTGTGAGGCTGTGATGAGACACAGCAGTGCTAAGAGTCAAATGCTAACATTCTCACAATGATCATTTTAACATTGACCATGTTTACCAAAATGTGTGTTAGCATGCTAACATTAGCTAATTAGCACTACTGCTGAGGCTAAAGGGCCTGTTGTCAGTTTTTAGTCATAAACATAAAAGGAAAAATAAAGATTCGACCTGATGATGTTTATCAATGAAAAGTCACAGAATCTCTAAAGTAACTTTATTAATTAATGAGGGAGACATGAGTGACTGTACCAAATTGAACACGTTGTTGCTGCCGTTTCCCCAATACACAGTCAAGGATCAGATTACAGTCATTTCAGCATAATGGGGAGGCTTCTTAGTTATTCATTCAACTGTTGCCAAAAATAAAAACGTGCATTAAATTCTCGCTTTCCCACAAATTCGATTTACTTACGGAAATAAAGAAAGTTGATAGACTAAGCTGATTAACAGGATAGCACATGATACATCTAAAAATTTGTTTTTTTCTCAAATCTCAGTGTCATAAAGAGTTTTTTTTTATTGTTTTCTATCTGTATTTCCCTTATTGGCAACACAGTATAGTAGTAAAACATTTTTATGAATGTTATTTTAAATCAGTTTGAAAATAAAATCTGTATTCTCTCTGTGGACAGTTATGGGAGATTATGAGATGTTGTTGATGTTACTCATCTCTGCTTTGTTTTAAAAAGAATTGTACAACATGCCCAAATAAAAACATGTCCAGAGGAAGCCTAATAATAGTGGAGCTGTATCTTTTAACCGAATGACGACACTGACTCCTCCTCCTTCGTCAGCTACAGCTAACATGTTGAACTAATGGGCTAATGTAGGCTAATGCTATGCATCGAAAGGTGCTGTTACAGCCATCCGAATCCCTTGTTTAAGGCTTTGTTGCACGACAGCAACAGTTTTTGTTCCTCGTTGCGATTGAACACTAGTCCTACAGCTACAAAAAGCCCCAGGATGTCTTTAGAGAACAGCTGATGTAGCAGTGAGCAATGATTCACTAGCCAGCAATACTAAGGCAGTGCAGGGTAAGGAATGTGCTAGCAGCAGGACAGGGCCAAGACCAGGCCTGTGCATGAGAGAGTGTGTGTGTGTGTGTGTGTGTGTGTGTGTGTGTGTGTGTGTGTGTGTGTGCTCAGTCTAAAGCCCTCATTACAGTCTGAGGATTGTTCTCGGCTGCCAACCGTCTGCCTGGAAACTCAACCAGAAAGACAGAGATAGAAAAAGAGAAAGTGAAACAGAGTGTGCAGGAGGAGTAACAGCGTGATCTAAACACCCATCAGAGTGATGAAGGGGAGACAAGAGGTGCAGCAGGCAGAAAAACAGTGAATTAAATAGGCTTAATACCTGATTAAAGAGGTGAAAGACAGTCTAACACAATAATGGGAAGCAGAAAAAAAAGCTCAGCATGAATCAACAGAAATAAACCTGTCTGGGTTCTTCTCTTTAACAAAAGGGGTGTTTTATTGTCTCTTAGCCCATTATGTCAGATTGATCACACACTATTCTAATCTGTAATTTGGCTTCATTATCGTTTTGGCCGCCTGAATGAAATTTAACATTTTCAGTTCTTCTTTGCCCTTCAAGTGAATGCTAAAGAACATGTCCATCCTGATCCAATTTAAAATATATTAGAGTGGAACCTTGAATGTTGGTTTGTTGGGTCTTCCAGAGATGCTATTTGATAAACAACAATAATACATAGAAAAGTCTATCACGGAGGATTCCTATTTCACTGACTAACAACAGCCTGAATGATCTGGAGCCAAGACCTAGACCTAGTCAAGGCTGTTTACTTTCACCGTCAGGCACAACATTTGAAGAAAGGTGGACAGCTTATTACTGTTGATACAAAATATCTCTAAAAATGCATTTTTTTTCCTATATTTGATAAAGAACAGTATAAGAGGAAATCCTCTAGAGTGTTTACATTTTGCTTTGTCTCAGAAGACGATTCTTAGTCAGGGAAATGCTTATATATAGCATATATCTAGCCCTTGTTGTTCAACCTATTCTTTACTCAAACACATATTCCCATTACTCTGCACATTACTGCTTTTGCACTTGTAGTCAGATGCTAAACTGCATTTGTTGTGCAATGACAAGTTGTAATAAAGCTCCTGCTGGGACATGTGTCTGAGCACCGAGTTCACAATGTTCTACAAGCTTTCTTCGCATTATAAGTAAACATTAACAACTCATCAGGCAACAATTGCTGAAACAAAAGCAAGATAGTACTCATAAGGACTTGGCTTGGTAACAAAAGGGTCGCAGGTTCAAGTCCGAGTTTGGGCTGGAAGCTGAAGAGGTGCCAGTTTGCCTCATGGCCACTACTGAGGTTCCTTGAGCAAAGCACTAAAGCCCCGAATGAACCAGGGCGCCGAACCATAGCAGCCCGTTCGCTGTGACACCTTTAAATCAATGCATGTGTAAAGGTCCTGTTTGTGAATGTGTGCATGTATGTATTTTGGACCTTTGTGTTTAATATAATGTAAATCATATATTTCCCCTCTGGGATTAATAAAATATGTTTTAGTCGTAATCTTAAAATTCTATGCAGTGGGTCAGCAGGATTTTGAATTCACTCCCATTTACGAATCGAGTTAAGTCGCCCCTTTAAGAGTTGATCAAACATAATTATTCACTACTGAAGAAACATTGTCTTAGTTTGGCAATTACATCTTTAAAAATGATATTTGCAACACCCAAACATGCAGATGAAATCGGATGGAGGCTGAAATGTGTTATGTATCTCAGTTTCATGGGTGAAACAAAGTGCATGTGAGGGTGACACCAGGAAGATTTCGAAACAATCTCCTTTTTCCAAATCACCGCTGGCATATGGCCTCCACTAATAAACAGTGGGGATAGCGGACAGTACATCTGAGAAGGAGTTCTGGTACATTTCTGTCTTCTTGATCCCAGAACACAGAGAGGAAGACAAAGCCCTGGGAGTCAGGACCAGACCCGACAAGAGAACAGATGGCCTGACACAAACACACACACACACACACACACACACACACACACACACACACACACACACACACACACACACACACACACACACACACACACACACACACACACACACACACACACACACACACACACACACACACACACACACACACACACACTGAGA
The DNA here is from genome assembly GCA_031216635.1 of Dissostichus eleginoides. NCBI lineage: Eukaryota > Metazoa > Chordata > Actinopteri > Perciformes > Nototheniidae > Dissostichus > Dissostichus eleginoides. Next base: position 16,388,380 of record CM062279.1, on the reverse strand, counting down.
CTGTGAGATATGAACACATACGGCATGCAAAAACAAACACACCGATGACACAATGACACAGGAACGACATATAACATGCACATACACACACGCAGACAAATGATACAGGAAAAGCATAGCACATACACAGAAGGGGCTTGTTTGTCATGGTAACACAATGTGAGAGATGATCTCACAGCATCTATTCAACATCAAGCTGCAGTCCTTATCCCCCATCAGTCAGACGGAAAGGCCGCGAAGATAAACAGAGTGTTATAACGCAGTGCCAGACGGATACAAAGAGTTATAGTGGAAAAAGATAGAAATAGAAAAGGAGAGAGATAATATCAGAACAGGAAGCAAGTGAGGCAGAGCCAAACACTCCTGTCCTGTGTTACCGTCTATTTGTTTATTGATCATATTCACTTCGACAGGAAAGTGTTAGCTCTGTGACGTGCAGCTCTAGCTAAATAAGGAAATGAAAGACAGTCATGCGTCATCGCTAATGGTCACTGTGTGTTTGTGTGCTCGTGTGAGTGTGTGGGTGAAATGTTAAAAAACATCTCTGCTAGATTGGATCTTAATTTGACTTTAAGCTTCAGATGCTAATATCAGGATGGACTAATATGGGCTAATATGATGATAAATGTCAGAAAGATATAAAAATGACATGATATTCAGTTTATTATTATTATATAAAAAGAGAAAAGAACGACATCTCTATGTTTTAGAGCCAGACAGCTGCAGTATATTGATGAATTCAAAGATTATCAAAACAAAAGCAGCTGAAGCCAAAACTACAAACTGGATGATAGGATGTACGTGGATGTGGACAGAAGATGTATTGCTGGATTTTACGTTACAGAAAATGTAACAATAGAGTGAGGCTAAGCTTGGCTGAATATAATGCCTTCCAAAATGCTACAATCCCACACACAAAGTCAGGGCCCATTCTGTTCTCAACAGAGCAGCTCTGGTCTCATCCTTTGATGACAGCGTGAAGTCTTTGTTGGGTGGTTTTTGTAGCTTTGAGCAACGTTCTGTCATGTTCGTTTTCTGAGATCACAGGAGGAAACCAAGCTCCTCACATGTTGCTTTATTGCTGCTGTCGACCTGCCAATATGTCCTGGTTTTTTATACTTGCAATGTGTCTGATTAGTTTCATGCGGTTGTGTTCTGCATTCCTTAATAATAATACACAGACTTGTATTTGTCACTTAGTGTCAGGACTCTAAACAATGACTCAAACTCTTCGAAGAGGGGGAGGGGGTCAGCGATATTTACCTTTGTGGATCTATTAAGAATTACTATCAATATGATCCATCATGTACATGAGCTGCTTTTAAGCATACACATGAAAAGCTAGATAAATTATATTTCAGAGCAGAACTCATTTTCATTTAGCTCTCAGATATTAATCATGTACAGTAATTGTCGGTGCAGCCCACGGCTTTTTTTGCAGAATGTCACTGCAGGAATATTCATAACTTATACTAGATCTGGATTCATATAAACATGGATTATGCAAGACTACAAATCCACCCACCTGATGTCCTACATATAGAAGCTAATCACAGCGGAGGAGCTTGTTAAAAAAAAAAAGCCTGAAGACATGGAGGACTTTGTTTTCCATTTTGTTCGCCCACACAAACATGCTGTATATCACAAGTTGAGTGTTTCTTTCCCTCTCTTGTTTGCATGTGAAGTATTTAATTTCTTATGCAGTAACCAAAACTTGTAATTACATTTTGATAATTTGTCTATAAGTTATACTTTTAGATGCAGCCCTCCACATAAGCATCTAAAAGCACAATTTAAGAAATGATTTATAACACACGATAAAGTTGGTTTAAGTCTTTAGTAATCTATTATTAATGACCATAACTCCTCTGTGTTTAAATATATAATGAATGATAAAAGTGTGTATATCTACATTTATAAAAGTCTCTGTCGGTGTTTTATATGCAAAATAGGGTAACTACTTGCAACAATTTCAAATCAATCTCTATCTTTTTCACTACAAATATAAATTCACAACTAACCGCATCGCTGTTTGGAAAAAAAGCTGTTTTTTAGATTACTTTCATTACAAGAAAACCTTATTGAAGCTCATAACTCATCATCTTTAGTGCAAAGGATGCAGTCTGTACTTTTTCGACCATGCAATTTCCTCCTGAAAGCACAACCGTTATTTTATACTATAAATCATTTAAAGTGTTTTTTTAAAATCTCTTTTTAATGGCTTTGGATGGTTACGTTACTTTGCAGTGGAACATTTCCCAAATAAGAGCAATAACCTGAAAAGCTATGACCTGAAAGAGAGGAAACACTGCGTTTGATCCTGACAGCACCAGCTCTCAAACTGTCACAGCGCTGCCGTCCCGTGAAGCAGCTGCATCTGAACAAATAAACTGAGGATGTTTTCAGGATGTCAGGCAACATGACGTTACGGGAGCCAGCTTTCAAAGCGATCATGTCTGCCTCAGTTAATGCAGATATAGAGGTAAATAGATGGACAGGATCAGAGGGGAATATTCGATTTCAATTCTGTTTCTGTAAAGAAAGGCTTTGGCATCTGCATCCAGTCAACACATTTTCACCTCTGCTTACATGAACCTTGATTACTTCTGCAGAGTGAAACATCTCAAATATAACCTCTCTCCCTGCCCAGGGATAGACAAGATGGTTCAGATTATGTTTAGACTTTTATGAGGATATCTGTTCAATTGAAATGTTAATGTGCACCCCAATAATCAGACAGGTGGCTTGTCTTGTGTTGACAACTTAAAAGCTACAGATTCAAATCACTCTTTTAGCAAGACACTAAGCCTTTATCTCCTCTTCCACTTCAAATCACAGCGTATATGTGTCAGCCAAATGCCTGTAAATTCTCAGTTTTACGAACAATATGTTCGTGCTCCATTTCCATTTAATACCTATCTTCTGAGGGTTGCGTATAGCTGTATTGATGGGTGGTGGGGAATGGGCAACCATTATAATCCATCCTTGTCTCACTTATGATGAGTAAAGGCAGAGTCGGACACCCAGTGGCTCATTAATGATGAAGATAAATACTGGCAGAGCTTCCCTCAACATTATTTCTTTGAATGACTATTCAAACCCTTTCACTCCTTTTACTGATATAAAAGTTAAGACTATGTTTGCAAAAACCACAGGGGGATGAAAATGACACTAGGGTTATCAGGCTATTGAAAAATATTAGCGACAACCGGATTTACAGTCTACAAACAGGGGTTAATATGTCCCACCCATAGACTGTTTATAATATGTGGTATGAGGACTATGTTTTTGAAGCCTCAAATTTGAAGGTTGCCTGCTTGTTTTTTTTGTAAAAACCAGTGAAAAGAGATACAATCACCTAAACCAAAAAAACACTGTGATGGGGTTAAAGTTTCAAGAACAACGCAGAAAAACCAACGGGACAACACCTTCTGGTAACGACCTGTCAATCATAAGTTAGCTATGCCCAGAGTATATCCTGCTTCATCATTTATTTAACTCTCGATTGGCCCATGACATCACGCTATATTGTAGAAATCTTGAGACTATTGATTGAGACCATAAACTCGTCAGGAAAATGTTTACTGAGCACCAATCAAGTATGAAAACTAGCTGGACTTCGTTACAAACAAACTTCTATTTGAAACCAGTGGAGTGGCCACCTGCTTGCCATTAAAAAACAAAGCAGGTTTAAGGCACTTCTGCTCAGGCTTCACTTTCCAGACCTGGAGATTGGCCCTTGGTCCAGCCATAAATAAATCGGTTTTGATATATAGTTCAAAGTCTCTTTTCTCCAGTTAATAGCACGATCCCAAAACTACACTGATGTATCTGTATATGGATGTATATTCCATTCAGTAACTGTTTACAAGTGAGCGGCAGTGGAAACGTCCTGCTGGGTCGGCCCGTCTGTAATTGACTGTGACAGACAGCAGGGGTTGTTTTGAGTAGATTCTTTCAAGTGAGATTGGGCTTTGGCAACTTGTGTTAGTCAAAATGAGAATTCCAGAGCCTCCTTCTTTAGCTTCCTTCAAGTTGCCTTCATACAGTGCGGCAGTGGCAGTGGCTCAGTCAGTAGGGGCTTGGACTGGGAGCTGTAGGGTCGCCGGTTCAAGTCCCCGAACAGACTTAAAATATGGAGTGTGGACTGCTACTTGGAGAGGTCCCAGTTCACATCCTGGGCCCTGCCGTGGTGCCCTTGATCAAGGCACCGGACAACCCCCCCATCTTAGTATGAACTTTAAAGAATAAATACATTTAGAAAATTGTAATTTAATAATTCTAATAATGCCCCTGGTAAATTCAACCCTATATGATGTGGAGTACCAAGATAGTGTGTGCTTGGATCAGCTCCTATATTTCACTGTATGATTGTAACTTATGTTGTGTCACTGAGGAGAAGCTTCTATAATACTGAAGTTCTACAGGCAATATAAAGTGATTTATTTATAACAGAAAAGCTGAGATGAGGTCTGCTTGATTTACAGGGATGACATTTTTATAATATGCAGTCTTGCTTCATCTCTCGCCTTCACTTTTCTCTGTGATTGACGTTACACTGCCGAGTGCCAGCAGCCTGATGCGTCAGAGAAACCTGCTGGGCTGAGATGCAGTCAACTCCTATTAAACATTTTACAATTGCATCTGACACTTGATCTACACACAGAAAATATATGACAACACTGATGACGGACGCACAAAGTCTGTAGAAAAAGAAAATGTAATACACCAGGATGCTGACCACAGCAGAAAAAAACATGTTCTGTAAATGGTTGCAGCACTCTACTGTAGATGCATCAGTTATTAATTTAAGATAAAGTGTCCTCATATAAAGTCTTTATCAGGTAGAAATAAAATAATATTACCTGGAGATTTCCAACTGTATAATGTCTTGGTTCTTTTGTTACTGCATTTTGCCCTTATAAATGATTGATGCATCAAGACTACAAAGGTGTTGCAACCAAACACAAACGCGTTACAAAATGAGCAGCCAATGAGTTGCATTTCATTTTGGAAACATTGCAAACCTTGCAGGGCGTACACAAACAGGGCGTACACAAACAGGGCGTACACAAACAGGGCGTACACAAACACACCCCCCCCCCCACACACACACACACACACACACCACACACACACACACACACACACACACACACACACACACACACACACACACAATGTACCTAGCTCTTTCAGCAGGGAGCCGTTCTCTGCCTTCAACCTCTCCTTTTTCTTCTCGGGACTACTCTTCCTCCTCTCCTTTCCTTTGTCCTTCACTCCATTCTGCTTCCTCTTTTCTCCTTTCTCGTTTTTATCTGCAGGGAGACACAGAATAGGGGCTCAGGTTAGGGGTGGGTTATTCAATTTAAGATGGAAAGCAACATTGAACGTTTTTATTTTCCCTTAGGTGGCATTTAAGGGAGAATGTAGCATACAAGAATATTAAAGCTGGAGAAATTAAGTGCAATATTAGATCCATATCGTTGAAATATATACACTGCAAAGGAAAACACCTGACATGCCAACTGTATTTTGCAAAATAGTAAGAATGCGAAGGACCTTTGGACGTAAACATAGCTAGTAAGGCAGATAGTAACTACATAGAAATAAAAAAAGGCAAAAAATGAATGAAAGGCTAGAGGAAGTAGAGTTTCAACACATTAAAGAAACATACACTACACAAGTGCAAAAAAAGCCAATATTTTGTTATTTTTAGGACATGATCCTAGCTAGGCACACATGCTCATAAGGTGAGAGCTAATTTGTGGTTGCAGGAAAGGAAAGGTGGCATCGGCAAAATGTGACCCTCCTCCTGATGAGGTGTGCGGAGAGAGCGATAGTTCATCTTCAGTGGCACATACACCCTGCTGCTCTACCTTGATAAAACCCCAAGACTCGGGACGCATGCTAATGCTTGTCTTTAAGGTTGTTTAGTATTCTAGTTAAAGTTTGAGGCGAGGGCTGACAAATTGAAAGCCCATGTGACTGTGATCAAAGATACCTTAGTTAATCTCAACTAAATAAAAGATTAGTCCTGGGGTTCCACTACTAAAGTACATTTTGAGTTTACTTTACTTGAGTATTTCCATTTTCTACTACATTCTACTTCTATTCCACTACAATTGAGATGAAAATACACTACATTATTTTAATTACTTAAGAAATAAATAATTATATATTAAAATAAGTCAAGTTAAGAAGAAATGTTATTGATACCTGAAGTACATTCTCAAGCTAGGCTGAATTGTATGTAAAGCTATTTAGTTAGCCCCACCCTTACCAGCTAGCAATTTGATGACCACAGTAATGCATTTATACTTATTATCCAAAAATAAAATATAATATATATTATTATGAAATTGTCTCTTGTGTATAATAAGTACTTTTACCTTTACCTTACCTTTTGGTATGTTTTGAGTCTAATGCTTTTGTATGTTTACTTGTTACAGAGTATTTCTTCACTGTGGTATTACTACTTTTACTTAAGTAGAATATCTTAATACTGTACTTCTTCCATCACTGTCTGTGTTTGTGAATGCACTGTGTTTCATGTCCTTGTATCTCTATTACTATAAATCAAACAGTCTAGTGCACCTTGCAGACTTTAAAAAAAGAATAGCAACACTGTCACTGTCAAATACTTCCAGCTAAGGAAAAAGACCCTGCACATACGGCATACATATAAACACATCAGTTGTGTGTTCAGGTCTATGCGTATGCTGACAGAAACATTGTATGACATGAAACAGAGCCCTGCAGAGCGCCTCCCTGCTGCGATCTGTCCTCTCTCTCCAGGAAACTTCGCTCTCTCCCTCCAGCTGAGAGTGTGGCAGGTAACAACAAACACTCATACAGTACGTAGCTGAAACCAACCTGACAGTATATTAGTCTAATACACCAGTATTGCAATAAATACAGTGTCACTGTATGTCAAAGCTGTGTAAGAGATTGCCATACTGTTTCAAAAATGGCCACAAATCAACAGAATGTCTGGTAATTTAATAAAAATAAAATCCTTTATATAATAAGGAGCTATACAGCAAATACAGTTTCTATATGTCTCATTAAATTTCTTTACAAATCTCTACAAATAGATGCAAAAATAAAAAAATAGAAAAGCTTATTTACTCTTTATAGTATTATTGATATATATTTATCAATAATTACATTTCATTGTATTATAACGTGCAGTCAAACTTGAAATTGCAGACATTTACTACAATACCTCAATTAAGGATGCAACTAATGTTTATTTATATGACTAGTTGATTAAATATTTGGTCAATAAAACGCTGAACTTAGCTTATTAGGCAGACAGTTGTCATACAGAGATTAAAGTAATAAGGTTAAAAACAAACAGAGAAGAAGACTTTAATTTAAGGCCTGAGGAAGTACAGTTTTCCGAAATCACAGATAAATACACCTCCTTTAATTGTGCTGGATTGGGAAATCTTGAAAAAACGCCTGTCACATGTTTGTAATTTAAATAACAGGACACTGGTAATGTGGAATCTACTTGTGTATGAGGTTTAACCTCTTTAAGACCTCTGTGGTAGAGATGCTTTAAGAGATAAGCAGATTCAGGAAGTAGTTTTTCGAGCTCGAGCTGCCATGAAGAACCTGTAGGAGGAGTTTAAGGTGTTGCTGCACAAGGACTCCAGTGACCCCAAGGTGGCCCTGGCACGGGTCGAGGTTAAGGTTACTGGGAGGAAGTGGAGATCGGACAAAGTTGTGCTCATGCTCCACCAAGTACTGGGAATCCGGAAAGAGCTGGACTGGAAACCTTCCCACCTCCTAGAATGACAAAGCCAGGATGGAAGATCGGCCGAGATGGAGGAAGAGTTGTCGCAGTGGAAGAGGGGAGGTCCAGCAAAACGATCGGCCAGTGGCAGCTGGAGACAAGGTAGGAGCATTCCATGGATTGGAAGGTCGCTTGGACTTATCTGAGGCAAGCCTAACCAGAAAACGTTGAGTTCCTTGTCCTGGCAGTTTACAAACCTCTTCATCTGGGGCAAAGTGGAATCTCCAGATTGCCGGCAATGCTCAGGCAAGGGGAGGTCCAAGGACACCCTGCAGCTGCAGACCTGTACGCCTTCAAACACAGATGGTCACCTTCTTAATGCCTGGAGTACACCTTTAAGGACCACAGTAACCGTCAGAAATCCTGTCGACTGGGAAGTATTTTATGTGCTTTTGTTGTACCTCGTGAAGCAGCTGAAGGTACAATGGCACATCAGAGCCTTCAAGAACACCTCAGAGTCAGCGGAGGAAGTGTTGGCATGGCTCTGGACCAGTAGAGGAGGTCCATGGGTAGGTACGAATGCCACCTGAACACAAGTCACGGTCTGACCCACCAAGATGTTGAAAGACTCAAAACAACAAACGACCCCCCGTTACATCATTGTTGGTGTGTTCAGGTGCATAGTAGAGATGAATTTTACCAATCAAAAAGAAAAAGATTAGATTATTATTGAGAAATATACAACACGTGCAAACACAGCACATAGGCAAAGCAATGCAAGGCAAGCTTATTCACATCGCACATTTGAACACAGGCAAGGCATTTCAAAGTGCTTTGACTCTCACATAATGCACAGTGATCATTATTATATGTCTCTCGGTCGACGATATGGCCAGCCCTTATTGTTGGGTTGACTTGCTGTAACAGACTCCTGCTGTTTAGACAAACACAGAGTCCTCAAAGCATGGCTCACTAACTCTGCTACTGCCGTGAATCGTGTTTATACACTGCATGTGTGAATATGTGAGCGTGTCCATTGGTATAGCAGATGGCAGCTGCAGGCTTCATTACAGCAATACTGGGGTTTAGAAAAGCAAATTTTGTTTGGGTAAAATACTCGACCTACAACAGCATTATCAAAGCTGTCTGTTAAAGGTAAGTATTCATAGAGCCATACATTTTTTACATTGTTTTATAAAAAGTATATCTTTAAATATTATGGCTTTACAAAATTAGGGGAACACTAGATTCAATATATCCATTAAACCAGTGGCCTATATTGAACATTTTCTGACTCATTCAAAATCTGTAAACAAGACTACAGCTAAGCTAGTTGCTCTGCAAGTCTGATCGTGCTAACTTTTGCTAATTAGTACCTAACATGAACTATGGCTGAGGCTGTGGTCATCAGTGTTGCAGTTGATTGGTCAGGACCAAGTAGGAGTATTTGACAAAGTTAATATTAGACCAAACAATGACTTCTGTCAGAAGATATCACAGTTGTTGAAGCTCCTCCTGAGGGGGACCTTAATGACATGGCAATCCATCCAATAGTTGTAGAGACATTTCGCCAAAAACCACAAATGCCAATGTCTTTATGCTGCAAGATGAAAAAGGGATGTCCAAATGTATCTGATTAATCCTCTTTGGTCCATGAATGTTTGAATAAAATCTAATTTTAAGCCGTACAATAGTTGTTGAAATATCTTAGTCCGAACCAAATTGTTGAACCAACCCGAAGACCAGGGTTACATACAAGGGCTTGAAGAAGAACAAACTGCAAAGCCTGATTAATATAATATTGTAGCAGTTCTGTAGCATACAGTATAGGTTATTTTTGTGTGTGTGTTGGTTGGTACAGTACATGTCTGGACTGTGTGTGTGGCTGTCATAGCAGCAGTAGGCTGTCCTCATGCTTGCTTTAGCATGGAGGAGCAGGGCATGCATGAATAGAGCTGAGAGAGACCAGAGAGAGATTTCACACTGAGATGGCCATTGTGTGTGTGTGTGTGTGTGTGTGTGTGTGTGTGTGTGTGTGTGTGTGTTTTTCAGGAGTGAGAGAGAAGAAAAGAAGATAGTGGGACACAGTATAGTTCACTAGGAGTAAAATACTTCATGTTTAGAAAGAAAGAATATAAACATTTTTGAGGAGCTCAAGGGATGTCCGAACTTAAAACTGTTTAAAAAAAGGTATAAGGACATGATTTCAACAAGATACAGGGATGACGTTTTTTTAATCATAACTGGGTGTTTGCAGTTTATTGTCCGGCAGTGGCTCAGTCAGTAGGGGCTTGGACTGGGAGCTGTAGGGTCGCCGGTTTAAGTCCCCGACCAGACCTAAAATATGGAGTGTGGACTGCTACTTGGAGAGGTCCCAGTTCACCTCCTGCCCTGCCGTGGTGCCTTTGAGCAAGGCACCGGACACCCCCCTTTCCCCCTCACTCCCATTGCTCCCCGGGCGCTGTACAATAGCTGCCCACTGCTCCTAGTACTAGACTCCTGGTACTAGGATGGGTTAAATGCAGAGGCCACATTTCACTGTGTGTGCTGTGTGCTCTGCATGTGTGACCATTGAAGAGGGGTTCATCCCTCCCAATTCTATTCTATTTTATATATGTTAATAATTTAGCTTTTGGGAGAAGGGGTGGGATTAAGTGTAAACTTCTTCCCACCCCTTTTCGGATGTGTAATTAAGTAGATTATCTGTTTATATATAATTTAGAATCAGTATTATTTTTGTATATCAATTTGACATTTCTTAATTTTGTATTGTATAATAATTCTCATGTTACATTTTTGTATTATTGTTTCACACATTCTAAATAAATCGAATCAAATCAAAATAAAAAAAACATTACTTTTTTGAAAGGGCTTAACAAGTTATAGCCTCCATTTCAGGAATAAAATCAAAAGCTAAATGGAAGGATTTGGAGACATCATAGAGATTGACGGCAAGATTGCTGATCAAAAACATGAGATGTTTCGGGATTGGAAAAAGCTGTTAAAAGCGTGGGTTGTAAGCGGGATGCTCGGAAATGGCTAACCGTTAAAAGTTATGTGCAGCGAAAGCGGCAGTACCTCAATAAAGTTATGAGCGTGACAAACATGAGCAGCACTCAGAACACAGGAAGGGCAGAGAGGTGCGATGCAATTAGTTTTCAAGTGAGAATCAAGTTTGTTAGATGAATCTTTCCTCTGTACATGTTCATGCTGGTAACCTAGTTAGTCACCATGAGTTTAAATAGGGATTAGATGTGTACATTTTTGTAAGTTTGCAATCACCCTTGTATTATTTTACTTTTCACTTTGTTGTTCCTTAAAAAATGGCCACTTTCACAAGGAGATCCGAGTTAAGTTCAGTAATGACACAGAAACCCTTAAAGCGACTAGATGTTGTTCAAGAACACACACACGTAATGAATATGGGAGAATAAAAAACAAATCTGTTCCCCCTATTAACTATTGCACCTGCCACTTGCAACTTCTCTCATGCACAGCACCTCCTCAATGTTTCTCCTTGATGCATTCTCTACTTTAGCTGTGCACTATGAAACAAAGCCAACATCCTTGCTGTACCTTGTGTTTAAAGCCTTGACTGAGATAGGGACTGTAAAAGATGGAAAAGGCTTTTTGAAAAGCTTAATTTACAAAACGCTCAGGAGTTATCCCTCCACTTTAGGGATAATATATAAATGAGCTATTATAATGAAATAGTTTCTACCACAAGAATGAAATGCCCATCAAAAAACAAAACGTGTGTGGAAGATATCGTGTTACAGGGTGCTGTTTGTCAGAAAAGTATCACAAGTTACATGGAGTACAGATGGAGGCTTGGCTGCCAGCACAACAATTATAACTCCTTTTGACAGGAGGAACTTTTCCAGGAACCCAGAAACCTTTAAGGAACTTCTGGATTCTTCTAAGGATTTCAGCCAAAGGAAATAAGATCTAAATGTAGTTTCTGGGCTGCAGTTCTAGTGTCCCCTTTCTCTGCTTCCAATTTTCCTTTTGAATATTCGTATCAACATCAGAGTGGTGCAGCAGTAATAACAAAGAACTAAATGAAAACTATTTGTTCTGCTTTGTAACACTGCGTCTTAAACAAAGCCATTGCTTTTTTGTTGTTGTGTACCAAATATTTATGACGCAAACATACAAAAAGATTGCCCTGGTCCTCACTGGTTTAAAAGAGTCACGGCTGAGAATTTGCGGATTTGCAAGTAGTAATAAAAAAATACAAAAGATGGAGATATTGGAGGAAGAAATCAGGAATGTGCTGCAAAGCTTATCTAATCAGATAAAAAAAGTAAAAAAAAAAGGTAATATATGTGTGGTCACAATACACTCAAATGGCAATTATATTGTCTCGTGAATTTAGTATCGTGATATTATGGTATTGTGGGGCCTCTGGTGACTCCTACTCTTAGATAGAACTAACCCATGTCATTTAGTGTGAAGTTGGCAGGAGAACGGCATGACTGCATGACACTTTTTTTAATGAGGTGGATTTGTAAAAGAGTGCAGGTACATCTACCAGACACTTCTCAACCTTTTTCCAATGTATTTCCGTGGCTGATGTTGCGGAGGCCATTAACGCCAGGGGATCTTTGAAGGAGCTCCCAGAGGGAACGCTCCTACACAAAGAACCCTCAATTGTGATTCCTTTCTTTTTTATTTTGACAGGAGTATCTTATCCTCTGATCTTACAGAGACCATTTTTCAACTTTTTTCCCCATTTTTTCCCCTAATCTGATCTTGTCCTTTTATATGTTCTACAGCTTGGAAAACTTGTCTTTGGGTTTTCAAGGACGCCTGCAGGCTCTGCTTTCCCCCTGCAGGTTGTAATCTCAGTGCAAATCCAACCATCAGCAGTGGAAACCTTGTCAAACACTTTTTTTGTCAGATCTGGGCTTTTTTCCCCCCTCTTTTGTCTTTACATTGTGCCGTTGCTTTTCTCTCCATTCCTGCAATATTATAGTCCCCTCCAAACCGCCTTCACTTTCTTGTTTAGAAGGTGCAACAGCACCAGGGGATTCGTCTTTTTGAAGTCTGTGATTAATTTCCCCTCTTTCTAGGTGCACTGAACTGCAGCGTGTGAGTCTGTCTGTGTGTAGCCACTGTGTCCCATTTCTTACCTGAGCTCATTAGTGCAATATGAGAATGTTTTTTCTCTCTCTTGCCTACTGTCATTTCCTACCTCTCTCTACCTTTTTTTCTTTTGTCCTTTCACACTCATGGTTGCTACTTGTGTTCCTCTCTCTTCTTTCATCCTATTACCTTGGTGTCCCTTCTCATCACACACACACACACACACACACACACACACACACACACACACACACACACACACACACACACACACACCACACACACACACACACACACACACCACACACACACACCACACACCAACACACACACACACACACACACACACACACACACACACACACACACACACACACACACACACACACACACACACACACACACACTTTCTGACAGCAGATCAGAGAGACCAATACTAACCACTTGTCACAACTCGGTTGGAGCCAGAATTAAATGCACTGCACTTCCTGCATAACAATAATACTGTGTGTGTGTGTGTGTGTGCAGAATATAACTGGACCTGTATTTTTTTACGTGCGTCGATATGTTTAAAAATGTGAATAATCACTGTGTTTATTTTGTAAATGCTATCTAGGGAAGTATAAAGAATACACCTGTATTGACGATAACTGTCATATTGAAACAAATAATAATAATAAACAAGGTTAAATAGAACTTTGATCAAAAGCATTTTTTTTGCTGCCAATTTTATATAGACTTTGCAATTATATCATTATCTTTCTTCATGATAATCTAGTAGTTGTATCATCATCATCATCAAACAGACTTCCTTGTACTTTGTGCAACAAGCTTCTTTCTCTGAGTTTGGGACAGCAGGGATATGGCCCGCCGGCCGGTCGACCGCCTTGCTGGTAACATGCTAGCATTCACAAAGCATGACGAGAGCTGCCCCCGACATGACAGACAGGCAGATAAACATGACAGACAGACAGGCAGACTGGCACACAGAACGTGGAACCTGACAGATTAAGAACTATGAGAGACAGACAGGCGGACAGAGGTTTGTAGTTCTGTTTCAGGTGGGTTAGAAGAGGAGTGTGTGTTCAAAAAAAGTCCTGGGGGAGATGAAGGGAGACAGGATAGTGGTGCTGGTGCATGACGTGATCTGCGTGAAAAGAAATCTGACTTTTTCTTTTTTACTTGTGAACCTTCTGTGCTACCTAGAATCCGATGTTAAGACCAATTTTACGAAAACAACTGAGACATGATATCCAAAATGTTTTGATACTGCTTATTGTTTTAACCCTGTATTTTTACAAGGTCAAATGTGCATTTGGATCACAGAAAATATTACCGACTGGGTCAAAACTGGTGCCAGATGACAATAAATGGAAAATGACCGATTAATTCAAATGTATGTAGTGATTGTTTTTTTTTTGTTTAGTTAAAGTGGTTGTGACACCATCCCACCTACTGTTGTGCAATGCAATGTTGGGCTACTAGTCATCTCGAACCATCAGTTTAAAAATGATTTGCGATACCGTATTGATAAATATCAATTTTTTTGAATATCGCGGGAAAAGTCCATCACTCAGTTTCCTTTTTCGGGACGAAGGCGGAAGTGCGTCACAAAGGGCCATATTTATTCTGCTCCCATTGAGCCAGACAGGGACAGAAGGGATTTGTCACGCGTAGAGATGGTTCGACGATGCGTTGTGTCTGGCTGTTCCAATACAGCAAATGAGGAACTTAACATCAGCATAAATAGCTTTCCAACGGATGTCAAGCGTCAGCGCACATGGGAGAAAAACGTGCCGAACACAAGGGCTGGCTGGTCTGTGATGAACCCCACATCGACCTACATATGCAGCGCCCACTTTCTGGCCGAGAATTTCGAGGAAAGGCCTTTGTTGATGGCTGAAACTGGGATTGATTTTTCGCGAAGACGGATTCTGAAGCCGTCAGCAGTGCCTACTCTCTTTCCCACGCCTTCCCAAATCCGTAAAGGCCGCAAAGACTTCGCCAACCCCCAGCTAAACGCCCCCGAAGTGCCTACTTCGAGCAACAAGAGAAAACTCAGGTAAGAACAACAACCTTTAAACGTGATGTGTTTTTTAGGATACTCTGTGTGTGTGTGTTTGTGTGTGTGTGTGTGTGTGTGTGTGTGCGCGAGGGAGGGAAAGAGTCGGGGGGGTTGTCGTCTCCACTGTCCAACTCGGAGTTAATTTCATCCGATTCAGAGGCATATGGTTCGAATCTGTAGGGCATATAGTCAATATCGTCTACAAGGCTATCACTATCAGATGCTTCACCCTCATATGAGCTCTCAGACACATTCAAAATTAAACTACAATCGCTGTCGGAGCTTGCTGCTGTGTGCGCCATCGTTTGTTTGCATACAGATACTGGACTCCGGAAGCGTTCGTGTTCCCTCTGTGACGCAGCACACCTTTTCGCGGGAGTTTAAGAATCCCAGAGCAGACCCAGAGAAGATCCAGAATATGGTCACATTGAAGGGCAGATTAACGGTTATCAAAGTACAAATTTTCAAAAATCACTTCAGTAACGGTTTCAAGGGGACATTATTTACTGAAATTAATGGTTTGGATGATGGGGGAAAACCGTGTCACAACCACTTTAACATTCCCATCTGGCTTTATCAGTACACAATGTGTCTATGTTGTTGGGCGAGGCTATCAGTAACTTTTAATGCCACAAAATAAGTTTATGTGAGGGACAAAATAAAAATGGACCAGAATTTAGGGACTGACTGAAACAGAGTGGCATGATCAGACAACCACAAATATAATAGGAGAGAGGAAAGGACACTGCAGATGAGAGAAAGGCAACGCAAGACAACAGATGGTTGAGAAAAATAGATTAAAGAAGAGGATGTAGAAAAATTGAGAGTGGAAAATAAGAGAGAAAGAAAAAAGAAGCAGAGAAAAGAGGTAGATACAAGATGAGGGACACGGTGAATCATTTTAGCAGACAACCTCATCCTTCACTCTCTGCAGCTCTCTCTCTCTCACACACACACTACACACAAACTATCCTCTCTAATCTAAGTCCTGTGGCAGTGAGAATAGATATGGCTGTTTAGTGCCAGCAGCACAGCTCCCGGTACCTGATGACAGCAATCTGCTGAGTCAGCAGCTCTAGTCTGTGTGTGTGTGTGTGTCTGTGTGTGTGTTTGTGTGTCTGTGTGTGTGTTTGAGACACAGAGGGAGTTACAGAGAGAGTGAAAATGCTTGTAAGATTTAGTGCAATGCATGGATGTGTGTTTATGCATCCTGCCTTGGGAATGATGAGCACTGCAATTGCACACACACACACACACACACACACACACACACACACACACACACACACACACACACACACACACACACACACACACACACACACACACACACACACACACACACACACACACACACACACACACACACACACACACACACACACACACACACACACACACACACACACACACTATCATTACCATGCCAGCGAGACGTAGCTGGTATTACCATGACAACAAGCTCTCACTGTCATTGCTATGACAGCAGCAGGTCACGACGACGAGAACTAATGGAGTCCATTAACACTATTATATAAGCCAAATACAGGTCACTGTTATTTGGTAACAACAGCAATTAACTATTGTCATGCTAACTAAGGTTCACCATCATCACCATTAAATCTGGCAGCCAATGAGAAACTAATTAGCTAAACATCTCTCTGTTATTCCCCTTGAACCTTTGTTTTATCCCTTTTTTCAGCTGATATGTATCTCACAGATAAGCTTCTAACTATCTACTAATGACCTAAAGGAAGCTGTTATCTTAAGAGTACAGATCGCAAATATGTTTATGAATTAATACCTCCGCGGTTTGGCCCGCTTTCAACCAAGCTTTCAAACTTGGTTGAGGGGTGCAGTATATGAAGCAGATCTGAATCACAGGGCAGATCGACGCATTTTGGTTCACTTTATTCGACATTTTGAGATAGAGCATTTGGCCATGGTGGAGGACAATGCTCTTTGAGTGCCTTTTTGAAGTATTGAATACTGTGATTTTTAGACTTTTTGTTCCGTTTAGGTAGCTTTAGTGTATTTTTCTACTTCTTAAAAACCAAACCATTTGTAAAAAGAGTTTTAAGAAAAATATATATTATCTAATGTCCCTCGAAGGCCTTACTGTGTGTTGTCTTCCTTCTTTCAAGAACATTTGTATATTATGTACTATCTTTATTTACGAATGGAAGAGCTAAGTTTTATGTTTGTTTTCATATTTGAAGAACTCATTGAGCTGAAACTGTATCAAGTGTCCCTGGCATACATCTGATTATATTTTTCTCCATGTTTGAGAGCTTACAGCCTGTATATGTATGGAGCTGTTCTATCTGAGGACCCAAACGAATCGATAAAGAGATAACAAATGTTCAAAGAAATATGACAATCTCCCACCAGCTTTCAATGCTCTACATTGGCTCCCAGTCCGTTTGAGTATTGATTTTAAGATTTTGTTGCTTACAGTTAAGCTTCTGGATACATTGCTGAGCATCTGACCACATATCCCCGTGCACACCAGAGCCTGGCTTCAGATGCTCAGATTCAACCTCACTAGATGTACTTAAATCCAGACTAATGATGTTAAAAGGTGATGATTGGAAAGGCTTTTTTTTTTTTCATAGTCTTACCAAGGGACATTGATCAGTCAGGAGTTACGAAATGACTTTAAAATAGCTCTCTTTAAAAAAGGCTGCATTATTGTTTAGTATCCATTGTTTTTACACCATTTCTTTAGTTTATTGTCTTAACTTTTATTGAATGTCTTGCCTTTTTTAGTCTCTCCTTTGTAAAGTTGTTTCAATACATTTCTACCTGTTGGTATGAGGTATCTTTCTTTTTGGGGAAAAATGATAAAATACTATAAAAGACAAATGTAGTCTACCATAACAAGTAGTGAAAATATAATATTCTTAAAAGGATAACCACTGTAGCATTCAACCTTGGTCCCATTTAGCAGATATATTGCCAGCACAGCAGAATCATCTCAACCACCCAGCTTCGTCCTTCCTGTTCTCCGTCCCAGAGAAATGAATCGAGGTCAGTCATCTGTGGTCGAGTGGACAGGAAATCGAGCTCCATTTATGTGGATGGTGTGTGCCACAATATCTGGCTGAACAATTATTTTGCGTTTTTGCTCTGCAGGTGTCAAGTGTGGCCTACTGTGCAAAAATGATGACAGGCCATTTCCAAAATCTGTCCACCCACCACTCTCAGTCAACAAGGGTTTGGATGTAACCGTTAAGCACTTTATGATTCCAAACCGTACATTTTTTCTTTGGTTGGCCAGAGTGTGTGTTGGCGGACTTGGCTAAAGCGCTTGAGTGGGTGAAAGGTAACAGGTTTTTACATTGGCCTGTTTATACAACTGTAATTAGAAAAACCACAAGACACTCACGATTTCTTTCTTTCTTACCGCCAGCGACGTCTTCTTCCAGGAGTTGTATCTGCAAGGTGGAAGATCTTCTCCTGGAGGTCACAAAGTGTGTGCTTCATTTTCTCTCTCCGAGTCACCATGTAGCACAGGTTACGCACCTGAAACACAAGATATCACCGTTACAAACATGGGACACATACATCATAAAAACAAATAAGACGGCCACATACAGTTGTAATCAATATCTTGTATACAACAAAATAGATCTAATGCTTCATGGCTGAGGAGTAGCTCAATGTGAGAAATTACCACCCGATATTTTTAGGGGCTTTTAGTCAATGGTTTTGTGGTTTTACATTTTCTGTTTTCTGTCTCAGTGAGCTCACCAGCTCCATTTCTAGCAGCAGCATTAGGCAGCCGTGTCTAATAAAAAAACTGTGATAAATCCTTTGTACGCTGTACTCCATTTGTTCACAATGAATAGCAGACACACAAAGTTAGCAACTAGCATCTAGGGAGGAAGATTCTTTAACAGGAAGAAGTAATCAACCAAAGAGAAAAGGAAAAAAATAGTATGTATTTAAATAATTTGTGTTTAGTTATAATGAATGATAATGTCTGTCGATATTCTTGATATGTGATAACAAAATACTTAAGGTGTGTGTTTTTTTTCTGGAGTTCTGCTACGCTGCTAAGTGGCTGAATAAGAAACCTTTTTTAATATGATGTTGCATACAGGACTCTGCACAAGTGAATTCATCAGTATTTGATCTCACAACAAATCCCATCATACATTAAAAAGAGAGCAAAGCAAGAGGTATGGACAATCTTGAAGACAAATATCAATGGAACAGTATATATCCTCACACGTTTATATGCATCCAGTAATGAGACAGTAACAGATAAAAGTATAGAGGCGACTTCCTGTTTCCTGCCAGTAAACTGGATCCCACAGCCCCCCTGCCATATTGCCAAATTACTATCATATGGCCCTATAAGCTGTACAGGAGTGTGTATGTGTTAGGATCGAGAGCATAGCGCTGAATGTGTGCATGTTTATAAAAGGCACATATGGATGTTGGAAGAAAAGCTGTGGTCGCAAATGTGTGTGTTACTATTTTGGATTGGCAACACATAAGATAGAAGGAGACACAGAGAGAGAAGAAGGCAAGTAAAGAGGCTGAGACGAATAGAGAAACAGAAATAGATACATGGAGAGAGACGGACAGAAGGTGCAAAAGGCTAAGTAAACAAGATTTAACGAGGTCCCTGGCTAATATAGTTGTTAAATGCAAACTAAATCTTTTTAATCCATAGAGAAAACAGCAATATTGACAGAAAACTCCAGGAAAAGAACGAGTTTTACTGACATGCAACCACCAACTAATGATATATCAAGTTCACCTTTGTGCACGGTTCAATCTGACTTTCCTTTGAGCTGCCTCTTTATGTCTCCCCAATGACTGTTTGTATACTTGTTTATTTAGAAAACCTATAAGATAATATAAAAGGTAGAAGGGGAGCCTAATGCTGCTCATATATATCTAGTTCAACCACGTCCAAGAAGTAACAGTCGCACATTAAGACAAGGGGATTGTTAGCAACTGATTTTATTTCTCATTTGTCATATATATAAAGAGGGTAGGTGTATAACCTGAGCTGACACAGCTTAAGTGGCTCAGGCTAATAGAGTTGATGTGACCTGAGTGTAAGGAAGACTCAGAAACTCTCACAGCACTTGTGAATTTACTATACTGTAAATGTTTTAAAGGCGCTATGTACACTACAAACATCTATAGCTGTTAAATGTCCTTTAAGGTGCTGTTGTATGTTGGGTTAAAAGCATATAGGTACAAGTTAATACAAACACCGATATTTATGTACAACACAAATGATTGATGATCTCAGTTTATCTTAGGAGCTGCTTGTGTTTTTGGGGGGTTTTGTAAAATTCAAATTATATCCAACACATAGTCATAACACGAAGGTAAATGCAGAGAGAGGAAGGTAGGGAGAGAAACTAATTGGGTCCAAGCCAGAGCACTTGAATCCGAAACTAACAAGCCAGAAACGGGATCACTGCCAACTCTCACAACAGTAAATCAGTAATCATGTGTCTCTAACCACAAGTGTGTCTGTGTGTGTGTGTGTGTGTGTGTGTGTGTGTGTGTGTGTGTGTGTTACAGCATCATTCGTGTGTAGGCCTGATGATTTGCCATGGTGCTAATTTGGCAGGACAGACTGTGCATGTGGAGTGTAGGAGGGCACAGATTCAGGTATTAAGGAGGCAGAACAAACAAGGGAATACGGATATAATCACACATATCTCACTGCTGGGAACCATAACAAGATAGAACAATATAGACATGAACTACCTGTAGTTGAGTGTGTGTGTGTGTGTGTGTGTGTGTGTGTGTGTGTGTGTGTGTGTGTGTATCTCAGCAAGTGGGAGAGGCAAAAAAGGAGAGCAAGGTCCGTATAAGTTTGCATCTGTGATAAATAAACATTATTGGTTTATTTGTGTACTATAACTTTGTGTGTGTGCGTGTGCGTGTGCGTGTACTAGCAGGCTGTTTATCTGTTGGTCTTGATGGATTTGTCAGCCTGGCCTATCTGACCCATTCCATCCCTGTTAGAGGGCTGCAGATAAAAATAGCTGCCCAACTGGGACACAATGTGCAGAGCCTGGCTTTGATTAGGACACTGTGTGTGTGTGTGTGTGTGTGTGTGTGTGTGTGAGCACTGTTTTCAAAACAACTACCTCTGCCTGGACACATGACAAGGCAGTTTAGAGCACGATGGGAGGTAAAGATGAGGAAGAGCGATGAGAGAGTTTAGAGTGAAATAACCTATTGTTCGGTTTTCTTTCTCAGCTCACATTTCTCTAACTATCTCTCCCCTTTAACCCTAGAGTCTGGATATCAAAGCCAACTGTTTGGCACTTATTTCAAGAAAATGTAAAACAAACCAAACTCATGTTTACTGTATATATTAGCTGCTGGGAATTCACCATTATATTTAACCATTAAATGTTTCCAAAAATAAATACGTAAATAACTAAGACACCTCTGTTCTACATGACTTTTTACATGACATAATTTGTTGGGGTGGTACATGTATTTTCCACTAGTGTTTTCTGTGGTAATTAAATGTATTTGAATGTCCGTTTATGATGGCCTTTTTACTCTTTATTTCAAGGCTTTGGATGATACTGTAAAGCACTAATTGCCTTATTTGCTTTCTAAACAAGCTTGCCTTAAAACACTCCTTACATATGTCAGGGTTTCTAAGCTTTGTTGTGAGGCAAATATTCTCAACTAACTTTGCAGAAAACATTATTATTACAGAGGAAATTCAGCAAAAGCCAGTATGATGTATAATCTGTCCGTCTGTCTCTTGTAACGTTTCTCTCCACTGTCCTTCCGTTACTCTCTCCTTTGTCAATCTTCCCTCCACAATTCAATCCTCATCCAACCTGTACCGACGCATATTTTCCAAACAACTCATCTGTCGCTCTGTCAGGCTTTTTTCCCCACTTGAACTCCATCTGTCTTTGTCCCATATCTGTCTGAGTCTATTCATTCATCCTGAGCAGCTATCCATCTCTAAATCAGCAAACACAGCACTTCTTCCATTTTCACTGCCCCACTTACACAAATCTGACAACATGTGCTGTTTCATTTGTTTAATAAAAGACTCCACACCTGTCTATACTACAGAGACACATGTGAGAGAAAGATGTTGACATTACACTGTACCAAAGGTGGTAAAATGAGTCAGCAAATCTCATTAAAGTCTTACAAATGTTTAATAAAAACATTTAAAGCTTAGTGAAAGCAAAGCAAAACAACCTCATCACATCAGGTTGGAGGAGCGGAGGACATTTCAATGTTTTTATTCTGATAATGAGAGTTGTTATTGTGGTTGGAGTTCATAAAAGTATCAATGTTATTACAAGCCTGGTAATCCGGATGTCTTTAGATATCTTCAGCAGCCAGAAGGAAATGACAACGTGCCCTTTTATATGCTGAGAGGGTTTCAATTGAAAGAAGTTAAACTTGTGAATATAATTTTGATGCACCCGAAAGGTCAGGAAATTAAGTAGAGCATATCCAGAAAAATCAGCCAGAGCGAAACAATCATAGTTCTTATATTTGAAATATTTCACTTTCTTTTTTCATGACATGCCAGGTGAAATGTTATTTGTTGCTCCGACTGGTTGTCAAAGTGATTTGTGCACATTGTTCATTTATTTGGCCAGTGTAAAAACAAATTAACATGTCATTTGATTTTATGGCAGGTGGTAATGGTGGTGATTCCCAAAACGTGTTGAGAAAGAAGTAATGAAATAAATCCATCATTGCAATAAGCTAACTTGAAATAGTACGATAATGTTTGGAAAAGGAAACAGTATTCCTGCATCCCCTTAAGCATCAATCTACTTTTCCTATTACCGGTCTGTCCATCCTCACTGCGCCCTTAATCCCCAACAACTCCGCCTTCTTTCTATCTCATCCATCCCTGACACGACAGGCCGCAGATAATCAGCATTACAAGTGTATTAACTGTGCTGAGCAGAGCCAATGCCTCTCATACCACACCTCCATTCTAACCTTCACACTGCAGGTCTCCTCCCATTTCCTCTCTCTCTCTCTCATTCAGTGTGTATGATCACCTCTCAGGTCTCTGCCCTTAAAATAAATGCACACACACACAGTATATGCACACGTGTTCACAATTACTTGCTGACTGTTCATTTTCTCTCACAACAACATGTGACACACACACTCAATCATACACACACACACAGGTCAGCAGAGCACTGGCTGACATCAACCACTTACTACTGCAACAGGTGTCTGGCAGGAGGGCACTATATGTGTGTGTGTGTGTGTGTGTGTGTGTGTGAGTGTACTATAACGTGTGTGTGTGTGTGTGTGTGTCTGTGTGAGCATGTGTGTGTTTTCATTTATGAGAGAGAGAAACATTGGATGAGTTTGTAAACAATAAACCCCACTGAAAAAGATAATGGTTGCTTTGCACAGGAGACATTTTTCCCTATTAACAGTAAGGACGGTTCTGTTAAATACAAGTTTCCCAGTGAGCCATTGGAGTGTGACAGGAAGCACTAATCATCTATTTCCTTCAGCATTTTATGCATGTTCAGGTAATATGCCTTCTCTTCCACTCTTTCCACCAGGCAGCAATTAATTATAGCATTATTTTTGACATTTTTTACACTAGTTAATGGACAATTTTAAAGATATGTATTAATAATAAACTGATTTTAATGACTGACTCCGTGTTTCTCTCCATTTGAGAGGTGGTGTGTAGGTGATTTTGAGTAGGCTTATGTAAGACAGTGTGAGTGTGTGTGTGTGTGTGTGTGTGTGTGTGTGTGGTGTGCTGCCCCAGGCAGAGAGGCAGAATCTACGTCAGAACTAATTCCCAAACTGATCTCTGAGATAGAGCTAAACCCAGGGGAATGAGCGAGGGACTGTGTGTGTGTGTGTGTGTGTGTATGTGTGTTCTAAATGTCTGTGACTAAAAATGGATTTCATGGTATTGACTTAAGTGATATGTGACTCACATGAGGTAACTTACCATGCAGACATACTAACTGAGAGACAGAAAGATATACAATAAAGACAAATCTGATATAAGGATTAAAAAGCCTTATTTTTCTTTCACTTCACTCAGTAGAGATGAACTTTTGATAAATGAATGAATAAATACAAAAATAAAAAGGACCTCCAACAATCAGTCGATCAACAGAAATATAATTGGGTTGAACTGGGAAAAAAAGGAAATTTAAAGTCAGCAACTTGGGAAACTGGGAGGAACATTGTTACCCCCATGTTATGCTACAGAGCGACAGTTAATGGAGAAAACAACAGAAAGACTCATCAATAATGAAAACAATTGATAGCAGCTGTATAACTCAGAGAGGAAGAGTAAGTTAAAACACAAAGAAGATAACAGCCTCTTTCTTTCTTCTCTAACTAAACTTCCAGCTCAGATCTATATTGACCTGACCCTCTCAGCGTATCGACTTCAAACCGGTGCTGCTTACTAATGAGCACCATTGACTGTTCTCTGGCCTTGAAACACACAGACACAACTGTGTGGAGGCAGAACGCTAAAGATCAGGATTATTGATCTTTAATTGGCCCAATTTCACCCCAAACCCAACGTGGAGAGCCTGGGTTAATTACTAACAAGCCAATCCCAACTGGAATAATTAAAGTGAAGTATGCACTTATATGCAGATAGCTTGTTATAAGAGGAGCTCTGCGGTGAGGATCAAAACGTTAATCAACGTGTTACGTGTTGCTAAAGTATGATTTATCTATGAGTAACATTGCTGGGATTATTGGGCTGAATTACACAAGAGTGTGTTGCTATTCATAGCAACTCCAAGTATTATAAAGACAGCTATAGAAAACAGTCATAACATCTGAATATTGGCACTAATCTCCTTTATTTTGATAAAAACAATGTTGAATAAAATAGTGTACAGATATTATCCAGGTTATTCAAATGTATTATATATTCAAAAAGTTAGCAAGACTTATGTTTCCACAACTGAATGTATACATCTTTTTTTTGTTCTATTTGTATAGCTTACAACCCGCAGAACACTTAACTTGTATATGGATATCTTTCATTATTTCATTGTTGAGCATAGTGGATTTTATTTACATTTATAAGGTTTTAATTTAAAGCTAAAAGGCTGTTGTAATCTTTTTTTTATATATATTAACAATGGCTCAAATCCATAAGGCGTTAATCAACAGTTGCATGAGAATATGTGACACATCACTATAGCACTAGGAGTTAACTACAGCGATTATTTATTAAAACAAAATGTGGAATACTTTCAGTAAAATGTGCTTCACAGTCCACAGACAGAAATATGACACCCCAGTGACCTGCGGTGTCAAACCAAAAGGCCTGTGCAACACGTCGTAAATCCTTTTCATGAGCCTACGGGGACAGTTACATAACTCCAGCACCAAGTATCCTCATCTGTCACAACATTGCAAATTTATGAATGAAAATAAAAACCTGTCAGAGAGACGTACATTTAGTAAATATAGAGCCAGAGAAGAAAGTTTAGTTTATGGTTGTCAAATATCTCGACCATGGAGCATGACTAGAGGCACAAATGATGTTTTATCCATGTCGGATGGACAAACAAACACCACAAACATGTGAAACGGCTCATGTGGTTTTGATGCCAAGTATAACAGACCTGTGGTGAAGAAGTAACTAAGAATAATCAGGAGTATTGGTGTGCTTAAACAGTCTATGGTTGATAACATAAAATGAAGAGAAAGCCGATTAATGATGACAGTTTGTCTGTTTGAGGTTCAAGCTTATGCCACAATTAATGTATTTTTCTGAATATTCAAAAAAGGCTTCAGACCCACATTTGAAGGAATAGTTTGACATTACAACGAGTATCCCATTAGCTAAAGTAGCTTAGCATAAAGACTGGAAACTAGGGGGAAAAGCAAGCCTGGCTCTATTTCGTTCTTAACACAATGTGCCTACCAGCATATTTAATGCAAATTGTTCAACTATTCCTTAAATCATAGAATGCACTAAAGGAAAGCAAACATTAACTTCTGCCTCATGTTACTCCTATGTCTGCAGGATCATTTGTGTTCATATGCGTTACTTCGCAAAGTTGAATTAAAGTGGTTAAATAAAACGGTATGAACCCAAATATGAATTGCAATAAAAAACAGATCAAAACGATAAAATAAATGACAACATATTGGTGCCCACACCATGAAGCTCAGACATTATATCTGGTTTGTTCTAAAAGGACAGGTTGCAGATTTGTGCTGGATTATTTCTTGTTAGCGAGAAATTGCATCCTTATCCACTCTTAGATGATTATCTTTGTAAGCTTTCCCAAAAGGTTGAACTTTTTCTTAAAAACATAGTGAGCACGAAGGGATTAATGTTTAACAGAACCCAAGTGCTTTTATTTTGAAAGGCTGGATTAAGTGGATATCAAGCTGCTGGAGCTCAGGAGCAGAACGCATTACTCCGAGTCTCACGTTGCATCTCTTTGTCAAAGGATTGATTTTTAAAACACTATTACTTGTTTATGAAGCTGAAAATGGTTAAGGGCCAAGATACATCTCTGACATGCTGCTTTGTTACAGACCCTGCATATCTCTTGGTCCTCTGGGACTGAATGGCACTGAAAAACTGAAACATTGACTTTAATTAAATGTATTATGTCAACACATTTCACATTACTGTGTTAGGTTAGTTCAGGGGTCTGCAACCTTTTTGACCAAAAGAGCCATTTTGCCACCTTTTCCACCAATTTCTTTTGCCTGGGGCCGCAAAACATATGATAGCTTGATAGCTTATAAAGTTGTATATATTGTTACATCATAGACAAAAACTACAGTTTTTTTGCATTTATTACATTATAGAAAACGGTTTACCTCTAATAATAAACAAATAACTCTTATAAGGAGAATAAAAGAAAATACACAGGCCTACTTTAAAATAAATCAACACAGCACTTGGGGAGTCCTCTGCACCTTTGAAGAAAATGAATATAATTAAAAATGGGCCAACTTTGAAATAAATAAAACATATAGCTGCACCCTAAAAAGAGTTAACTGATTGAATTATGACTGCAGATCGTCAGTTGTCTTCATCTTCCGTGTTTTTCCTCCAATACGTAAAGGCTGCAGCACCTTTAACAACTTCTCTCCACATATCAAACATACCGGTAAGCCAGCATCGTTTGCTGTGAAAGCAGATAACTCCCTCTCTCTCACCCTGGGCCTGTTGCTGACTGAGGAGCCTGAATTCAACTTTTGTTAGAAACTGATACTACTTTGTATTTTCTGACCTTTGTGAATGTGTGTGTGTTGGTAGGTGGAGGCAGGGTTCGAGTTATGTGGGAGCCAATGGGAGCTGAGCTCCCTTAAGGAGGGGTCTGAGCTCCCACGGACGCAGTGAAATCATACATCTGTGGGGGTCGCTAATACATTACCAACAACCATTATTTTAATCACAAATAATGCATGTGTCAATGTAATGAGTATTATTTACGTTAACGAGGTAAATAGGCTAAAAGAAAAACATGTTTTCCAAAAGAACAACGCATCTCTTGAATGACAATATGCATGCACTGCACCTCCAAGGTGCGCAATACATTATTGCACAATCTATGCCTGTGAGCGTGCTGCGCGAGCTGAGATGATGTGTGTGTGCGTAGCAGAACCTTTTCATATTTAAGTTTGTAGCAAGTAGAGGGCTGCTTCCAGGCCCGGACTGGCCATCGGGAGGACCGGGAGGTTTCCCGATGGCCTGGCGATTTTTAATGTAGGCTATTGTGAACGCAACGCTGCGCAAATGTGGGTTTGCCTCACACAGGGTGACTGTCTGTCTACATGATGTGGCATCTGTTTCATATGGGTATTTCCATAGATCTAGTCTCTTTATTTTCCCCTCAAAATGCACCAGATTGATGCATTTAACTCCAAAATTAAAAAAATATCTCACCGGGGGGGCATGCCCCCGGACCCCCCTAGAGGATTTGAGGTCCACCCCCAAAATATGTTCACATGGATAGGTTCCCAAATACATTTGCACATTTTTTTTAAATAGTAACCCATGTCCATATGTTTATTATGGTGTGTGTGTGTGTTTTTGAGTTTGAGTGTGTGTGTGTGTGTGCGCATGTGTGTGCGCATGTGCGTTAGTTTCAAAGACCCCCATAGAGCTCAGTTCATAACTCGAACCCTGGGTGGAGGAGTTAGGTAAGTCTGGGGTACCCTGTACATTTCTCTTCACGTAGGTAACTAATGTTTAGACACACTAGGTTAGCGGATTGTTGCCACCCCTGTATTTTGCTTTGTCCAGTTCTGAGTAGTTTAGTTAGTGAGGGTTTTTGTTTGAGGTTTTGGTTTCAGAGGATAGATGTAGAGATAGGCCTGGTTTTGTTATACTTATTTCTTTTGTTTGGCACAATCTCCTTTGTCTCCTCCTCCTCCTCCTCCTCCTCCTCCTCCTCACACAAAGAGTATTTATGTTCAGTTCTTTGGTATACAAGGAATAAAACATTTGTTAACCTTTACGCTGACTCCCTCATTTTATTGGTTGTTGTGTGTTATTGTCTCCAGGTCCTCTAGAACTTAGTGGGGACGTAACACAAATGGGACCACGCAGAATTAAATCCTGTGTTCCTCCTTTTATTTTCTTTGATGTATCCATAGTTCGCTCATCGAGCCGGGGGTCAGGTTATTCACCTGCAAGAAAAGGCGCTGGTGCGGGACCGTATCAGGATATGACGCATATGTTAGTTGACCTAATTAAAACCGTTTTTAAAAAAATGTTATGTGTCACAGTATCACCTCAAAATACAAGATACGAAACATTTTCAACCGTGCAACAAAATATAAATAGTCCTACAAATATTTTTATTTTATTTCCTTCTTATTTTTGTCTAAGCTCAAGGGAGCCAGAGCAGAGGACTTAACCCTCCTGTTGTCTTCGGGTCAAATCTGACCGATTTACTACTTTCATCAATCATAACTTTTTTGTTTTACATTCGATTGCATTAAGGCTTTATGATAACCTTCACAGTAGACATTTGAACATAAAAAATTGCTGATCACCACTTTCATTGAATTTTGGATGATTTAGTCAACTTTGTAACACCCATGGTGTTCCCGGGCAAAAATGACCGCCATAAAGAAAAGGAATTAGTAACCATCCGGATCAGCTAAAACACACACACAAACACCCACACCCACACACACACTCTAGATGTGTTCCCCCCCTGATGTGCCCAATCCCCCCATGTGAATCACACCTGGCACACACAAACACACAGAACAATTTGACACATTTCCCGCTCTTATGTGCCCATCCCCCCACATGGATCACATCTGGCACATGCAATACATGTTCAGTGTCTATTCTTTGTATATTTACTGCAGTTTTTCATGTATACCAGTAGTCTGATACAATATGTACAGTTTGAAAGGGTGTTAAATGAAATTTGGTGATGATGAATGGTTTTTGTGTTAATGTAATAGCAGTTAAAACAGGACCGGTCAAAATTTGACCACGAACACCAAAGTAAGGGGGGGGGGAACGAAGACAATAGGAGGGTTAAAGAGCCGCATGCGGCTTGAGAGCCGCGGGTTGCCGACCCCTGGACCGTTAGTTGAAAGCAATAATATTACGTTTAACCTGATATTTTTTAATTTAAACGTAATATTATTGCTTTCAACTAACCTAATACAGTTATGTGAAATCTGTTGACATGTTACATTTAATTATAGACAACGTTTAAGCTTTTTCGGTGACGTGAGGGGTAAAAACAAGCCTTTAGCTTTTATGCAACACATATCTGCAGATCAAACTTTGAACTCTTTCACTAAAAGCCTTTCTGCAGCTTTTAATCAAATTCCAGGAACTCCATCACAGATTTGTTTGAATTCATTATTTCAATATTTTCACATGCCATACGTAAAGCTCCTTGAAACGTCTCTGTGTGTAAAAAGGTGCTATGCAAACCTGCCTCGACCAGCCAAGTTCTTTATAAGTCCCTGCAACATAAACAGACTGTATAAAATACTGTGGGCTGAAATAATAGCAGCCATAAAAGCAAATCCTGGCCGCAGGAACACAAATATCTGTGTTGTGAATCGTAAAGACCTTCAGATGATATCAGCTACCTGGAGGATAAAGTAGCTTGGTGTGAATTTGTTACCTTCCCTCTGTAGTGCCCTTCAGAGGACCCTAAAACAGTTGGGGACTCGATTTTATCCACTGAAGCTGTCAGAGCGAAGAGAAATAACGCTGCACACAGTGGGAAACGTTGGCCAGCTTTATCTTGCTTCTTTAACTACTGGTCACGACCCAAAATAGATCATAAGCATGTAAGGCTGAGCGCACACAAGATAAGAGAGCAAATATCTGGATTCAATAAGCCTGAATGTAGCGGTGATATTACATTTCCATCTCGTCTCCTGTGTACTCAAGGACTTTCTTTCTTTTTTCTGTTGTGTTTTTATTCTACATAGGGCAGAAAGAAGTGCATTATTTCCCTTACTCTTTTGCTATTTACTGCTACTCTTGTGGAAAGATGTCCAGAAGAGCCAATAACAGCAATCACTCTGAGCAGTAAGCATAGTAATTATTTGTCATATAATGGATATAAATGGATTTCCCGTTTGTCCCTAATATCCTGAATTAGTCATTTATTGTGTGATAGTGTTTTTTTTTTAATAAAGTAACTAAGAGGGTCTGGAAAAGTGGCTAAATCTAGGAAAACCAGTTACCAAGCTTGCGATATTGTTTGTGAGTGTGACAATTGTCGGTTACTCTCTGACGCTGTGTGCAAGACTTAAAGTTAACATGTGACACTTGGAAAAAAAAAAAATTAACTAGACTGATTGGCCGGTCACCTGTTGGTTCCGACCAGTTGGAAATTGATTGGTTTCATGTGATTAGACCTATAAATAAAGATAGAGAAATTGAATAAACATGAAAAGTGAAATACATGCTGTGGTGTGTTTACTTAGCTTGTCAAAAATGACCATGCACACAAAGGAATTAGGGGAAGAAAGCATTAAGGGTATATGAAAGAGATGGAGAGAGGAGGGAAGATATGACAGAAGGATTTAAGAAAGGGGGGAAAGAAGGAGCCAACAAAGGAAAGAGGAGAAAGTGGGTCAGATAGGCAGACAGTGGAGGATGCTGCAGCTGGATACGGCAGACTGAAGATCTGTGAAACCCTCCCTGATGTGCCACACACACACACACACACACACACACACACACACACACACACACACACACCACACACACACACACACACACACACACACACACACACACACACACACACACACACACACACACACACACACACACACACACACACACACACACACACACACACACACACACACACCAGAGTCTATCACTTCCAAACACTTCCAGACAGCAACAAACTAAATGATTTATTAGCTCCTGCTAGTCCGGCGAAGCCATGCCCATCTGGGGTCCATGGCAACATCATTCTCCAATCAGAGCTCAAATGTTGACATTTGGGCTGTGTGTGTGTGTGTGTGTGTGTGTGTGGCTTTTCCTTGCATTCATGTAAATATAATTACTATATGTATTTTTTAATATCACTTTCTCTATGCATGCATGTGTGAAAAGGCATATAAGATTACAAGTGTGTATCCAGGAACACACACATATTGTAATACACACACTGGAGGAATCTGGAGTCCTGCCGAGGCAATAAACTCTAAATAAACCTTGTGACAACAACACTCTGTTCCTCTTTCTCCTTTCATTCCTCCACATTCATAGGCTCCTCTTTCCCTTTTTCATGTGCACTGCTCTCTACTCTTTCCTCCTTGCTTGCACTCCTTCATCCAGTTACCTACAGTCCCAGTTAAATCCTTTATTTATTTTTCAGCCCTGTCTCTCCTTCATTTCCTCTTCTACATTTATCCTGTCTTTTTTTTTTTATCTCCCACCCTCCTTCTTTTCCTTAGATTCCTCAGTCTATGTAGAGATATAAAGGGAAAGGAGAGAGAAAGCAATAAATATGGGGAACACACACACACACACACACACACACACACACACACACACACACACACACACACACACACACACACACACACACACAACACACCACACACACACACACACACACACACACACACACACACACACACACACACACACATTAATTAAAATGAGAGGCAAGTGTGTACACACCACACTATGTCTAATAGCAAATATGTAAAGATGAAATCCCGGTTATGAAAACCTTATTACTCCAAAGCCCTCGCCTCCATTGGATTGAGGTTTTATTGGACAAACTGTTTCATGTCAGCAAACAAAACAGGATTTGGGGAGGGATTAAATTGTCTCCAAAATCTCGATTGACAATGTATCCAGACAGCATGGATCGCCTGTCTTGCATGCAGCATGCATAAGCCTTGACAGGATTAAAGAAGAGACTGGTCTGAGCTTTTGAAAAATATCTCTAGTCTTGCCACGGTTCCTTAAGGAATCCCTGATACTGTACAACATAATTATAATCTTACACTGGTGGCCAATAGCATTCTGCTCACAATTACTGTCTCAAACTATAAGACGTTAATCCAAACGTATTAAAAAAAACACCCTTAAAACAGCTTTATATCAGAAGGTGGGAAGTATTTAACATGTTACATACTGTAGCACACAATAAGGGAAAGTATTCACATATTTTACTCTCAAATTATATTCAATTTTATATTTTGAAACTGAAAATGCTGACTTAATTACATTGTACAGTGGGTGTTATTGGAGATGTTTCTAAAATGTAGATAATGTTTTCAGGTAAATTAATGGAAAACGTGATAAGAATTGAGAGATCTTTAAACACTGGGCTTAGCAGTATGATCACAATTTTCTTCAACTTTTCTTGAATCTTATTCCAGCTGAAATATAGTAAACATTTCTTCACACAGTGTTTGACTGGATTGTATTAAACCTGCTAAGCTCTGAGCAGTAAACTCTACATTTCAACTTTGTTTGAATCAAATTGTTATGTAGGCATTTAAAAACTCTTAAAAAACACCATGAATACGAGCCAGATGGTTCAAAGTTTAGGATGGTTGACTGACCTTCACTGCAGCGTTGTATGAGTGTCTCTTAATTTTACACATCTGATCATGTTTTCATACATGTTTTGATTTCTTTTGGGAGTTAATGGAAATAATGAATGTTAATAAATGCTCACAAAACCTAAATGAAGGTTGTTATATTCTAAACAGGAGTGGGACAATTGAAGGACAAACTTCTAGAGGATTGTGAGTTTCTAACAATGGCTAATACTGGACACTGCATTAATGAACAGATGTGGTGAAGCTACCCCTTGGAGAAGTTTCACACTACTTGGCAGGTGAGGTAAAAAGGTTCCTCTCTATTCACCTCTTCTCAGGAGTCATGGAGGAAGTAGTTCAGACTGAAATCACACTCAGCAGCTGGGGAGGGGGCTTCACACAGCACGGAGCGAAGCCTAATTGGCTGTGTTTTATTGGCTGGCCGGCCAGGGGTAAGTGGAGGTCTGAAGAATGTGTTTGCAGATGCTACAGGCTGCTCAACAGGGAAGCTTTATTCCATAATGGTGTGGGAGGCTGGGACAAAATGATAACATGTGGGAAAGTTGGCAAAATTGTGCTCAAAGCATTACTGAGAAACACCGTTTAGGAAGTGATGGACTTTTGACTAGCAGGGTGGGCCAAGACGACTGTAATCTTTGAACATTTCCAATTAGTTTCAATGTATTGTACTCTGGATTTACAGACTCCAGACAAGCTTCCCTGCTGAAAGGGAGCATGATGGGTACTGTATGCTGGCAGCCATGTCAGTCTCCTCTGAGCATAAAAGCAATTTAAGATTATAATAAAATATTAAGCAGTCTGCTCTCATCACAGGTTGATATTTACTACTTCTTTCAGCATTAGACCATTTCTTCCCTCTTGAATTGAATTGCTCTTCACACCATTAGACAACCTGAATATTCAGTCTGTGAACTTGGTCATGTTCAATTGATATGGTAACCTTTATTATTAGTATACAATGAAATTGTCAATGAGTAATTCAGTGTTCTATGTGAGGAAGGTCGTTTAATGTCTAACTGCCTGGGTATAGGGCAGACACATCTGTTCATTAATACCCACTGTATATTGGAGAGTGGGCGATGCCTGTTTTTTGACATGCTTGGCTGGTGATCTGAGAAAAGTTTGTATTGTAATTGACATAATAATTCCATGACTAATACATATAAAGCTGTTTGAGTTAATATATCTTTGCATCCCTTTTTCCTTCCTATAATCGTTTGAGTTGGTCAGGTGTAGTCTTAAGTCATTACATTTATGATTTAATTCTTATCACTGGTATTGACACACATTTTAACATAACTCCAACTACAACATCAAGTCTAAGCAAGAACCTCAACTTCTTAAAGTTCCCAAAGGGTTGCCTCCCACATCACTGTCAAATTGTTAAACAAAACCATGAATTAACAAACGTGTCATCCACCTGTCTCCAAGCTGTATTAAACCTTTTTTAGATCAAATTGCTACAAAGACTCATTTTGTCCCATTGGGGTTTGCCAGGCAATGTGAGGGTACAGCAAACAGAAAGAGAAACCATTGTCAACTAGAGAACAATGAGTTTGTGACACTATCATGAGAGAAGAACTGAACCAAATCAAATGTCAAAGAATACTGGTAGTTTACAGCATGTTTGGTAAGAGCTTGTTGACTTGTAGGAGACTAACATTTTGTGTTAACCAAAGAGATCAATTCAGGACATAAACTGTAAGACGGAGCAGCAAAGAGAAGAACATCAAGCTTCAGATTGTTTCATATGTGGTTTTTAGTAATTATTGCTGAGTCACTTGAGGCAACTATCATACTACTAAGTGGAAAGGTCATACTGCACCATTTCATCTATACTAAAAAACATAAATGAGTGCACAGATGGAAGAAATGCATTCATGCAAAACCAGGCCACTTGAAACCACAACTGTCTGACTTTAGGCTTCTGGTCAAAGACGAGTGAAACAAAAAGCGCTTTATGATTCTTAACTGTCATCCTCAGCTGTAACAGCTTCAGAAAAATACCCTAACCATTAACCGTCTTATAAATGCCTGGTTTTGCAGCCTTGAAGAACATCGTATTCCAGCAAATAAACACCCATCTCCAATAAATGCCTGGTCAAGAGACTGTTTACACTGCAGGTCATAAAACTGCTCACAAAACCACTCAAATGTGGCTGCCCTAAAGCAGGCATGATAACATCCGTGTAGATTGTTGCCAATGCAATTTAGATCTTTAATATTTAACCTGGACACAGTTAACTATAATGGTGAACATTTGACTTGTGCCTGTTATTAAGAAAAGGTTGGTTTCGATGTACAGAAAAACCCCCGATTTGCCTTGGGTTATAGATCTAACATATCTGTGGTTGATTCCAAAGCTGAAATAAATTAAGTTTTTATAAGAAGTTTAGAAAAGTAGGTAAAAAATGATGTCCAAATGTTATACATTCTGTTCCTTGTCTGTTTATCACCACCCGTCATGACTCGAAATTTTCTATTTTAACCGTCTTTGTGCAGACATGGAAATACACACATTACACACACCGCAAGTGTAAAACAGAAGTAAAACTTAGATTAATCAATATGTCTGGCAGGTACATGTTTGTTTCTTTCTCTGAATGTAAGGCAATATAATCAAAACCACACCTAATTGGCTGCCTGCAGAGTTGATCTTGATTAACTGAATGAAAGCCCTGAAACTTCTGCTTATCTGCTGTGTAGTTAGTAACATATTGATTGTGAAAAAGACGGTTTGTAAGCTCCAAAACACTCTTATAATTATAAATTAGGTTGCAAATGGCAATTCATAATGCATGAGTGAGATAGCAAGAATGTTCTCACCGAGCAGTTTAAGCTGTGTGCAGTCAATCAATACATATTCATCCTTCCAGCTGTTTTCCACCAAAATCAAGAGATCAACTTGGGACAAGTTGTGTGTGAACCTATTGGCGTCTCATGAAACTTTCAGAGTAAGAAGTTGTAAGTTGCAAACTGCTCTGGATTTTCCTTTATTTTTACGTCTTTTGCTTTAAAGCTGATTTTAACCCATTAGAGCAGCCCACCCAAATCAACTCCCTGATGGCCAATTATTATGGTATTATTAACTTCCAACCAGCAGAAAACTTTACTCCGCATTGACTCTAAAGCCTCCCTGTTTGGGCAAGGGCAGCCTACATTTTTACAAAACTTTTCCTGTGAACAAAATATTGCACATACTATCAATCTACTCTATGGTGTATCACTGGAGTTGTACCTTAGACGGATGAATTTGGCAAAAACATTGTATTGATTGATTGATCAATCTAGCCAGGGAGGTGAAACAGCAACATTTGCCGGTCCCTTTTTGCTACCAATGATATTAATCAGCATCCATGTGGGAATGTATGTAATGGTGTGAAACAGTGTTCCTCCGAGAATCATTTTTGAATTAACCAATGTACAAACAGATATATTTCCAGGTACTTAATTGCCAACATTACAAAAAATAATACCATGACAACAAAATGCAAATGCAATACAATCCTATTTCTCAGAAGTCACAACTCACAACCCTTCTGAAGGAGCTTTTCATCTTACATATAGTGCGCTATATGAAGCACTATTTGAGTTAACTGACTGCATCGACAGGCTCTCAGAGGAAGCTTTTAAATTGGACCTCAGAGGGCCGCACTTTCCGTAGAGTCCTGTGAAGTTAGATCTTACAGTTGAGTTGCGCCAGTGTGTCATTGGTACCGTATAAGAGACCCTACTGTAAAATATTAAAGGCCCAGGTCAACTGGGGGCCCTCATATTGCTCTCATTACTTATTGACGCACACCTATCTGTGTGCAGCTAGTGAGCCTGTGGGTGCGTTTGGAGAGACAGAGCGGAGATGGTTGACATGGGCAAACACTCGCCGGCGCACACACACTTTCAGGCATTCACACAGCCAGAAATAGACCTGAACGGAAAACTTACTGTAAATGCACACAGGGGTGTTCACATAGTGCAGCAGTCTCATAGAGTAGTGATATACATAATACAGTATAACTTTCCAATTACTATGCTGTGTGTATTACATGGCCTATGTGCATGCTTGTTTAGGATTGCTGCTAAGGTTGCATGTCAGCTTATTAGTGTTTGAAAATGTGTTCATCTTTTATGCATATATACGTTTGCATGCAAAAGTATGTTTTCATGCACGATTACTATAAGACATGATATCTGTTCTGAACACGTGTGTGCACTTTTATGCATTTATTTCTACTTGTGGGAGTGCACATATGCTCAGTGTCGATGATGAATGTCTGGCTGTGTGTGTGTGCATGTGTGTGTGTGTGTGTGTTTGTTTATGTGAGCTGCCATGCATGTTCCTATTGTCTAATCTAAGTGATGTGAATTTGAGGTTTAACTTCCAGTGAATTATTTATCCCTGCCACAGCCTTGGCACCTGCACTGGCCAAGGGTCTGAAAACATATACCCCACATACACACACATCTTACATGTACTGCATGTATGCACACACACACACACACACACACACACACACACACACACACACACACACACACACACACACACACACACACACACACACACACACACACACACACACACACACACACACACACACACACACACACACACACACACACACACACACACACACACACACACACACAAATTATACAGCCGAAGCAGCTATACATATTTATCTTTCTCCTGCCTCATATTTATTTCATCCAACAGAGCTCACATCAGAGGGGCAGTGGGATGGTGAGGATATCCAGGGACAGAAAGCAGGAGGTGACAGAGAGAAATTGATAAAGATGGAGGAGGAAGTCAAAGAGACAGGAAAATGAAATGGATATAAAGATTAAGGTGAAAAAAGACAAAAGAAACGAGGATAAATAGCAAAAGCGTGCAAGGGAGAGAATGAAAAGAGGTAAACATTAAAAGTTATTAGTGGATGAATAAAAACAAAAAAAACAGGTAGAAATAGAAGAACAGTTTTTTTTTAAAATACTGACAAAATAGAAGTACATTGGTTGAAGCTGTACCTTATACTCAGAAACTATTCATTATTTAACTGTTGAATATTGAGTAAAGATCATAAATAAAACAACACAGTTGGAAACAATGTAAGATTTCAATTTTCTTGAGGAATCCTGAAAAGCTTCGCTGAATCGGACATGAGTATAGTTGCAATAGGTAGTATTACGAGAAAAACAATAGTCATAATTCAGCTGGAGCCAAAAGGAGCATCTCTCTGAGCTGTGAATCTGTCGGTGGTGTTACACAGTCCGGCTTAGCATGCAGCATTTTAAACAGCCGTGGATCTCAACAGGCAGTTTCTAGCAGGGAGTGGAGCTCGGGGCTACCTGACTGTGTAAAGCCTGTTCTGCCTTCAGCTCATATGGAGTGATGCAGCCAGGTTCCCAAGCAGATCAAAGCAGGGCGATGAGGAGCATTTTCACATTTACAGTGGATTTAAATACTGATCTTAAGATTTTACTTCATTTTTGTAACCATTTGAAACTCCATGGTTTGATTCCAGCTTGTATTTGTTAGCTTTTCTGCCATAGCTATCAACATTTGCCAAACTGAAGTCTTATGTTTGCTTTCATTCATCATGTTTCCCTTTTAAACATGGCTTCTTATTGCTATTTCTTTTTAGGGTGTCTTCCTCATTAATTTGGTCTATGTTTATGGCTTACATTTTAAATATGATTATTATTGAATTGCTTTTTGTTTTACTTTGTCTGGCACGTGTTCAGCCTTTTTACTTGAATGTCCTTTTGCCCATGAACCACTTTGCAACAAATCCATATCACATTATTTGACTATCCGTTGAAAAACATATTACTTATAAGTGTATTGTTATGCGAGTGTAAGATACAGAATCTGGCCCTACAGTATATAAATATGCATTTTAACACAATTTGTGTTGGATTTGCTGAGCTGCAGCTGGTCTGCTCTGAATGATCTCAGACACAGAAAGTGTTGTGTGTTTGATCATTCCTCAAAAAAAACTCTACGTCCAAACAATCCCATCAAGCAAAATGTTTTTTGATGTCTGGGAAATCTCTCTGGAGAATCCATCAGCATGCACGAACACGGGCCAAAGATCCTGCAGCAGAGAGCTCGTAAACTACAGCGAGACGCAGACCGCTTCCCCTCAGGACGCTCAATACTCCACCGGTCACACTGGGAGCCAGCCAACCATGATTTCCAGGTCCTTCCTGAATCTGCAAATAAAACCTGGTTGGCTGGTAAAACACTTATATTGTGGAATGTGGAGATACTGTATAACAGTAATCGCTTCTGATGGACAAAAAAGGCCCTTGTCTTGGATCTCTTTGAGTACCCTGAAGCATCTTGGAAATAGACTAAGTGGAAGAAGAAGAAGAAGAAGAAGAAGAAGAAAGGATTGTGTGTAGTGGGCCAGTATTAGGTTTGGAGCAGAGCTGTGTTTGGGGAGCCAGTTTGACGTTGATCCAACAGGGTGGGTCTGTCTGCTGCATGACACGGCCCGTCTGGCCCGCAGCTAAACCCCCCCCCCCCCCCTCCCCCTGCAGTTATGTGTGCATAAGAGTCTAGGTGTAAGAGTGTGTGCATGCAAGCAATGTTGGTATTCATGTAGGTGATGAATGACTTTGAATGTTTGTGCATGAGTCTGTGTCTACATGTTAGTGGTGGTAAAGCATGTAAGTTGACATCACTGTGTACATTGACAGTGTAAAATGATATTTATATTGACAAATGTACTAGTATTTATATTTTATACACCTGAATTTGATCTGTTTTATTCGTTAGTGCGATAGGCATTTTGAAATACTCGATGGAAATTAGATTTGAGGTATAATCTGGCATAAAGCATCTCTTCTCTTTTTGAGATTAATGTGTTTTTATGCATGGTCCTTGTTCAATAACGATATATAATACAAATAACATATTTTAAATCACTTCCTAAAACTCATGTCTTTATTAAAGCCTTTCATTAATAATGCCAGTACTCGATGTTACTCTACATCCTTGTTTTATTAGATTTTACTTTCTTTTTTAAATGTTTTATATTGCTATTGTATTATTTCTCGGGGTGGAATGGGGATTGTTTGACCTGATATTCTGTTGCCGCCTGGACGGCTTGTTTTTTTTATCCATGGAAAGTACTTTGTAACTATGTTTTGAAAAGTGCTGTATAAATAAAGTGAT
The DNA here is from genome assembly GCA_031216635.1 of Dissostichus eleginoides. NCBI lineage: Eukaryota > Metazoa > Chordata > Actinopteri > Perciformes > Nototheniidae > Dissostichus > Dissostichus eleginoides. Next base: position 16,348,249 of record CM062279.1, on the reverse strand, counting down.
TATTATTATTATTACTATAAACTGTATGAGTTTGTGAGAGACTGAGAAAGAGAGAAGGAAGAGAGAAGGAGAGCGACTCGGTGTCTCTGTTTCCATGTCCCTGTCCTCTCCCTGACCCTACCTAACGTTGCGTAACACGAGAGAAGGTTTCATGCCAGATGAGCCGCTGGAGAAGGGTGCTGGAAGGGTGTCAAGAGGGTGCGGGAGCTTACGTCTAAAACAATCAGATGAATATAATGATAAGAAATGAACTGGGAAAAGGTGAGTCACCTCCTCAGCTGCCTCTCTCTCTCTCTCTTTTTGTCTTTTCTTCAACTGAACTCGATGCTCTGGCTATGAAAAGAGAAATTACTCTGGGGAGAAGCTGTAGGCAGGAGGATTTTAAAAAAAATGGAATGAATATACAGCACTCACAGACATGCAAACACTCTCATCTGAGATATTACACCAATCCACACCCTCAAATTCAGTTTACAATTCAGCCAGAGGAAATAGTGTAATGTCTTCTTTGTCTCTGGAAGAATTTAGTTAAGTGGGACAACAGTGTGTCTGTGTGACACTGGTGGGTGTGGAGTTTAAAGGGCAAATACATTTGGCAGGGAGAGTGTGATACAATTATGGCCTTGAAGAGCCATTTGGGAAGTGTATGATCTTGCATCATTTGAGCAAGACCAATATTAGGCCAACAAATAAGAATGTCTATACCTCTACTGCTTCAATTTGTACCATTTGTTTTAATGTTTTCATGTGAATCCCCCATTAAATGAAAGTTTAACACTAAGGCACTGGAGTTCTCCTTTAATATGATGGTGGAATAAGTACATTTGATTTAAAGACCAGACAAAAGTTCCCAAAATCTGCAGAGAATTGATGAAAATCCCAGATCACTTGAAGTAAAATGAGAAGGGGCAGAGTCATACAAAAACTGAAAATGAATAAACAGTGTATTATACTTGGATGATTATGAAAGAGATGAACTTAATAAAGAAAAGTCAGGGTCCAAGGTTTTTTAATGGTTTCTTCTGTGAAGTTGGATGCTTTTTTTTGTGGGTTATGTGGATCTTGGCATTAATGGATCGTGGATTTAAGTCAATGCAGGCCACAAAAACTGTGGATTCCATTGATGTTGGCAGCCTGAGATGATAAAGATACAAGCGAGCCTCGTCTGTCAAATAGCATTTATTTGTCTTTAGTTTCTTCAGATGTAGAAAGTTCTTCTCTTTAACATTTTCCTACCTACAATTTCACTGCACTGTGAATGCAATCCATCAAACTTTGCATCCAAAGCTTGAGTATACATAAACATTTCCCCCTCATCCCTTTATAGCCTTAAAACTTCCTCTCTGCTCTATTCAAACAGAATGCAGTATCGAGCAGAGTTTGTGGAAAGAAAACAAACAGTGAAACTGTAGCCTGTAGCCAAGGAAAACCAGCTGATGAGCTTCCCCCCCCCCCCCCCCCTCCCCTCGGCACATAGTGTACCGACAGAGTTTACCTGAACGATATCAGTACTTCTCCCCCCCTACCAGAGGTGGGAGAAGTACTCACATTTTGTACTTTAGTAAAAGTAGAACTACCAGTGTAGGAAAACAAGTTACAAGTAAAAGTCCTGCAATCAAAATGTTACTCAAGTAAAAAGTAGTCATTATGCAGATCGGCCCATTTTAGAATAACATATATAATATGTTTTGATTATAATTATTGATGCATTAATGTGTTTATCATAGCTGGTAAAGGTGCAGCTAGTTTTAATAACTTGGTATGCTGTGGGGGTTGCTTGTGAATGTTACTCCAGGTGTAATTAAAGTCTTATTTAAGTGGTGATTATATTTCATAGCATTAGTCCAAATCTGCAAAGTAACTAAAAGGTATTTAATAAATAAGTGTAGTGGAGTAAAAGTACACTTTTTATCTCTGCATTGTAGTGGGGTAGAAGTGCAAAACAGCAACAAAGTTGTACTTAAGTACAGTACTTGTAAATGTACTTAGTTACTTTACACCACTGCATCTGAACCTGCAGCTGAAAGCTTGAGGTGCTGCCCTCTGTCTGGGTTTGGCTTTCTGCAATACGACTTCTCAAATATGTCCTTGCCAAATTCCTACTTTCTCACTTTTAGGTCTATCCTTTTCCATTAAGAACCCTCCTTTTCAATAAAAAACATTTCTCTTCTATACTCCCTGCTCGTGATAGCTCAAAGTGGAAGAAAATTCATATAAAACATATGTTGGCTACTCATAATCAAAACTTTCTGTTGCACTCCCTCCCCTTAAGTGGACTGTTTCATAAGTGTCCTGTTGTGTTCTGCTCTGAGAGCCTCCTGGGTGTGGGACTGTTGACCTGCTGGGCTAAATGTGCTGCCAAGTCTTTACCGTGAGAGAGAGGAGAGCTGAGGGCAGGGCACAGGACGGCACTGTGCCATCACAAACTTTGCCAACCTTGGCCGGAGCACCCATGTACCGACAGGAGGGGAAAAGACTAACAGCAATTGTTCGACTTAAGTAGTTATAGATGTGAAAACACACAAGAGGAAATGAGTAAGGAAAATAGATGCTTTCGCACCTGCTTTCCCTCCGTCAGCCCCAGCTCTCAACCCGTCTCCTGGCCCAGACTCAGCCCTGGCATTTCCCCCCTTTTTCATCCACCTCCTCCCCAGACTTCAGCACCTCTCCTACGTCCTTAGCCCTTTCCTCTAACTGTAACACCCTGTCCTGCTCTCTGTGCTTCAGCCTGAGCCTCCACCCTGCATTCCTGCTCCTCTGGCAGTGACCTTTATTCACCCGGCTGAATATTTCCACAGCTCAAACACCACCCTTTTGCATAGGCTTCAACCACTTCACAAAAACCAGCCAGTGAATGTAAATATGCTTTAACGGCAATGGTAGTCCTCTGAAAAGGATAAAGTAAGGAGTAAAAAATGAGGGCTTCATAATTTTTTTCTTGGAATTTCAGTCTTGAGAGGGAAATATTACATTTATATTGCTTGTTCTTTTGGTGTAATGACTAGATTACGTATTTGCTTTAATAATTAAGTAATAGTTAACTAAACATTAAGGCTGGGTATTGTTTGGAATGAGCCAGTAGTGTTATTGCATCACCTGAGTTCACGTTTTAAGACCGAATATTATCAGTTTTTAGAATAAGTTACATGAAGCAAACGGTTTTTGAGTCAGCTCAATTAAGGTACAAATCTAACACATAAAATAATACATTTCTACTTAACTCTACATGACCAACATAGACATTTAGCATTTTTTTTAATGTACCTTCTGGCACTCCACATTACTTATTTATATTGTTGACTTTGTATAAGGTTTTTTTACCTGCCCCAGGGTAAATTATGAGTCACGACGTGTGGGGTTGCAGTGGTTTGTTAAAAGGTGCAGACTTCCCCAGCTGTTGCAGGGATTTGCACTGACAACCTTGTTAACACTAACAGCCTCTGGTTAAGTCAAGCATCATATCATACACACACCTCTGCCACACCTTTGACCGGATGGGAAAACACAGACACCAACACACAAGTAAAAATAAGGAGCAACATTTAGCTGCTAACTTACACTATCCAATCAGGGTGACACACATTGCTTCGACATGTTGCACACTGATTGGATGAGTGATGTGGGTTAAAGGGGGAGGATGGGGGGGTTCGGGGCGACACTCAGGAGTGGAGGAAAGAAATGGAGAAAGCTCACCAGTGCATTAGGGACAGCACGGTGCAATTCGTTCCATTGGCAGCACTTCAAAGAGGAAGAGGAGGTGGATAATCCACCCCAACATTAGCCCGCGGATTCTTCCAACACCACCAACAACATGCACACACACACGTTTACACAAAAGCATCAGGCTGTAGGGTCTGTTCGCGGGGTCTGATTGGGTTGGGGTCTAGGGATGACGGTCTGGATGGATAGAGGGGATTTTTCAATTTGCCAGCAAATCAGAGATGATTGGAGTACTCTCTCGCACACAGATACACACTTGCTTTAATGCACACACACAAACACAATGCTTAACACACATTACAAGTCAATCTCCACGGACAAGACCAAGCGCTCGGACCCAGAGAGGGAAACAACATCTGCTCACAACACTGAATAGAGCTACAAATCTAGTAAAATGGATAACAAATATGGGTCAACTTTGAATGAGAAGGTACTGTTTTTTAAATCTGTGTGAGAAACATAACCGTAAGAAAGAAAGAAGAGAAAATGAAGTGGGGGGTTGAAGTGGGAAGGACAGAGAAGGCAACTGAAGAAGAGAAATAGAGCTTGTATATATCGACAGCCACTAGCATCAGTAGCGGTGAGCTGTCAACACTCGCCCGGCCAATACGGGACCAATTGATGATCAATCCTCCTCATGGGAGACCTGCCAGCGCCAAACACAATCAATTCTGTTCCCTCTGTCAGGCCGTCGAACCATGCTGAAGAGGGCCTCTGCTCGATTCGAAACAGCCCGAGATTCAAGAACTTGTTGATGTTCAAACGGCCTCAGAACAGATCACATAGTAATCATGTCGTCACCCATATTTTGTTCTGCTATTGTAACATCCCTTATGGACTAATGAGATGACTTGTGAAATGCAAGATCCTTTCAAGTTCAGACAACATCCAGGGTTGTACAGTATAATAGCAGAGAGAGCACAATGCAAATACAAGGTGAAGAAGAGGATACCATTTTATAACAAATATTCACCAAGGGAGTGTTCCAATGCCAATTTGGGAGTAGTCAAGTGTCTTAATGTGTGACATATTTCTGGTCACTGCCAACTGTGCCAAAGTGCTTATTAAGATATTAAGTGTTTGGTAGTTTAAGGGTTTAACATGATTAAGAAGTTTTGATATAACTCTTGCTTAAGCTCAAATGCTTTGTTGGATTCTGTCTGTTGAAATAGTTATGGCTGCAACATACAGTATATCTCAAACACATTGAGAAAATGAATATCTGGTAGTTAATTTGTGTTGTTAGACATGCAATAATTTCCAAAACATATTGTAGACATATACGTATCTGAAGGTCAGTCATACATTTCAAAATTACCTACAACTGCTTTTTCAGCTATAGTAAGTCATAAAACATGCTTTTGACTGCATACTGCCAACAACTGGACTAGTCTTATTCAGTAGAATAGTTTTTCGATATCTCCAAACACAACTTGTAATAGTAGAAGATAAGTATTCATCAAGTCTGGCTTAAATATACTGTATGTTGGCATTTGTCAGATGTGGGACACACTTACAGTAGTTACTTCCTCGAGGCTCTCTAATGCAGAGTTAAATGCTTAAGACTTTAAATATAGATATTAGGATACAATGCTACTTACTTTAGTATGAATTTTACTACTCAAATGTTTAAAAAGCTTTTAGTGTTCCCTACAAACGTGTGTTGTTAATTAGTCCTGTTGTGTTGTGTAAACATAGACTTTCTACTCAATTAAACATGTATAATACTGCCAGGTTTTCCACATGGACGAACAAGTAAACGGGGGATAAGATCAATGCAAAGACGGCTGTTTTTGTGGTGCTTTGCATACCGGAAGATCAATGTTGAATAAGGTATTATTTTCGACCGACAGTCTTCAATTGTTTTACCTTTTATTGATGGGATGAGTTATCCTTAGAGACTTTGAGTGGTATGGTTCACTTCTACTACACACATATCGATAAAGAAGAGGTCAAGAGGGAGAGGTGTTATGGAGTGTACGGATGCACTGAATGGTCAGGAAGTTAGCAAGGCCTGCAAACGATCAATAAACCAGACCACTAGAGATCATTGTGGTAAGGCTTCAGTTACACAAGTCTATAGGAAACAAACACCTCCATAGAGTATTGTTTCCATCGCAGGGATAACTATATATCCATCATAATCTTCACAGCTACAGACTCATAACCTTACGTGTCGTGCACCTACAGTAGATGATTGATGGCACACTGACATTTTAATCCAAATTATGAATTGGATCAGCCACTTGTAAAATGTTAGAACCCACATTTTCTACTTTCATGGGAAATTATTTCAAGTTAAGAGGTGCAAAAATGTTATCTAAAAAGCCAAATTAACCCAGCAGCCGTAGCATGCTGATCAATTGGTCTAATCAGAACTTATTTAGTTCACTCAGATGGTATTACCTGCAGAGGCTGAAAGAGAAAACCATTTCTCTGTGTTTGTTAATTATTCCTTTAGTTTGTCACAGAGTGGTGGGTCGTTTGGTTGACATGCAGTCACCTAATTGCCAAAGGGTGGCCTACTGAGAGCCAAATTACTGTTTATTAATAAAGCTGGAAGGAGTGCCAACCACACCATATCAAATCACATGCAAATAAATGAAGGAAAACAGTATAGGACAAGAGATCATTTGGAAAGAGGTTTTTGTTACAGTCTGCCGAAAGAAAGTCGATTTAAGCTGGTTGTTAGGAGGATTTGCGGAGGAAACGTTTTCATCACAGATTCTCTTTGGTAGATTAAGTGTCATAAAGTAAGCAAATACCATGGCATGTTTTTTAGATTGCGGTTAAGATATAAACCATTTGTCCAAACATCAGAAGCAACATAGCTATCTAGCTGCCTGTCCTTGGCAGGCCAGGGTAAACTGTATCCCCCTTACACCAGGGTTGCGGTAAATGTTTGGCTGTAGGCAGCGCGCGGTCATTCAGATTCTGTAGGGTAGATTGCAGGGTCAGAGAGAGGTTTTGAGGGCACCAGTGCAGAGAATGCCAATGAACTATCAGAGCAAACATGAGCCTGCAGTGAGGTTATGAGAATGGGCACAACCAATCCGAGAAACCAAGCAAGGAAATTGACATAGTGGTTAGCATTCAGCTGCCAAGTGTGAGCTACGATCCTGAATGAAGTGGGGGAATACTTCTGACCGACCTCAAAACTGGAAGACTAAAGTTCTGGTTTATACTGAACTGTAGTAAGCATTTTTTTTGTCATTATTATAACTGGTGAATAAGCAGCTCCGGAAAGCAGACTGGAAGTTTCATGGAAGATTATCTTACATTTTTACTTTTATTGTTCATCAGTTTTGATTCAACACAAAAATGGTGTTAAAGGGAGAAATAAAAGTAAATCCCAGAGGTCAGGGGGGGGGGGTAGTAATCAGCAGCGAACCGCTTCAACACGTGTATTTCGGTGTATTCACAGCATTCATTTTGTTATTCTACAGCAGGGGTGCCCATTACGTCGATCGCGATCGACCGGTCGATCGCGAAGGTAGTGTGGGTAGATCGCATGGCATTGAAAAAAAAAAAAGGAAAGAAAAAAAAAAAATTTAATTTTTTTTTTTTAAATTTTTTTTTTTTTTAAAGTTAGCCTATCATCCATCCTTACTATGGCATTTGCCACTTGATTGACGTACAGGTAAGCCAGTCTGAGTTGTATTGTGCCATACGGGTTCATGCAGTTATGAGGGGGCCTCACCTCTTCATCTGAAGCGCAAATGCCACAGTTTATCCGCCGTTTACTCCACTAGCACCCCCTCCCCCCCCTCCTGCGCTCGCGACACAGATTGGGCAGGGGCGGCCCTGTAGGTAGATCTTTTGGGCTTGGTCATTTTAAAAGTAGCTCCCAAGCTGAAAAAGTGTGGGCACCCCTGTTCTACAGTATTGTTGTTTTATAGTTATTTGTTATAACCCAATTTGTGTTCTTTGAAATGAAAAGGATATTGCATTGTGTTTGTTACTTTCGTTGCAGTTGTATGTCTTAAGTGTAATTTGGCTTGGCTTCCTATTTTGTATGGACATGCTTTTATTTTGAAGGAGAGTTAGCGCTGTTGACAGGAAGTTGTTGTTGCTATGGAAACAACGTGACGGAGATTAACGGAGAAAAGTAATATCTACATATAAAGACGGAGAAAGTAAACGATAACGTTTATGGTTAAGTGTTAGCACCCCCCGAAGAGGCACAAGCTCTTACGTTGATATTGGAGATTTCAATCAATTCAATTCAATTTGAGAGAAAAAAACGGGAAAAAAAACAAAACGAATATCCGAATAACGAAATTGAAACCCGATTAGTACTCCAACGAACGAATATTCGGGTACAGCCCTAGTAACTATGCAGTACGGCTAACTACTTACCCTAAAAACCTTTAATATGTTATCAGTCAAAGCTACAATTGCTAGTAAAATACTGAAACACTCCAAGAATCCTTTCAACCAAGACAGCCCAAAAATATCAAGAACATACCTGTCAAATATTTTTTGGGACGATCCAAGCCTGAAAGACCTTTTCCTTAAGCTTCACTTCAATCAGCTGATTCTTCTGTTGACCTCTGACCACAAGTCAAAGCAGCTTCATAAGAAAGCTTAAATCAACTATGTTGCGTTTGATACATTTAAGAAAAAAAACTAAAACTGGTGTTTGATGACTATTCTTTACCGGTCGATACCAAAAGCCCAAGTATCAGTATCTTGACTGAAAAAGTCCAATCAGAGCATCCCTAGTAATTTACCTTGATTAAAAAAACAAAAAAACACCATTCCTAGAAAGGACTAAATTACAAACCCCCTATTACCACTAGTACTCAGAAATACACCACGCTTTAACATGGCTGATAGTCCGTGACTACCACAGAAGCAGCTCCACTTGGGTTTAGATCCGGCAGGCAGTTCCTCTGTGTGGAAATCCCTCAGCAGAACTATGGAGTCCCTTGGCAGCATCTTCTCCCTCAAGCTACAAATAAAAGCCTTCCTCTACATGACATGCTGTTGCACAAACATGAGCATATTTGTCTCTGGGGAACTCCATGCAGTGGTGCTCAGCAAAGAGCTCATGAGAACATACTGTACCCTCGTTCAGAAAAAAGACAGAATTCCGTACTATAATAAGTTGGTAACACTCCAACTGACACACTACTCTACTAGTGACTTTCCACATCCCAAGTGACAAACATACACTTCTGTGATCACCGTCACCTGAGACTGAATTTCAAGTCCTTCTGTCCTAAATCAAGGAGCACACAAACCAAAGCACACCTAGAATACAGGTCTAAAAAAGTAATATGTGTTGTCTTTCACATATAGTGAACAAACTGTCACAGTGAACACAGATCACAAGAAAAATCTAATGAATTCTGTGCAGTGGGTGGATATTCACTTCAACACTGGGCTACCATTTATTCAATCATTCATTCATTTCATTATGCCTTCATCCTTCAGGCTATTCATTCATTTAACATTAATATTAATGAAAGCAAAAATCAACTCTTTATGATTCTGTCAATAATACTTTAAATGAACATTCTGAAAAAACGAAATTAGCCCTTAAACTCAACACTGGCTGGTTTAAGCACTGATCATATAATACCGGCATGTGCAAACACACACAGATAGAGACAATGGGCAAAATGAGCTCCTGTCTGAAAAATGCATTGCAGAGAGCAACAAGTGTCACTGGCTTCATACCAAACACACACACAGATATTTTGGACTCACCCTCTCCAGGTCTTGTCGGAGGTGTGTGAAGAGTTTGAGGCGTCTGTAGAGGACGTCCTGCTCCTGTTGGGCCAGGTTGTCCACCTCGTCCCTCTTTAAGGTCATCAGAGGTCGGTTAAAGTTTGACTTCCTCTTCATCTTCCAGAACTGATATAAAAAGTCCACCTTGATGAAGAGACAAAATATAAATATTTGTATATATAAAAAGCTGTTTGCTTACAGTGGTAGTTTTTTAAAAGAGAAAAAAGCTTTTGACAAAACCCTGTTTTGGAAATCAGAGGGCACTTAATTACTCCACGTTCTGAACAAAAGCCTCTGATTTATCAGACAGTATACCTGTGAACAGGGAGCACTTTATTTAATGCACTCGAGCCTGCACTCTAAATGCAACTCATCAATACCACATATAATTAAATTCAATTATTTGTGGAAGCCACACTCAAATAATATATGATTTACTGTGAATTTGAAACCCTGGGAATTGATCAGACTAATGTTGTGCAGATAAATGTAGAGACCTAATCAAGTTGTATTTATTATCATTTTATAATATATAAAGCTCACATGGACAAAAAGTGCTCCATGGAACAGCCAATCACAGGAGGCCTCAGCTTCTTTTTCTTAACAGACAAAAAACATCTACATTACTTTTAAAGTGTTTGCACATTTGTTGCCTGTTTGCATGAACAAGCGTTGCTATTCTGACCTGCCTCATCAGCAAGCTTTGTCAAGTTTCTTCATCATTATGCAAAATATGGCAAAAAGTGCTGTTTTCTTCAAATATGGAGATGCGTTTTTTTTCTGTGCTATATGATAAATATGTTTGTAATTTGGACTGACAAAACAAAACGTCACTTTGGACTTTGAGAAATTGGATTTAACATTTTTTGACAATTTTCTGACATTTTCTAGCCCTAATGAGTAATCTAGAAATTAAATCTACAGATGAATCGTTCTAGCAGCCCTACAGTATTTCAGTTCCATGGCTTAACATACCTGGGGGACGGGCAGCCCCAGGTTTTCGGCCACCTCCCCGGGCTCCACCAGTTGGTAAAACCCATCCTCCAGCTCCTGCAGCTTCTGTTTCCTCTTGCTCACTTTCTCCCTCTCCAGCTGTTCCCGCTCAGCTCGCTCTGACGCAAACATCGGATACAAAACTGACCTCTGCTCCGGGTCGCTGCCGATGTTTGGTAGGTGCTGATGGTCCGGCCGGAGCTCAGAACTGATGACTGGGTTGGTCCAGTCAGGTCTGGCTGCTGCGACTGCTCCGTTGATAAAGGAGGAACTGGTGCTGTGGGTTCCTAGGCTCACACTGGCCAGACTGGAGAAGCTGTTGGAGGTTGAACTGTTGCTGGCGGTGCAGCTGTGCTCAAGGCAGAAGGACTTGAAGCGAACCTCGTCGTTTTCTGCCAGGATCGTCCTCATCTCCAGGCCGTGGTCGAAGGCGCACGTCACATGGAAGGCCACGATACAGGAGGGCATGCAGCACTGGGAGAGGAAGAAAGAGAGAAAGTATAATTAAGATCAGAGACAGAAAAATAAAGGTAGTATAACACAGACAGTGGATGAGAGATGATAAAGAGGCAGAATGTAGGGAGCTAAATGAGAGCAGGGAAGTAGAAATCCCATTTGAGTAAGGTAATTATGTGGTTCAGTAAAGAGACAAGCAGATAGAAATGCTTGATAGTGAACAAACTCTTTATCTTAGAGCCACTTCACATTTTCTTCCTCAATTTCACAGACACTCTGTCACAACTATTTGTTTTAAGGTGTCATTTTCGGTCCATGTCTTGTGTTATCAAGGTTCCAGTACAAGTGCATTAAAGCAGAAAGAGACAAGCCCAGTCAAAACAAACATGGTTCCTCCATTTCTGCTGACATTTGGGTAACTTGGGGCGGGATGTGTGTGTGTGTGTGTGTGTGTGTGTGTGGTGTGTGTGTGTGTGTGTGTGTGTTTTTCTCAGTGCTATCCATTACAGGTCATACTAAGAGGCGGCCTCCCACTGAGTCCCTCCAGGCATGGTGTGATTTTGTGTGTGAGCCCTTGTGGCTGTGTGTTGCTGTCACTGTGTGCGTATACAGTATGTGCACATTTGTCAATGTGTGTGCAGGTGGGTGATGGAGTTCAGCATTCAGTGGAATGGTGACTGTATTTACTGTGTTGTTTATGAGCGTGGTGACAAAAATTCTGACTGATACTTCTGACTCAGTCTGGAAAACAACTTCTGTTTTCACAAACAACCTTTCCTTACTCCCTTTTCTGTACATACTAGTACACACTAGTTATGTCTTATCTTGTTAAGATAACCTTTAGTAGGAACTACTTCCTGATAAAGAAATGTTATTATGCAAACTAGACTGTTATTAGACCTCAATACATTTCCAAACGTTCCCAAAAAAGTGAAATGATATATACATTTATAAATTAAGACCATAAAAGACTATTTTTCAAAAATTGTAGCAACTACCATAACCTCGCGTTTTAGCTACAGTATGTTTTTTTTACCCTATTTCAGGTATTTGAATCTATATAGCTGCCATTTTCTTTGAAAACTGCAAAGAAGACACAGAAGATCACAAGATCACAAGATTAATTCTGATATAAACAGTGGTCTAGAAGAAAAGAATGTTGATGGAGTTTTATTTGTAATACATAATGTGCCTTAAAAATGAAAGGAAATCGAGAGAAAGTCAACTCCGTTTACATATTTGTATCCCTTTCATTCTCCCAAAACCTTTAAGAATGCTTTAAGCTGATTGGCTTTTTCATACTTCTCCCTACATTTAGCGTTAAATCAGTGCTGCTCATTAGCACTGTGTTTCTGCCTTGTGTGTGAGGCGGTAGCTGATCAGTGAGTGTGTTACAGCTGCCTGCCTCTCGCCACAGCAACAGGGGAGAGACTCTCCCTACGGGTAACACTGGCTCAAGAACTTGCAAGGATCTTGCATCAATACTGTGAGAGCACACATCCTCAGTGCTGCCCAAACAAGCATCTGGACACACGCATTCATATACATCCAGCACACATGCAAATACAGCTAGCGTAGGGACTTAGAAATCTGGTTCACCTTGAGGGCAAGCTGTAAGCTAATAGCTGTAAAGTGGGTTTGTGTTAGTGTGTCAGCGGGGGTTTGTTTGCGTACTCAGGAGCATGTTAAAGAGGTGCCCGGTTCAAACGGATCCACACGCGCCCAGCGGGACTAAGAACTACGATGATCTGAGTTGAGATACATTTTATGTGAGAGGGTGTGTGTGTGTGAGTGCGCTGAATTTATAATGCTAAACAATTTTGCAAGCACTTGTGTGCTACACTGTATGTCAAGTACTTTGTGTGTGTTCCTGTAAGGCTTTTTTCAAAGAGCACATCTGTTCAGAATATATCAGTTATTTTAGGATGTAAAGGTCTCATATTGAAACTGATTCAAGCTTTCACAACTTTCATTCAAGCTGGTTTTCATTCCAACACCACCTCCACATGATATACATTGAGCATTTACATGGCATTAAGAATGAAATTATGAGAAGAAGAAGAAACATAATGAAGAGCAGGGATAATATAAACACAATATGGCTCTTGATATTAAACCACAGCCTTTAGAGCCACATTGAAACATGAAAGTAACATTTCCGACATGCATGAAAAGCAGAGTACAAAAACGAATAATTTGGATACGAGATTGAATTGTGCAAATGTTCAATATTTATTATTTTTCAAACTGTTTGTATGCTAATCCAACAATAACAAGCTGAAGGCTTAACCCAACGTTTTAACCTAGCTTAATCATGTTGTTAAAGTGGATGTCGAATGTAAGCAACACATTTGATTTATTAGTAAGTAAGGTTTTGAGCATGATTCAAAATGAAAAAACGAGTTACAAATACAAATTTAGTAATCCAACTTGATTAATTGAATTTGTCTTATATTTTGTCTAATTTTAAGACACTTAGTTCCCATTATAACAACATGAATCACTGGTGATGCGTTTTAAGTGTTTATCTGCCGTACCTGTATGCAGGTCCCTGTGTGTTCTCGACACAGGCTGCAGGACAGAGCCCAGCGGCTGGCGGGGATATGGGACACCTTGGTAATGGGCTCCATCTTCTCCGGACAGCCTATACTCACCTACAGAGGACAGGTAAAAACACACATACAAAGCACCATGTGATAACCAATTAAACAATCAACATTGTGAGGAAATTAAGGCATTGGTTCAACCTTATCATAATAACATTCGATTTAGTATCATAGCATTTTTATATTAATATATTTTACTGCCGAAATGAATAGTGGCTTAATTAATGATTCTACAGAACATTTCCCGAAAATAAAAGATTTAACAATAAATAATTGTACTAATTAATCAAAATCACAAACATAATTTGGTTTCAGCTTTTTAAATGTGAGGATTAGCTGCTTTTCTCCTTTATAGTGTAAAATTAATTAAATTAATATCTTTAGATTTGGATCAGATTGTGGGAAAAATAACCATTTGGAGACATATTACTGGGTTTATGAGAAACATGTGAGGTATTTCACCATTTTGTAGACCAAAATATTAATAAATACAATTCAAGATGGTATTTGTCATGCCTCATAGCACTTAATTCATTAATAATAAATTGTTAACATATCAAAATATCATAATGACTAACCAGCTGGAGATTATGCTTCACCCATTTTTTATTCAGCACAAAACCTACATTTAACGTTGGTCTTTACTGATTGATAATAACCAACTAATTGAAGCTTGAATAATAATTTTGTCAGTGTCTCCCAATTTCAAAATCTCAATTTGGAAGGTCTTTTGTTGGACCCGGAGCCTGGACACCTGTGCTCCCTGGAGAAATTGTAAAGATGGCAAAGCCCAGTGAGACTAACTCTCTCTGAGCGGCCTATTCAGAGAAGCATTGGCCCCAAACGCTTCTCCACCAAAAACAACCAAAAAGTCATTGACCTGTGCCAACCCGCCATGCAGGAAAGAGTGGAGAGCACTCAAAACCCAAGTGCCATTTCTTCCTTCCTTCCTTCCTTCCTCCGCTGCCTATTTCTTTCCACAAACCATTCCACCACTTAATCCCATATTTGTGGCATTGCCCACTTTCCTTGTCCTTCACGCTCGCATTAGCAAGCTAACGACGGATTTCCGTGGTTCATGTCCGTCCCTTTCCTCGTCCACTTGTTCTTATATCTGATTTTATTTCCCTCCTCTCGTCTGCTCATCCACAGAACAAGCACAAGGCCTTTCTGTTATTATTGATGTCTTTTGTGCAGCACACTCGATCTAAGTAAGGGTCAACTTTCACTCCATTGAGGTTGTCAATATAAAGTGCAATTCAGACAATGATGCCGCAGCTGACACCTTCAATGTTCGCCTCTTTTATGCAGCTGATGTGTGAAGCGATCGCTGGCTAAAGGATTTCCACTTTTTGAAAGCTGTGTTTGATTGAATGTTTGTGCCCACACACGCACACAGACACACAAAGAGGTTGCATTTTACACCATTCCTCCATCTTTTTTCCTCTTGTGTTGGTCAATACTCAAAAAGTCAAGGTTGTAGTGGTCCGTGTTTGTGTATCATTCATCCCTTTAACATGCTCAATCCCCAATGACCATATTTTAGCCTCAATTACTTCACATTTCAAAGCCAGTAGATTGAAAATTTGAAATCACTTCAGTGGAAAAGGGGGACATTTACAGTGTTGAAAGAGGCATTTTATAAGAGGGTTTTGGAATCTTTGCAAATGTATGTGTGTGTGTGTGTGTGTGTGTGTGTGTGTGTGTGTGTGTAGTGAAGAGCCATTTGAAGAGGGTCTTCTCTCTAGTGGTTGAAGGCAGAGGCCAGAAGACATACACACAGCACTGCAGGGGGGCTATAATGTTTGGAGGCACACACACTTACACACACATCTTCACACATAAACATGTATCCAATCCAGCTTTGACACACACAGCGTTTAACTGGAAATTTCCACTCCCATCATATTCAGTAAAAACTACAAACCACAAGTGCGATGTGTGTGTTGTGTTTGTGCATGCGTGTGTTTATTTGCGTGGATTTCTACTATTAACGCCTCTTTAGCTCATGCGAGCACACACAAACGTGTATGCACAAATGTGCGTACAGCACAGACATGCAAATTATCCTTTTTTCCTCCCTCCACGGTAGGAAGAGAAAACAAAAGCGAACGGAGCAACGAAAACAATTAGCCCAATCAAGGGTGACAGAAGGCAATTAAAGTAGAAGGTTTGTGCTGCCAAAAGTCACTCTATTACTGAGAAATCTGCTGCTGGAGTGTGTTGATGAATAGGCTGAAGAAACATGACTGACTGTCGTAACAGTTTAAAGGTGTGCGCAAGGCATGAAGCACATCCGCTGAAATGAGCTGCATCTTCGAAGCTCTCAGATGAGACGTCTCCAAAAGGTGTCATCAAGACACATCAGGTGCTGCTTGGCTACATGCTTGACAAACAGATTCCTCATAAATCAATCTACATGTATCTACAGACTGATTGCGGGATTGATGTTTAGACTGAAGAAGCTTCATGAAGTATTCAAAGCATTTACTGTAAACACAAAAACCCAGGTGAGAAAAACAGAAAGGTGGATCTATTCCTCAAAATCCAGGTTTCATCTATTGTTGCAATTCACTTCCATTTAACGTGCACACAACCAAAATCAAGGTCATTTGTTGTCAAATTATCAGACACCTTTTCTACCGGATAAATGTTAAATTAGTGTCACAAGCTTGGGAAATCAATTATCTTATGAAACATTTTTTAGACGAATATAATAACCCATATTAACACATTTGTGCCGGCTATTTCACCCTTCATGTTCCTACTAACATCTTAAGGAACAGTTCATAATCCCATTACATAAAAGAGCAACCAAACTGTTTGTACTTATGTTTAAAGCATACATAACGTTCTGCATTGGAGAGATTTTCTTTCCTTAGTATAAAGATTGAAGAAATATGTAAGGTGTGTAGACTTCTAGGAAGATGAGTGGGAGGTTACAGAATCTTTCTGTTGATGCAAATGGTGGAGAAGAACACTGTCCCTGAAAGATTTTGCAATAAAAGCTGACCATCCTCCGAAAGGGATGAGGGTGAGGAAGAGAAAAAGCCAAAGTTACGTTCAGTTTAAACAAGTTTAGAAGTAAAAATAAGCACTGTGTGGGTCCCCATCGTCAAACATCGCACAGTCTTGCAGGTGGTTGTGATTCACCATCTTTAAACGTGTAGTCGCTTATTTGACGCACTATTTGTAACACCACACACACAGTAGTCGACCCTCTTCATGTTCAGGTAGTTGCTGACTCCACTGAGCTAACAAAGGAAAGAATTAGGAAAGACATTTACTCTACAGTCACTGTGGACATAAAGTTGACATTGATTACCCAGTCCTGTCAACCGTGATTCAGGTTCTTTTTTTGTGTGCTAGTGAATTGTCCGACCGGCCCACTTCGGTACCGGCCCACCGGGAAAACTCCCGGTATTCCCAATGGCCAGTCCGCCCCTGCACCCAAGGACACAAGGAATCCTCTCTTCTCAATTTAAAATCTATGTTTTTTTAGAATACCATTTAAAAAAAAGTATTCAATATCAACCTTGACAGGTAAAAGTGAAGGCATGAAGGGGAGAGCTTTAGTCTCCTGAGGGGGTTGAGTGATTGAGATTATAAACACAAAACACCTGCAGGTCTATCTTTGATTCAAGAAGTCCTACACCAGTTAAACATAAAAAGTAGAAACAGCTACCTTAAGCACTCAGGCAAACGGAAAGTGGAACAGCTACGAACACCATACTATATCTGGATCTTTTTGACCCCCCTGCCTCTGCTCCGGTCTCACCTCAGGGATCCATAAGGCACAGCTGACGTGGACCCACTTGGTTCCACTGCGGGTGGGCTTGAGGCCCCCCCCCTCTTGGGGCAGAGCAGACATTTGGGCTGAACGCCCAGAGCGCAGGTCCGACACAACCAGTTCCCCTGGGGCACCTTCAGGATGCCATAACACGCCTGGGACACGGAGAGAGGAAAGAGAAAGAGTTAGAGAAGAAGAACAAATATTGAGAAGATTTATAGTTTCCTAAATGTATCTTCCTTGGGAAATAGGTTGATACTTGGGGAAAGCCAGGCTCTGTAACAAAATCTAATCTGTTCAAAATGATACTTATGAACAAACAAAATACAACATTATAATTGTTGCTCTTTAAATGTGCTAGTGAGCAGATTGTGTTAACTTTGGACAGAGCCAGGTGAAGTTTTTGCATGATGAAGCCCATAGTGGTGGAAGTGTTCGTACCTTGCAGTCAATGCATGGAAATATGTGCAGCTATTACAGTCACTTTAACTGTGATCACCTTCATTACTGTTTCTCTATTGCTTTCTTGTTTAAAAGTTTGTTTTCATAAACTGAAAGCAATGAAGCTCCAGCCTTTGAGATTCAATGTGCAGCTTGTGCCATGCTTTTAAAGGCCATACTATCAGGAGACTCAGAGTTTATGCATAATGTGTTTTTGGAGGCTAAGAAGCAGCACGAAGAAAAGTAAAATATATCACTTCTAGCTAATCTGTTCAAAATAAATATGGCTTTCACAATTTTAGCTTTAACTTCAGGAGCCAGACTGGAGAGAGATGATTTAAAACAGGCTGCATTTGCACCCAGATGTGATTTGAACCAGCTACACCACAAGGCCACCCCAGCGTCTAGTGTTCATGTCAGAATACTTTTTATATTTTGGAAACAGTGTACTTTCAGTGGTTGCTGCATCTTAAAAAGCAATTACAGTATGCCGCTGCTTCTTTCTTTTATCATATCAAATCCGCAAATTCTCACATGGAAAACCAAGTCTTCTTTCTCCTTTTGCCTCAACATACAGCTCCTTAAAGCTAATGCTCAATGCTTCTCCATTAACACACACACTCAAAAAACACATGACCTCTCGAACATATTCATAGCTGCCCAAACCTTTCTCTCAACATTTTCGCAGGACATTTTCAAAATGCCACTTGGTGTTGTTTTAAAATCACAGCAGGTCATTGTATCATCAGCGCTCCACCCATTTGCCCTTCCGCCAAAACAATAGGGTGCCCTTAAGGTTTTGACGCCAACATATTAGCACACCGAATTATATTTGATAAGATCCAATGCCCAGGGTGAGGAAGAGAGAATCATTTTTTTGTGAGGTATAATTTACTGTATCCAAGTGCCTTTTCTCTGAGAAGTGAATCATGTTCAACACTTCTTTTTGATCCATTATTACAACCTCTGTGTCAGATCTATCAAATATTATTTCTAAGGACTCAAATCAAACTTTTAGCTGAGTCCCAGATTAATTTTCATGGCCAAACATCCTGAAGCATCAACAACACACTTCAGAACTAAGTGCTGCAAAAAAGCCTGATCTCAGAATTGTAATCTGTCACCCTACTCCACAGAAGAAGGCCATCACATGTTTTACTACTGAAAAGTAAAATTCATCCTCAGTTATTAGAAGATAATATGATAAAAAAGGATCTTCGCACTGACACTAGGAGAGAAAACAAGACTTCAAAGACTCCATCTTCATCAAAAGCAGTAAAAGGACTTGATTGATCCAAGGTTTTATTGATCAAACCTTTAAATTACTCCTTTAACCAAGCCCTGTTTGTTACCGGCTGAAGGTTAACAAGAAAGCCTTACTAAAGAAGCATTGCTGAATGTGTTTGCTCTATAAAAGCGATAATATTCCTGAATACTCTCGGGGGGCAACTACTTCTTTATCTGCTCTAAATGTTGTTTCCATCACACCTAAATGTTTGCCAGTTACTTCTTCTTCTACTTAACACAAACTGCTCTGTGGAGAGGCACTATAGAACAGTGCACTGCTTCCAATATACTGTATATACAATATAACATTTTTACTGATCTTTTTGCTAATTAAATTCAGGAATTGATGGACTACTCAAAGAGCAACACAACAAAGCATGATGTTTGTGTCATCCTATTGAATGCATGAAATAAATAATTATCACTATATGGGATTACAGTTATCCTGTTTTCCCTCTTTTTCTAAATAATTTACTTCTATTCCACACACAGGTTTTTTTCCACATTGTGAGAGAGTTTCTCGGTGACAGAATAACATGATATTTGGTCTGCAGTTGGACAGCAGGGAGGCAGAGGCAGTCTGATGACACACTGAAGGTGTGTTAGTGTCAACGGGGCCAACAGAATAATTAACACTGTGTCAGTGTAACAAACACAGCAGCAGCCTCAGGGTGTCACAGGTAGCAGTTCTGAAATTGCAACATGTACTTTCAGGCAGATGATAAATTAAGTCAGAGGGAGAAAAATATGAGTAAAATATGTGAGGGCATCTCTCTGAGGAAAACAGCAAAACCTTCTCTTTGAACAACCTTGATTTTGTACTTCACGTTTTTCCCCTTCAGCTTCTACCTGTTTATTCCCCCAAGAGTGATTACCTTCTTCTGTAAAAATATTGTTTTAAAGCCAAAAAAAACACTTACAAATATATTCACAGAAATGATTGAACAGAGAGATACATATCTTTTTTTTAATGAATTGTTCTAGTCCATGTTCAAAAAGTATATTTTCCTTTTAAATAAAACATGTTATTCTTGCATTTGTTATGAATGTTATACATTTTTCAGTACATTTCAAATGTATATTTATGTATGGATGTCACCATTGTATAAAGGTTTTATTAATTGTTCTAGTCCATGTTCAAAAGTATAGTGTTCTTGTTGCAAAGAAAACCTGTTATTCTTGCATTTGTTCAAAAATGTCAAATGTTTATTAATGTATAGATGTCACAATTGTAGAAAGATTTGGCAATACTGTATGTCATTATGGTCATGCTAATGAAGCTATTGGAATTGGATTGATAGGCTGCTTAGTTTCTGACCTGATGGACGCAGACGTTGCACTTGTCACAGAACACCATCTCGTTGCCGTCCTCTCCTCTGGCGAGCGGCAGACGTCACACACCACGTCCTCGTCGTACTCGATGCCCAGGCCTTCCTCCGCCTCGATGGCCTGCCGCATCTTCTCCTCGCAGATGCTCTCCAGCTCCACCAGGACACACTCCATTGTCAGCTCGTCCAGCTCTGGTAATGCTGGGGACAGAAAGTAAAACGTGATTTATTTTTGTTCATCCTCTCAAACTCAATTAGAAAACTGGGGTGGAGTATGAGGAAAAGGAGTTGTGTATTTGATTGGTTGATATGAGGTTGATATATGACCTCTAATGAGAGAGATACGTTATGGGGAAAATACTCAGAGCCTTTACAGAACAATTAAAAGTGCTCAGTTACAGGGTCAAAACTCTGAAGTATTTTTGAGCTTTTGTTATCGACAAGGATAACAAAAATAGGAAGCTACTTACAGGAAACTCAAATTAAGCGAGCCAAGTGACCACATTTCAGTTATTGTCGCTAAAACACGTCTTTAATTGTAAATGCTTGCAGATTTCTTCATATGTACTCATCACACAGGACAGTGACTGTTTTATGGTAGCCAGCTTTGGATCAAATGTGCCCAGGATGTTGGAGTGAGTGGAGTTTCAGTGGACTCTTATATTAAGCAGAGAGTGCTCCGTCACTACTAGCCAATATATACAAACAGAGCCAAAAACAATCTTATTAGTCATGAAGCCTCCTTGCCAACAGCTCAGTTCACTGTGCCAATATGTGTCGGCATTAGCATTAATATTCCTGCTCCATTTGCATCTCAAAGTAATGCCTTGCTCTGAGGCTGCTAAATAGTTGATGGAAACTGATTTAACCTGCGATTCTTTAATTCTCATAAAAGATAAATTGTATTGTAGGTACCGTACCAGTAAAGTAAACTGGACGGTGGCAAACAGATGTGGAACGCTATTATCTCATTACATGCAACGGTATTACAATAATTATACAAAATTGGTAACAGCAGGCCACTTTTATTTAGAAAATAAATAAATAATAAAAGTGATTCATTGGATAACAGTTCAAAACAGTGGGAAAAAAAATCTTGATTAAATGCCGTTAATGGAGACTTTGCCAAACAATTAATTTAGGTGATAATTTTTAGATTTAGTATTTACAATTGTTTTTCGACTTGCCTCTTGTTGCCTACCGCCTGGATTCTATTAGAAGCAATAAATACACTTCTGCTGTCGTAGAATCTGCAGTTGAGGATTATTTATTGATTTATTTGAGGGATTCTGCACTCAGTTGGGAGGTTTTTTAAAGGGGAGCTGAGCGTCCTGTGTCTATATCTATTATTTATGTCACTCAATCCCTTTACAACCAAAAAAGTAAAATCCTTTTTTCCTGGTAATTCAGCATCTCTGTGCCAACAGGGTTATGTATCATTGGAGCTGCTGTTTAACAAAAAAGAAGAGACTATTTCCAAGTTATTATGGAAATGTAAAATAAACCTTTCTGATGATATTGAAGTGGTGGGTCAACTTTATTTTTGTATATATTACTTTTGAATCAAGCCATCAACACAAACTTTCATTCAAATGAAAATACTTGTGTGATTTTAAATGGTTGGGATTTAAAAGCTGCTTTTCAAGCATCAAAAGGGAAGTACAGTTTGTTATTAACCTGCTGGGACATTTACATCATGAACTGAACACACACAGTAGGGAGGGAAGCAACACCGCTGTGAGTGTGTGTACTCATAGTGCATTTGCTTCATATTTATCATGTTTCCATGTGCGTACGTATAAAGCTGTGCGCACATGGACATTTATCATTGTGTGTATTTAGTCACGACTGCACTTATCCGTCTGAAAGCAACATTGTATCAAACACAGACAAAAGACAGGCACATTGACTGAATATCTTTCTATACTTTTCAGTATGTTCGAATGCATTCATCCTGCATATTGTCCATGCATTATGTTCCTTTATCCCTTTTATTGAATGCATTATAAGGCCATGAAGCTCAATACTGAGTGGTGTTTCTCTATAACTACTGACAGACTGAACATTTTACAGTGTTTTGTGCTACAGTAGTTCTCTGCAAGATATCAAGTGTTAAAAGTGTTTAAATAACCAGGATTCAAAGTCTTCAAGTTCACATTTTGAATTCACACGCTCCCAAACATGCATACAGTAAAAGAGTGGGATAGAAAATGCTGAATCATCCCATAATGCTTCACCCAGCAGAACCAATCATCCTCTGTTTGTTTGGTCTAGCATTGGAGGTTATGAGAAACAACCCACTTCTGCTCTGGCAGGAGGCATTGTATATGTGTGTGTGTGTGTGTGTGTGTGTGTGTGTGTGTGTGTGTGTGTGTGTGTGTGTGTGAGTGTGTGTGAGTGTGTGTGTGTTTGATTTAAGGAGAATATGTCCCAGGAATAAAGGCCTGAAACCCCAGCGGGGATTTATAAACACAATTACTCCGCTTTATCTCAAAGGAGCCGATCAGATATCGAATAAAATGGTGGAGATGGCAGGGATGCTCGGGGTCAGCAGTTGTTGTCACCATGGACAAATGGAGGATGTAGGAAAGCAGGGGAGAGAGAAAGTGACATTAACTGCAGAAGAAGAGGAAGACGGAGGAAGCAGGTGATGATAAGAGTGAACATTTAAAAAAAAAAAAAGGATGTACCGAAAAGCATCTGCATCACAGAAACAAACTTTTAAGAACCGTTGAGAGTTTAACAAAGTTGACTTGGAGGTGACTTTTACATCGGAAATGTCAGATAAACAAATGTAAGGTTATGATTTGGGTTGGTACATATCTAATAAAGGTTATGTGACTGTTAAAGGGT
Source organism: Dissostichus eleginoides (assembly GCA_031216635.1). Taxonomy (NCBI): domain Eukaryota; kingdom Metazoa; phylum Chordata; class Actinopteri; order Perciformes; family Nototheniidae; genus Dissostichus; species Dissostichus eleginoides. Next base: position 16,325,039 of record CM062279.1, on the reverse strand, counting down.
AAGTGTGGAATAGAGAAAAACCTAAACATTAATGATAACCTTTTGCAAATTGTGCTAAATCTAATTTAGCTGTAAACCAGCCTCAATTTCTCTGGGAACATTGACTGTAATGGTAAATGAAGGACGTTTATATTTCATTCAACTAGCAATATTTAATTAAAATTAACTGCTATATGTGAATATGTTCTTATAGGTGAGAACAATCATCTGTGTTTCTGATACAATCCCTTATGTGTTACAACTAGTCCATGAGTCCATGAGACTGAAGTAAAACCACACCATTCATGACACATTTATCATCATTCATCATTATGAGTTGAGGCTGCGAGTCAGTCTGCACTCACCCATCTGTCTGAACTCGTTGTTGACCAGCTCCAGCCAGGAGACATCCAGGTCGTCCAGGTCGTAGCAGCTGTAGCGCTGGGTGGGGGGAGGCTGGGTGATGCTCCCCTTCTCCTGCATGTTGTCTGAAAAAACGTCCGACGAATCAATCGACAGCAACCTGAAACACACAAAGATACACAAAGAGACTTCATCATGTGGTCTGGAAACACATCAACACACCTTGGAGAAAACGTTGGCAACTCACATGGAGCCACAGCTTGTCTTACGAAATGACTGACAGGAAAATGTAATACAACTCATAATTCAATGATTTGATTGGTTGATGTTCATTGACAAATTATCAAGCAATAAAACATGTAATCTGTGGTTGCTGGCACCTATGAGCTAGCACACTGTCAACACTAATAATACTCAACCTCAAGTGGTTTACTGCTTTAATGCCCCGTTTACATCTCATCAAACTAAGAAGTGAAGACAGGAGCTCTGGATTTTAAAGGTTTCTCTCCTTGACTCTTGAGCCATACTGAATAAACAACCAGGGGGGATTTTCTTCTGCTTAATGGATGAAACTGTATTCTTTAAATCTTTAAATGTACAGTATGATGGCAAAATAAAACTTCATTCAAAGTAATGAAATCACAAAAACTCAACTTACAAAAAGTTGACTGCATTTTCTCAGCTGGAAAATGTATTAGTATTAGTCTTGAAAATGTTTGATGTTTAATGTGAAGGTATAATAAATAATATGATGTTTAAATGTATAATCACAAGTCAAATATAGATTGCCAAAGGTCAAAAGATGAAAATAGGGACATGATGCACAAATAATACAGTGGGCGAAAATATATTTCAAATGCAATATACATACAACGATACACGTCACTATAAAGTCGTTAATCATAAAGAATTTGTAGATAATGTTGTCCTCGTAAACTGTATATTCACAACTGTGGCGGTCATTGTTAAATACTCAATACATGTGAGAGAAAAGAACAAAACCCTACAGTTCTCATGACAACATAAATAAACGAGAAGCCTTTCTCTTGTGTGAGAATCCTCTAACAGACATGTCCTGACCTCACGGTCCAGAAAGACTGAATCAGAGTTTGACGGATGCTAAACACAATCAAATTGAAAGGGGGAAAAGAGCAATCGAAACAATGACACATGGAGTGGTAGTAGGGAGCAGTGACAGGAAGCTGCTCCAGGCAGTGTCTGCTCTCTAGAGCCTCGGGCCTGGATGTCTCTCTGTCAACAACACCAGGAAATGGGGTCAGGAACTCTGCTCGACCCACTGGGAACCAATAAAGACTCTGACATGTTCATACACACACATGTGTACACTTACACACACATGTGTACACTTACACACGGGCCTGTGTAAAACCTCAGAATACTCTGAATCATGCACATGCTCATCATATTCTATTCTACATACATAATAGTTAACTTCTCCTGCATTACTTGAACTGTATTAGTCTTGCAACATTCTCTTGCACTATTATATTTCTACTCTGTTCCTTCTAATTTATAGTTGTTTTATGTCTTAAATATGTTGATGTTGCATTGTTGGAGGAGCCTGTGTGAATACAGTTTTTCATTGCATATCTACACTGTAGCTGTGCATATGACAATTAAGCCCTTTGAAAACAAGGTATATACACACAACACCTGAGTTAAACACTGTACGGAACACACACTCACACACCACTTCTCCATAAGAGCTCTGTGTTAGACACACACACACACACACACACACACACACACACACACACACACACACACACACACACACACACACACACACACACACACACACACACACACACACACACACACACACACACACACACACACACACACACACACACACACACACACGATTCAAATGCTCGCCTGGTGAAGTCGTGACCTTTGTGTGAAAAGGTGAAGTGTGTCAGTGATCAAAACATCAAAACAAAGCAACCTTTAGCTCTCTGTTGAGCTCCCCGCCTTCCACGCCACATTATCACACTGCTCAGTTATTATCATCATGCTCCGTCACTGCCGTCGCCATCCCATCCAGCCGCACTGTGATCATCATCATCATCCTCCTCATCATTATCATTATCCTCCCCATTATCATCACCACTGCTGCCATCATCTTCACAACAGCTGCCACAATTTATTTCAGTAGTCTTCATTATGACGTCCTTTCTTATGTGTTGCCAGCACATTTACAATATGAAATGAAAAAAACAAAGATGATCAAATTAACAATTTAACTGTCGCATGCCATGGAAAAAGTCTCATCAGAGCAGGATTTATTCTGTTAGCCAAGGAATTTCTAAAGTGGAGTCATTTTACAATTTAACACAATATAAATGTAATTTTTCTAACTGTAAACCATAAAACTAATTTCTAATCCCAACAATTCTCATTACTTCCTATTTCCTCCTTAAAATGTCATTTTCTTATCATTCTTGATTTGTACTTGTCTTTACCTGTTCCTCATTCATTTCCCTTTTATTTGTATTTCTGAGCGATTGGCTTATAGTAAAAGTATGCAAATCTTGCTGTGGAAACACTTTTATTTTTTTTTTAATAAGTATGAAGTATTCCTTGGCATTTGAGTTGTGTATGTGATGCTGATTACCACAACAACTCTGGATCTTTGCATTTCCAGATCAATTGATGTCCACATCTCAGTAATCTGTGCATGAGTGGTCAACATTAGCATTTCCCTTGCTGATAGCGCACTCATAAATCTGATAAAAGGCACAGATCTGATCTATTTCTATCTGGGAATGGCCAATGTAGACCGCTAGTGCAGGATCAATGGAGGCAAATGTGTAATCATTAATAAATAAAAAAATGGACCATCTTCCTGTGAGGACAATAAGGCAGATCCCTGTTTTGGCTTGGTATCAGTTTGATATCTGATACTGAATAAACAGGCCCAGTCAGTCCACTGGCAGGGGAGAAAGGAGAGGAAAGAGAGAAACAAAGGCACACAACACACACAGAAACACACACACATACTCACACAAAGAATAGGTTTCATACTGCAAACACTAGGCTGGTTGTGTCTCTTATGTAATGGTAAAAACAACTTCAGTGTCTTATTACATTAGTGGGTGGTGTTATTGCGTTATCAAAGGATTAGGCTACTGTTATTCTATGTGTGTTATTATTAACAAATCCCACGAAACGACCAAAACCAACAGTGTGTCCTTTCAAATAACTTCTAGCTTCCAAAAGCCCATTAGTTCTTATGTAAAGTTTAACAGGACATACATTTAAAAATCATTTCCAATAAAAAATAGGCACTGTAGTTTCAGGAAATGTTTCTCAAGCAAGAAGAAAACGCTTTTTGGGGACTCAAGACACTGCAGATTAATACAAATGTGCTGCTTTGATGAGTAATAACGACAGTAGGAAATACAAATAAAATAAGCTTCAGTGGTTTTTGGTAGAGGGGGAACATGTCACCCAAAGCAAAAGTAATGTGTTGTTATCCTAGACTGTATAAATAAAGGTTGTTATAAGCTTTTGTAGAGCAATAGAGATTAGAATTTGGTTACACAGATACAGTTACTTCCTATATGGATCAATTTATTGCTGCTTTTAGTCTTGGTCTTCACCTGTTTTGTTGATTGTAAGAAACATTTACAACTGCCAGATGAAAACTGATTTCCAAGTTCATAATGTGATAAACAGTCAACAATGTAATATACTGATATTTTATCAGCAGAGTGCGTGTGGAGTTGATGATCTCAGCTTTGTTTATTCTAATATGGGCTTTATTGCATTAGGCGTTATGATTTTGTTTGGCTTCTAGCTGTGGCAGCCAGTTTTGATTTACCTTAGCAACTTGGGAATGGGAAAATAGAAAAGAAAAGAAAATGAGGACAAAAACAAAATCATGAAAAGAAGACGAGACAATATTTGGATGTTGTGTAAATGATACCTGCACAAAACTGGAAACCTGCGTATATTCAGAGCAAAAATGAAAGCTGCTACAGGGTCACAATGCTAATACTAATGTAAATGTGTGAAATGAGACCCTATCTGCATTACTGATATTAGTTCAAGAGTTGGAAAATCATTCAAATAGTTTTGAAAGAGAGCTAAGATTATGTAAATTATGCTTTTAAGCCCGGTGTGGTGACATTTACTGTAAATTGAGCTTCTGGTTTGTTATGTCACAAGTACGGGAGAAAAAAAACTTAAAGTGAGACATGAAAGGAAAGCTACGCCTCATAATAATGTCAAGTCATCCAATCTAACAGGATGTGAGCCAATGGGGGTCCGAGCACAATGTGTTCTTCCATTGGTAAGTATCATGTAACACACACACACACACACACACACACACACACACACACACACACACACACACACACACACACACACACACACACACACACACACACACACACACACACACACACACACACACACACACACACACACACACACACACACACACACACACACACACACACACACACACACTTACATAATGTAGGTAAACAAAACCGTGTGCAAAAAGGTCTGCTTGTTCAGCCTCTATCATGAATACAAAAGCAGAGATAAAGTGCAGAGTCGCCTGTTAATACTGAGCACAATAACATCATCTCTGCCAAAAATGTGAACATATTTTTGTCTCTTTATGGGATTTAAGACCAATTTTTGAAAATGTTATGAGCTAAAGATTATGTACTCCGTGTTTATCTAATTTGTTTCACTAGTTTACAAGAAGTTGCATTTTGAATATCCTCTATAATTTTCTACCTCCCAAAATGGAGTATGATACACATACACTGTAAAAATCAACATTTAATAAAAAAATAATAACATTAAAGTGTGGCTTTTTTGGTGATTTAGCATTTTGTAAAAAGGTTTGAGTTTGTAAATATTTAAAATGTAACTTCTTAAGTACAGATTTAACAACAGAGCCCATTTTAAAATGAATTGGTCAACTTGATCCATTATTCCTAACATGAAGAGTAATTTACTTCAGATTGAATGCGTTTCAAGATCATCAACAACATTGTAGTGTTTTAATTCAAATGTGTTGGGCATTGAATAATAAAGTCTAGACTCATGTTGTTCCTGGTGTCTGAATATTTTAGAGGAAAGGGGCATTCCATGCATCACATTAGAAAGGTTGGAAAGTTACTGAACAATGGAAAATGTAATGTAATGAATCCAGACAAATAGAAGTGGTTTCTCAATAGAAATAAAGAACGTATCCAAGAAGCACACCAAAGAACATCAGCTATAACGAGTGGAGTATTTTTTACATTTTGAATCAAATACTGCTATGTTATACAGCTTTTTAATTACTGAGTGTTTCCTTTTTCAAGCCAATTATGACACACAAAGAATATTTCAGCTAATATTGACGAAAATAATAATAAAGAAACCTTGGAAATCGCTTCTGTTTACAGTTGAGGAGTCCTAATGAGGGGAGCAGCCCAGAGGGAATTTTAAAATGTTCCCTCCTTAGATTCATAACAATACGACAGCTGAGTTTTCTTTGATCTTAATGGTGTGTCCCATGAAATATTTATCAGGAGGAACTACACACCGTGGGGCTCTGATTCTTAAAACAATGAAAACCAAAGTCACCCCCACCATCTCTGCTCCAGCGCTGAGGCCCTGAGGAGAGGTGTCTTTGGTTTACTACACGGGATGTGCCTCTGGGGAGCAGAGGAGTGGGAACTGTAAAGTATATAGTAACACTGCTGAATGGGAGGTTATATGAGCTTCAGCAGGGAAGAACAGTGATTTATATGTTGGTGAGTGCGTGAAAGTGAAAGAAAGATCAAGAGAGCAAGAGGGTCACTTTTGCAAATAATTCTTCTGTGTTTGCTTCAGTGGAATACAAAATGATTTTAACACAGTCTTCTCTTCTGAAATAAAAAGAAACAACAAGCTAAGTATGTGAAATACATTCTTATTGTATGCAAATGACTAGACCTAGTTAAATAACCCATATGATCAGCGATAATTTAGCATTACAGCCTCTAATCTTTCTTGTGTTCCTCAATTTGGAGAAAACACTAGATGTGTACAGTGTGTGCCATTCAGTTTAGTGATTCCTTTGTGATTTGCAGCAATTTATAAATGGCAAACAGTGTAAATAACTGTAGAAATCTTTACCTAAATGTAAATAATAAAACCCTTTATTGTAGGAACCTTAAGTTGGGTCCGGTCATTTCTCTTTGACTGTTAGTAAGTAAACAATTGAGGATAGAAATAAATATATATATTTACAGTATATTGTCTATTTATATCAATAAGGAACAATTAGATATTAGAAACATCCCTTCAGCAAAATAGTTATAAAGTTAAATTAACACCCTTAAAAACCAAACTTAAAAATGTTTACGTTCATCTCAACGGTAGGACTTCAGTACTGTTTTAACAGACTGTATTAGATTTAGCTGGTGTATGTTAACTACAACTGAGTGTACATTGCCTTGCATTTAAGCGAAATTGCGAAACAACGAAAAAACCATGCCAAAGAAGCAATAAAAGATATACAGCTTAACTTAAAAAAGGTTGATAGATAAAAACTAAAGAGAAAGAGGGAAAGGAAAAGTCTGCCAAGCCTCCCTCTCGCTCCCATCTCCCATATGTTTCTCACCACTGTGTAAATCTCACTTTCCTGCTTTTCATGAAACGTCAATAATAATCTCCTCTGAAGGAGGGATGAAGTGGATGGTGTTTACATAAGACGTTTCCAGTGTGAGCAGAGCTCTCCATCTGACTCTCTGCCCACACTGGACACGTTTGGTTTAAACAGTCAGCAACTCCTGACAGACTCAAGAAGAGCAGGAAGTCAGTCAAACCAGCCTGGAAATGTTAAGAGGCAAAAAAGGAAGGGATGAGGGCATGGATGAAAGAGAAGACAAATGGGTAAGAAAAAAAAAAGAAAGAAATCTTAACTGTTAAAGGAGAGATGCTGTTCACAACTACAGTTATCTGTCATTTACAATTGACAACCACCGTACCACCTGCCAAGTACCAGTCCAAGAGAAAGAGCATGCAATGCTTAAAACGGTTTATCAACCAAATTAGGGATTTGAGTTGATTTATTTTGCCAAAAACTACTTTGTAAATCATTTGAGCTTTACACAATACCGCAGCATGTTGATGTTCAGAGTTGAGCATTTAATAGTGAGGACAACATCAGAATAAATTATTACATTTTTGTGACTTGTGACATCAGGCCTATTACACTTTAGGGATCAGTGGCAGTAAATCACACAGAAAAGGCCAGATATTAAATAAGTTAGGTGATTGTTTAACCTGATTCATCTCAGAATGGATTAATCACATCCTATTGAATGTTTGCTATCATTCAGAGTAGCAAAGGCCTGAGCAAAGGAGGGTGGAAGCAACCGAAAAATGAAGAGAAAGTTGAAAAAGCAGTGCAAAAAAGTTAGAGGAATAAAGTTGGTATTGAAATGAATAAGATAAGTGAAAGAAAATCAAAGAAGAAGACACTGAAATATGCTTTTCCTCCAGCTTTTACCAAGCTGTTTTCTTTATCCAATTAATTACAATGTGGTATAATATAGTTAAACATGAATGTTAAGCTGCCAACAAAGCTACAGGGCACATTATCAGCACTGTGGACATCTACAGCATCACCCGTCCTTGTCAAATGCAAACAATCAGTTCTGTGTGTGTGTGTGTGTGTGTGTGGGGGGTGTGTGTGTGTGTGTGTGTGTGTGTGTGTGTGTGTGTGATAATCTCTCATTCTTGAAATACCTCACTGTCACAGTACGCCTGAGAAAATCGGCTATCCTTTTTCTTCCCTGTAATCCCTCTTTCTTCCCCTAGTTTTCACAGACTGTGTGTTTATGTCTGTGCGTGTGTGTGTGTGTGTGTGTGTGTGTGTGTGTGTGTGTGTGTGTGTGTGTGGTGTGTGACAGTGTGTGCTGCCAACAGCTCCTCAGCCCCTTATCCTTGGGCAACCTGTACAACCCCCCCCTTCTCTAAAACACAATCCTATATCAGCATGCAGACTGGAGCAGGAGAATCAGGCCAGCATCAAACAGGGCACAGGGTTACCCAACCCAGGGACCAGGGGTTACCCTGTGTGGCACTGGAGGGTGTCTGTGTGTCTGTGTGTGCATGCAAAACAGGGTTAAGTACTGATAACATGTGTGTGTGCAGGCATGTTTTTTTTGGGTGGTATATCTCATAATAATTCATTAAAAAACTAAATAGCACCAAAACAACAAAATATAATCAATAAAAACAGAGGACGTGTGAAGTGATCAGCATTCTTCTTACAGGATTTGTCTTTTGATCTTCTTTTAATGGGTTAGATACTACCGCAAAAAACAGGAGATGTATGTCTGTTTTTTTCGTCTCCACCAACAACAGCGCATTCAGTTTTTCTTAAAGCATTTTCTAAAAATAATAAAAAATGTGTTAATAGGGTTAGGTTAACCCGAAACAGCATTGTTAATATATAAATATTGGTTTATAGAAGCTTTTAATGAGACGGCTGAAGCTTGGGTGTGTTTTTTAATCATGGTAAAATATTACTTAGTAAATGTTTAACTGATTAAAAACACAGTGAAATTGGAAATATATGGAAATATATTTCTTACTAATACCACCAGTGTGGATGTAAAACTACTTGATGTTCTGATTCTAATTGAACAAACTCACGATGCTGATCAGATGAAATACTTAATAAATAAAATATGAAATGCCACTGCGGATTGTGTACATTCAACGCTTCCATATAAGTGTCCTCAATACTGACAAATAAAAACGTATAAAAATAGCCAACAGTATGAGGACAGACGGAAGCAAAGAGATGTTACTAAGTTGTTGATGTGTTCAAATAAACACACAAACACTCTTGCAGTGTTTCCCACAGATCTGAAATATACTTGTGGTGGTAGCCGAGAACGGGGGGGGGGCTAGTGGAGCACGCTCATGAACTGTTCGCCGGAGCCTCGCACTGCGGAGCGCATAAAGCAGACCCTTCACGCGATAGCAGAGCGAACAGGTACAGCAGGGGTAGTTGATCGATCGCAGATGGCGTCGTGCTTGCGGACGGATAAAAAAAGGATTAAACCTAAATGGGTCGCGAAATATACTTTGGCGGACGTTAATATACCACCCAAGTAAAGTTTATGTGTGGGAAACCCTGACTCTCGGATATTTACTGTACAGCGTTGGCTTTGGGGAAGCGAGTCATTTTCATGTCATATTTATGTAGAGAAAACACACAGTCATCTGAGTTATATTTATGTGAAATGAATGATGGAACTTTATACAACACACGCAGACACACACACATACACACACACACACAAACAATCACAAACACATTGTTGTACAGAGATCCTTGGGAGCAGTGAGTCAGCTTCATGTCATATTCATGTCAATGAAATCAATCATCCCCCAGAAACACACATCAACATCATTTGCAGAGTGACCTTTCAGAGATGAGTCACCCCTGTGCTGGTTTGAGTGCAATCAGACACACACACACACACACACACACACACACACACACACACACACACACACACACACACACACACACACACACACACACACACACACACACACACACACACACACACACACACACACACACACACACACACACACACACACACACACACACACACACACACACACACAGCTAATTTAAACTATAATCTTTATCTCCCCACTAATTTCTTGCATCTGTTTAAAACATTTCCCTCCTTCCATCTACACAGACTCAATGAAACTGTTATCAAAATCCGATCGGACTATCAGAGTGAATGAAACATGTATAACGCCGTTGGGGTGGAAAAGATCGTAGCAAGCAAGTAGCCCTAGGAGACAGAACAAGTTGTAAATATTAATAACTGAAATGCATAATATATACTAAAACCAAGATTTCTTGCAGCACTAAAATAAGTTTGCTTGGGGGAAAACAGAGTAGTGCGTATAAGTAACTATTCCAACTATTTTTAACTAGAAATACCAAGGAAGGGATATAAATGCTGTTGGACTGACAGTGGATCTCTGAGAGGTGCAGTGTAGAAATAGCACAGTAATGAGCCCTTAGCACCAAAGATGGAGAGAATTTGTTTTAAATGGCAATCCAGAAATGTTCCATGAATGAAGAATTATGGCTTCGTTACAACATTTCTCTCTCTTTACCTCACTCTTGTTCTCTCTCCTCTGTGTTTTGTACATGTTTTAAAATATCTTTCCATCTCACCCAGACTTATCGCTTCACTCTCAAAGTCTATGTCAGTGTAAGGCCTGCACAATAGATTTTTTTAAATATAACATAAAAAGATCTTTAAATCATTGATTCGACCTATAGTCTTCTTGTTGGTATGTTTGTTTCATACAGCCCACAACAACTTTCCCAGGACTATTGGGCGCTTTCACACCGGAGTACTTTTCCCCCCGAACTAGGCCGATAGGGGGGGGAGATTTGGTTTGACACCTAAAAGGATCTGGAACTAGTCCCTAGTTCGCGCAAACTTTTTCATCCCCAGATAGTCCCTGCTAGAGAAGTAGTACATTCCTGAGGAGGAAATGGTTCGTGGGTGTGTCGGCCACACTAACAATTTCTGATTGGCTGGGCGAATTGCAAACCACGCCCCGTAAAACTCCGTTTTGTGAACCCAAAGCAGAAGAAGAAGAAGTGACGTCAGCGTCTTCATTTGCCTAATCCTCCCTCAGGGGCTTATTCCGGTGAGAACGCGATCTACTAGGACAGTTCGAGGGACTAAAGAGTTCGGGGGGAACAAGTACCGGGGACAAGTACCGGCTAAGTACTTGGTGTGAAAGCGGCTATTGATTTTAAAAACTTTTTTTACTTCTATTATTTCAGTTTTGTCTAGGAAGCAGAGTTACTCGTGAAGATGGTAAACAATATGAAATTAAACAACTTTTGAAAGCTACAAGAGATGAAGGTTTGGATAATTTGTGGTTACAATAAGATCATAAGGTTGATCACAGGTTGAAGTGAGAAAGTTAGAAGGTCAAACACAATATAAAGGGTTTTATTGTATATAAAGATTAAGGAGTGATTAGGTTTAGGGGCATATATTGGTCAAAAAAGTGATCCTGATCAGTTTAGAGATTAATTTAGTTTCTCACCTTTAATTAATGTGGATGATGCATTTGTGTAGAGATGACTTATAGTACTGTATGAGCAGACTTATATTCATAGTTAAATACTGTCTTTTTGAAGCAATAGAATTGTCCTTTTAAGTCAAAGTGTAAGGGAATTATTATCTCATTACTTTATTTATGGGGTTAAAGGGATTGTTTATTGTGGTGCACAGGAACTCAGTGTCAGTGAGTGTTTTACAGTCAGTTGCCATTTTGTTCTGTGGTTCAGATGCTAGTGCAATCTGCCCGTTGTCATGGATATGACTCATACTTATTAACACCATGACTCTAAAGCTCTGCGGTTAACTACACACAAACTCACACACACATTACATTTGCACAAACTGCCAAGTGCACATACAGATACTGAAAGGCACACGCACAATTTTAACTTAAGATCCCAAGAGTTCAAAATTAAACACAGATGACCACAAACACACTTGAACTCATGCTGACACACATGGGTACACATGGGTACACACACACACACACACACACACACACACACACACACACACACACACACACACACACACACACACACACACACACACACGAGTATCTGTGTTTCTCCCTGTTTGCCTTTCCTCTTAAAACTCCCACAGTTTCTCTACAAACAGTAAAAAAAACAACAGTACCCCCCCACCCACCTCGTTTTGCAGTCCTGTCCTAGAATGTGCAAACTATGTTAATCAAAAGAGACGAGGCTCGTCATAACGAGAGGAAAATACATTTAAGAGGGCAGTGCAAAGAGACGGAGGGGAAGTGTGTTTGTGCCTGCAGCAAGGTTTCTGCAAATGAGGCGGGGGAGTGTTTCATTCATATTTTCCACCCAGTGTGTCGGGAGCCAGAGAAGCAAAAGAGTGAGAAACAGAACCAGTGAGAGGGGAAAGAGACTCTTAGAGGTGAAGGCAGACAGGAGACACAAAAAACCTTTGTCATGTTTTGTGGCATGCTTCCACTAAAGCTCTCTTTCGACCCTATCCTAGTACACTATCATGTTCCTGTCCTTGATATACAATCCAATCCGAACCCATTCTCTAAATAGTCCATGAAATCTCAAATCTTAAAAATTCCTTATCCTTAAGATAATTTTAGATTACATTTTCAACATCTGTAGTGAAGAAAGAAACGGTTTAAGTGAATACATGTTAACAAACTACAGCTACAAACTGAAAATTCTGTGATGTAAAATCTAAATTAAATCCTATTAGAAGAAGAAACATTTACTCCAGCCTGCTCACTGGCAGAATAAACGTGACAGCCAAGTGCTTGGTTACTGCACAAGCTGTTCAGGAGAAATTAGATTATCACTTTATGCTTATTTTGGAACCAGGCCCCTTTCACTTTAATAGTTTAAAAGAAAGCTCTGAGAGACTGAAAGCATTAGCACTCTCGGCGTGTATGGTGCCCATATGAATTTTAATTGACTTCCCACTGCCAGGGGGTGGAGATGTAAAAAGGCATTTTGGGATGGACTGTCTCTTTAAGAGGCTTGAAAGTGCTTCCAGGAAAATCAGGAACATATTACTTCACTTTGATGCCATTATGTACAAGTAAGCGTAATCAGAGTATGAATATCCACTGAGTGTCGGCTCCAATGGCCCCAGCGCGTTTCAAAACTAACCGAGGGAAAGAACATGTGAAAGAATTGGCACTTAATTTATGTTAAGGGAGTATATTTAGGGGCTGCTTGATGTAAGCAAGTTTTGGGAAGCAAATGTTTCAACAGTCAGCGAGGGCAGGAGAGGAATGTCACCAAACTGAGCCACAATGTTCCCTAAGTTCCCTCCAGGAGGAAACACTAATACCTCTTTATATAAATGATTACACAACAACGGGCCAGTGCACAAGACTGTCCTCTGTGGTGTGTGTGTGTGTGTGTGTGGTGTGTGTGTTGGGAAGGGGACTGGGTTGGAGACAAATACAATCATTCAAGAAGGAAAACACATGAAAGAGCAAAATAAACAAAACACAGACAACAAATGAACAAAAACACAGACAGACATGGAAACACCCTAAATACAGACACAGATAAACACTGACTGACACACACACACACACACACACACACACACACACACACACACACACACACACACACACACACACACACACACACACACACACACACACACACACACACACACACACACACACACACACACACACACACACACACACACACACACACGATCACTGTGCAGCTCTGACAACAGAAAATTCCTCCCTCATTTTGCCCTTCGCTCTATAACTTAATATCTCATTGAAAGCTTATATGGACATTTTATTGTTATCAAATGTCTAGGCATTGGGTTTCTATTTGTCCAATAGCAGTTTGTCATCTAGACTTACAGTAGTAGGCATTTATTCATACATCAATACACAATATTTTCTATGGATTCTGAACATTCAGGCGTCAACCGAACACAAGACTTTTTCGGTTTAACCAACAGGTGTTTTTTTCTGATGGGTGATGTTTAGTGTTTTTCTGCCACAGAGGAAATTATTTCCTAAAGAGAATCAAGTCATCACATGTAATAATAAACCAGACAGAGTTATTGATCAAGCTTCCAATAAATATCATCTGAGAGACAAAATCCGTCAAATATATTTCGTAAGTAACAATCTTTTAATGATCCTAAAGTTCGACAGAAGTATGTGTTAGTAATACGAACAGAATAAACACAAAACGTTTTGGAAAAAGAAAAAACCTATTCTGGTTCTGGCTGATTTATCTTTAGAAGTTAAAATCATAAATTATGTAGATTCTTCTTTTTATAAACTAACTATCCTTTTTTATAGCTCTATGCTCTATCATTCCCCACAACCCGAACAATAGTATGGTTACGTATAGATTGACATTTTACACATTTAAAAACATTACAATATATAAATATTACACTGTGTTACTGTCACATGCTGTCTGAGGCTGCATTCAAGTCCTGAGATCAATGTGAGGTTGATGAAAAACATGAAGACTGCCGTGCCACATTTTGAGTTTTTACTGCCCTTTGGTTCACTGTGAGATTACGGCTGGGACTTTAAAGAGTGACTCCTCATTCAGATCCAATAAACCGCTGCAGAGAAATATACTGCAGAGCAAATACAAGTTATTGTGGAAAACATGTTGACAAGCTCTCAGCCTGATAACACTGTCGCTGTGTGGGTGTGTGCGTGTGCGTGTGTGAGTGTGAGTGTGCGTGTGTGAGTGTGCGTGTGTGAGTGTGATTGTGTGAGTGTGTTTGTGAGTGAGTGAGTGAGTGAGTGAGTGAGTGAGTGAGTGAGTGAGTGAGTGAGTGAGTGAGTGAGTGAGTGAGTGATGTAAAAGCAAGCTCAATTTGGTTTTTCAGGACTTTAATTTCAGGCCATCATTTGATGCATAAAGCAAATTGTGTGTGTTTATGTGTGTGTGTGTTTCCTCTGTGCTTTTGACGGATCAAGAGTAACCGTGTGGGAGTTGTTTTCAAAAAACTCCCTTGAAAGATAAGAGACCAGAGAGAACGGGCGCTACTGAGCAGGAGAGATAAATAAAGTATGTAGAAAGCAGAGAGATAAGGTAGAGAAGAAAAAGCAAAAGAGAGAGTAAAGGATAAAAAAGGGAGGTCACACGGAGAAGGTGGTTATATCTTTTTTGATTATGTCATGAAAGTTACAATCTTTACATGGTGTGTGTGTGTGTGTGTGTGTGTGTGTGTGTGTGTGTGTGTGTGTGTGTGTGTAAATTGCTTTTGACCTCTTGTAGAATAAGGATGAGTCACTTTTCTCCAGGAGCAAATGCAATCTACTAAAGTGTGTACATGAAAGATGTGTCTGTGTGTATATAAACACACCTAAGCCCTTCCTACACCAACTTGATAGCAAGGATTACACTCTTATACAAGGCTTTAATATAATGTATACACAACACAAACAAACTCGGAGGCAGCAGAGATGTGTTTCCATCACCTCTTTGCCTCAAAATCCATCAGTGACACATTTTCACAGCTGTGACCTGCTCAGTGTGTAATTGGTTTGAGGAGGTTTGATAATTTTTCCAGAACTGAATCTGCTTAACAAATAAAAGTCCTTTGGAAATCCCTTATTAAATCCACTTTATCCACAAAATCTGCAACATTTGGTATACATACAACAGATTTAGTTACTTATCAGTGGCTACATCTAGGAGAGTAGAACACAAATAAATGTTGATGTTTAATCTGAATTTATTGTACACTATATTTGTGCATTTTTCCCGAGTTGCTTGTTTCGAATACTAGAACATCTGACTGAGAACTACTTGATACTGTAAATGGGTTTTTTTTTTATATATGCATGGAAGTTTGAAGACCTAAAATCATTAAAATCGTAAAAAAAATGTAGGCTAGATTGTTCCAACATAAAGTTTGAACAACTCTTTGTTCTTAGTGGTCTGTAAAAAGTTTAATTTTGGCTTTACGGCAAATTACGAAGGATATTAAGATGAATTTGCCACGGCTGAAATAATCTGCTTGAGGCTGCTTTTCACATTAAACCAGCAAGGGTAACAGTCAGTGTTAGCAGAACATGAAAAAGCCTGAAGCATTCTTGTTCATGCAATGACCCTGGTTTGATGCTGGATGGGACCTTTGTTGTTTCCCTCTCTGGTTTCCTGTATATCGCTACTACCAAATGAAGGCAAAATGACCCAAAAAAAGTACAACAACAAAAGAAACATACAAAAGAATAAGCCTGCTAACAAAATGTTTGATAAGGTTCAACATAATATTCAATTAGAAATATTTTAATCTTGGAGTTTAGCTAATCTGCCACCTGGATCTAAATCTAAAAGGAAACCACTTATCAGAGCACAATCCTTATAAAAAGTGGTATAAAGTGTAGGTCGTCTTATGGTCACAATCCTTCATTTGCACGCTTTTATTTTTGGCTTAATATTTTGCTGCAGGCTGCTATCTGCTCCAGTAATGTTCCCATGTCCCCACAGGGATGATTAAATCAAATGTAATTCAATCATATGTAATCTAATCTGTGATTTATAATACCGCTATCTGCTATTTTGGAAGAACAGCCAGAAGACTCTTCTAACTCCCTCCTTCTCCCCGTCTAAGTCCACAGTGCCAAAAAAAGAAATGGGTTTAAGTACAGAATGAATTGTCTCTTATCCCAGTGCCTTAAACACCACCACACACAGCAAGATAAAATGATGGGAGCAGACAGTCAAGTGTTTTTTAGTTCTGTGAAACATATACAGGTCATAAATATTAATACCAGAGAGAGGGAGAGAGATGTGTTTTCTGCTGTCATGTTGTCAAGCAAGGGTGCGATAGCTTTTCTGGGAAAGAGTATACAACCAATTAGCTGCTATAAAGTGTCCTGAACTGGTTTATTGTCAACGCTCTTAACAAGTGGAAGAAAAAAAAACAAAGACTGACAGAGAGAGCCATGAGCTCTGCATTTTAACACCCACATTGCTAATCAGCAGACGAGTAACCTATAGGCTCCATTTTCCACATGCACAAACTGACAAGGAAGCACATTAAAGAACACAAAGACATGGACACACACACTTTGTCTTTCTGTAACTGTGTAGGTAGCACATTATTACTGTGATTTTGGAAAGAAATGTTCACGATCGCATATGATTGTAATTTCCAGATGTCGAAAAACCTTTCTTTAGTCACAAACACACAGTATGCATGTTGTCATACCTAGGTGAAAGTTCAAATGTAAGTTAAATAAAAAAGGAGCATGACAAAGAAAATTTGCAAAAAATAGAAAATTAGCGAGAAAACTAAACTTATCTTACTCCTTTATTTGTTGTCAGTAAATGTAAGAGTAAAGACAAAACGGATAGAGGAGTGGTCACACAAACAGTGCTGATATCCAAATAACCGGCGTGTCACACTTGGGATTATATCAACCACATTAAATCCATGTCACTCAAAACCTGGTTGTACCGCTCCAAAACAATGTGGCACTGACACCCCCACAGCAGGATGGAAACAACATCCCGCCAATCTGAATTCTCACAATCTGACATGAGCCTTTCTTGATTCCAAGCCAATCCCAATGTTAGCCGATGCTAGCTAAACTGAGAGACATAATCCAAAGAGCTGGTGAAACCCAGTGAGGAAAGAAGGGAGGTCATAGCAGGGAAGATGCTCACGATGAAAAGAGAGAGAGAGTAAGGGATGATTGAAACCGACAGAAGGGAGAGCACTTACTCCCACCTCTCTCCATGTGTGCTCTTCAGTGTCTCCCAGAGACAGAAGCTAATGGGCTAACTTTCTGCCTGCGCTCCCCAGCAGCCGATACTGAGAGCAGTGTCACTGCAGAGCCTCCAGCTATCCTGCCGGCAGTTTATCTTTTTGCCAACGCAAGAGTTTTTTTCCCCCTTACATTTTTTCCCCTTCTGCTAAAATCAACATTCCTCAAGCAAATACAGCACCAATCTGCAATCTGGCCAATTTGAGGGGCTAAGTGTTATTACTGTATTTTTTGAATCAGTAAATAGTTAGCATTGGGAGAGAATATTCTAATTACCACACACAAACAAGGCCCTTGCCAAAATGTATGGTAGCCCATACTGAACCTTACATTGTGTGGCACTAAGGGAAATGTCAGAAAATATCAGGAACAGGAAAGTGGTTTCTTTTCATGAATTAGTTACGTTACCAGTTTATTAGTTACAGTTAGATACAGCATTGTTTTTGTAATTAAATCTGACCTCTTAATCACCGACAGATCTCAGACTTCTTAATCTTTTCAAATAGGTCTGGTATTTCTACATTCCCTACAAGTAGCTTAGATTCAAGCAGAATGGATACCTTTCTACGATCGAAGAAAATATGAACTGCTCCTGTATAACGCTGGCAGTATGGAAAGGACACTTCACACAGCACTTCGATTTAGGCAAAACAAAAGCACATACACATAAATAGCAAACATTAACACTATTCTAAGCTGCGAGACAAACTAAACTGTCATTCAGTCATATTTTGCTATTATTATATTGTACATCCTTCATACTGCTGGGCTGTGTAAACTAATGTTTTTCATAGGTAACAGAGCAAAACTGTTAAAAAAGGGGGAACAAACGCTGTGGTTTTTCTTAATCCTTTAATTAAGTGTATTTAATTGAATGTCAGTTCGTCATTAACCTTCTTTCCCTGTTAATTACAAAGAGACACCAGTGTAGACGCAGCCAGATGTGTGAAAGTCTGACTTGTTGCAGACACACACACACACACACACACACACACACACACACACACACACACACACACACACACACACACACACACACACACACACACACACACACACACACACACACACACACACACACACACACACACACACACACACACACACACACACACACACACACACACACACACACACACACACACACACACACACCTGGCCTGCGGTTAAATGATTAGAAACTGGCAGTTAAATGCTGGATGTGTATGGCTGAAGTTTAGGGGTTGGTTAAGCAGTATAAAGACTCACAGTGCTATAAAAGACTTACAGATAAAGTGGGTTGGTATTAAATTACATTCACATACTTCTGTAACCAAAGTGTTGTTATACTATACATTCAAAAGTATTTTTTCTTAAAAATAAGTTGTTGTAAATGGTCAAGATGGATGTACATATGAGGACATTTCTATATTTTGGTAATTATATACATATATTCCTGTGTTAATTAAGATGCTAGTTACTTGGTTTTATTCTTCGGTCAAATTGCATGCAATGATATTTACACATCATTTCAAAGCTACCTTAGTGAAGATTTTGCAGAGTGAGAGTACTTTTAATTAAGCAGTATTAATCAGAACAGTTTCCAAAACTAAACTGGTGCTTTTAATGACCGTGCAGGTTTAATATCCTGAATTCCCTCATTATATTAAATATTATAGACTAGCAGGTTTTCTGTGTTTGGTAAAGCACATTCTCTCTTTCTTCCTTCTGTAAGGATTTTTGAAGAGAGTATGCAACAGCTGAAAGGAAAGTCATTTCTAATAGTCTGCTTTGCCGAAACAGTCCAATAATTGGCTTGGATAGTGAAAGAAACCTCCATGCTCACGAGAGAAACAAAGTGTACGCCCAACGAAGAGATGAGGAACGATCTGCTAATAATCTGTAGCTTTGATTCTTTTGATGCCTATGACTGTTGTGATATTATTCCTGTGATGTTTCAAATTTCACGGAAGCTGATCCAAATCTGAACCACAGGGGGCTGCAGCTGATCGCTTTTTAGTGGTATGAATATTAACACATCACTCATTATTTTTGTCTTCTTCTTCTCACGAGCCCAGGGGAGCCCAAGATGTTTACGAACCAAGTTTTAAAATGGGAACAACATCAGTTGTGTTAACGTCTGTCATCCTTTTTTCCTCTGACGGTAAAACTAATTTCCTCTGGAGGGACAGTAAATGTGACCTTCGATGTTTTTCTGAATTTAATCGAAGTTGTCATGGGAAAACTTCATTGCATGTTTCATGTTTATACTTGAATTTAACCATGAAAACCTGTAAGACACATTCCTAGACATCTGTTTTCTATTTATTCAAGGGTTATAAAATTCATAGCTGTGTTTACAACTAAACGTTTTTCTTTATATCCTGAAAACACTGGTTTATCTCAGAACAGCCCTATGGTAGCTTTATTACTAGAGACACTGTGGGAAACCCCTGTGGGCTTTGAAACTGAGACAAGGGGGGGTTGGAATAACAGGTTGAAGCAATGAGGCTTTGGGCATGTATGCACACACACATGTCCAAACACACACTCTACACATATGTTCACATCAAGAGTGAGGGGCTACCCAAACTCTGCCTACACACACACATTTCCACCCTCTTCCTGCATTCCTCTCCTGTCTGACACACTTCCAGTAAGCCCACCAGCACTTCAAAAAAAGCCCACCACCACCAGCCCTCCAGACGACAGCGCCTGCTAAAGATATGCACAGGCCTGTCGCACACAGAGACACAAACACCCCCTTCTTATTTGGAAACGAAATAAAAACAGGCTACAGGTGCCCCTCTGCACGACTTGGTATATTTCTGAAAACAAATAACTACTTGTTTGCTTATAAAGCACTAAGTACCAGGTTAAAATGATTAAGAAACAGTAATCGATTTAAGAAATGTTACCATGGTTTGATTCAATATGCATTTTAATCTAAATTAAAAGTTATTTAAAGGTTGACTGAAGCCAAATGCTAGTAAAGTGGTTTCCTTCATGCACACATTTGCATATGATGTTAAAATACCACATCTATTTCCAGCTTCTAAACAGTGATCATTTCCTGCTCTGCTTTGTCTTGTGTTATTGTAAACTTAATATATTTGTGTTTTTAAACTTTGGTCAGACAAAACTACAATTTGTAGAACTGATCTTGAGTTATCATTTATCAATAAGTTCTGATATTTTTATCAAAATGTTTAATCGTTTGAAGAAAGTGTGCCATTGATGATAATAAGGAGAACAAATCAATCACTATAATCATCCAATGACTATTCTTAGTAAACAGTAACTACAAAGATAGAGTAAGGTTTGCATCTGCAGTTGAAAGTGCATAAACTCAACGTGTTCTTGGTTGATGTTGGGAGTCTTTAAATCCTCCTCGCCTACCACTGGGCCATTTGAGGAACTTTCTTTAAATTACTTTCTTTGCATAAGCAGGGCACATTACTTCCCAGTCTGGCCCTCAGAGGTACGTTCCCACTTGCATTGATTCTGTGCCTGAAAGCTTGGAATAAACCCACATTCACAGAACACAGCTGATAGGCAACACAAGGGATAGGATAGAGGAATGGGGGTACCACTGTTATTTAATAAAGCAATGGCAAGGCTCTGTTGTGTGTCCATATCTTTCTTTCCTTCTCTTTGCCAGTCCCAGCAGATCGACAGACGTTGTACCGCTCCACTCAACCGCCTCATCTAAACTACCTGTTTGTTTACTTAGTCCCTCAGTTCCTTCCCCATCAACATCCTTCCTCCCATGTGTCTCTATCCCTTCATTTTGCCTGTTCTTTCAGTCCCTTGTGCATCTCCACATTACTTCCTCTTTCTCCGTTTAATGTCCCTCTCTTTTTTGTTTATCTGTGTTGCAGTAAAATAAGAGAGATAGAGTGTGCCATTCAAAAGGTCATCTTAACACTGGTTACTGTTTAGATATGGGCAAACCATGAGAGCATGCAGTGAGTTCATATAAGTGCAGGTTTCAGGGGTTTTCCCTACTTTATAGCTATTTTAAGGGGGATATGATGACATCATATGTGTGCACTAGTTAAACAATTTATACAAACATTTGTATGGAAGTTTGGCCAAAGGTAAGACTTATATTACTTTAAATTCAGATGAAGACTTAAATATTGTTTTTATGCAGATACAAATAAGATTGATAATGCATCAACCACAGAACCACTCCCACCCTCTCCCAATAACACTAAACTGTTTAAATATTTACAATATGGAATACATTTGGAGTGGTTGGCTTTTTACATTTTACCATTTTTTCCTACCACACACTATCATTTTTCGGTTGATCATTTGAGACTATGTTGCAGTCACAGAAGTGTAAAGCTGTATCATGCAACAGACGTGCTTCTTTTATCACATATGTTCCTTTTTAGCTAACAGGTGTGAAAAGTATTTTTTTCCCAAACCAAAATTCAAAAGACATATGCAGCAGATTCTTCTGCTTAAAATGTTACCAAGCTCTGTTACAGGCGCCTTCTGCTCTTCTTTTTGCTGCATGAGCCAAATCAAATACTAGTTGCTTATTTGGTAATGGATTGTAATGTTTAGGTTAGTCACTTTTGGACACAAACCTTGCTTTCATGTATAGTATATGTTCGCTGTCAATAAAATTAGATTGTTCCCTTTCTTTCTAGAACTCTTTGCGACTTTTAGATAAATGGCAAGGGAGTCAAATCATCAGATGCACCATTGTCTCATTGTTCAAAAAGTGAAAATGTCTTCTATTAAACTCCTTGTATCCATCTGTCGGGTTATCTATTTTATTTATATCTCTTCATCCATCCGAATTTTATGTGAGGCATGGGCCTTGGGGCATTTCTTTGAGACAAAGCAGCAGTAAACAATGTTTACTCTCCTGGAGGCGGTTGGGTTTAAGTGGCCAGCCAGGGTGCGAAGGCTCCCTTATGTGACCGTTAAAGGCAATGGCCTCATCTTGGCAAACAGCATGATGACGCTGGTGGAGTGACGGAGCGAAAAGCAGGTGGGACAGGCAATAATCTGAGAAAATTGTCCTGATAACAATAGGGCTCATGCACAAAAAAGAAGAAGAAGCCAAAAAAGAAGAAGCAGAAGAAGTACAAGAAGAACAAAAATACATAATGTGGTACAGCATGGTTTAGTCAATTGAGAATGCAAATACACACAAGGGATCAGTGAAAGAGAGAGGGGGAACTCCACTATCTATCTACTATCTTCTCATGTGTCTCAGACCCCATTTACACGAGAGCGCAACCGGACCGAATTCGTTATCAAAAAAGTCTTCCGTTCACACGCATTCGGCTCATTTAACATGTCCGTTCACACGAGACCACTGGAAACGCTGTAGTACATATGCCGGGCCTGTAAGTGGCGCTGTACTTCCGCAAGAGACCGCTCGTAAGCGCTGGAGACGCTGTAGTACATATGCCGGGCCTGTAAGTGGCGCTGTACTTCTGCCACAAAATACACCAAAAGCAGCCTTTTGTGAAGCAGGCTCGTGTGAACGAACGGGCTATACGCGAGAGAAAAGTAGCAGATACAACCCGTTTCGTTCTCGTGTAAACACCGCCTCACTCTCTCTCTTTTTTCACCATCACACACACACATACACACACACCAGTGAAGTGAGGCTGGCAGATGGTGGATTGGTAAAAGGCGGACGGCGTGCTCCAGATGTTGCTGAACCCACAGTGCAGAAAGCAAAGGGCTTTGATCTGCCTTACCACAGAGGAACTACTGTAGGAGAAGAGATGATGCTAACTACTCCTTTAAAGTGAAGAAAGAGAGTGAAATGGAGTAAATAAGTGCATTTGAGTCTGAATAAGAGAGAGAGTGTAGCAGACCAAGAGAAGAAGTGGATGATATTCCCATGTGTTACATGCCAGGCAGGCTGTACTTGTGTGGTTCTCCTTCCCTCCTGTTTTTCTCTCTTCTCCCTGTCTTCTGCACAGCTAATCAGCAGCTGATCGGTATCTGCCTGTGCACCTGAGTCTGATGGCTGATTGGATCCTCTCACCCTCAGCTGGCCTATCAGCAGCCAGGGCCGACCATAAACGAGTCACCCAGGAAATCTTCCCGCTCTCTCTCACTCTGGGCCTGTTGCTGATGGAGGAGCCTGAATTTGACTGCAGTTTAGAAAGTCATTCTACCTTGTTTGTTCTGACCTTTGTGAAAGTGTGTGTGTTGAGAGGTGGAGGAGTTAGGTAAGTCTGGGGTACCCAGTACATTTCTCATCACGTAGGTAACTAATGTTTAGACACACTAGGTTAGCGGATTGTTGCCACCCCTGTATTCTGTTTTGTCCAGTTCTGAGTAGTTTAGTTAGTGAGGGTTTTTGTTTGAGTTTTGGTTTCAAAGGATAGATGTAGAGATAGGCCTGGTTTTGTTATGCTTATTTCTTTTGTTTGGCACAGTCTCCTTTGTCCTCCTCCTCCTCCTCCTCACACAAAGAGTATTTCTGTTCAATTTCTGTTCAGTTCAAGGTTTACAAGAAATAAACCTTTTTAACAACCTTTACGCTGACTCCCTCATTTTTATTGGTTGTTGTGTGTTATTGTCTCCAAGTCCCCTAGACCTTAGTGGGGACGTAACACCATGTTAGATGTATGAGTGTTTACGAGAAAATACCACAGGGGTAACTCACATGTATCACACACACATACCAACAAAACACGCATAGATAAACTATGAATCTGCAAATGCAGGCACCTTAACCCACACAATCCAGACTCCCACACATGGCTCTTGGGGTTAACTCACATGACACATGAAATCCATGTGGGGAACAAAGACACATGCATATACGCATAAATACACACAAAACCAAACCACATTGAGCCCCAGGGAGTAGCCTGCAGTAAACACTACCAGCCACACACGCCACACATGATGGGTTGTGATCCAAGGAATTGTTTGTATTCACAGAGACCCGAAAACACAGTAAAACACACACAACTATTTTTCATACAATGCCATTTGAGAAAGGCTGCATTTATCAATCAACTCTGGAGTTCTCTTCTTCAAACTCTACCCCTGTACAAACAACTTTTTGGTCCAGCCTCCAGCACTCTGGTTAAATAAAGGTTAAATAACTCAATTGAATCTCTGGGTGGGGAATATGGGCACATGCCAACACATTTGGATTTTGGCAGGCTGCTTTGCCAAATCCAACACACACAATTTAGCAAATCAAACATTTTTGTTGGAGGTGACATTTTTACAATTTCCCAGGTTCCAGTCCCCAAGCTGAAACCAGTCTTTGCCCGCAGGCCTCCAGAGGTGAATGGGTTTAGCTGAATCCTGACTCACTTGCTGGAACCAGAAAACGGCTCAGTTCTGGCTAACACACAGTCACTGCGGTCGTAGAGTCAGCCTGCCAGTTCTGACTTCTCTGAAAATGTTACTGAGGTCAGCCAGCTAGTCAGTAAGCCAGCCAGTCAGTCAATAAAGTCAGGCAGCTGGCCCAAATATTTGGACAAAGATGGACCACTCCAGCAGTCATTCTCATTCTTGGATAATGGCCATTAGTTCAATAAGTTCCCTCAGACTGCCAATGTCAGTCAGCAAACAAGGGAGCTTGTCTTTTATGTGATTAATAAAGCTCCCCGGGACCCAGCCACATACTGTGGTGATGAGAAAGGGTAGGGAATTTTTTAAATATCTTCATTCAACCACTCATTGACCTTCCAGTCATCCATTCATTCAGTCAAGGAAATGGCTGTTCTGCCAGGCAGTCGACAAGCAAGTCACCCAGGCAAGTGGTCACTGTGGTCGGTTGACCTGTCAGGCAATGAGACTGAAATGTGGTAAGTGAGAGACCCACTGAACTAGTCAAGAGCTGAAGAAGCACAAAAAGATTAATGGCAAAGACTACAGGGAGCATACCTCAATGTTTTTCATTAAGTCAAGAAACAAATAAATCCACCAGGGAAGCAACAGGTCAGCCAAGTGGCAAAGCAGTTCCATTAATTAAAAGAGACAACTGCAAGAGAAGAGTTGTCAGATTGTCAGCCAATTGGCAGCCATTTATCCAACCAGTCAATATACCGGTCAGCCAGCAAACTGGTCAGATACACTGCCAGTCAATGACTCAATCAACCATGCATGGTTCAGTTGTCTCCATTAACTGTGGGTGAAAGATGTACCCAGTGACTCAATGAACTCACACAGACATGAGCATGTATTATTATGTTGATTTATTTGCCACTATGGTTCCCCTCAAGCTTCTACGGGAAGTGTATCAAGCCCCTTACCAAGGAAGGAGATTATAAGCAATTTCTCACTATAACATGTTATTAGTTTTGTCATGTAGGAAACTACCAGATTCAGGCACAAGAGTCCAATTTGGCCCCTTAGCCCATACTTTAAGAAATAAAGTTCTCATATTCACTCGCACATGCAGCCAAAAGCAACTTTCGGTTAAATCACTCTGTGGTCAAAACATACCCGATGAACCTTCCTAGCAATAGTGATGAGTTAATGTGGGTACATTTGTTTCTGTAATAGACTGTCCATCAACAGGTCAGTAAGTCATGATATATGGATTAATCCGTCTCTGTTTAGAAAACCTTAGATTTATACCCTGCTAGTCACATCATCAAGAAGTCTAGTTGGTACTTATAAAGTAATCAATTCAGTAAGTATCCCATCACTCAGTCCGCTATTTAGTAAGTAATCATGGAAAGCAGTCTGAAACTCAACCAGATTGTATTCCCCCCCCCCCCTCACAAATAGCATTACCAAATAGAGGTCTTGCTTAAGAATACCCCTGTCTGTAGCTAGTGGGGCAAACTAAACAATTATAACCTTTGTTTGAGATTTTAGACATGCCTTTGTTTCAAATCACTAACTCTTCCAGACAATTCTGAGTTTACATTAAGTAGGATGTATGGAAGTTCCTTCAGGCAGGCAGTAAATCATTATATATTATACAGAAAAGTATTTAATTCATCAAATCCATCTGTGCCTTCACATATCTCCGAGTTGAATGTCTTCCAGATAAAGTAAAACATCCCAGAGCAACAGGTTGAACACAAACCAGCCCCTTAGTCCTTTACAACATTCATCAAGAGCGCCAATACAAAAGACAATAAACATCAGCAGTGTGTGTGGAAGTCATTAGTTGTAAGTGCACTCTCTGAACCTGTACATGATGAGGCTGCTCTTAGTCATCTTATCATCTGATAAAGAGCTGTTTTGGAAAGAACACATGAATCTTAGTGGAATTTCCAGATGTTGTTGTGAAAGTACTGATAAATACAAGCCGACAAACGTAGACGAAATGCGAGTACTTCAAATACATGCACATAAAAGTGACACACGCACACACACACAGTGACTTATTAATGGACAGGGCTGCAGCTGGGCAAGGCAATTCAAATCCCTCAAGGGTTTTTTAGACATCTAACCATCACTCTTTTACCCGCTGCTTTCCTATATGTTTTTACTTTGTCCTTTATGCACTTGCATCAGTGCTCCTGTCACAACCTTCAGATGGTTGGTTTCAGATAAATTGAGGAGAAATAAATGTCATTATTTATTGAATGTCTTCTTGACTCCTGAATAAAGTTACAGAAGTTAAATATTTCTTCAAAGAACAAAGGAAAATGTGCAATACAGAGAAGGAATATACCTTTTTACGTGTCTTTTAAACAGTCTTGCGCACATAGATTGTGAAATTGAGTTGAATTGCAGTGTAAAGCAGACTTTGAGACTTGAGAGTACACATTATTAAATACAACAAGAGCCTTGGCAGAATAAAATAAACTATGGCTGAATGTCAAGGTACTGTCTTAGCTTAAATATAGCTACAGCTTTACATCATGTGACATTTAGACTGCCCTCTATCTTCACTATCCATCTATTTGTCCTTCTCTCCATCTATCTTTCTGCCCTCAGGCTCTCTTCAATCCAGTGTGTGTGTTTGAACAGACAGTCACCGAGTCATTAGCAGCCGATTAGCCTTCTGACCCACTGCTACACTGTTTGTGTGTGTGTTTGAGTGTGTGCACGCATGTTCAAACAGATGCTTTTCAATATATATATGAAGAGAAACTGCCTGTATACTGAATAACAACCCATGGCTTTACTTGCTGTAAGATGTTCTACAGGTATTCAATCTATTCAAATTATGTTTGCCGGTACTTCCTTTCTGTACCCGCATCTGAAAGGAAACCGTGCCATATGTTCTTCCCCACTCTCTAAAGGCCAATCCCAGTTCAATCAGGTGTACTGGGGAAGGACCAAGGTGATTCAGTCTGAATCACCTACAATATTAGACCTAGAAAAAATCTCTACAAATTACCAAATGTTTTTTCAGCAGTACAAAGTTTCAACAGACACCGCTGTAATGTTATGATGTGTTCAGGAAGCTGTCAGATTTTCATAAAACATGCAGGCTAATGGTATAAAATTGCCTGTTTGGGGGAGTTTCTATATTTTGCTTGCTTTTCTTGAAAAACGTAACATGTCTGCTGGCGATATCTTCAAAAATACCCAAGCCTTTTGCTTAATCAAGAGGAGGAATTAAACAGAAAGCGATCCTTCCGATTCTCAAAGGCCTTGTTGCCATTTTAAGCGACACTATCTGCTTCCTCTCCGCGTTCATACCTTACCTGTGGGCAGCTTGTTGACCAAAGTTTTTACATAGCATCCATGCCTGCCTAATCCAAGTTTTGCATATGATTACACCTGACCGAAACCTGACCTACTGATATTCCACCACTGGGTAGCAAATGGTGTAAATTGTGAGATTAAGCTTAAAATGTCATGAATTCCATGGATTCTTGAAGTTTGTCAACCACCTATGGCAATATCTTTGAATATAACAAGACTCTGTGAAACATTTCATGCCTGCCGAGCATTGGAAATTACAATTTCACAAATTAAAATCAGCATAATCAATCCTTTTATGAACCACTTTGGTAAGGCCGCAGCTTTGCACGCCGTTCAGAAGACCAACGTGTTCAGCCAAACCACAAACAACAAGTTCACATTCACTCACTCGGCCACCAGTGCAAGAGGGAAAAGTGAAGCAATAAATAAAATAACCTATATCTAATTTCTTTCATTTTATGCAGATCTTCTTATGTGTATGTGTGATTATTTCCCTCTCCGGCTCTGTGTTGTCATTGGGGACCGAGGCTGTCGAGTCTGCCAAAGACCCATTCTCTGTCTGCACATAGCCAGTGTTATGCAACTGCTAATTACTTCCACTCAGCCCGAGAAAACGATGGAGAGAAAGAGAGAGAGAAAAAGGAACAAGAGGGGGAGTGAGTAATTAAATAACAGGGACGGCCAAAGAAGGGGACAGGCAAGAGGAAAGTCAGAAGGGCAGCAAGTGGAGAAAGAGAGAAACATGAGAGGAAAAAGAGACAGAGGAGTATGAGGTAAAGTAGGTAAAAGACAGAAAGAAAGTGGATAAGCAACGGGAGACAGAGAGAGGAGGAGAGTGTGTCTCTCTTGCAGTGTTTTGATAAGAAGAGGCAAAAAAAAACAACATCAAATCATAATGACCTCTTCACCATCCGCCTATACAGTTTACCGAAAATCATACCGCAGCAGCCAAATTGGTCCAAAGAGAGAGAAAGAGAGAGAGAAGAGAGAGAGAGAGAGAGAGAGAGAGAGAGAGAGAGAGAGAGAGAGAGAGAGAGAGAGAGAAATGTTAAAGAGGAGTGTTGTCAAAACCAGACAGGGCCTGCAGCCCTTTTCCTCTCCAACAATTTTTGGAGATGATGTCATTATTCATAAAAAAATAAAAAGTAGAAAAAATAAAAATGTGTCTACGCCTCTGGCTCAACTAGAGCAAAAGTAAGAGGAAAAGGAGGGAGTTTAAGGAAGGGAGCCAGGGAAAGAAAGAAATGTAGAGAGGAAGACATAGACAAGAGAGGAACAATAAAGGAAACAGGATAGGAGGGTTGAAGGAGTAGAAAAATAGCTAAAACTCCTCATTTTACCTGCATTTTTTGGTTTACAAAATATGTCAGTATAAGCAACATTTAGAAATGAAATCAGCGTCATTACTTATTATTATAACTTGATTTAAAACATTGATTTCCAGGGTTTTAGAGGTGCTAGTTAGCCGATGTAGTTACGATTTAACAGATCAAGGCTAGCTCTTCCCACTGTTTCCAGTCTTTGTGCTAAGTTATGCTAAGAGGCTAACAGGGCTGCTTATATTAACACATGTGAGAGCTGTTTCAACATCCTCACAAAAGCTTTGCACCAATGAGAGCCCTTGGTTTTTTAAATGGATAGAGTGAGCCCAACCCTGTCCAAGTCCAACCTTGTGGCACCGCCATGGCCTCTGCACACTGCTCTGATTTTATGCCATCACACTGCACTGAAAGTCTTGCCTCACTTCTTCTGTCCCGCCATACCATGTGTAGTTTTGTACCGGATATCTGAACATCCTGTTATAACACAATGGATCAAAACTACTGTGCAATATTATATCCATGGAGCCCTAGGCCTTGAGAGACAGCAGTTCTGAGCAGAATGCTTTGGACTTGTAACGTAACTTTTATATTTTGTTCCTCTGCAAAACATCCTTACTGTCATGCTCAGCAGCAGCTGTTTTTGTTACCCTGCTGTCCAATGCAATTAACTTTAAATGTGACCTTTTTATGGCAGTTTTGTGATATTTTCATAACATTTTCATCCATGTTAAGCATTGGAATAAGGTTTCCTATGAATAATTCCCAACCACAGGAGATTGTATGGGTAAAACCAAGGAAGTCTCAAACATTGCTGGTGATTTTAGCCCAAACATATCAAAAGGAGAGAGTGAGTGGAAGGAGAAGCATGGCTTTCAGATGACACACAACAGGAAAAAGATGAACAAATCGTTGTCAGGGACATTGACAGAGACCATCAGCTCAGTCACACTTAGACTCACCCCTCTTTTCCTCAATCTCGCCATCTATCCATCATCACTCCATTTCAGCATCACTGTAAATCACTTCATCACCCTATCGCATGTAAGATAATATATTAGCCCCCATTCATCCATCTATCCTTATCTATCTCTGCCATTGCTCTTTCTCTCCCTATCTGCTCATCTATCTCCCTGCCTTCAGGCTCTCTTCAATATGTTAGCTCCATAATGTTTGTGTGAGTGTGTGTGTGTCACATGTGTATCTGCTGAGATATTAACCTATTAGACAATGTAAACAGAAAGGGAGACACATTTATCAGAGATGATACAGAGTTCTTATGTATTTTCATCTATAATATGTATTACTTTTTTCTTCTGCCATCATTAAGACTGGAAGAAAGCCATTCTCTGTTCTGTCTTTGTAAACTGCACTTTATTTGTTTCAATTATGGAAATTGATTTCTCATTGCAAGTAAAACTGTGAGCTTTTTGTCAAGTCAAAGTTGAATTTCAGGTCCCTTAGTTTCTTCATTACCCATGCAACTTCATTTGGCGACATAAGATTTGATAAATGTTTTATTACGAAGCGTTATTTAATGTGATGGTTAGTAACTTGTGCATGAAACAATCACCAACCAGACACCTTTGATGACTCTCAAACATCTAATTAGCTCATTTTAAATTGTATTTCACATATTTAATAGATGTATAACTTGCTGCAACACAGTGACTCTGATTCTTGGATTGATTTGGAAAAAGGGACAAAAAGCACAAATTGGCTCTAAAAACAGGAAAAAGTAGAGGAAAGGCTTTGAACTCCAGTCAAGAGTATGAACTAGAAGAATATGATTTTAACTCTGACACATTAAAAGAGGGGGAAAATATTTACTACAGTATTACTCAGCCATTTCATTTCCAACACATTCAGCAGCTCTTCAGCTGTTTCACAGGCTTGTTTACTTGTCTTTTTTGTTGAGAATAAATCTACCTACACATCTGCTTTTCCTAAATCAGGGTTAAAAAAAAAAATTACTGGATAGAGAACATTTGACCAGATCTCACATGCCTTGATGATTTGTCTCCCAAAGAGAATACGTGTGTTTGTGTATGTGTGTGGCCTCTCAGTATGACATGTCTGTTTAACAGGCATTACTAGGCAGTCTGAGCATTTTCATTAGTTCCTAGAACGCCAAACAAACCACATGGGTATGTGAAGCAGCTGCAGTACTAGAGAGCTACAACAAGCTGGCCGGGCAAGAGAGAGAGAGCGTGCCCAGACTAATCTACAGTGTGAGGGAATATAAGTGGGTCGAAGTGCATGCCTGCACACATCTGCCCACCAGCTTGCTTCTGTGTGTGTGTGTGTGTGTGTGTGTGTGTGTGTGTGTTTCATTCCCTGCAGTTGCATCAAAACCTGCTCACTACAGTCTGTGTTTGTGTACAAATAAGAGAGTCAAAAGCAGAAGATCTCAGTTGGAGTCCCTGTTGACTTTTGTGTGAAGTTGTGTTTATGTGCATGCAGTCCATAAACAAATATACTGTTCAATGCAAATAAGTGTAATTACAAGCTGTTCCTTATGTAAAGAGTTCCCACAAGTTGTTACAATTCAATGGCACACTTTGTGAAATAATTAAAAAAATATTGATGGGGATACAACAGCTGTTTTTCTTGAAAAAAATACAAAACCATTCCTTGTGGTATCTCAGCACACTCATTTTGTCACATTCTTTAAGATCACTTGAGCAAATTAAATTTGCACGGTTGTATCAACGAGAATCTCAAATTTCATAAGTTCCCACAAGTTCATTGACAATTTGGAAATGTTCCAAAACAACTATTAGTTATGGCAAACAACAAGTTCAAATCTCATAACCCTTCAGGAGGAACTCTGTAACCGTGGGAACCCTGCCAGTGTGCCAGAGGTTGAGCTAATAGTGAATCACTAATAAAAACAGATCACAACCTTTTGGCCCCGATTTACTTCATGGTTGTTTGTGTGTGTGGTGTGTGTCCTACCTGACAACAGGCTCTGGGATGGCCTCCAGGCTGGCAGGGACCTGCACCCCCTTCTCCCACTCCTGTCTCCACGGGTCCGAAAGCACGTAGAAATCACCCGGGCCGAGCTGGGCCGAGTCCGGCACCTTCATGGCCGTGATGAAGTCGGTACGAAATACCTGCATACAGAAAAAAACATAAGAGGAGAGGGGAAGATAGAAAAGTTTGGTTAAATGGTCAAAAACAGTGAGGATGTCCTGTATACAGTAATACTCCTGCTTGGGTTTTCAGAGAATAGCTGCAAAGATTAATACTTTGAACAATTGGTTGTCAAATATGTAATTACTCCACAACTATTTGAAAATTGATGAATCAGTTTGCCTAATCTTTTAAGAAGTCAACATTTTCTGAATCTTTAAAGGTCCGATGACATGGCCATTTCTACTGATCATAATTCCATTGTTGAGGTCTACTAGAATAGATTTACATTGTTCAATGTTCCAAACTTACATTGGTTTCTCATACAGCATCTCTGTATAGCATGTGTATTCACTCTCTGTCCTAAACGCCTTGTTGGAGCTCCTGCCCCCCCCCCTCCCTATGAGCCCACTGTGCTCTGATGTGTGATTATGTGTTACAATGGCGTTTGTTAGCAACCAGAAAATGACACCAGCAATGACAAACAGATGAGAATGCTGCGTGGGGTCTGGGTGCCGTGTTGGCGGGACGTTGCGGGGCTCGCTGCTGCGAGGAGCGGACAGTGCGAGCTGGATTACTGGTGTTGTTTCCTGGCTGCTGCGTGGGGTCTGCGAGACAGCGAGACACAGCTGCAACCCGCAGCCTTCCCGCGTCCCACCGTCTCAGGCTGAGAAATCCGCGGAGTTGCAGCTGAGAAAAGATTGAGTGTGTGTGTGTGTGTGAGGAAGTCCACGGATTGGTCCAAACATAACAGCTCCGCACACGTAACGTAACTATACCCAATACGTCACTGTACCCAGGAAGAAAAAGAAAAATCTCCAACGAGGCGTTCCCGGGCAGCATAGACAGGTCTTTTCTGTGTTTGAGTTTTACTCGCTACAGGGTGTACTTTGAGGGTTTCTGAATCTGCAGACCGTTTACATGCAGAAAAAGCTACACAACACACAAGGGGACGGGTAATAACCGGAAAAGCATGACATGGGACCTTTAAATTATTAATATTTTCTTGTTTCTTTAATTCACTTCAACAGGAAAATCAATATATTAGTTGTGGACAAAACAAGATTTTAGACCCCCGATTTGAGACATTTTATAGGCCAAACAAAAACAATTGTTAAACTGAGAACTGATGACCAATCACCACCAGCCACTTTATAAGGGGTTACTGACAAAAAACAAACTTGATCCTGCATTATTCCATAGTTCATGTTAAACATGAATCCACTATAACCTCAGAATGATGCATTTTTGTATTCTGCCTGAATTGCTGCTTGACACTAAGCGTCGGTGTAACATTGGAGGTGACGAATAAATGGAACAGATGTGGAAAGGCTCTGAGTAGCATTCATCTTGCAAAGCCTTAACCCCTTCATTGTGCGGTGTTGACTAGATCCATATCTACGGCTTGCTTAGGTAATAAGTCATTGCCTCGGTTCGATTGAGTGGTTTTCATCTGCGGTGTTCCTGACCTTTATGCAAATACTGTATACACTGTATATAATGATAGCAAATTGAGTATGTAGGAGGATTGGATAGAAACAAACAAGATGGGTTTGTGTGTGAGGCAGCGTTTTGATGACCTGAGGGAGTGTGTGTATTCAAGCAGACACAATCATTCTCACACATAATGTGAGCATACACACTTCTATCACACACACAGAGAGACATCTAACACACACACACACACACACACACCCATACAAATACAGTCTCTGTCTGTCTGCTCTAACTGGGACCTAAAGCAATGATATTATCAGTCATATAGTCAAGGACATCTGCCAAGAACACACACAGCACACACACAAACACACACAAAAACAAGCAACACACACACACAGAGAGGAAAACAAGCAACACACACAATGGTGCCAAATCAACCGTATAACTTCACTTTACATTTTATCATTACATCTTAAGCCTCCTTATCCCTGCTTTATTAGCTCTTCTCCGCCATCCGACTCCCTCGCTCCCTCCCTGTCTCTCCATTAACCTCTCCATATTCTCTCCCTCGCTCCCTGACCTAACTTACACAAAGAAGAAAAATAGTCAAAGGGATTTCTAAGAAGAAAAACACGGTAATAAGAGAGAAATAGAAGCGGGGGCGCGGTGAGGGGGCGGAATTAAAGGAGCTGTTATGAAGAAAAATCCACCAACAAGTAAGCAAGAAGGAAACTGATGGACACAGAGAGAAGGTTAATTGAATTTTTCTAAACCTAATGTGAGGAATTCAACATTGTTCTCTAGAAATGTTCTTTGCTGAATGACACATTTCTCTGCATTATTATTAAAGGTCTTAAAGAATATTTGAGTCTGTTAGGGTCGAATGTTTGTTGTACAAAACTAAGAAGAACACTAAATGGTAATGTCATTCGTTGTGCAGATATTGGGTCATTATCAAAAAAAATAAGAAAGATTTGACATTTGACTTGATGGTGGCAAGTTATTTATACTGATATAGACCTAAATAAACTGTACCAAATTTCATTTTTATGCATTCAATAGCGGTTGAGACATTTCACTCAAAACTAGAAAAAGGTCTACCTTGTGTTGGCACTTACCAAAGTCATAAGGATTCTCCTAATCATTAGCTGGGTATGCTAGCTTCGATCGTTTGTTAACGCAAAAAACGAAAAACAATATTTGGCCGGGATGAAATGTATGTGAAACAACAGATGAACTGCAATCAGTAAATGTCATCTTATTAGCAGATATGCCGATTGCTGATACCAATTACGTTTTGTAACACTTCAAGAGTCTGCATGCTATTTGCTTGAGAGTTTAACAGTAAGGCAGCCATAGATAAAAAAAAGAGACAGAAAGGCATTAAGAGAATGTGTGTCAACAGAGAGGGAGCTGAATTATTGCCTTTACTCTCACTTTCAGACTGGACTGCTGGAAAGAAATGAGAGGAGGAAGAGGAGAATGATGTTTAACCAAGTGAAGAGGGAAGAGGGAGGACAAGATGAGGAGAAAGGAAACAGAGAAGACAAATCACTAAGGATGTGAGGAATGAGAGAAAGGAGTGATATTAATTTGAGAGGAAAGAGAGATGAGAGACAAGGACAGACGAGGAGGAAACTGGAGTGTGTGTGTGTGTGTGTGTGTGTGTGTGTGTGTGTGTGTGTGTGTGTGTGTGTGTGTGTGTGTGACAGAGCACTATATGAATAGACCATATGTAAAAGCAGCATCCTTGCTTCTGCTGTTGGCTCTCTACTGTCTGCAAGCCAGGACAACATAATAATGCAATATAGTGTGTGTGTGTGTGTGTGTGTGTGGGTTTTATGTGCATGAATAAGTGTTGAAAAGTGTGTGTGAGTCAAGGCCCTGATTAATCTTGCCTTCCCCTTCAGCATTACGAGGGGAGAACGGACAGAGGGCGATCCACTCCTCCTCAATCTTTCTCTCTCTCTCTCGATTCACCTACAGTGTCTTGCTTTATCTTCATACTTGCATATACAAGTGAAAACAAAAGAAAGGAGAGGATAAAGGGCAACAAAATAAAAGAAGTGAGAAGAAGAAAGGAGGTAAAAGAGGAGAGGCAATAGGAAATTACAAGAATAGAGGAGAAGGGATGAAAGGAGAAAAGGAAGAAAAAGGAGAAGGAGAGGAAAAGGAGATGAAAGGAGAGGAACAAGGAAGAGAGGAGGAAAAGGGTTAGAATTAGTTTTGAGAGGCAGAGGGAGAAGAAGAGAGGTGAAGGAAGAGGCTAGAGAAAATTAGGAAAAGGAAGAGAAAAGGGGAGAGAACAGAAAAAAGGATGGATGAAAAGTCGAAGGAAAAGTAAAAGAGATGAAACAGGAGGAGAGGAAAGAATGAGGAAGAGAATAAGATGTGAGAAGCAAAAAAAAGAGGAGGGGATCTCAGTAAATCAGTTTTATGGCCGTGTGTTTGTACAGGATTGACTGGAGCTAATTAATGTGTAGGAAACTATTACAAGCTCCTGCAGTTTTATGTCCTTGTTTCTCTCTCTCTCTGCAGCACATCTCCATCCTGCTCTTCCTCTCATCCACCGCCCGCCCTTTTCATCCTCTAACTCTTTTTGTGACCGTTATGCAGTGATGGGTGACAGGCAGACAGATGGAAGAGAAGTGTTATATAACAGATTAGATAGATCCAGTGCGTTGGTTCTGGTTTCCCCACATCTTCTGAACCACTCCAGGATCCTTAACCTCCTGATCAACGTGTAGTAAATGGCAATGAAGTGGCTAATCCTGGGTTTTAAACTTTCTGAAGCCACATGAAGTCAGGGGGCGGTGTACGACACACATTTCCAAAACGCATGCTCAAAAATGCCGTTTAATTCCACTTAAAAATGTATTAAACAATAAACTCTGGTTGACTTTCCAGAAAACAAATAAATCCCAAATCCAAATATCACTATTGTTATCAGGTAATCCTCGAAAATACAGCTGCAAAATAATGTGCTAAATTATGTGCCAAAAATATGTAAATCAATGTGCCAGATAATGGAATTTACTATAGAATAAAGCGTCAAATAATGTGGTCTGAATACTGTAGACCTTCCGCCAACCAACTCAAAATCACACAACTTTATCGTCCATTGTTTGTAAAAAACGTAACTGAAACTGAAGGTAGAGGGGCAGATGAACAATCGCTGTTCTCAAACTAAAATGTGTATTAAGTAAAAGGTCAAATAGAAATAATGAGCATTTCTCTCAGAGGGAAAATGCATAGAGTAAAAAAAGGAAATTCCCTTTAAGAGCGATTAGATTTGAGTAACCTGTTTGTCTTCTACAGAGTCCTTTAATGTCAGGGATATTTCATGCAAGGCAAAAATAAAGAAATGCATTTGGCTTTGTTGTAGCAAGAGACAAATGAAGACTCATGTTCGGGGGTGACAGTTCAAATGTCTTTTCTGGCTGTTTGTGGAGGACAGAGACTGTTGTGCAATGAGTCTGGAACAGCCTTGGAAACTCTGTCCGCAATTACTCAAAGAGTGCATTTCTTTCTCCATTTATCACATGATTTATTTATGTGCCTGAAAGATTTTCCACATCGATCAACTTTAATAACTCTGTTCTAAGGAACATGTGATTTGATTTTGCCATTTCAACTCAGCTTCCCAAATTTGATAAATCATAATTTGCAAATGAAAGTATTGAGTGGATGCTCAACTCCTGCAGCAGGGGGAATAACAGAGAACATTTCCAACAGATAAGAAAGAAAACCCCCTTCAGCGTGCAATAAATTCATATTTCATCACAGTCAGCCATTGTATTCAGCTGCTTGTGGCCATTTCAGTGCATTGCTCATCTGCTTTGTTTACACGATTTATTTATTTTTTCTGCAGCAACAAGGTGAAAACACATTATTATCTGCTAGAAATGCTGCTGTGAGGTTGGCTTAATAACTGTTTCTACAATTATCTAAACAGCAGAGACATCGTCTGCATCTGCCGCACATTTCTGGATCGTTCCGTTTGGGGCATCGTAAATGTGACAGGCTGTCAAACTGAAAACATGGCACTCAATTGCATTTCAATAACACAAGTCTAGATTTTGTGTCTCCGTCATCAGTTTTGTTTTGCATCACAAGCCATCCAATCATGCAGTGCAGAGTGATCTATGAGCCCTCGCAGGAACTGAATGGAAGGGATTCAGCTGCTCAGATAATAGAAAGCCTAGTTCAACATTACTGTAAGAGAAGAAAACACACACGGAAACTGTTGCGTACACGCACCATACAAGCAGAACATGATCAAACAAACACAAGTAGTAGTGAATCACAGAGGCACACACACACACACACACACACACACACACACACACACACACACACACACACACACACACACACACACACACACACACACACACACACACACACACACACACACACACACACACACACACACACACACACACACACACACACACACACACACACACACACACACACACACACACACACACACACACACACACACACACACACACACACACCACACACCACACACACACACACACACACACACACACACACACACACACATTCCTCTGGCTAGTCAGTCAGTCAGTAGGTCAGTATGCTATGTTGAGTTATGGGCTGTGTGCATGCTGCGCTCTCATTAAGTCCAATCTAGATCTGGACTGATGACATGAGACAAAAACCGGCCATTTATAAGAGAGCTAGTGTTTAGGAATTCCTGTCTATAACCTTTACAATTACTATTTGTACTACAACTACTAGGTTAACGAGTATGTATGGCTACAGCTAATATACTGTGACAACAACTACTGATATGTGTACTTAAAGTGCTGCTGTTACGTCCGTCAGTCGCCCCATGTTTTATTTCAATGCGAGGCTATTTGAATCTTGATTCTTCCAGGAACACACGCTCACTTTCTCCTGCAAACTTTAAGCTTCTGCAAGCTCTGACTCCGCTTGTTTGTTTGCTGTATGAGGAAGTCTGTGTCTCTGTGTTATATATGGGACTGTAATCTTTGACCATCTGCGGACGCTGATAGATTACCACTCGGCTTTAACATGAGCCAAACAGAAACCCTAGAGATGACTGTTGAAACTGTTTGACATTTCAAACTAGGAAACACAGTCATCTGGGCAGAGGAACACACGCATACATGTACAGAACAGAGACACTGATACACGTACATACAGTAGTGACGCAACTGAACACACATACAGGGGAATAAACAAACACATAAACAAAGACACACACAGGTAGATTAACTTTAGTGATCCCAAAATGAGACTATAGAAATGGGACGTATAGAAAGTCAACGTTTTACCCCAAAAACACAAACTAATACATTACAGTGCACACAGTAACACAGGTGCACATCCAGCCCATTCAGCGCACAAATAAACCTTGTTTTTAAGTTTTTGCTGAGCCAGTTTCCTTGAAGCACAGAGACAAATAGCTTTAAGAGCTTTTAAAGGCCCAATAGCCGCGTTCACACCGCAGTACTTTTCCCACTTTAGTTCCGATATAGTTCCGAAATGTTGCGTTCACACCAAAAAGAGCCGGAACTAAAATTAGTTCATCAGAACCTTTTTTACCCCCTTTTCCGTCCCTGCAAGCAGGGACTTTCGTGGGAGAAAAAGGTTCCTATTTCTGATTGGCTGGGCGGAATACAAACCACGCCCCGTAAAACTCCCAAAAAGTTTTGTGAAGCCGCCATTTTATTATCCTCGCATTAGCATTAACATTAGCATTAGCCCAGCGCACAAACGCAGAGAGACTAACTTATGGCAACACAAAAGAAAACATGGGAGCGGTGGAAATGAGGAGGTGTCGGCGTTCTGGCGATTTACTCGGAAGGCTTCAGTAGAAGCTGCTGGGAGTCCCAGCAGCTTCTACTGAAGCCAGTCCCCAACTCCGGGGACTTCCGGCGGCAGTATACGCCGTGAAGTTGTTTGCGGCCTGCCAGTAAACCCAAAGCAGAAGAAGAAGAAGTGACGTCAGCGTCTTCATTTGCCTAATCCTTCCCCAGGAATTTATTCCGGTGTGAACGCGATCTGTACTTAGTTCATGAGAACTAAAGAGTTCTCATGAACTAAGTTCTCATGAACCTTTGTGGGAAAAGTACAGCGGTGTGAATGCGCCTAATGATATAACACACTTCTGTTGGACTCGCTGGTTATCTTGAAAGAGAAACAAGCAGCATTGTTTTTGTGTGACATTGAAAGGGAAGAGAGCACAAATAGAAAGAGAGGGAGAGAGGTTGCTCTGTCCTTCAGTTTTTATCATGCTGTTATTATTAGACTGCTAAACTGTAGAAAGGCTTCCTCTGCTGTGATAATGGGTGCAATAGTGGTGCGACAAATATAAGCACCCCATAAGGTGCAAGTGAGCAATAAGGGCAGCATGAGTCCAGCTTAACAAACCGAATGTACTATAAAGAAGTGACTTTTCTCATGTTGCTTACTTAATATTGCTTTATCACTGCATTGGTGCAAATAATGACTATCAATGAAATCATGCAACATAAATGAAGTGTAAAATGAGCTTGCATACTATCATTTTGGGTTTAATGCCAACAGATCATAACTAATTAAAGAGGAGTGTTAAACCAAAGCTAAAGCTGCATAAATATAACTCTAAACTGAATTTGATATTCAGTTTAGAGTTTATATTCAAGTGAAAATACCGATGATATATTTTATATTTACAATAGTGATTAAACTGTGCCTTCACATTTATTGGTTAAGGAATAATTTCTTCTTTGCAAACATTTCCCACCATTTAACAGAAAGAAAATACTCAAATAAATATTAAATCACCTGTTCCTGTTTTTATTCTGACATCCTCCATAAATGTTCCAAAGTGGGTGCCATGGCAACCCGGAGGGCTTTAAGGATGGTTCACGGATCACCACATGAAATCACTAAATGTAAACAAATCTTTATATGACATTGTTTAAGTGTATTTAAATGGGAGAAGATGACCTTTATAACCCAGCTAAATATGACATGACAGTTCACAGTTGGTGGTCGTCACACGTCAGGTAGGTGGTTAGTGGAAAGATTTATGACTGTTAACAGAGCCTAAATAATTTATCTCATCATGGTCTGAGCCGACTGAACCTAAACCGACTCAAATTATTCATATTTATGCTTAAAAAGCTTTTGTAAATAAGGGAAACTAACTGTACTGCAACAGATGCCTTAACTGCAGAGAAAAACCCTTAGACAACAAGAAAGTGACTTTGAGAAGTGAAAACAAAACAGAATCAATGCACAGTTATGTGTTCATGTTTTTAATTAGATTTTAAGAACCTAAACTGTAAGCTAGCCTTTGTACATTGAATACATTCACCTAAATAGAATAATTCAATCTATTAAAGGTTTCAATAACCACTATAAGAAAGTACATTCATCATAGAATTGAATGACATCTTTTATGCAAACAGAAAGGATTTTTACTTTAAAGGACAAGAGCTTGAAGCAACGACTGAAATGACTGAACTGTGAAAGAATACATTCACCTTCTGGCATTGTGACATATACTGGCAAAATAATAGTCACTTTGTGATGTCAAAAGAAATCACAAAAGCAGAACCAGCAGCAGTCAGACCTCATACCTGAACCTTAAAGACCCACTGAAGTGTGCGACGGTGCATGATCTTTTATGCTAATACGTATAGTAATGACCAAAATTGTCCATTGGAACCCATATCAAAGATGTTGGAATAGCAACGAATTTGACGAGTTTGAATTTTCCGCTGGGAAATTCGCAGTCGACCTCCGCCTTCGTGGGCGTGGCTTGCGATCTACTGCGTGACGTCAGAAGATGGGCCAAGCCGAAGTGTTTACATTCACCACCATTCATTTTGTCTCTATTTCAAAGTCGAATTTACCAACGTTTTTGAGCGAGTATTTGATTGGAAAGTGTTTCGCAGTCGACTGGAAGTGATTGCCAATCGAGAAAAGCTGACAATGGAGGCGACAGTGACGAAAAAGGGAGGAAAACACACGGGAAGCGATGCATTGCCGCTGGCTGTGGTAATGTCAATTCTGCGAAGTGGCGATGTTTCTGTTCCCAAAAGATGAAGGTGAGTGGCTGGTGTTATTGTTTCGTAGATTCGTAGATTCGTAGATTGTTTATGAAAATAAAGGCCACTGTGTTTGTGTCTATTAACAAGACTATCATGGCGGCGGCAGAGCTCAAGTCGAGTTTCTCCGCCTGGAGATATTCTCACTATTTCACTTTTGTCGAGCACAAAGAAAAGAACGTTTTAGTTAAATGTAAGTTGTGTCTTGGCGGGTCAAAGATCCTATCGACTGCCCAAAACAGCAATTAAAATCTGTTGAAACATCTGCAGAAACAACATGCTGGGACGAAGCTAGTAGCTAAGACCACAGACCCAGACTCATCCGACCACTCCACCTCCACCTAAGCAACAGCGGCTGGATTGGCACTTTGAAACATATCTTTGTGTTTGTGTTTGTATGGACCACATTGCTTAGCAGAGTTCAGTGATGCAAATGCATGTCAAGTTGATCAACAGGTTGTATTATTCTCCGATGCAATAACAGTACTGAAATGAAGGCTACAGTATAAGGGCATTAATGGGTAACTAAAAAGTTACTTTTCACAGTAACGCATTACTTTTTGGTGTAAGTAGTGAAGTAACTAGTAATTGTAACTAGTTACTGGTTTTCAGTAACTAGCACAACACTGCATGTGAACATGAATGTTGCATCATGCTATGAACAGATGAATGTATGATCAGGTGATGGCCAATCCTGTGTGTAGATCTACTCTAGATCTATGACAAAATATTGTCCTCAACTAAATTGACTTCCATGGCCACTTTCCTCATCTATCCTGTCCGAAAAGCTGTCAAAATCACTCATTTCTCTCGCACCAGTATCACTTTCCGAAGGCTCCGCCATGTTTACAATCACAACTGGGCCCATCTTGTGACGTCACAGCCGCTATCGTCTGCAGCAGCGGTAGGCTCAGACTCTGAAAAATTTGCGATGTTTATCTCGTCCCTCGCACTTCCTAAAAAATTATTTTAGCCATGAACAGGTACAATTATATGTAAGAAATGAAACTGCCATTTCACTTTGGCGCAAAAAAATGCACTTCACTGGCACTTTAAATGGGTTAATATTTGACTTAACAGACTGAAAAGGACAATAAAATAGACCTGCTAAAGACACAAAAGAAGAATCTCTAAGGTAAAGAAATAAAGCAACAACAGAGTGATGGAAGCACAATAAGAAAGAAAGCAGAAAAGACCAAAAAGCAAAGGGAAAAAGAAAGGAAAAGGGGAAGGGAGGAGGTGTAAGGTAAAGAAAGGAATAAGGAGAAGTATTTTTCTTTCTCTGGGCATCATGGCTACCTGGCTCTCCACTGTGCGTCATGGCAGATGTCGACTCACAGAGAGAGGAGGCTAATTTTAGCAGCCACATCACAGCAGAGGGACGGGCTCTAATGATTGGCTGCTTGGAAAGTCCACAGGACTCAAGGAGAACAGTGTGTGTGTGTGTGTGTGTGTGTGTGTGTGTGTGTGTGTGTGTGTGTGTGTGTGTGTGTGTGTGAGTGTGAGTGTGAGAGTTTTGAGTGGGTGATTAAGAGTGAGAAAAGGACAGAGAAGGAGGGAAAGGGGTTGATGAGAGAGTGACAGAGAGAACAGAGCAGTGACTCAGTGATTTCAGTAAAGTATAAAACACTAACATGCACCAAGACAGGAATCTGGTATCTGCATACAAACACTATGTTATGAATTTAACCAATTATGGCCTTTATTTAAGAATAAAAAATAAAAAATGCACAACACATCCAGTGTGATGTACCTCGCATGCATTGTATTAATGGAGCTGAAGGAAAAATTGACCTCTCTCATGCAAAAGGATGAACAAAATAAAATGATTTCAGAACACCAACTTAAATTGACACCAAGCTTTTACTTGCACACCTTTCCACAGCTCTGGCTTCACCCAATCCCAATACATTGATAACAAAACAATATAAATACAAATCAATGTAACTAAGCTGAAATCCATATGTTTAAAAGGTTTTTCCATCCACCAGAGGCTATTTTTGTATTTAAGGATGAAAATAATAATATTTCGACAATGATCAACAAACAAATACAAAATATTTGCTGACATTAAAGAGGCTTCTGAATCTCCTCATTACATATGATACTGATACGATTCCGATACAATACGATAACATCAACAAGGACAAA
Source organism: Dissostichus eleginoides (assembly GCA_031216635.1). Lineage (NCBI taxonomy): Eukaryota > Metazoa > Chordata > Actinopteri > Perciformes > Nototheniidae > Dissostichus > Dissostichus eleginoides. Next base: position 16,280,557 of record CM062279.1, on the reverse strand, counting down.
TATTTAAGATAAGATACAAGGAAACAGACATTTAACGGAACATCACGATCATGGAAGAGAAGCATGCTCAAGATGCTCTAAAGAACATTTGACCTGTGATTTAACTCCAATTTGAAGATTGACTGGTGCACAAAAGACAAAAAGGACCCTGCATCCTCGATTTGACTGTAACAATTCACGGCTCTCAACCAACTTCTTAATGTTTGTATTTGTACTGAAACAGCAACGTTTCCCAAGTTTGTTCTCTATCACGGGCACATAGACCTCTGAAAGATGGCCACCGATCTCCTATTTATCTCTGTGTTTACCGAGCTGGACAGAGAGGAGAGAAGCAGGATGAAATCCAAGGGGAAAACAGAACACTTGGGGTCAAGACGAGAGAACAGAGAAGGAGGAAAATAACAGATGAAGAACAGAGAGTAGGCGCTGTGAGGCGAAAAGAAAGAAAGAAAGATTTTTTTCACCTTAGTGTTTTCCCTCTTTATAAAGTCTGCAAAACTAAGTTAAACAGTGCATGAGGTGGAGGGAGATAAAGTAAAAATATAAAGGTAAATATATATAACATATTTTTACAACATGCTACTCCCACAATATTGAAATATTGCAACAGCGGTTCAACATTTTAGCAGTTTATGAAAGCTTCCACATTTGCTGTTAAAATATTTATTTTCCAGGAAAAACGACTTGATGAAACCACAATATGTTTTTAAATGAAATTGTGAACAATGGAGTTTGAAAAGACAATAAATGTTTCTATTATAAAGCTTGGAACTTGCAATTGCTAAAGAATAATGTCAAAAAGGAAGATTACAGATACAGTATATCAGAAATATGACAATGCAGCACAAGCAGAGTAAACCTGTGATTTACACAGCTGAGCCCTGAAGTCAAGTATACAAGTATTTTTTCTCTCTTTATCACCTTTTATGGAGTCAGACGGTTTTCAGATGGCAGATTTCTCTTTATAAAACCTGCAGAACAGGCCCCATGCAGAGCAAAGGGCTCAGGCCTGGAGAAAGCTTTCAATGAACTCTCTACACACCTGCCCCGAGTGAGAAAGAGGCGTAAAAGCAACAGTGAAGTCACAGTTATTATGCAGAAACATTATCTCTCTAAAGGGAATCACTCACGTCAACAGCCTTGACGCTTCTCGCATAACACATAAAGGATTTGATAGCAATGTGAAAAGGATTTCCTCCTGCTCTTTCTATAGTCCCCTCTCACGTCTTGGATCTGAAATGTCACATCCGTAGCTATTAGCCCAACTTCGTACTGCAGAGCACTGAAAAGGCACTCTGCCTACAATTTATGCCCCTCATTAGCGTGAGACGAGACAGTGAACAAGTCCTTTTGAGATTTCTCTGAATGCCGGCTCCTCATCACCAGCCCATGGCCTGAATGACGCGTGGAGCGACGGCCCCCCCCCCCTCCACGCCAAGGGCAGGCTGATTGCCAAGGCTTCACTCAAAGGTCATGCAATTAAGCTTTGTTCCTGCTTCAATAAGGATTTGAATGACTGCTCCGCCGTTTGAACAGATGTGATTTTTGGCCTCTAGCAAGCTTAAACCCTGCCCTCCGTTCATGTTCACAATCATGAATTCAAAGAAATGAGTCTGAGACAGAGGAATCCTTCACAAAAAAAAAAAGGCAGAAATGATTACCCATGCAGCTTGTCCACACATTTAGATATTCATATTCAGAACTGCAGTGGCTTAGAGGTTAAGTAAACTGGATTGTAAGCCAAAGGCGTCTTGGACCGGAGTCTGTTAAGGGGAAAGCTCTTCTTCCTGGATTTGTCCGTGGGCAAGGCATTTAACCTCCAAATTGCTTCACTGCAGCTACTTAATGGCCACATGTCAAAGGCTGTAATTGTACTTCGATGCTTAATTATGAAAAAGCATGAATATTTAGCTAAACATTGCTCCTATAGCTAATTCATATTAATAAGTTGTTATAAAAGGCTTAACAGGAGAGAAATTCAATATAAAATGTAGGCTTTTTACACAACAGCTGGCTTGAAAAAGGCATGTTGCCCTGAAACCTGGAATGGATGGGCTCAGTGGAGGCTGGGCTTGTACTCTGCAGCTCCCAGGTGTGAGAGTGTGTAAAATCATGAATATGAAGCTAGAGGGGAAGAGTGAGAGACAGCAAACAAGCTCAGAAAATCTTACCTAAATAAATAAAGGTTAAAAAAACTGGGTCGCTGACAAAGAGAGAGTGAAGGAGGCTTAAGAGAGGCAGGAGCAAGAAGCCAATTTCCCCCCACAGAGTCCGATGCAAATATCAATCTTCGTATGGCGGGCTCAGGCAGACGATCTGGTAAAATGGCATGCATGCTGGGGGGGGGGGGGGGAAGACGTGACCTAGTTTTAAAGATGTGTGGCTCAAAAACAACCAAAACAAATACATGATTAATGCTGCTTTGCATGCTGCCTCCACTGCCACGGGAGTCTGTTGCTTTTTTAGCAGCAAATGTACTAATGGGGAATAAAGAAGTTGATAAAGAAAAAGAAACCAGCCAGTAGCTGTTTGCTCTGAAGCTTGGCAGGTGCAGCTTTCACAAACAAACATCAGACCAAACAGACCAGAGAAAGAGGATCCAAAGTCTAAACAAGCTTTACCCTGCACAGAGTGCCAGGTGTGAGTAAAACTGAATATTATTTTGTCAGTTTTGATATAGTTTTCTGTGCCTTTTCTGAATGGCTCTGGTAGACTAAGCTCCACCCGTCAGGCAAGGCCAAAATAAACCCTATGACATGTGAATTGGAGTCTTATAATAACACAGACCTTCACAGCTGTTCTCATATTAGCGCCCACTCTAACGCTAAGAGGTTCAGAGTCATTTTAAGCAACACTTATCAAAAGATCATTTTGTTCCTTCCAGAGAAGGAGAAATCCACGGTCAGATACTATTGCAGTAATATATCTTCAATCTGTGATGTTCAGACTGTTCACAGAGTCGTATTAGTTTCAACGACAGTACACTTTTTGTATACCCATCATTGTCATCTGCTTCTACTGCACTTAGTGATTCAGTCCCCTTACAATAACTACTCTATAAAACCCAGAAAACATGCATGATCATTATGTATTAAATAAATGAGACAAAACATGAATTTGCTGCTGGACTCGTGCTACCATGCCTCTTCTCTTTGATGCTGAGAGATAAACATCAAACCCTGACATTTTGTTACTGATTTTTTGGGATTAAACTGAGAAATTACCACAATGACCAGCTCGTCCACCTTGAGGGTATAGAAGGTAGCATTCAAAGTTGCCTGTTTTTTTACCAGCCAGTTTTAAAGTGAAAAATGTTACCCTAGCCGTGTCAAGCTATCAACAACATGAGTTTGAAAACTGGAGTGTTTATTTTGTCTTCTTGTCAGCTCCTGACGCCTTGCAATCCTCATTGTGGCATAAACATGATTAAAGCAAAAAGTGAGAACCAATGTTTCAATGTGAAACTAATTATATCCAAAAAAACATTGTAAACTTTCATCAAAGACTTATTTGCACAAAGTTTCCCTACTTCTTGTTAACCCACTGTCCTTGCAAATGTTGTGATGATGCTAGTGCGCGCGCGCGCGTGCGTGCGTGCGTGTGCGTGCGTGCGTGCGTGCGTGCGTGTTTTAGGCAGCAGAAGTAATGCAGATTTAGCTGAGCATCAATTAGTAGTGTGGCGCCAAGCACAGGAAAGCGATAATGATGACACAAACAGCTCGGGTACCAAGCCTGCACAGGTACAACTTCAGAACAACCACTTTGAAGTGCAGTTCATTCAAAAAATAGATATTCAAAAAAAAACTGTATAACAGTTGTTTTTGTACAAGTAATTTATCAGTTTGAGGATTTTTGCAGCATCTTTATCTGCTGGTCACACTTCATCCTTACTGATGCACTCCTTTTTTATGCAGAATTATTTTACTTTGACCTTTATCTTTGTCAAACTTTCTTTTTACCTCGTCCATTACACTGTTTCCATCTTAATTTATGTTCTAAAGCCTGGCTGGCCATCTTCATTTATCATTCTTTAGATTTGAATAGCAGAGCGGGTGTTATAATATGCAGTCCTCTGATGTGCTTTTCCCGCATCCTTCCAAATCTTTACATCCATTATTGCAACTATTTCCATCACAAACTGTCAAGCTGAGCATCTTTCAAAGTCCTTACTTCTTAAACAACATGATTTGGTTGTTGTTTTTATTTTATTTCAGCACCTGCTAGGTGGGCAACAGGAGCAATACTGACAGCTTAATACAATGGCTGCAGGCTATGTTGGCCCTGTGTGTGTGTGTGTGTGTGTGTGTGTGTGTGTGTGTGTGTGTGTGTGTGTGTGTGTGTGTGTGTGTGTGTGTGTGTGTGTGTGTGTGTGTGTGTGTGTGTGTTCATCTGCACTCATCTGCTGCCTGGTGTGTGTGTCGGCATGCAAACCTCTCCACCTTCATCCACTCACTGAGCCTGGCACAGGGGTGAGAGAGAAACTGAAACACCAACTCTGTGCATTACTGTAGCTGTTTGCATCTGGTTGCCATGGAGTTTCACAGCTGTTTCTACCAGACTCTAATGAGCTACAGCAGCTGCTAGCCTGTTTGGATACACCAATACACACACACACACACAAACATGCTTTTCTTTACACATGATTACTTATCCATTAATAGACGTGAAAGTCCAACAGTACTCCAGTGGATTAGTACACATTATGTATGTAAGGCTAAGGCACATTACACTATTAAGTCTAGCACCTTTTTAAGTCATTTACCTCTAACATCTGCACATCTGGATGAGTATACAGCTGTTTGAGAACAATGTGTTTAACTTGCAAGGTGTTTAAAAAGATCTGAGAATGGTTGACAGAGTTTGTCAATACCCAGAGGACATTTTCCAAGTCCTAATTCGATTGATAAATTATTGAAATGTATTTATATTCAGCAAGCATGCTGTGTATTCCATCACTTGGCTTTTGTTTTGAATGAGATACATTCAACACAGGCCCCCATGTTTTATCAAGGCTTGTTTTACCCCCATAATGTGCTACTAATTAACTAACACAGATCATTTCTGATCTCTGCAAGTTAGTTACAACTGGCTGGTTCCTTCGTGTCATCCTCTCTAAAGAATAAAAACTAAAACGTAATCTTAACACAGACCAGTGGCGTCGCCTGGCCTGGGCATTCGGGGCTTTAGCGCGGCAAAAATCTGAATTGCGTAACGTCACTTGTGTCACTACGCGCCTTTGCGTACCTCAAAACATCAAAACAAAAACACATATTTCGTCTACACGTGTTTCTTGTCAACACTCAATGGAGTAAACTACTAGACATATCAAAAAACTCAAAGACATTAAGCAGCTACGTTGCCGTTTCGCTCCCTGCTAAAAATCTTTGGACTTTCTATGACTGATTGAACTGGGTGGTGGCCGAGCCGTGCAGGACATAACCGACGGACCTGTGAAGCTTTACAGGAGACAGAGGCTTAGATCACTGGACGACAGAGTTGTTCACCGTGTGCACAGACAGGGTTAACGTCGGTATGAACAACAGAATTGTGCCAAAACTCCGCCAACTGGCTGCAGTGGGAGACTCACCTGTGCACTTTCTGTGCCGCGCGCACACACTGGAGAACTGCGCATAATCAGCTGATCACAACGTTCACGCTCTGTGGTCAAGCTACTGCAGTTTTATTTACACAAAGTGGAGTAAAACACACAGTTGCAAACTTACTCAGGGTGTTAATGGAAGAGTTTGAAATCAGACAGAGGTGGAAGTGGTCAGATCTTGTGTAGGAATACTCTGTTACAGTAAAAGTCCTGCATTCAAAATGTTACTAAAGTAAAATTAGAAAAGTATTATCATCAAAATATAGTTAAAATACCAAAAGGCAAAGTATTCATTGTGCAGATTGGTCCATTTCAGAATAATATATATGTTTTATAATGATTGATCATTAAAGTGTTATCAAAGCTGGTAAAGGTGCAGCTAATTTTACAAAGTAGATCAAAGTCAAGTAAAGTACAAATATCTCAAAATTGTACTTAAGTACAGTAGCCTACTTGAATAAGTGTACTTAGTAACTTCCCACATCTGAAATCAGATATGACTTCAAGTCATGTGATCATTTCTTTGTATTTGATCCTTCAACTTGGCCTCAGGAAATGCAAGGACTTCACAGTGTTGGCAACAAGTTTTGGAGAAAGCAAATCGGAGGCTTAAAAAGAGACAGGGAGGTGCATCTTCATCATCTTCATCATCTAGCATGCAAGAAGTGTAAATAGAGGAGAGTGAAGGAGACACTGAGGAGGATCACGCTTCGTGTGGGGTGAGTACCAAACGCTGTCTCTTGGTAGGCCTACTCATCTGAGTAACTCACTAAAAAAGTTTGTGCACGCCTGCATATAATACATTAACCGTGCTTTACCTGAACCTCATCATGACACTAGAGAGGACGGCAGGATTGTAATTTACCGTGTTCAGTGAATGCAATTATTATGTAAAAGATTATTTTCCAAGGCACACCTTCATATGATCATTATAGTTATAAAAAAAATAAGAGAATAAATGAAAAACAGTTATGAAATACTATATGACAGGAAAACAAGAATACAGTTTAAAAGGGGAGTGATTTGTAAAATATCCATAAAGAAAAAGTAAATCTGTTTACAGTTGTTTCATATGGATGTTGAGAGATGTATCCATAGATCTCTTCATTTTGCTCTCAAAGTGCACCAGATTGATGCTTTTAACAAAAATCCCCAGCATGCCTCTGGATCCCCCTAGGAGGTTAGGTCCACCCCCCACTGTAGCGCCCGGTACCTTAATCGGAAACCCTAAATGTTTGAGCACCCTCTATGAAACGTCAAGTTACCCCACAGCACCCCAAAAGAAAATCTCTGGCGCCACCACTGTGGGCTAAACCCCTAATGTTTCCAGGCCCAGGAAACACCCCTGCCACAGACAATTAAAGCCACACTTGACTTAGCCAAAGCTGAATGGAAAGAACATCAGTAATACAGATAAATATATGACCTACTAAACAATAATACTACATGCATTCCTAGTTGAATTGAATTCATCATCTTGGTTCTTGTTTACTTCAACTGCTGCAGCCACCTCCTCCCCCCCTCAACTGCTGCAGCCCCCCCCTTCACATTGTCACTATCAGATTGTTATGGGTACATTTGCTAAACAAACCGCATGCACACTTGACTTGCATGTACAGTAAATATGCACCAAGCACATAAAACAATAGCAATTTGGAGAGAGTTTCACACCTGCTCTGCTATCATACTTTTTGGCAACCCCATCATTACCACTTCCTTCCTCCCATGGTGCACTGCACAACAGCCTGTTAAAGGTATTGGCACTAAACCTAAAGTCTGCTTAAGTAATATTTAGTTTAGCATATTAGCCTCTAAAGCTTTTTCTTCAGTTATAAACAAAACCACTATTGGACTTTATGAAAACACCCTTATTGAGACATTGTCCTTTCAGCACACCAGTAAAATATGCAGGAGAACAACAAGCCTAGTAACAAGTATGATGTCTGCTACATTATTATCTAGGAAAGACAGCAACTGAGAAGGCCCATTTCAATTGTAGAAAAATAGATTATAAAAAGGAAGTTAGGTGCCTTTGCTAGCCTCTTAACACCTACAAACCCCTCTTCCTGGTTGTGAATATGAGTTCTTACACTCCCTTTTAAATGGTAACAGTTTTTACATTTCAAAGCGTTTTGCAAAGTTGCAACAAAGTAATTTGCAGACTGAATAACGATGTTGTGTTTGTGAGAGTAACTCAGAAGATTATAGCAGCCTAAAACACAGATGTTAGCATCAAGAATAACTTTTCATAAATCACAGCCAAGGTTCCCCCAGAAACGTTTCGAATTTTGTAAAACAAAAGTCATATGATTCACCCATGCCCCATTTTGCACCATTTATGATAATTATCTCATTGATACGTGATTTAAAGCTCATTAAATATGCTTTTCACCAGATTTGGAGACATACTGTATGGATATTTAAGTGTGGTTGTGCAGACCAAAGTGCAAGTGTCTGTATGTGTTCCATGTCTAAAGAAAATGACAGATTTTCAGAGAAACAAAAAGTAACCGAAAAAAGAAATGAAAAACAGAAAGCAAGTCATTTGAATACATACAACCCCCTTTTCCGAGTGTGTGGTAGAACATTTCAGTACCACAATCCTTGAAGAAACCCCCAGAGTGCGCAGAGTTTGTGAATTCATGTTTCTGTCTTGACATTGTGTATCCTCTAATAAATGTGTGTGTCCACTGCCCATGTTTCAGTGTTTTGACAAGTGTCACACAATCCCCTGAGTGAGAGCAGGGGGATTTCTCTGAAGAAGGGGGAGCTCTGCTTTTGTCAAAGGGATAAAGTCGAGGGCTTCTTCAGAAACAGTCTGACTGGTGACTCAGTTTCTACCACCTATATTACATTACAGGACATTTTTTAATTAGGTTTTTGTTATCTACGTGCATGAAAGCACAAACACTCTTGTGCTCAAATGCTCCCGCTAACCATTAACCACAAGAACAAATATGTGGCGTCTGTGCATGTCCTGTAAGTCATAACGACTTCCTGTTAGTCTACAAAAAGGTTCCAAATCTTCAATAGCTGCCCTCATTTGAACTGAGATAAAAACAGCGTTACTGAATGTAGCGTTTGACTGTGTCCTCCTTCCCCCAAGTAAAGCTTTCTAAACCACTTCTAAGAAAAGTCAAAGCTGGAGTGAAAGACTCGCAAAGGCGCAAATAGAGACGGATCGTTTTAGAAAAGAGCAAAGTTGTCATTACAAGCCCGTAGTGTTTACTATTCGCCACACCTCCCTCAACCAGGGTGAGTATCATTCCATAAACATGTCTGCATTGTGAGCCACTGTTCAATCTTCTTCCCAGTAGGGATGCACTGATTAGTATATTTGACTCCCTTAGATTAGCACCCTTTTTTAAACGTGCTTTTAGTTTTCGTTGATCATTTCAAAAGTGATTTAGGTTTGGATATGTCTGGCTCCCACATCCAACATCAAATTTGATTCGTAGACACGGAAAGTATGCAAACTCACAAATTCAAATTGACATTTATGTAAAATGCCAAAGAAAGCAAAATATGCCATGTACTTGAATATAAACCAGTTTGTTATTGAACATAATGGATTAATTAAATACTGCAACCCAGTCCTAAATATTGCTGTCACAAAATATCGATTCGTACCATCCATTTTGGCACTTGAAAATTGGACTTCTACTTGCTTGTTAATTAGTGTTACACCAAATTGACACATGTAAATGGACATTTAGTACTGTTAATTGTTTCTATGATCTATTTTAGCCTGATTGACCCACTGTTCAGATACAGACAAGACAATCCTTATTCTTTTAGTGAGTCAGGTCAAAAGTAAAACAGTCTACAGCACTCTCACTCCTTCAAGACATTCTGAAACTATAGGTTACTAACGTAACCCCAGTTCTCAGAGTAACATGAAGTGAGATGTCTCACTATGGGATGCGCCTCAACGCGTATGCATCAGAAGCATCAATCTCATTACGCCAATCCTGATTGGCTGGTGATCTTGACGACTACGTCAGGGAATCCACCCACCCTTTAAGTAGCTTGCGCTACGTCGCAGCGTCATTCAAAATAAGCACCTCTTCTCGCTTCGCCTCAGCAAGAAGGGCCGTCTGGTGAGACATCTCACTTCATGTTACTCTGAGAACTGGGGTTACGTTAGTAACCTATAGTTCTCATTCATAACACTCCGTTCGATGTCTCACTATGGGATATTGAGACTCCCGTATTGCTAGACATGCTTATCTCGAAAATCACCAAAACTAAACAGTACTTAACAGGTAGAACCCTGTCCCAACACGGGGCCCAGCACTGCACGGGCCACACTTGGAGCAGAGACATCTAGTCTGTAAAAGCGGACAAAAGTGAGCGGTGAAGACCAGCTCGCCGCTGCACAAATGTCCTGGATGGAAACACCCTTGAACAAAGCCCAGGATGTAGCCAGTCCACGAGTAGAATGAGCACGCAGGCCCGTTGGTGCCTGCAAACCCTGACTCGTATAAGCCAGAGCTATCGCTTCCACAATCCAGTGGGAGAGCCGTTGCCTGGTAACGGGCTTGCCCTTATGAGGGTTAGCCCAGGATACAAAGAGTTGGTCATTGCATCGAAACTCTTTTGACCTGTCCATATAGGTGCGCAAAGCACGAACTGGGCACAGCAAATTCGGCCGCTGTTCTTCAGAGGAACATAGCGGTGAAGGAAATGCCTCAAGGTCAATGGGGGTGCATGAGCCAACCACCTTGGGCACAAAGGCCGGGTTGGGCTTCAGCAACACTCTCGTTTGCCCCGGGGCAAACTGAGTGCATGAAGGATGCACAGAGAGCGCGTGAATGTCACTGACTCGCTTGGCAGATGCCAGAGCCAGTAACAACACTGTCTTCAGTGACAGGTGTTTCATGTCAGCGTCTTCCAGGGGTTCAAATGGAGGTCGAGCGAGCCCATCTAAAACCACTGCCAAGTCCCACAGGGGCACCAGTGACCTGGAAACGGGGAGGAGCCTGCGAGCCCCTTTCATAAAACGGCAGACCAAGGGATGTTGGCTAGCCGTCTTTCCCTCAAAGCCCACATGGCATGCGGCAATAGCAGCCAGGTACACTTTAATCGTAGAGAAAGCTCTGTGTTTATCAATCAGGTCCTGTAGAAATGATAGAATCACACCGACAGGCATTGAAAAGAGATGTGTCCCTTTTGAAGGCACCACTCCTCAAACACCCTCCACTTACAGTCATAGAGAGACCTGGTGGAGGAAGCCCTTGCACTCTGAATAGTGTTTATCACCTTCTGAGGAAGCCCCACTGTACTCAAATTATACCACTCACGGGCCAGGCCCATAGTGCCAGGCGCTCTGGGTGTGGGTGAAAAATCATCCCCCCCGCCTGAGATAGTATGTCCCTGCGTAACGGGAGCTGCCACGGCTGCCCGCACAGCAGCTGATATATCTCCGCCAGCCAGTACATTGCAGGCCAGTGTGGAGCTATCAGGATCAGTGTGTGGCGATGTTCTCTCACTCTGGCCAGAGTTGGAGGTATTAGAGCCAGGGGTGGGAACGCGTACAGAAGGACCGGGGGCCAAACGTGTGCGAGCGCGTCCACGCCTAACGGTGCGTTTAGATCGCGCATTGAAAAGAACAGCTGACATTGAGCATTTTCTTTTGATGCGAACAGATCTACCGCGGCCCGGCCGTAACGCACCCACAGCTGACTCACAATGTTGGATGTAGAGTCCAGTCTGCATATAGTGGTGCACCTCTGGACAGCAGATCTGCCCCGAGGTTCATCACTCCCGGTACGTGCGTCGCTCTCAGAGAGGAGACGTCCGCAGCTCCATAAGATCAGTTTGCGTGCCAGCATGTGTAACTGGAGAGAATGCAAACCCCCTTGGCGGTTTATATACGATATTGTGGTCGTGTTGTCTGTCCTCACGAGGACATGATGTCCCCTGAGAAAAGGCAGAAAGCGTCTTAGGGTGAGAAACACCGCTAAGAGCTCCAGATAATTTATGTGTGACCGTTGGAGGTCTCTGCTCCAGAGACCCCTCACAGGTCGACCTTCGTATATACCCCCCCAGCCCGTCAGACATGCGTCCGTGGTGACCACTTTCCGCGATATGACAGCACCCATAGGCACGCCCCGTACTAGAAAAGTCGGGTGCAGCCAGTGGCGCAGTGCCATTACGCATTCCACAGTGACCATCACTCTCTGCGCGCCATGACGCACGGGGGTCCAGTCTGAGGGCAGCTACCCAGCGCTGAAATTCCCTCATGTGTAAGCGGCCCAGTCTTACCACCAGGATGGCTGACGCCATGAGCAGAGATGTGTGAGTGAGCATCCGGAATTTGTATTTTCTGAGATACTTGTTCAGAGCCCTTAAATCCAGGATAGGGCGAATTCCGTTCCCTCCCCGTTTGGGAACGAGGAAATATTTGGAATAGAAGCCGCTCTGACTCTGTTCGGAGGGTACAATGGATATGGCTTTCTTTTCTAGTAGCGAGAGAATCTCCTGCTCTAGAATATGAGCCGACGCTCCCCGGGCTTGTGAATGCACAATGCCCGAGAAGTGAGGGGGGGGGTGACAGCGAATTGGAGTCTGTAGCCCCGTGATATCGTCTTGAAAACCCAAGCAGAGCATGTGAGCATCTTCCACCTTTCGCTCCTCAAAGCGAGTGGAGACGTGATCATTTCTCTGTCGTTTGCACTCTGTGTCTTTATTGGTTGTGTTATGGGGCCCTCTAGTGTCTGAACACGGTGGCATCCCAGGCTGACAACCTCGGTCGACACTGCGCATGCGCGCGGCGATGATGCGTTCACAGACTCGGTCACCGTCCGCATTCCGAGAGAGGCAACAGCCACTCTCAGAAGCGGAGCAGTCACCTGACTGTTTATTGTTATCATTGTTTTTCTTTTCATTATTTTTGACTGCGCCCTTGGCTTTAAGCCTGGATGTGTTTGTGCGACTTGAACGAGCAGCAGGAACTGCTGCCTTTGTTGTGAAGTCTATCTCCCTCATGGCGCGAACTGGAGGATGACGTTCTGACATCACTCGAGGCGGCGGGAAGACGGGGGCGTGGTTGCACCCCGGAAACACATGGGCTTTGAACACGTGCGGAACACGGTCCAGGGCTGAAAAACAGGGAACCTCCAGCCCTTTCCCCGAGGAGAGGAGGGAAGGCTGTCAGGCTGCCCTCTTCTTCTTCCTCACCTGATGGCTGAAGGTCTGGGCCGGCTGCGCCTGTGCGGCTGCTGCCGGGACCGGGGACTTTCTTGGCCAGCTCGTCCTCGCCTCGTGTCTGGGCGGGAGACCCGGGGCGGGCTGTGGCTTTTGCCGTCTCGGGACCTTGAACTGGGAAGGGTGCGAGGCAGCCTGGGTGAAGGTCTGTCGCGGGGCCGTTGGAGGTGGCGGCTGGGCCTTTCGGGGAAGGCAAAGCTGGAGAGCCTCATCCTCCTTCTTTTTGGCCTCACACCGCTGCTGCATGGAAGCCAGAGCGGTGCCGAATATGCCCTCGGGGACAATTGGCATGTCCAATACGTCCTCCTTTTCCCGGTCCGGGAGGTTCGTCAGGTTAAGCCACCTGGCTCTCTCCTGTACCACCATCATCCCCAGCGATTTGCCCGTGGCCTGGACTGCACAGCGTTGCACACGGAGGCAAATGTCCGTGATCGCTGTGATCTCGTCCCACACGGCCGGTTCAGGTTTATTTGTCATGTCTACACAGAGCTCCGCCTGGTAAGCGGTTAGCATCGAGGAGACGTTGAGCGCCCTGACGGACAAAGCTGCCGCTTTGTAAGCCCGTTCGGTCATTGCTGACTGGAACCGGTCCGCTTTCGTCGGCAGTGTGGGGTTCCTGCTAGGAGCCGCAGACAGCCGCGGTTGGAGGTGGGCTGCCACAAGCGGCTCCATAGGCGGCATGCGGAGCAAGCCGAGCTTCTCCATGCCCTCAAAGTCCAGAGAGGAGGCTCCCTGGATTGGGGCCTTGCTGCTGAAAGGGCGGTCTCTCCACGAGACAGACACCTCGTCCAGCAGCTCTGGAAAAACCGGGAGAAGTTGCCTCGTCAGCCTCGCGGCTTGGGGCAAGTTCTTTCCCTCATAGCGAGACCTGGAGGTCTCCTTGGCTACTTCAGGCCAAGGGATGTCCAGTCTGGACGCAGCGCGTTGACACACGGCCTGCAAGTCCATGCTGAGGCGGGGCAGAGATGGCGCGCTTTCGCCTGGGGGAGCGGACACCGCCTCCGGCTTGGCAGCCTGAGCAGACGAGACGAAGATGTCATCTTCGTCTCGTCCGAGTCGGATAAGAGGAACTCAGAGGTATCCTCTTCATCCTCCTCCACGTAGTCCAGCTCCAGGACATCCTCCGCGGGTGGAACCACGGTAAGGTCCAGTTGGGAGCCCCAGCTTGTCACAGCGCGGGGCTCCCTTCCCGCGGCTGCCGCCGCCGTTGAGCCCCAGCTTGACACAGCGCGGGGCTCAACACCCGTGGCGGTCGCCACCATGCCTCGATCGCCGGTCGGCAAATCGACAGGCATGAAGGGGTCTTGTCCCGACAGGCTAGCTTGGCGCGCTAGCCGTCGGCGGAGGCTCTTGGTGGTGAAGCGGGCACAGTGTCCGCACGCACCGGGGGCGTCGATAGCCTCCTGGGCATGTTTCAGCCCGAGGCAGGACGAGCAGACCTGGTGTGAGTCCGTGCCCGAAATTTTGAGCCCGCAGCCGCAGAGCCGAGCCTCCGAACCTCCGTCTCCTCTGGTGTGAGGGAGAGAAGGGTCCATCCTCGTTCGCCGGGGTGTCGGCGTGGAGGGACAAACTAGCAACAGGTATGTTACTGTTTGCGGGAAAAAATCAAAACCTTACCGTTATTTGTGGAAGAAAAAAAAAACGGCAGGGCAGATTTCGGTATTAACTGGTGTGTTAATATGAAAAATCCCGTGCGAAGCAAAAGTAGCCGGCAAGCGTCCGGCGACCGAAGGTTAGCTTTGTGGTTCAGTCTGTGGACCGTTAAGCTAGCCTGGCTACTGATATTCTTATTTGAGATGTGCTCCGAAGCGAGAAGAGGTGTTTGAATGACGCTGCGACGTAGCGCAAGCTACTTAAAGGGTGGGTGGATTCCCTGACGTAGTCGTCAAGATCACCAGCCAATCAGGATTGGCGTAATGAGATTGATGCTTCTGATGCATACGCGTTGAGGCGCATCCCATAGTGAGACATCGAACGGAGTGTTATGAATGAGAACTCTCTCTTCTTTAACACAGGGAAACTATTAAAGTGGTACGATGCAGATATCCTTGACAGGAGAGCAAAGAAAGAGACACTCCTCTCTGCCAAACTGAAGAATAGTAAATTGCATTACAGAGCCAAAAATAGCAACCTCCAATGTTTGCTTTAGCCTAAGTATTGTTAGTCAAAAGAGACATGTCATTCAATCAGGGTCATGAACTTTGACATGTTAAACATACAACAGGCTGTTGCTACTGCCTCAGGACACTGACAGCCCTTACCAACACCTTCTGGCTGAAGGGCTGGTTGTTCTTGAAAAGTGTATCACTTCAGCTGAAGAACATGAATAGTTGCTTTAATATATATTTTGGCAGAATTACATTAGCAATAATATTTTAAGCAAGTGTCTAAATCTTCTTAAGAGTGCTGTGTCTGTTGCATGTGTTTGTAGTCTCGATCCAATGCATTGCAATTACATGATGTTCTGGAATTACATTTCACTGTATGCCATTTTGAACTTAAAAAACCCTGAAAGCAATATTCTTAAATTCAAATTCATTGACAACATGGTCAAAATAAAATGTTATCAAGTATGAGAGTACAAAAGAAGTGCACGTAGCTTAAAACAAGGAGGCTGAACTATATACTCTCTCCAGCAGCAACAAGACAAATGCTAACACACTTTTCACATTCAACAAGTTAAGCTTTTCTGACATGTGCGTAGAACAGAAACTGAAACTTTGTCAGATGTCAACCACCTCTTTTTCTTTATTCAACCTTTTCCTGTCACTCACTGCAAAACATCTTCCTTTTTATAGCAGTGTGCCCTGGAGCAAGGCGACGAGGCCGCGGTATGAAAGGGAACGTGGCCCCCAGCTCTTCATCCGAGGCCCGGGTCAGAGCGGGGAGCTACAGTAGTAATTACTGAGAGACTGATTGCTGACAGGACCTTCCAACAGCCTGTGGTTAACTGGATGGAGCTGAGGGGGAGGAAGCTTCAAATGCACAGGCATGACAGATGCTCTGCTGATGACTTGTACTTCGGGGTGGTTCAGGGGCATGCATGCCATTTAGCTCTATTCATTCTCCTTTCTAAAATGTTATACTATTAAACTTTAGACACATTTGCCTTTTTTGGAGGAAGAATGGGGAGAAGTCACAGCAGGGGGGAGTGCAAATTACCCTTTAAAATTGTATTAATTCATTTTGTAAACAAATCATTGTTTAAGGTGCTCTACTGAACATCTTTGGAAATTGAGAGGTGCCATCAAAGGTTCTTCTCCTTTATTCAAAAATCTCCCCTGCCCATTTTTAAGATTAGATGTATTTTGTTTCAAATGGCAGTTATTTTTGAAGTGAAACTCAAGAGACAAGTTCCCCTCAAACAGATTTGAACCCACTTCACTGACAGAGTGGGAGGAATGTGTGATGGCGGCAGGCGAAGCTGCGCCACAACTGGTTCACTGCACCATGTTTCAACTGGATTATGCCAGTTTCTTCCTCAGGGTGGTCATTTGAGAGTCCTTGGGATCATTCATCATGAGCATATGGATGTTTCAACATGGTATTTTAGCCAACCAATCTGTGCCATCCATGCGTCTGGTTGATTTAGCTGTGGTGGCGGAGATGACTGTATTTAATCTGGACATAACTGTTTGTTTCAGTAAAGAAGTGACTGCAGTTGCTGGATCAGGGTTTTCCCAAGTCTAAAGTAAACTCAATGGTGTTGGATCACAGCTAAAAAGGATTACTTGTGGGGAAGAGCTTTCCACATTTTCAGAAACAAGGGCTATCAGAGGAAAAGAGTAATGTCCTAGCTACATTTCAAGAGAAAATGTGGGTTTGCAATATCGATATTCCAGAGCAATTTTTTTAAAGTTTTACCCAAGAAGAGATTGGTTTTGCTGTAGAACTAATAATGAATCCTGACATGGTTCCATACATTTAACCTTGACATGTTGTTTAACTAGAAGGTCTCAGTTTCAACCAGATACATGTGCATAGTCATAATATAACTACATGCATACCAAATAAGGCAAAGGTGTAGGGTTAAATCCAAGCCATTTTAAGGCCTTTACAAGAAAACTTGAAATTGGGAAATGTTTCAGGAATTTAAAAGCCAGAAGAAGAATTTATGGGTTTAGCTACTGGGTCATAAAAGTTGTAGATCATGCCAATGTTCAGCAAACCCAACAACCAGACATTACGCTGGAATCTGACCATTTATGACAATTCAGCAAAGCCACAGCAAATAACAGACAGCAAGTCAAGTGGAGCAAAACTGTGAGCTTGTGTGGGCCAAACAGAGGCTGCATTTCATTAAACACATTTTGTGTACAATGTATGCCCGTGTCATCGAACCAAACTGCCACACTAACTTACCTCTGATGGTTTCTTGTGCTGGAGGCGGACCCATGTGCTGCTGGTGACCGTATTCTTGGATGACCTCGACCACGACGTCATCTGACCTGCAGAAACAGAATAAAAGGAAGAGCATACTCAGTGTAATAAGAACCACCAAACGTCTATTTCAATTGTACTCTGAAGTATTTTTTTGAAAACCAAAACGTGCACATCTTTCTTGTTGACAAATGAGCACAGCTTGGGACCCAGTTGTAAAGACAACAGTGTTCAGTCATCTGGAGCAGAACATCAGACAAACTTAATCTGTGTTTGATTTGTAAGGAATGTGCATTCATGAGTGTGAATCTTGATTATAAGTGGGGGGGGAAACGAAGAACAGGTCTCTGGCTCTGGATCAGACTGGAGAAATTGGAAAAATTGGTTTTGCAGAGAGGGTTTACAACACAAATACAATAAAAACACAGTAACATCAACCATCATGAACCAGCAGCGAATTACTTAATATAGAGCAAAAAGGGGCTCATTGTTTTTTAAGTGTTCTTAAAATGTGATAGAATTAAGGGCTTTGATGAATCTGATGGAGGCAGTTCAAACAATGCAGAGAAGCACTAAAAGAAATCAGCCAAAAAGACTTTGCCCGTGACTTTTCGACGCCCATGGCAGTACTACCACTGAGTGAGCTCTTTAATTGAAGCCGACTGATGATGATCTATTAAGAGGTTTAATAAGTAATGACAGTATAAATAGCATCTTGTTAAGCAGTTAGTCCACTGTGGTCTTTACAACCTCATTAATACACAACTTAATGGCAATTAACTGACTCTGTAGCCAATATCCCACCCACCGCTTCAATCAGCAGCCCTGTATGTGTTTTCTGGTGCCATATATTTGAACAGAGTGTCTATTTGTAATTTAATTGATGCTGTTTTTTCTATATATGTTTTAAATTACATAACCATGCATCAGATAGCCAGAAGCTCATTTGTATCTGTGCACCGCAAAGGAGGCTGTCAATATTACATCACATTGGCAATTAAGTTACATCAGTGATCAACAGCATAATGGAAAACTCAAATATTCCAATACTGTGTAATATAGCACATTGTGACCATGACTGTGTGTTCATTTATGTATGCATGTGTGTGCATGCGTGTGTGTTTGTATGCTGCCTCCCACTCAACATATTTCCTCGACACCACAGCAGTGCTGCCACCATGCTAATTTTACTTGTGACGTCTAAACAACTAACAGCACAGAGGGCAGAACTGCTGTCAGACTTTTCTACAAAATTACAGACTGCCTCTCTCCCTACACACACCTACAGACATACATAACTCACACTTAAACATATACAGTGTGCTGTACATAAACATGTTAACACTTCCTCGTATTTATCACATATGCGTGCTTATAGTCACAGTTTCTCCCACCATCACACACATGTTGCATGCATTGATTTAATGTCTCAAACTCTCAGTTGCACAGTTTCATATACTCACACAAAAACACACTTTAACTCCCACAGCATGACAGGAAATATGGAGTGAATTGACAGCCATGTTTGGGTTTGATCACATTATTTACAAATTGATCCTCCATTAATGTCACATGGACACTGGCCATTAGAAATTAATGTGGAGGGAAGCCATTTCACAATTTAAGAGGCGTATTTTTGAAACTATGTAGCTATTTTTTGTGAGACTGGATTGGACTACCACCTCCCAGCTTACGTATGTGTGTGTGTGTGTGTGTGTGTGTGTGTGTGTGTGTGTGTGTGTGTGTGTGTGTGTGTCTGTGTGTGTGAAAGAGAGAGTGTCTAAAGAATAAAAGAGACTCTACTTTGCTCAAGACAAACTCATTAAATGACAAAAAAAACAGTTAGAGGGGTGGGGTGGCATTTTAAATATGTTTTTATCTATGCTCGGTGTGTGTGTGTGTGGTGTGTGTGTGTGTGTGTGTGTGTGTGTGTGTGTGTGTGTGTGTGTGTGTGTGTGTGTGTGAGAGATATCTACATGCCCCACGAGACAGCTGCACCTCATCATCACTGTGTGGCCAGATAACGGAGCGGGCCGCAGCGCAGTGGGAGGTTACCATCATGGCCGTGTGTTAATTAAAAGCCCTGCTTGGTGCATGGCAGGCAAAATTATCATGGGCATCCTTCAATTAGAAACCTGATAACCTCCAGTCAGCAGATGCAGCTGGAGCCCACGCTGCACTGGCCAGGGGAAGCTAACGGCTAACGGCTAATTATAAAGCGAAGAGTGCGGCCGTCAGCACAGGGTGGCTCAGTCAGGTCTGAAAAGGCTGCCTGTTAAACCTGCTGTAAAATCATTTATACATGCAGACCTGTGACCACATAACACTTAAACCTGCAGGAGGTCACTTCCATGTGGTCGCCCCGGCTACAGTTAAACTGGGTTTTTTTACAGGTTTAAACCATTAAATTACACAGAATTCCTCTATTTACAGATGTAAATCTTGATGAGTATATATCTTATAAGGAAAAGCTTATTTTAAGAATGTTTTTAACTTACATAAGCAATTATCTGGACTGTTTCTGACAGATACATTTTCTATGTATTGAATTTCCTTTTACATTGTAATGGGACATTTGCTTTTTGCAATTCTCCATAAAGAGAAAAAATATGTACATAAATCTTGAAAATGTTATATTCTGAAATAAAGAAAAATGTGCCAAAAGAAAACTGAGAATACCTTGTTTATATGTCAATTCATACGTCTAGCTGAGGGAGACTCTAGATGAGTGCATCAGTAGAACAAACGCTCATGGTTAATCCAAAAATCGAATTAAAAAGGTTTTAAAAGGCATATTAAGCCACTTTATTTTGGTTTGTTATGTTACCCTAGATAAACTAAGTTAGCCTAGGAGAAGTAGTCAAATAATCAGTTTAGAAAAGCTTTTAGGACAACAAAAAAGTGAAAATAAGATCCTCTCTGGATTCAACTTGATCACAGTTCAGTTTGGCTGATATGACAGTGTCAGATGTTAGCCAAATGACTATTTTTACCTGTTATCTTAAAATGCACACTTCAAAATGCCAAGAATTACTCATCTTGATCTGCTAATAGCCAAAAAGAATGACATTCAATATTAATTTTCAATCGCTGGCCGTCTTAAATGCCAAAATGTTCCTATTGTTCTGACAGCTGTGAGAGCCAAGTGTGCTTGTGTAGAACTGTCCCGCTGTTCAAAGACTGTTTAAAATCAAAATGATTTTCCAGCAGAAGCTGCCAGAGTTGTAATGTGTTGGACTGGCCAGATGTTCCCGTCACCGTGCACTGTATCTCTCTCTCATGGCCGACTGTCTGTCTCGTACAATGTATATAAAGACGTTTAAACATCAATGCGTTTCTATACACAAAGTCTGTCTCAGGGGTTGTGTTGAGCCTGTGTCAAATCCTAAATCTAATATGTATTTTTCAGTGTAGAAAAGGCCAAATTTTCCCAGATGTGAGATGCAGGTTTGATTCAATTTCTTAAAAGCCGCGTCATTTACTAAAGCTGCAGCCATCAAGCAGTCAGCTTTTAGAGGCAATGAAGCGCAAATCAGCTTTAGGATTTGACTGAGGTTATCGAACTCGCAAAGTAAAATGACATGATATGAAACATTTCATTCACTCTGTGCAACACCACCGGAGGACCAGTTGAAGAGAAAAAGCAGCTGATGTTTTACTGAGGAAAACTCAGCAAAATCCAGTTTAACAAACACAAATCATAATTTCTTGCCTCTTTATCATTTGCCTTTACAAATAAAGAGATATAATTCAGGATTATTGCTTAGTTCTACTGTCTAAGAATCTACTCTTACTTATATGTAGGCGTATATTTCTGTTTCTTTATATTAAATAACTGATTCAGTGGCGTTCTTAAGTGCCTATTACTCTTTGTCTGATGTGATTTCTATAGAATAAAGGTTACTTCATTTTTTTTTTACCACTTCTTTCTTTCTTGTGGCTAGTATAAATCTCTCTTGCACAGTCTTTACACCTGCAAGGGCAAAGGCTTTTCAAAACCTAAGAGATTTATGTTCTCTTAAAAGCAGCCCTTGTTCTTGATCTTGCATAAAAGCTGCTTGGGCTACATATTCATATTTATATTGGAGACATGTTTTAAAAAGGAAAAAGTGTTAATGAGTTGAAAAGGGACGGAAAGAAAAATGTATATGGGGAGTGAATACAAGAAATACCCTGAGGGAGATGACTTAAACAAAGCATCTGACCACACACACACACACACACACACACACACACACACACCACACACACACACACACACACACACACAACACACACACACAACACACACACACACCACACACACACACACCACACACACACACACCACACACACACACACACACCACACACACACACACACACCACACACACACACACACACACACACACACACACACACACACACACACACACACACACACACACACACACACACACACACACACCCCTGATTCTCTCTCTTCAACTTACTGTCGGTGGTGTCGGAGTCGTTGCTGCTCGTGGAGTATTTCCTCCTCTTCTTTTCGCTCTCCATCTGTCAGGGTGGCAGAGAGGGAGGGATGAGGGGGGGAGGCAAGACAGAGAGACAGAGAGAGAGAGAGAGAGAAAAATTACGAGTGAGAAGATGTTCACCATGAAAACACAAGTGTTAATGAAATAATGCGCTGATGGCACCAATCTGTCAGAGCCTCCAGCCGGCAGCCTGCCAGAGTAAACTGACTTGATACACATGAGCGCCTCGCACCCTCGTCACAATGATACAGTTGTTCTGTTTCTGCACATACAGTGGGAGTCCTTGTATATGTGGTCTGTAAATTCCTCCTGCAGTATTCACTAGAAGCTATTGTAAAAGGTCCCCATGTGTGCATACTGTAGGTACTTCTTTCTTCATTATGTTACAAAGGAAAAAATACTTAACCAGCTCTAACAGGACACCCTTTGAAGTGTTGCAGCAGAAGACAAGAACCTTTTTTTCTGTGTTTCTATATGAATAAGGAAATTCAAAAGCCACCTTCATATTGTGATAAGAACATCTCTATTTAACAAACACAATTCAGCCAGATGACTACAGAATTAACTTTTCAACTACAGTTCATCCACAAACTACAATGACAGACTATTTCAACATTGTATCTGCAATAAAAATGTGCTTTCTTGTATCTCTGGAACGAGGTGTGCATTAGCAGAAGGCAGGGCAGGAAAACTAAATGCATTCAACAACAAGTTGGTTAGATCTCAAGGATACACACAATGTGTTTTGGTGAGTAACACTGAATGTAAACATAACTTTTTTACAACAAAGCAGAAGTTGTTACAAAAACACCCAACAGCAACACTACATTCAACAGGCGTAAAGGTCCCCTATAAAACTATTTTTTTAACAATATATTATAGGTCTCAGATCTTTTTTCATGAAACTTTCCGAATCCCTTAACACAGAGGGGACAGATATTTACAGTATGTATAAAAGACGTGAAAAAGTGGATTTTGCATAATAGGTGACCTAAATTACATATATTTTGTGTGATAAACAGTGATAAAAGTGATGAAAAGTGTTCATGTGTTCAAAGAGAATGCCATCAGAATTCAATTCACATGTTATGACTAGTGGTGTTTTCCACACTCGTAAGATTGATTTGTTGATTGATTTAAACAGGCATTATGAAAAGCACCACTTAAAATGGTCTGTTTTGCAGAGATGTACTAAAAAAGTATCTTGGTTTAAAAAATATTCATACTTACAGGGTCCCTGACAAAGGTTTTAAGTGGGAAAAAGGGAAAATATATCAATGAGGCAAAAAAGAAAACAGCCTCAAGAAATGTTTTTATAGGCTTGCCCTGGTTGCATGAGGGTCAATGGAAGAATATATAAAGTGGCACTTAGAGGGAAAAAGGAGGGCATGGGTCAATAGAGTCTGAAAGAGAGAGAAATGAAGCAAAAGAGAGCGGCAGACAGAGTCAAGAAGTCAAAAGGAGGTTTTAGCGAACCGCTACACCGAGGAAGGAAGGCCAAAAGAGGAGGAGGTGGGTTACAACCTCCAGTGTGGGGAACAGAGATTTATGTGGCTATAAAACTGGGCTATTCCCTCTTATACAGGGCTCTTCCTGTATCCCGGCCCCCCCGCCTGCCCTGCACACACTTAACTACTCTGACATTTATGCTGACAGAAAAACACAGCGCTTCTCCGCTGCCTCTGACTATTTCCATTCCCAAGTCCTTCCATCTTACTCGTTTCCACTTTCTCCTTTACGTCCCCCCATCCTATCTTCTCTTCCTTACAATAACAGGGACACAAGGAGTCTGCAGAGTAAGGTTAAGCACATTATTGACTTCCAAAGCCTCCCTCTCGCTTCTCTCTCTATCCATCTTTTCACCTTTCCCCCCATCTGTCTTGCTCACCCTCGTCTTCCTGCCTTCAGGAGAGTTGTTAAGTACATCATTGACTTCCTCCACTATGCTACGTCTGTCTGACTTCAAGTCTGCACGTTTGGATTTATCTCAGGGTTTCCCCTCGCCTGTTAAACTCTGAGGCGACCCACTTAAACCACACTCAGGGTACCAGGGTTTTTTTTTTCAGCCCAGTCAAGTTTTCCCCCTGACCACCCAAAGGAAAATGTGAACAGTAAGAAAAAATGTGCTATAAAAAAGGATCTATTTGTTACACCGGACTTCTAAATGGATTGCTTTAAAATGTTATTAGAAGCATTTACAAGAAAAGGGTATTATGTGGCGGAAAGGACCACAGCCTTACAAAACAAGAAGTATTAAAGGGCATGAGAACTAGAAATGTTATCGGTTCTTGTTTCTGATTTAACCAAACGAAAGACAAAGATGTGTTTACCCACATATTTGATACGTATGGCTAGAGCTGTGGAGGGTTTTGTGTAATTAGTCAAATTAAGCCAGGTTCGATCGATCAATGTGAATGCTTTGATTTGTTGCATTACTATTAAGAAACTCGTACAAGATTTAAAAATGGAGAAATCAGGTCAGGATTATAAGAAGCTTCTGTTATCTGCAGGCTTTTTTAATGCTTCCAAAATGTTGTAAACTCAATTGTTTTAGTTTGTGAGTCAAGAAGTCAAGAAGGAGCTATGAGCAATTTTGCTATGCAAGTCCTAACGTAGCTCCAAGGGTGAAACTTGTCTCTTTTCTTGCTCTCTCTATTATCCATGAATGCAGAAAGCTCAGTTGAATTCCCAGAGAAACTCCATCAAATAGGCTACACATACTAGAGCTCGAGGGTGGGAAATGTGTAGAGTCGTAGTGCTGGCTCCCAGAAGATTTTAGAGATCAACAGTCAGTCAAGCGCAATAGGCCTTTCTGACATTTCAGTAGGAAAATGTTTCACAGTAAGAAAAATGCAGGTGTATAACATTAATGATGGTGGAATTCCATAAACCTCGACATAGTGCAAAACACCAACACACAAAACAGAGCTTTTCAAATCTGCACTCTAAGAATTACAGATCGATATCAAATACTATTGTATAAAAATCTCAATAAGTTTGGTGGAAGTGCTTTTAAATGTGATAGAATTTTAAATAATTGAGTTTGTCAGGCTGGCATGTTTATTTAAAATGCCACTTTGGGACAAAACTATTATCTGAAGTGCATTATTCACCTTTCCCTGTTCATCAAGTTCCTAAGTAGGCTGCTGCTGCTTGAAAACGTGCATTATATTTATTATTAAGGCACTGAAGACACTGTTTTAGTTTGGAAGAAAAAGTACATTAAGTCAACCACACCCACGTCTCCAAAGAGAGGGAACGTTTTCACACTGACATATCAATGGGTTTGTGGCTAGCAGCTGACATTTGGTTTTCATTTGGTTTGCTGACAACGCTAACCAACCGTTGCTTGGTAAAGTGTGAAAATCCAGAGAAACATTCCCTGTTGTGTGGAAACGGGCCTTTTTATTCTCCCTATGATCTTGTTTTTTTTGTTGTTCCTTTTGTTACAGCAGCTGTTGGAGAAAGATTCGATTTTTGTACCATGTCTGTAGCGGTTTTGGTTCCACTTTTTGGAAAGAGTTTTATTGAACACAAACTCCAAGCATAAGCCGAACACTTGCTGGATTATATGCATACTCCAAAGGGAAAATTGGACTTAAATCTGATGATTTTCTCTGTGCTGCACTTTTTCTTTTGCAACACTGCTTTTTCTTGCCGTTTTGACCAGATTTGAGGAACACCAACCACTGTGACAAAAATGTTGGTGCTTAAGTTGTTAAGTCAACTAGCCACAGACTGTGTCATTGTAAAATGGTTACCAATAAATGTGTTTTCATGTCATTTATTGACTTTTTTATATTAATGCCCACTAACTGATAATTGCAACATGTCTATTTCAGGCCTTTTCTGTCTGCTGGTATCTTTAGTGACCAGATTCAGTGTCTCTGTCACATAGCTGTCATGGCAGCTGAACCTTTGATTGTAAGCTGACAGGACAGTCTCTTTAACCTCTTGTCCTGGTGGCAGCCCGGTATTTCTGAATGCTCATGTAAAAATGGAGAACCACTGGCCCGTTAAAGTGAAAGAACTGATGGTAATTGGAAATGTCAGTGTATCTTCTTAAAATCCCCCACCCTTCATTTTTGGAGCAGGATCACCTAGGGAAGTCGGACTCACAGCTCTGCAACTGCCAAGAAAAGTCTTTAAGTTCATGTTCTCCCTCACTCTTTCTGACCACCTGATATCCTACTTTTTCTTTCACTCTTCCTCTCATCCTCAGTTCCCAAGTCTCTCTCATTCTCTCTCTCTTTCTGATGCAGTACAGAGTACCCTGTCTCAATCAGTCCAGTGAACCAGAGCCCAGACTGTAGATTGAGATATTTCTTGTTCTCTAGAGAGATGGAGTGGATGAAGGAGAAAAGGGAAGCGGGAAAGACTCTCAGATGTACAACTTCATCTCAATCAGTGCAGTGAACCAGACGCCAGGTCTGCACTGGGTTACTTTCTGAACACAAAAAAAGACAAAAAGAAGACTGAGCGAGAGAAACAGTGTGCGACAGTCGGTCTGCTTTCTTGCCAAACAGCTTTAACAGATGTTACAGGAATTCCGTGCTTCTATCTCCAGAGCCAGAATTCATATTCTTCAAGTCACATCTTTTTTTTTTAAATCCATCTTTGTTTTTTATTTGACTTTTGACTTTGCTACTTGCCAAGTCTGTGGACCGAAATAGCAAATCTACTTCAAACTACTTCTTCTACATGTGTTGTTTAAAAGGCTCAGTGTCAGGTAGGTCGATTCTACACCAATTCCTCTACAGTGAGTGATATCTACTGTCTACATTCAGAAAGATCTATCTCATAGAGATATGTAGTACAGGAGGTCCCAAATGAATGGATGTGTAGTTGTCTGTCCTCCAACATGGCTACCACCTTTAACCATGAGCACAAAGGTCCTACAGTTGCCCTCTTTTAAAAAACATGCAATACAACAAAACGTTTCTTTTAAAAAGACAGAAATCCTGGGATGAGTCGAAAGTCTTATGTTTGGTACATTAAGACTGGATGAGTTGGATGGACTTGTTTAAACCCAGGAATGCAACATATCCTGGAAGCCAGGGCGGTTTATACTGTAAGTTGATTAAATACAATAAAAGCATACACAAGGGGACAAACAGGAACATCTTGCAACACACAAATTCAGGTTCTCAGGTTGTAAGTCCAAATATTATATTTGTACATGATCTTATATAAGATTTTACAATAGTATGTTATTCTGCATTATACTACAAACTGTTTGAAAATTAAATACCTATTCAACTTAATATGTTAAGGGAAGGTTGGTTGGACCAAATGAGAAAAATGTATTGATTCAAATAGAAAAATATAAGGCAGAATAATTGATAGTGCAATTGATAGCAGTGCAGCATTGTTAAACTGCCGCATCATACTACTTGTAGTGTTGCATCATGATCCCAAACTGAACCTGCACTTTGTCAGAGTTGAAGCAGGAGAATAGCTGGAGGCAAACAGCTGTCAGTCAATGAAACCATGCTATAAGAGGGAGAAAACACTATCAAACAAAAATAAATACAACAAATGTGGATTTGGTTTGTCTGAACGTTTTTGACAAATAAATAACACAAAAAGATCCCTGGTTAAATTAAGGATGTAATGTAGTTTGGAAAAAGGCACCAAGAAAAGAGAAATTCAGAGATCAATAGTGGACTGAGAAAAAAGGGATCATTCAAGACAAAAATACGAGCGATGACCCAAAAGATGAAGGGAGACAGAATGATTGGATAAAATCCAGACAGTAAGAAATATGCTAAGACAGATAGACGGAGAAAGATGGCAAACAGCTCACAGAGGCCAACAGAAAAGCTCTGCTCATGTCTACAAAAAACTACAAATAACATTTCAACACACAAATGTACAGTTTAAAACCACAACAAGCAGAGAAATGCACTAAGTACTAAAAACAAGACCCGCCTTAAACCTTAAGCTCCTTACATCCTGCTTTAATCGCCTCGCTATATTAAACCAGACTTACTCTGCTAATGAGCTCATTAATTTAAATAATAAGCTATTCGTGTGAATATATGAACTATTTGTCTTAAAGGTGGGGTAGGTAAGTTTGAGAAACCGGCTCGAGATACACTTTTTGTTATATTCCATGGAATGCTCTTAACATCCCGATAGCAATGAATATCTTAAGTGCTTTGACAAAAAATCCATAAAAAAAATGTCATCTGTGGAAGCCGTAGTGCTGTAAAAAGCACGACCAATCATTTTTAGCCGGCCGGCTAAAATAACTGGATGGCCTACCTGCCTGTCAGCCTTCCATCTGTGCACAAACTTATCTCGTGCCCTCATTGGTCATGTGCGCGTTCGTGTGTGTTGGAGGAGGGGCTCTGTAAGGAAGTGGCAGATTTTTTCCGGTTGTGTATTTTCAAATTCTAGCGCACTCGAGCTGGTTTCTCCAAAATTGCCTACCCCACCTTTAAGCAATATGGGGAAAAAAAGGTTTCCTTGTTACTATGCTAATTAAATAGGTTGGACTTTTACTGCAAGCAGGATATAAAATGAGATCCATATATGTAATGTATTGAGAGGCTGGTAAAAACTAAACATTCACTAGCCATAAGGCCAATTGACAAGAATAAGTAAATGTTTCACCCTGAATGCAAGTTTGTCTAAGGTCATGTGTTGAATTGTTGTCAAGGGTGTGTAAAAGCCTCTACACACCAAACTGACACCAAAGAACACCAAAGAACACCAAAGAACACACGTCTTGGCCATGTTTCGCACTGGAACACACCGCAAAGACTTCAGCCGACGGCCAAGTTGCACGTACGAACTGCGCATGCGTGAGTGGCAATAACTCTCCTTACCAGCAGGCGTCGGTTGTGTGTATTCGTCATTCAAAAGAGGCAACAACCGGAAGAAGAAGAACAGACTGCGTGATATAAACAAACAACAAATAGCGTATGCGTTCCATTTTCACTCTACAGCGAGAAGCTCATGGGGCTTTCCCGAACCTGTGTCGAGAGCTGGAGTTCAATGAAATCTCAGATTTGCCTTCTTAATAGTTTGTTTGGGTCCCTCACTTCCGCTTCGCTTCTCATGCACTGATTCGCTAAGCTGAACAGCCAATCAGAGTGATTTATTTGGCCGACGGCCCCCCCGATTCAACATGTCGAATCGGCGGCGGAAGGTGTCGGTACGGCCGAAAAGACATGACGGTGCACGACGGTGCAGTACACACCAATCTGAGTAGGGCGACACGACACTCATCGACGGCCCGACATCTATCGATGCCGATAATCGGCTCGGTGTGTAAGAGGCTTAAGAGGCTTAAACACATGCTAACAGGCACCATGTGGACAAATTGTCCAGCTTAACTTGACTGTGGTGGCTGAGTAGACGGATGGCATAACATTTGTATAAACATACATCGGCAAACACAAATAAAACACACACACACACACACACACACACACACACTGTAACAGTTGGCATGCTGTCTGCTGCCCTGTGGCCAAGCTACACTACATTAAAGAGCTATGTGACTGGGTTGTGGCCTCTTTTTCTTGCATTGCTCGCATTAGCCAGGGGGCAACGAATGGCAGCCAAACAATACACAGTGTGCACAGTACACACGCACACAGACTAACATGTACAAACAACACAGAGGAAATGGCCAAAAGTGTGGCTATAACTGAACAAGCAGGATTTGGCTTGATCCAAAGGTTATCTTCACTCTGCTGAAGCTGAAGGACGTCATCAGGAAATGGTTTATTAAATGTAATCTTATAGTCTAGTTTAGACATTTCACAAAACTCCTTGTAACAATGAGAATATTAACAGGGTACACAGAGTAAATGGAGATGTCAATCAAGCCCAGTCTGTGCAAATCAGACCTTAGGAGAGGTACTTTCAAGCAATTATGGTTAAAAACTGATAGTATTTCCTCCAACATAAAAAAAAGACATTCAAATTCCACTTCATCAATCATTGCATATAGGCAGCAATCCTGTACATTCAACTGTATATGCCACAACACTGAAGAAAAGTAACAAATAAAGCTAAAACCTGAAATTGAAACCCTGCTCACACTACACATTTTAGCTTTTATACAGCCACCTCTAGCTCTCATTTGAATTCCATCAGCTGGTGTAAGCCACATTTCCTGTGCATATTTTAGTGTCAGCCTAAAACATTTACTATAAGACAAACAGGGAGAAGGTTGACTAATGCATGCTGGGAAAGCCAGGGCGCCTGGGGAGCTAATTAATTGGCTGACTATGACACTGCCGAGAGCAGAGTCTGACTGAGCGTTTAAAGGGGACAGTTCTTCTAAAAATGTGCAAAAGAACAGTCCTAAA
This sequence comes from Dissostichus eleginoides, assembly GCA_031216635.1. Lineage (NCBI taxonomy): Eukaryota > Metazoa > Chordata > Actinopteri > Perciformes > Nototheniidae > Dissostichus > Dissostichus eleginoides. The sequence goes on along the minus strand of CM062279.1, from coordinate 16,250,527 downwards.
TAAAAACAACCGTATTACCAAAGTGCAGGTGGGAAAGAAATCAGCCGTCAGCTATTTCACAGGTTTAAAGTAGGGTAAGCTTCATCCAATATTTGGATGTTGGGGGAAAAAGTTGGGTTGAAAGCAGCTATTTCTGCTTGAAGACTAATGGTGTATACTTGATAAACTGATTCAAGGTGTGCTCCCACTCACAGCATGTTTATAGCAGCTTATTCGCACTCCTGAGCATTTCTTCCTTTTAGTCTTGCTCATTTGGGCAGGTGAGAGTGAAGCCAGTCAAACTGAGAGAACCGGCACCTGAAAACCTCTCAGAGTATTACAAGTCAACAGTGCTGTGATGAAATGGCATATAGTCTAATCTAAACATCTGATCTCACTCTAAGAAAAGTATTTCTTTATGGGGCAAGCTAAGCCTCATTCGACTTGTTTTCTTGCCTCTTGAATCGCTTGTATTAGCCACTGACAATCTAAATAAACCGAAAATGCAACGGATTAAAAACAATGTTAATTTTAGCTACTAAAAAGGGTAACCAACAGAGTGGTTAGCAATATTGACACGACATAAGAAAAACGAGGTGTCTCCCTTAATTCCTTGTGTATGTTTGCACTCACACTAAAAAGTTAGGATTTTGGAATAGTTTGATCAATAGTTATAAAGATAATCTTCAATGTTAAGACCATATGTATGTTTTCTGCAAAAAATTACTGCATTTGTAAGGTGCATTTTTACTGCAGCTTTATTAGTGCAGCCATTGAAATGTCATCTGCTTCATAGTCAAGTATAGAGGGACAACTGCAGATTGAAATTAGAAATAAAGTGTCAAAAAAGGAATAGCTGTTTGGTTTTGGAAGATCTTGGCATAAGCATACAGTCTACAAAAGGCAAGAATAAATGAAAAAATATTGCACTAGTCCGAAACCGAAAATAAATGTCATCTACAAGGATACTAAAACTGAATATTATAAAAATTCTCACAGTATCTGGAGCCAGCTTATGCTTGCTTTTTAAATAAATAAATCTATTATCAAAATTGTTGGCAATTGATTGCCAACTGGCTGTACATTCAACGGTTTCATCAGTCAGTACTAAAGTAGTGAAAAAGACATCCATTTGTACAAACATATCTAATATTATTGAAGTGAATAATCTGGTCTGAATAAAAAAAGACAGGACGTTTGTTGGACTTTTTGTCCGTCCATCTTCCAGCTTCCAAATCCGTCTGACTGGCTGCATCCCATTAGTCATTGTGTCCGTCTGTCTGCCTGCAAGCTCGCCATCTGTCTTTCTGTCTGTCTGACTGCTTGACTCTTTGCCTTTCTGCCCATCTACCCATT